>JAJTJO010000448.1:0-1200000 GCA_024550625.1 Dendroctonus valens
TCTTCATTGGTAAAACTATGCTGTGATTGTGTCTGTTAAGACCAAGAATCTGTCCACTGCTCGACTAGTGTTTTACATGAGCGACTAGGATGGTGTCGTCAGCGTATTGCAGTGTGTTGGGTGGTAGCGATGATAGCGATAAACCCTGAGGTAGACCTTGATCACATGAAAAGAAGAAATATACATTGTCGTTTGCTTTATAGCTTCAGTTTTCTGTCTTCGAGTAGTTGTTTAATAAAAGAAATAAGTATTTTGGAATATTAGATATTTGTAGCTTGTAGAGTAAACCTTTGGGCCAAACGCTGTAAAAGACAAGTCAGGTAGTTCTTCTTCCGATAAAATTGGTGCGTTGTATGTTGTGCTTGTTAGTAAGATCAAATTGGGCCTATGGTGGTTTTTTGTCTTGAAGCGCAACTGGTAATGAATTAGCCAAAATGAAAATTATCAAATTATTTGCACCCATAACAGCAGGTTAGACATTTTACTTTTAATTTGAAAACGTATGTCTGAGTGTGCATTATGTTGGATAATTAAGATAACAAAAAAACTTTGCTCTTCAGTTTTGGCTTCAAAAAGGTTCAAAGAAAGTGATATATTGTTAGTGATTTAACTGTAAAATGACTTGTAATGTGCAATAGAATTGAAAAGTTAAAAAGTTGTAAGTGTTTTATTGCTTTCTGTCTATTTCAGGGCTGTTTATTGTTGGTATGTACAGAATTTGAACTAGAAAAACGATCAATCTGTAAAAATAATGAACCGCAACTCAGAAAAATCCTTTGGTCAATTAATATAAGAAGTAGATCAGCAGTTTACATTTGCTAATAGGCATTAAATCAAATCCATGTTTAGTTCGTTGAAGTCAAAGTAAAACCGAGAGAAAAAATAATATTTAAAAATATATCTATCTGAAATATATATGATATACATGTGGTAGCATTTGGTAAAACCCAAAGAGATGATATTAAAAGTATTTCGCTGACAAGAATGTTTTATGACTTTTTTTTCTAAATTTGGGGAATGTGACAGCCTTAAGCCACTGTTCGACCAGCAAATGCATTCTGAGGTTGATGGTGGGCAAATTCACATTGCTAATAATTTAGGATAGAAACAATGGATCAGGCCAGAAAAGATGCAGCATCTATATATCCAGTTTTGTTCGTTGTAGCACTTGCACTCGTTCCGATTTCTTATTACGTATTTATTCAATTTGGAAGCAAACCAACTCAAGGTAAGTTGAAACTGATGGCATGAAATCGGGCACCTATTGAAAATAATAAGTTTGTACAATACTGTGCTCTCTTATTTCAAAAAATTTGCGTTAAAAAACACATTACCAAGAAATGTAAGCATTGCAGTAACATGTATAAAAAACCCAACATATATTTTAGCTGTATCTTAAGACTTTCCAAGTTAATATTAGAATAAAATGTCGGTTTATTGCTTCTACTTATTTAGCTTTCTGAATCAGATAATGGTGATTCTGATAAATAGTGCTGATGCTGCTGTTTTTCAAATGTATCTCTTATGCTATACATTATTGTAATGTTCCAATTTTTCTCTAAATTTCTTATTATGTTTTAAAGACATCTTGAAATTAATTTTATATTTTTTGTGTATAATGAATGCGATAATTTTTATCAAATTTCTCAACAAGAACCAATTCATAAATAAACTAATGTTTTTATGATTGATTCATGATTTTGACAATTCTATTTGAAAATACATTTTTAGAGCCCACGCCTTCATATTGCGAGAGTGCATTATGCTTCGCAACATTCAGGCAATTGATTAATACCATTGAGCGTGAAACTGACCCTTGTAACGATTGGCACTCATATATTTGTGGGAAGTTGCAAAGGACAATCACACACCACAGTAGTCTTATGATGAAGCTGGAAAGTTCAGTTGAGGCGAATCTAAAAGAGGTGGTGACAACTAAAGAGGTTCATGAAAGAAATCGAGATCAAGTTGACAACTTATGGTACATGAAAAAAGTACGTTTTTGCATTTCTACTTTAGTATCTTTTATACCTTGTACTGCTATCATTTAGTGTTTATATGTTGTTCATTTATATGTTTGCCCCACATACTATGAATACTATCCTATATTTAAAAGCTTTCAAATGCTTATTGTTAATGCTTTTAAAGATCTGGATGTCCGGTTGATATATTTAAATCAACTTTCGTTGAATGTCAGCAGAAGGTGAAGTCGTCGCGATGGTGCATTAGATATTTTTTAAAATAAGATAAAACTTTTGCCTATTTATGGCAGTTTCGCTTTCAACGGGATAATGATGCAAAAGAAATGCTGTTACATATTCTGTAGCAGTAGTAGAGATCCAACTTAGTAACTAAAAAAGAAGAAGCACAATTTTTTACAATAGAGTCGTGTTGTCGTGTATGATTACTGACAAAGTTATAATTGAAAATATTTAAATAAACCCTTTGCGACGGTTGTTTAATGCTGTAAAACGTAATTTAGTCATATAAAGATAAACATTCAAGCAACTAAGGAACTATTTTTGAGATTGACTTATCAGCTATGGAACGTAACTTATATGGAGGTCAGGAGAAAATATAACATGGTGTCTTAAGAAACCAATTAATGCAGCTGAGAACAGAAAACTGAAAAATCTTTTTCAATCACTTTAAGGTAGTATAATTTAATCCAAGAACAGAAACAGAAAAGTCGGTCAACGAGGTTAATTAATTAAGATTAAGATTATCAACTACTTAGGTATGCATACATGAAGAGTCAGCTTGCTTCAGTTTGAAAAAAAAGGGCAAAATGGGCCCAAATAATCATAAAGGGATCAGCCGGAGAAAGAAAATGGATAGTCTGTCGGTGTTTTGACGACATCAAAGGATTTTGCTGCGGCTCAAGTTCTTTCCTGGAGGTGGCTCATTGAAAACTCTTGTAGTTCTACGAGCGTAACGATCTTCGCTCGGTAAATAAAAATTTCTTCAGTCCTTTCTTACAACATGTAAACCATTTTTTGCACTTGCCATATATTTCAATCCTGTTCGTGTTCGCTGATACCCACGCAAAACTCAATAACTGATTCAGTATTTTTAACTCTAAATTACAATTAGCTTATTATTCGTTTTACAGTTTAACACAAATAACACAAAACTAATTAAAATATTGATTTCAATGTACTCTTTTATATAAATTGATGCAATTTTGTTTCAACACCTTAAATTCTCCCAATTAATAATTACTTAAGGACCTCAATGCATTCAAAACCATCATGAACGGAATCGTAAAAAGAGTAAAAAACCTCAGGCTGCGGTTACAGGTTGAGGATACAGAATGTGAAAACAAGAATAGTAGAATTTATTCCACAATGCCCATGTAATAGGCATTGTGGAAGGCAGACTTGTAGTTCGGACAATGGCGAACTTTGAAGGCACGTTGAACGTTGAAGGCAGACTTTAGTATTTGAAAGACTGAAGGCAACAAATACAGATTTGAAACGGTTCAACATCAACATTAACGGATATGAAAAAGTGTTTGATCACATATTGCATAAGAACAACAGAAGTTGTAAAGTGGGGGCGCTTGTAATTAAAAGCAGACGGCAGGTATATGTCTTTAAAGGATCCCGGGGTTAGCATTTCAAGTAGTAAAAACCTGAAACAGGCAACAAATGTAAATCAATGAGAGCGATTCCTTCGAAACGTCCTATGGAAAAGTATGTTCTGAAATGTTAAATGCAAAACACGATTGTTTAAAACATGAGTTAAACTGCACATCAAACACCATTTAAAAGCGGATAATGTATGACGTGCCAGAAATAATGAGAGGAACCAGGACTGGATGCAGGGCGTGGAAACATTAGGTCGAATATGATGAACAATCATCGACTTTTAGGAATGGCAATAGGCGACAGGCCAAATACCAAAAGATTGAGTTGAATATTGTACAATGATTGTTCTAGATTCTAGAAATAAAAGCGCCGAGGTTCAAAGAGAGCAAGAATGTTCAGAGACCAGTAACTTTAGGATGAGACGAAATACATAATAAAACATAGCAAATTATGGAAGCCATTTTTAATGTCAGCCAAGATTCTAGCGCTTCCCGAGGAAGAAGAAGCAGAAGCTTAATGGCTTTCTCTAGTTTAACGATCAACATTTAGTTGTTCATTAATATGTGTTATTGGAACTAATGCCCAATAATTACATACGCAGTATGGACCAACATCGTTGTCCCGTTATGTTCCGCCTTCTTTATTTATCAGTAACAATCGGTTGTTTTCTGATTCTGATTTAATAACATTTTCCAGTCAGCAACCATTACTATTTCAGTTTTACGAGTCCTGTGTCGAATCGGATGTTGCTTCGTTGACCCCACCAAAAAATTCATACATGTGGAAGGCAAACGAAAAGAAGTTTCGTAGTGATATAGTCCAGATTATCCATGGTTGGCCCGTATATAAGATCACAGAAGAATTGAGTTTCTGGAGGCAGTTGACACAGTACATGGTTAACGCCAAATCAACAGGATACGATTACGAACTCTTCTTGGAAATTCGTGCACAGACAGACAATCAAACTGGGGATGCTTGGGTCACAGTAGGTCACTTTCAAATTTTCCTTTCTAATGTATTTACTGGAATATCAGTTGTTTTTAATTGTTCGCGGCACTTTTTCAGATTTCCTATCCATCTCTGGACATGTTTCGTAAACACGATTCATTCTGGTCGAATCATCTCAATGCCCATAGAATACTTTCCAGTCTCGATGAAAAAACTTCATTTGAAGCGTACATAGTATCGATATTCAGAAGAGATTTATCCAAAGTATTTCTTTATTAATTGCAGAACACATTTCATAATTAAATGTCCTGATTTTGCAGATTATCCAGAGACAAATTTATCGAGTCGAAGATGTGAAAAATCGTATTCGGAAAACCTCAATTCTTAACATGGCACGAAGAAATCAATTTATGTCATTGTCACATTGGATGCTTTTTTAACACCAATTACAAATCTTACAAAGCTGAATCCTGAAACTATTGTTGAGTATAAATTAGATAAAAACAGCTTTTTTGACGACTTGGGCGAATTATGGAGGAAATATGGATCAAGGTACCTACCTATCGATCGTAATCTTCATACGGAGTGATACCGAAATTAAATTGCATAATTTAACTATCAACTACAAAGGTTTCGTTCACGAGGTGCATGAAGTTTTTGTTGTCAGTTTTTTCTCCTGCTTTTACTAGAAATTTGATATTGCTGGAATGAAACATTTTTGCTTATCCATCCAGACGCACGCAAATGTAATTTTGAAAATAACTCGAAAATGATGACAAATACGAAAATGCTTTGCGGACTTTATATGAACTTTGTGTTTTTTCGATAGTACAGTATGCAACCGAATTTCGAATCACTTTGTATAAGAAAAAATAAAATTTAAATCATTCCAGAATCTGGGGGGCATATATTGCAATTGAACTATATCTGCGTGACTGTGATCTCATGCCCATGGGTAATCGGGTCTTCTGCAACATCCACGATGAAGGTCGAAAAACGTGCGACGATAACTGCAAAAATCGCTGCTACAACAAGCGAGAGAATAGTAAGTCTTTAGATAGAAATATTTGGATTGCTTAGATATTGTTGTTGAGATCGTCTAATGGATGGCCACCGACCATTCATATATAAAATATACAGGATGATTCAGATTTAATCTTGATAACTTCGGGAATGAATGAAACAGGTTAGAACAATGTCCCTACATGATATAAACATTTTCTTTAAATCGCATCGTGGCGCAGATACAGAACGTTGAAAAACATTGTTTTTCCAGTTTTTTATTCATACATTTCGAGCCTAGCATGCGATTATTTTGAATTCGGAATACAAACACTTTTAGTGACCTTACAGCTTTTCCTTAAGTTTTAGGTCTGATAGAGAAGTGTTTTTTCGTGCTATGAAAAAATAATAAAAATTTAAAACAATAATTTTGTGACTTTGTGGACTATATTCGGCACAAGCTCAAGTTGACAAGAATCATTAAGTTTCCATGACTTCCTGAACGGCTTAATGAAAATTTAATATGACAATTGAATTGAAATGAAAAATTTAAATATATCAAACACAAGAAAGAAATGTGAAAAAATAACAAGAGGACAAAAAAGTTTCCAAATGCATCACTGAATAGCCACTACAGTAAATGTAGCCGCTACAGTAAAATTGTGTTTTTTGTTCAAGTTTTGATACAAAATTAGTGGGGTGTGACCCACAAAATAAACTTCCAAAGAGGCTGAGTGGTTAAAACTTAAAGAGCATATGTTATGTCATTAGACGTATGCTGAATTTTATTACAATCGGATGAACGGTTAAAAACTTTTTTTCAACGCTTTGTCTCCGAAACGATGTCATTCAGAATTTTTTTTATAACATGTAATAATATTATTCTAAACTGATCTATTGATTCGCCCTGATTAAACAAGTTTTGATCTTTTTTATTCTAAATATATCTATTCTAGATATTTTCTCTGACTTCGGGTCGACATCTTATTGTAGCATGAGAAGGGTTTGTCTGGGTGATTTATTATGTGTTCAAATTATATTGAAACGCTTAAAACTTATGTTCTAGAAGGTGGCCTACTAAATCACTTTTGAAACATTGGCAGCTCATTTTCCATGTTTCATCCAATACAATGATTCGGTTGCAACTTTTTCAACCCTTTTCAAGTTATGTTGCTAACAAAACTGAAGCCCAAGCTGCATTTTTAAAACTCGAAATCAACCATTTTCTTAACATTTATGCCCTTCTTGGTGTTCAAATGAGGCTATCCGAAATTGTTTGATGTGGAATGATTAATAATTAATTGCTCGTGCTGAGTTGCCATACTGCAACTGAAACAATTTACAGCATGCGTGGGCAACATTTATTAATAATGTTTCTTCAATTTGTCGAGTTTGCCCTCTAAAGATCCCTTATATTTCAAAACATTCTGGAACACAAGTTTTATAAAATTCCATTAATTCCGTTGCTAAAAATTTTTTAATATATAGCTAATATAGATCCAAGTTTTTCCAAAACCTTTTGATCAATAATGTTGATTTGCGATGTAAGTTGATCATTTTTTTTCGTTTTCAGCTTTCCTGGGATTGCCGAAGCGCAGTACATTAGAGAATTGGTACCAGAAGCAACAAGGGCTGGCGTCCAAAAGATGATCAAACATATAGGAAATCAAATCGAGAGATTTTATTATCCGAACTTGAGGATAGTAAATGAAAACTACGACCGAACAATTTCATGTGAAGGTAATGAAGTATGTGAATTCCTGCAAGAGATGACAACCGTTATTGGAGGCCCCGATATCATATTTGACATCAAGAAATTCGATGAGACATTTGGAGTTGTTGAGGTACAGTTTACCATTTTAGTAAATTCACAAATTTTTAGCTAAAATTTTACATAAGTAAGAATGTATTTGGTTTTAGGGCTATCCTGAGACAGACGATTTTTACAAGTTACGTCATCTTATGGCTCGATCTTTGAGTAATTATAATTTCAAAAAACTCGATCGCTTACCGAGCTTAAATCGCAAGTATGATTTGTTTCTATCCAAGATCCCCTTTACTGCGGATTACATTCCTGATATGCGAAAAATCTCCAAGGAATATTTTTGTAAGTACCATATTTTTTATCTATAGCCTGACGTGCGTTATCAAGGAGACCAAACTGAGATCATCACCCTAATTCGTTAGTTTGACTATAACGATAAAGAATAGTAATACTAATAGAACTACAATATTATAGCAATAATAATACTACCACAGTCAACTTTCTGGTTGAGATAACAATAAAGTTTAGATCAAATCAGTATGATAAAACAAAACAGAAAGCGTTTATTGCAAATCAGACCAAAAATCAAAAACTTTTTATAATAGTGGTTTTGTCTCAACAGCTAATAGAAATATTTTGCTGCATGAGTCGCTCTCTTTGAAATATAGAATTTAAACAGTGCATATAAATTTGTCAAATCCTATTTGTTTGATATGAGTCATGTTTTGATATTTCTTATAGAAATTGCGTATTGTTTTTTAATAGAAGATAATGAAGATACTATCTTCTAAAGGGTAGTTCTAAGTATGGAATCCTGTCCCGAGCTCCAAGTAATTTTTATTCATAATAATATGTTTGTTACAAAGAACAACATTTGCAAATTTCAAGGATATTCGAAAATATCAGATGAAATAGATTTTAGTTAGAAAATTCTCTTGGATTTATTTCAATTGATCTACTGAGCGGCGTTCGGAAATGCTATTTTGTTAGCTTAACTTTATTATTTCACCACGTATGACCTCTACTCTAACTCGGTGAACTATCCACAAAAGGCGTCCTCATTATGCTTCAAAAATGCTGAAGCATTTGAAATTTGTATATTTTAAACGATACTCGTCGCAGCATCTACATATACCTATCCAGAAAGTGTGTCTTTGGCAGATTTGATCGAATAAACTAAAATCGAGAAAAGCACAACTACGATCAATTGAAAATCTGGTGAAATTTAGATACAAATACAAATACCAAAACTCGTAATTCGTGTTCAAAAAGCATTTTAAATTATTGCATTACAATTATAAAGACATATTTCTGAATAAGAACAGATTGACTTAGCAATAAAGTTTAATAATAAATAAGATCAAATTATCATAAAACAAGAACAGAAAGTGTGACGGAGAATGAACTTATTGCAAGTCGAACCAAAAAATAAAATCATTTCTTTTGCGCCATATTCATCTTTGAAATACGTAGAATTTAAACAGGATATTTAATTTGCCTAATTTGATTTATGTTTGATATGTCAGGTTTTGATATTTCTTAGAAAAATTGTGCGTTTTTTTAAATCGAGAATAATGGAAATACCATTATCTAAATAAAGAATGTAAGAAATCCTCTGAAGATCGAAGTAATAGAATCATTTGTTAATTCCAAAGGACAGTATATGTATATTTTGAAAAAAACTCAAACCAAATTAAGCTTAGTGAGAAAATTCTCTTGGATTTATTTCAATTGATCCACAGAGCGGGATTTGGAAATGCTGTTCGGTCGCTTAACTTTATTGATTCACGCCGTATGAGCTCTACTTTCACTCGGTGAACGAAGCGCAAAACTGTCTAACAAAAGATATCAAAACATGTTTTAACATAATACAAGTTTCCCTCAATACGTTTCGAAAATACTTAAGCGTTTGACACCTCTATTTTTAAATGATATCTTTCTTAACTTCCGCATATAATTATATAGAAATGATGCTTCTTGCAGATGTAATAGAAATAACTAAATTTGAGAAAAATATAACTACACAACCGAGCAATTACAGACCAATTACACTGCTACCAGTACTTGGCAAGGTTTTGAGTACATAATAAGGCAGCGACTGGGAAAATTGGTCGGAAAGTACATACCATCGTACCAGTTCGGATTCAAACATCAGCACTCGACTATTCACCCACTCTTCACTTGACTAACAATATACAAACAACCCACCTAACTGACAGAAAGACAGCTTGACTGTTTATGGACATTAACAAAGCTTTTAATAGTGTCTGGCATAGAGGCTTACTATACAAACTATACAAACTACACACACCAACATATCTACTACACACCATAAAGAACTTACTAGAAAACAGACAACTACAAGTACGAATTGACAATACATTGTCATTTTCTTTTTCCCCTGAACAAGGCCTCCCTCAAGGATCCCCGCTCTCACCGTTTCTCTACAATATATACTCCCATGACATATACAATTACAACTTACCAGGCAAAAATCAAATCGACAGATCGGTATACATATTACAATACGCAGACGACACGGCACTTATTGTACATGACAAAACTACTGAGAGAGCAGCTCAAAGACTCCAAACACTAACAAACAACACAATGACATGGTTTTATAAATGGAGACTAACACCAAAAGGCGTCAAAAAACCAACTTATGCTCACAAACCACAGACTCAACGCTGACTCCCCTACAATAACTGCGGCCGGCCAAACGACACAACCAAAAAACGACGTAAAATACTTTGGAATCACAATTGACCACAAACTTAAATTCACTAAACACATACGAAAACATCAGGGCAGAAACAATAAAGAGAACAAAACACTTCCGATTACTAACCTAGAAAGACAGAGGAATTAGCACAAACACCGCCACCAAAATATATAAAGCTATTTGTAGACCCTTGCTAGACTATGGACATATACTCATGACCAACGGAACAGAAAGGACAAAACGTTATATACAAACAACAGAACAAATTGCACTAAGACTAATAACACGAATAAGACACCCCCAAAACCCACTACACAACCCCTCCACCCAACTACTATACGAACGCACAAACATGACAAAGATTTCGGAAAGACTCATACATCTACAGACAAAATGGACAAACAACCCCTACTACTGGACCATACTGAATCCCCTTTGTCTTACAAGACCAACCAGACACTCCCGCTTCCGTTTCCCTACATCAATGCTTCTCGAACACTTACAAACGCAACGGACTACTGGACAATAAAATAATTTTTTCTTGTCATTAGAATTGGAAAGTTTATTTAATCAGATTATTAACCTAGAATAAGAGAATTTTCATCTTTGTTTTTATTTAGATTAAGACTACATGTATTAAACAAGGGCAGAAAGACCGATAGGTCGATAGCCTTTTTTAGAAATAAAGATGTTTACTACTACTATACTACAATCAATTGAAAATACATATACTAAAATTCGCAATTCATGCTCAAAAAGCATTTAACATTGTGAAATTATAAAAACTTCTAAAAATCCAATTTCTAAATAACAACAGATGCAAAGGGGTTTTGTTCCAGGAAAATACCTCAGTGAACTACACCCTAAATCATTAATGTTTTTAATTAATACGTTATTATGTTCCTAGACATATCGCCAGCCCTATTGCAAATGCCTCTTTACTCTCCGCAACGAGAAGCATACTTGAACTATGGAGCACTCGGAACCATTATCAGTACTGCCCTTTTAAATCGATTGGGAAAAGAGAAGTTAATTTTTCAGAAAACATTCCTGTACAAGATAATTTTTATACTGCGGCTGGGGTCGAATATTATACAGTCTGCCCTACAAAGTCTATTATTTTAGATACATTGCAAAATAAAATCGGACCTAGATGTAAGTAGAAAAAAATGAATTTATTGGTTTCTGCTATGTTATAACTAGGTCAACATCACCTGGGAAGAAGTTGCGGCTGACAGGGCCGCAAGCCATATCGCCTACAAAGCGTACGAAAACAGCGGAGAGCCACGGTTTGAAGATGCGAAACGTCTGTCAGGTGAGTCTCTTTCATAAATTTCAACCAACCTTTACATTTCAGGTAATCCTTGACAATTAGCATTTAATCTACCCACAGCCAAATATTAAGTTTTCAAAACCTTTTTCTTGAGTATTTCCCCCAACATTTATGTCTTTTAAAAATATAGGATTTCCGCACCTCTACTATTACAGATTGATAGAGTACTCTTTTTCATTTCACAATAAACAACGAATTAGTCAAGAAATTAATATAAAAAAATTAACGTGACCTTCGACAGCAAATCTGCGATCGTTCTCAAAAGCACACTGCACAGCAAACTGTATGCTTCGGTTTTCCTCACAAAACCACCTCACAAGCACAAAACTTGCATAAATTCAGATGAACTGGAAAACTTTGATTGAAAAATACATTAAATTGGAATGTCGTCAACGGCTGGGATATAGACCATTTGAAGAAGAAATTGCTAATAAAGGAGCATTCACGGAAAAGGATGTTAAGCTGAAAATAAAAGAGCAAGGAAATCAAGCCGAAGAAGTTTGAAAAAAAGAAAAGCCGCAGGATAGACAACATTCCTAATGATCTTGTAACGCGTGGCAGTGAGAAACTACCGAGAATATTTTAAAAAGGAATAGTGTAGTAGATTGCACTGACTAGCAGAAATTTTAAGAGACCAATTTAAAAAAATTACAAAATAATAACTCTGAAATCTACTGATGACTCTGCCAGTCTAGGCATCATCATGAAACTGTTCACCAGTGTTCTCAGAGATGGTCTCACTATAAAAAATAACACCAGAGAAAAAGTAGTTTGATTGTCAATCAGAAATATGAACACAGATATAAAAATGTCTGAGTTTCTTCTTTGTATGAGTTATATATTTGAAGTCACAATGGAGTAGTTGCATGGTAGACCCATTTTTTTTCGGTGATGTTTGGGAAATGCTCTCTTACGCACACCCAGAGCTGATGTTCTGGCGCTCTGGGCTGTGTCGGACTCCAGCTTAGCTGTATACCCACTAAAACCCTTCCTCACCTTCGAAGTGTGTATTCAATGAATTCCAGAAGAATCTTGAGGGTGGTCCGCATCACCTGGTCTGGTAGACCCATAGAGGCATCGATAGTTTTAGGTTGTTGAAGAGACATCAAAACAACCAGTTGATTCGGAATATTGCGTGACCTTCATTCTTCAAGTCAAAACCATTAAACATATTAATCAGTTGTAAAGAGATAATTTTAAATCGTTGATTTGCCGATTAAAATATTTCGATTTTTTTAGCAGAAAAAAAATATTATATCCCTCTCACATATAATAAATTTTCCTTTCACGTGAATTTACAGGCTTTCCACGTCGAAACACCCGTCAAATATTTTGGATGATGAGTAGCTTCTACCTGTGCCAGCACATCGAGTATGAAAACGTCGATTTGACCTTAAAACAACTGAGAAAACCACTACCGTTCAACTACTATGTGACTCCGAGATTACGCGTAAACATGCACAAAGAAGGTAGCCCTCAGTTGCTAATAGATTTCTCATGTCGCATAAATAAAGACGTACACAAAACACAATGCGTCGGCCTTTAAATTTTAGAAGAATCCAATTTATTTAATTTTGTTAAAAAATATATTTTATTTATTAGCTTTTTAAGTAAGTCCGTTGTCTAAGAAAACAAAATGTGTTGTTTGATTTTTAATATTTGCTTGTGGTTGTCGTTACTTATAGTATACATTTCGCATAATGTCAATTGAATTATTTTTATACTATATGATAGTTTGTTTAAGAATATTTTTAAAATAAATCAAATGAACGAATCGAGTTTGCATTTTGTTGTGTTTTGGTTCAAATAAATGGGAAATGCACAAATACCGCCACCAAAATTTATAAAGCTATTTGTATACCCTTGCTAGACTATGGACATATACTCATGTCCAACGGAACAGAAAGGACAAAATGTTATATACAACAACAGAACAAATTGCACTAAGACTAATAACACGAATAAGACACCCCCAAAACCCACTACACAACCCCTCCACCCAACTACTATACGAACGCACAAACATGACAAAGATTTCGGAAAGACTCATACATCTACAGACAAAATGGACAAACAACCCCTACAACTGGACCATACTGAATCCCCTTTGTATTACAAGACCAACCAGATAATCCCGCTTACAACACTTACAAACGCAACTGACTACTGGACAATAAAATATTTTTTTGTTGTCATTAGAATTAGAAAGTTTATTGAATTAAATTGTTAACCCAGAATAAGATAATTTTTGTCTTTGTTTTTTATTTAGATTAAGGACTATATGTACTAAACAAGGGCAGAAGACCGATAGGTCGATATCCCTTTTTTAGAAATAAAGATGTTAGTCGAGTGCTGATGTTAGTCGCTGCTTTATTATGTACTCAAAAATTTTGCTAAGTACTGGGAGTAATGTAATTGGTCTGTTATTGCTCGGTTGAGTATTGTCCAATCCATTTTTGGGTATAGGGATTATTAAGCCGTTTTTCCATGTTTCTGGGATTCTGCCATTTGTGATGCAGTTGTTCAATTCAGTTAGGATCAGTTTGTGTGTTTCTTGAGTTAGGCTTTTCAGGAATTTTGCCTTTATTTTATCTTTTCCCGGTGCTGTGTTTTTTATATGCGCTAGGGCTTCATCGTACTCCGTGTCTGTGATCAGTTTGAATGTATAGTTTGGTGAGCTGTTGAAATAGTTCAAGTACCAGTCGTTGATCAAGTTCCAGTTGTCATTGTCGATATGCTGAGGTCTTTTGATAGTGTCTGGCGACCGCGTCAGCTTTCTCTTTGCCTGTGTACCGTTCTATTCCGTTTTCGTCAATTTCCGTGTTAGTTGTTTTGTATTGCGCTAGTTTCTTAATTTTTCGCCAGTATGTTTTGCCTATGTCTTTTAGTTTTTCTTTACATGTTTCTAGCCATTTGTCTTGTCGGTATTGTTCAATCAAGGTTTTAATGTTTCTGTTGAGTTGGTTCAGTGTCTTTTTTATGTCGTTATTTTAAGTGTTTGTATATAGTCTGTACAGTTCTCTCTTTTGTTTTATGAGTCTCAGTATGAATTTGGGTAGTGTATGTCGGTAGAAAGCATTTTTTATTTTTATTTATTATAGTTTTCCGGAATTTCGACTTTTTCCCGTTCACTACAGAATATAGTCACTACGAAGTATAGTAATGTGACGTATTTGATTACTTATCTTGAAAGAGGTGAGACGTATTATTACGTTTAAAAGTATGGTGTTAAATTGGTAATAAGTGTGTATTTCATATTGTATATGAAAATTAAATTAAACTTATAATAATATACAAAATAATATACAATAATAAACAAAAGCTGATTTTGTTTCTACAAAATATTTAGAAAATGCAATTCTCAGAAGGCGAAAAAATATCAATGGTGAAGAAGTAAATTGGTTAAAGATATGCGGGATAAGAGCTATAAAAGACAAACTATATACAATGTTCTATAAAGCTTCATTTAGAGAAAATGAGAATTTATAATCAATTATTAAAAATCATCAGTCAATTTATTGCCCTCACGAGGTAGACCTAAGATCTTTGGAAATAAAGAACTAACACATTTAAATAATCATTCCAGGCCCATCGAATTCGAAAAATTTTAAGATATGATTAGATACTACCATATACCTATCGCTCAAATACATAATGACTATTTGCAAAAACTTGATTATAATGCAAACATTTAAAACGTTTTAATAGAAAGAGTATACATAATTTTAGTTGAATTGAAAAAATTAGAAAAATAAATTATTGTGTTCAATTGAGATCACGTAGTTACTGTTTTGTAAATGCAAGCTTTTTGCTTTCTGCTGACTTTGAAAATGGTGTAAATGCTGTTGAAGTCATTAAAAGAATACATTTTTGCTAATCACAAATTTACTTTAAAAATAATACATTATATATTTAAGTTAATTTAATATTTAAAAATTACAGAGCTACTGTAATAACGTATATCCATGTATATGGATAGGAATGAAATAATAAAACATATATATTCTTTAAAAAACAGCTCCGCCCCCGGAATAGCTACTATTAAGTCAAGATTTATAAAAGATTTTCATGTGGATCTTCTTAAACCTTTAATTCATATTATAAATTTAATTTTTGAAACAGGAATAGTGCCTAGTCATTTTAAAAAATCAATAATTTCACCATTTACAAATCAGGTGACAAATCTGAAATAGGAAACTATCGCCCGATAAGCATAATTAATAATTTTGCTAAGATCTTTGAAAAATGTTTAAAGGAGAGCAGCGCAAAGACTCCAAACACTAACAAACAACACAATGACATGGTTTTATAAATGGAGACTAACACCAAACGCGTCAAAAAACCAACTTCTGCTCACAAACCACAGACTCAACGCTAACTCCCCTACGATAACTGCAGACGGCCAAACGACACAACCAAAAAACGACGTAAAATACCTTGGAATCACAATTGACCACAAACTTAAATTCACTAAACACATACGAAACATCAGGGCAGAAACAATAAAGAGAACAAAACACTTCCGATCACTAACTTACAAAGACAGAGGAATTAGCACTAACACCGCCACCAAAATATATAAAGCTATCTGTAGACCCTTGCTAGACTATGGACATATACTCATGACCAACGGAACAGAAAGGACAAAACGTTATATACAAACAACAGAACAAATTGCAGCTAAGACTAACAACACGAATAAGACACCCCCAAAACCCACTACACAACCCCTCCACCCAACTACTATACGAACGCACAAACATGACAAAGATTTCGGAAAGACTCATACATCTACAGACAAAATGGACAAACAACCCCTACAACTGGACCATACTGAATCCCCTTTGTCTCACAAGACCAACCAGACAATCCCGCTTCCGTTTCCCTACATCAACGCTACTCGAACACTTACAAACGCAACTGACTACTGGACAATAAATAATTTTTTCTTGTCATTGGAATTGGAAAGTTTATTATTTCATATTTATTTTTTATTCAGATTTAGACTACATGTATTAAACAAAGGCAGAAAGACCGATAGGTCGATAGCCTTTTTTTTAGAAATAAAGATGTTACTACTACTGTTTAAAGGATAGGCTTATAGATTATTTACAAAAAAATAATGTATTAACGCCGAAACAGTTTGGTTTCATTGGTGGAGGTAGTACATCGGATGCTGTCTATGAATTGACTAGGCAGGTCAATGGCGCATTGGAAAAGAATAGGAAGTGTTTGGCTGTGTTCTTGGACCTAGCCAGGGCTTTTGACACTGTGCCACATGACCGCTTGTCAGAGGTTTTGAGTTTGTATGGTGTTAGGGGTCCAGTATTGCAACTTTTTGAGAGTTACCTAAGGGACAGAGAGCAAGTTCTAAAAATAAATAATGAATTTAGTGACCCTTGTTATATAAAAATTGGAATACCTCAAGGTACAGTTATTGGTCCTATTCTCTTCATAACCTACATTAATTCTCTAACTAATATTGACATTCAGAATGGTTCATTACTTTCATATGCAGATGATACGGTAGCCATGTTTTATGGATGTTCTTGGGAAGATACGAGAAGGGCAGCAGAACTAGGACTAGCAGTACTTAAGAACTGGCTGGATTGTTTTAAATTAAGTCTAAATATGCAAAAAACAAATTAGATAGCATTTTCCATCACAGCTGCCAATCGTCCTGCTTTTAAACAAATTAAACTTGAGTCTAATGACATCAAAGAGGTTCCATTTACCAAGTATTTGGGACTTATCGTTGACAGGCACTTGAAATGGAATCAACACATCATGAAATTAACAAATAATATTCGGAAATTAATTAATCGTTTCTACATTTTCAAGAATATTTTAAGCAAAAACTGTTGATTCTAATCTATCGTTCATTGGTCGAATCTTTGCTACGGTACGGGGTTATTGTCTGGGGAGGTCTGTATAAAAATTCTGTACAGAACTGTTCTGTACAGAACTTATTTTAAGAGTTATATATAAAAAACAAAAAACATTTCCAACTCAACACCTCTACTCTGAGGAGGTATTTTGCCTGCGTTCTATATACGTTTTGTCTGCATGCATTTTATACCCATAAATCAAATGCCTTCAAGTGTGTGACTAACTTATGTTAGTCACACACATGGGACCAGGAACAAGGTGAACAAACACCTGAAAGTGCCAAACACCAAAACAAATATGGGGCAACGATTTTTAGATTATTTGGCGCCTAAATTTTACAATGTCCTTCCAAATGAATTGAAAGAGGTTACGAATATCAAAAACTTCAGTAAGGGTTGCAGAAAATTTATTTATCAAAACATAGACAAGTTTGATTTTTCTTAGTGGTTTCTGATTATATTGTGTCATTTTAATGATGGTAAGGTTGGTTTAAGGAATTACTATATGTAGAATTTTGTTTTGGTTAGTTCATGTATCTGTCTTTTCATCTAGGTTGAATATATTAAGTTAGTGTTAAGTTAATTGAATTAAATTGTGGTAATTTGTATGAATAAGGATATTTTCATTTGAATGATGTTAGATCATTCATCATCATAGGCATCATCATGTAGATTGAGTTAAAGCTAGAGTTGAGTTGTGTTATGATTATGTTGTATTATCTTTGGTTTTTTTGTTATTATTAAAGATTATTATGTATTCAAAATTATGCAAATGCAAAACCTTACATGTGTCAATATAAACTAAAATATATAGTATCAAAGAAAACGGCTCATATATTGAAAATATGCCAAATATTAGCTTTAAATATTTTAACGTGATACATACTCAGATAAATAAAATTAACACAAATTTCAAATTTTTTAAAGCTCCAATACACGCAAAATATATACTGGCTTAAAAAAACAGATATAGAACTATGGCATGAATGCGTTTTTTTGCTTCGCACCTTAGATTCAGGAAATTTTAAATAGAAATATGGCAGTTTATGTAGTGCTGCTTCTCTACATGTCGAGTTCAGCCGGCTTAATATAACTTTAATTTCCAGTTATTTAAAAATGATGGACCGCCAGCCGCAACAGGGTAGATGGCGTGTTTTTATTGGCTTAAGACAGAAACTTGCATTCGTAATATTCGTCTTTGCCGTGTTCCTCATGGCATTTGAACCATCTATAGAGGCGTGTAAGTAACCATTAAACTAAATCCAGACACCGTTGTTAACAAGTTCCATGCTGCCGTAATCCACAACCAGTCGGAAATCTATTTTTTTATACCGGTAACTAGTGGGTAAAAAAAAAACAATTGCTAATTTAATAAACGTTGGAATTCTTGACGTTTGGAACAATCTATGACATCTTCTGTACAAACATCATCCTATACCCGAATTTATGCTCTCTTCTAGGCTTTGCCTTCTGAAGAAAGCAGCATTTTTTAAGTCTACAATTCTAGACAGTAGGAAAGGGTCTACCGGCAGGAACCTTTTTGATAGATCGTGTCCAGAGTTATTCAAATGCCCACATAAACTTCATATATTTTTATACACTGGTTAAATCCGTAATTTGCAAGTTAGATCATAACGGTTCTTTATAATAAGGTCTTCAACTACTGTATTGGTGGCATAAAATAATTTGGATTTGCTTATTCCTTTTCGATTGAAAAATGGCTAATTATTAGTAAAATATTGTTTTTTCCGGGCTTTTAGGCCGCGGTCCAAAAGGTTTAGCAGCTGACGTTTCGTCTGTAACGGTGGCAGACATTAGCAAAGGCGATGATGTATGTCCAAGTGATCTCCCGTGTGACAGCGCTTTGGCTGATTCAACACCTCTTATGTTCGATTTTATTTAATTTTATTTTATTACCTGGATTCAATTCCCATCACACGGGAGATTACTTCGATAGTTACATCATCGCCTTTAATAATGTCTGCCGTAGTTGCAGACAAAACGTCCGGTTTTAAACCTTATGAACCACGGCCTACAAGCCTGAGAAAACAATATTTTACTATTGACTCCGGCTGTGAAGACTTACATTCCAGGCTAAATATTTTTTGAAGACAAAACCCTTTTCAATAAAATGAGTTATTTTAAATAGAGCATTACCACATACTTAATATTTGATTCAATGTTGATAATGTTGAGAATAACGCTCACCTCCCACATGGTATGCACCAAGTCTAGGATAAAAACTATCTACTGTACTAGTAAAATTTTCAACTGGAATATTACTGCTTTCCACCTTTATACTATATTTAAGATTCTCAATGTTTTCCGCTCTGGTTTAACACACACTTTCCCCTAAAAAGGAAAATACCCCCATAAATAGAAATCAACGGATGTATGATCTGGTTGCCGTGGTGGCCCTTCAAAAGAACCACGTCGACGATTTGGAAAATGTGATTTAAGTATTTTCGAACATTTAAAAGGTAATATGGCGAGGCACCATCTGGTGAAAATATATTCTTTGATGGATCATTTCAAACCCAAGCTTCGCTCAACAGTAAAATTATTATTTAATGCCCGTCGAAGAAATATGGCCCTAAAATTCTGTCATTAATTATGTCAGCCCCACATTGACTTTTAGGGAATGTTATCTATGTCCTTCATGTATTATGTGTGAATTCTCAGTGAGCGAAAATCGATAATTATTATCACATCTGGCCATCATTTTTTCACAGAAGTGTAATATTCATCCTCAAGAAGTTCTTGAATAACCTGAGGTTATAGGCGTAGAAACTGTACAAAACTCTGGTGGGTATCCTAATTTAGAACCAGATTATTCCTTCACTTACGGGGATTTTTATTTACCAGGACTAGATCAAGTTTTCATTCCAGTCGTAGTAGTAAACATCTTTATTTCTAAAAAAAGGCTATCGACAAACTTAATCTAAACAAACAATTAAAGGTAAAAATTATCTTATTCTAGGTTACTAATTTAATAATTTTAATTCTGGCAAACAGAGATCTTGGATTTATTGCCCAGTAGTCAGTTACTATTATAAGCGTTCGAGTAGCGTTGATGTAGGGAAACGGAAGCGGGATTGTCTGGTTGGTCTTGTAAGACAAAGGGGATTCAGTATGGTCCAGTTGTAGGGGTTGTTTGTTCATTTTGTCTGTAGACGTATGAGTCTTTCCGAAATCTTTGTCATGTTTGTGCGTTCGTATAGTAGTTGGGTGGAGGGGTTGTGTAGTGGATTTTGGGGGTGTCTTATTCGTTTTATTAGTCTTAGTGCAATTTGTTCTGTTGTTTGTATATAACGTTTTGTCATTTCTATTGTTGTTCATGAGTATATGTCCATAGTCTAGCAAGGGTCTACAAATAGCTTTACATATTTTGGTGGCGGTATTCGTGCTGATTCCTCTGTCTTTGTAGGTTAGTGATCGGAAGTGTTTTGTTCTCTTTATTATTTCTGTCCTGATGTTGCGTATGTGTTTAGCGAATTTAAGTTAGTGGTCAATTGTGATTCCAAGGTATTTTACGTCGTTTTTTGGTTGTGTTGTTTGGCCGTCTGCAGTTATTGTAGGGGAGTCAGCGTTGAGTCTGTGGTTTGTGAGCAGAAGTTGGTTTTTTGATGCGTTTGGTGTTAGTCTCCATCTATAAAACCATGTCATTGTGTTGTTTGTTAGTGTTTGTACTCTTTGAGCTGCTCTCTCAGTAGTTTTGTCATGTACGATAAGTGCCGTGTCGTCTGCGTATTGTAATATGTATGCCGATCTGTCGATTTGATTTTTGTCTGGTAAGTTGTAATTGTATATGTCACGGCAGTATATATTATAGAGAAACGGCGAGAGCGGGGATTTTCATTCCAATTTACTTAGAATGCCATGTTCTTCAAACTTCTGAAATAATCTAGTGCCATATTGCTTCACAATAGGATTATCAAGATGTTTGGCAAAATATGACACCAAAACTACTTTTTGTATCTGTGCTTTACCTCCGCAACTCAACAACATTAACTATGCATGCAAACTTTATCTAGACGGAACCAAATCTCTATATTTTTTCTACCATCGAATACAGACTTTATGCTGCTTTTATAGTGTAATTATACTCCGAGTTAGACTCCAGTTATAACTGATTTTTTAACTTTCATTCAATCATAATACCGTAAACAACAAAAACTAATAACGAAATAAATAAAATAATAAGAAAATATCCCTGTATGTTCCTAACTGCACAATAAAATAAATATGTATTACCATTTTTGTTGTTGTCTCTGTGACCTTGTCTGTATATCAAGTAGACTTTAGAATGTTCATCGCCAGATCAAATTTTTTTCATAAATAGAACCCAATACAACTCGGTCTCTTGATGTGAACGTACACTCCTTCATTTCCCAACTGTTCCTCAAAATAATCATTGAATTTGATCAAATTCAAGATCGACGTGGAAATAAACCTAAGATGCATCACGTCAAAATTGCCGCATATGAAAAACTAGCTTTAGAAATTGCGCAGTCCGCAACCAGGCTGCGTAACCCTTGCGAGGACTTCTATTCACATCTATGTGGTGCTTTTCAACACCGTTTGGATGGGTCTAAGTCAACTTTGGACCAATTGAAACATGATATGGAGACTTCGCTGAGAAATATCGTTACTAAACCCATGCGTCTGCAGGAGGAGCAAAAATTGTCCCATAGCGCAAAATCGCAACGAACAGTGAGTTTATTATAATAAGTATATAGAGATAAAGCATGCATTAAAAATGCTGTATAACATTGGCGACTTTAACAAGATTTAATAGAAAAGAAGAGAATCCGTTGTCTGTCCACTTAAATAATACAAAAACACTTGTTTATTCAAATTCTATTTCGATTGGTTTAAACCCATGTAAATTTTAGAGAAAAATAACTGAACCAAACTAATAGAACGTTTTCATTTAGTACTACACTTTGTGTGCGGATACCAGTACGATCAATTTATACATGGATGCCGAATTCTTCCGAAAAGCTCAAAAGATTATTGGTGGATTTCCATCCAAGGACAATGTATCCAGCGAATTGAATTGGCAGAACGTCACCTTACGTGCTTTCCAAAAAGGCTTTTTTTACAAGTTTTTTTTGAACTTTACCACTGTTTACGACAACTTGGAACAGAAATATTTATTTACAGTAATGTATAACATATTTTAGTTTAAAGTATCCAACCATAAATGAGACTCTTTTGCACATGCAATTACATAATCATTTTTATTTTATTTTTTATTATTTTTTATACTATTAGGAATTTATACGTACTTATACAGGGTGTCCCGCAAGAACATAATCAAAAGGGTACTGCGAAATTTTTTGGCTCAAAAGAAAGCGATCGGACATAACTTTCATTACAAAAGTTCTTAAAACAAATGCTATTTTATGAATTTTCGGGAGAATGGAGTTTAGTAAAACTCGCTGTGAATTTGTTCTTATTTAAGACTGATATTTGGATGAAGCAACCGAGTTCTTACCACTTTGGGCAAATGATCAATTCTTGACTGTCTTGTTACAAAAACTACCAAAACTTTTTATTTGGTAACTGGAATCAACTAATTTTTTTGTGTTGATGGATTAATCTTTTTTGACGCTTTTGTAAATTTCGTGAAATCTTGTAGTATTCACAGTTTTGACGCACAAAAAATATTTCTGCTTTGCTACCAACTAACAAATTTAGACATTAATTACTTTTTCCTTTAACGAAACTAAAATTAAGTTTCCTGTAATATCGGGAGAGTGCGCAGATGAATTTAGGTAAATTTTAGAAAGAATTTGATTCCAGGGACGAAATATAAAGTTCTGGTATTTTTGTATACTCAAGAATTCACCACTTGTCCAAAGCGCATCAACTTTTTTGCTTCAGCAAAATATTAGTCTCACACACGAACAAATTCACAGCCACTTTCATTAAAATTTACTCATTGCGTATATTTTCCTGACTGTATTTCAACTTAATTCAAAAGAAATTTCTGGGTTCCAGTTTGAAATAAAATCTACCATATCACACTCCAGATATTTCCAGAAATATATATATTTTTAAGAATGTTGAACATTAATAGCAGCGAAGCCAGACATAAGAAAATCGCTCCGGGACAAAAACCTTTAAGTAGCGTTGACCCGGAAGATACTGGATTTTCTTTGAAGTTAGCCACTCGACCGATATGGGTCATGATGATGCTCCCTACCACTAAATACTCATGGTACAATGATATTCTGAATAGCAAAACAATCGTTTTTAAAAAACTTTTTTTTTCAAACCAGATATTTCAAAAATAATTTTTTTTAAAATTTTATAAATGATGTTAACACGTTGACACAAATTAATTAGTTAAGGTTTCATGGTAACAAACAGCGTGCATGGTAAATGCTTGACTAACTACACTTTCGAAAAAAACGCGCCGATGATGCTTCAAGCCTACTACAATGCACTCTTTATGGATGCATCTGTTTCTCAACAATCACTAGTGGATTTTCGAACCACAAATGTCGATTAACTAAGCCATCAAGATAAAAATAGGTCGCGTCAATAAAAAATATTTTTGATGAAAGATCACCATACAATTGCCGTTGGTTCAAAACCCAATCAGCAAAGATTCTTCGTTGCCCACGATTTTCCGGCTTTAGCTGTTGAGCCAATTCAACTTCATACGCATGAAGTCTCAAATATTTGTTAAAATTCGATTGATACTGGATTTGGGCGGGTATAGTGGGGACACTTTTGTTCGGGTGACCACTATGAACACTTTTTTGTTTTCCCGCCATTAACAGACTCATTTTGAAAAAGTCATCATTAGTCTTCTCACAGTGGCTTCATTTGGATAATTTTAATGGCCCATAATTGTACGCATTTTGGGATCTGTGTCTGTGGGGTTTATTAATGTAAAACCAGGATACTAAAAATATCGGGGAAGAATTACAGCGAACCGCATTGCAATAACTCCATTTCGGTGTCAGCTTATTTTTAAAATTCTGCACTTCAACACTGCAATCGAATTGAATTACCATAACAGCGATTCATGATCCCTACTTTGGACCAGTTCAAATTGCCAGTTACTTTTGAAGATTGGTTACCATCCAACGGGTCAACGATACGATACTTTTATTTTTCATATTATTATTTATATATTTAACAGTAAAAGAAAAAAGCCTTAGAATTACTCAAACTACACTTAATCCAAATAAGTTCATTGACCGCACAGGCGCTCTGAAGCCTTTTTTAGACACCCGGTATAAGTAAAAACTATGATAAACTTTGAAAATTTATTGTAATTTTATGTCTATCCATCTAGATCAACCGAGTTTCGCAGGAATATTTGCAACGAATAGCGCCTTTTTTCGAGGAAGAGAATATCCTGGCATTACTGCATGCTTTAACAAACGTATGGTACGTTCCGATGTATGAGAAAAAAGAACTTAGTTACACTCTGAGCACATATTTTCAGGAGTTCCTAACGGTGAGTAACTTAGTAATATTGGTTTTAATGTTAACTATGTAGGTAAAAAAATTGCTTTATTTATTCAATCATTCTACCTTTCATATGACAATTAGAGCTTTTTATATTAAATTTTCGTTCAATCAATTGTACCTGATCGCAGCTGTTGGATTTTACATATCCACATAAATGCCGTTCATATCGTTACACGCTTTTGGGTTCCGTTAGCCAGGTTTGCCATTCATCCTCTGAGAGGTTTCTGGCTGACATCGTTTTTGTAATGCCTTGTATCCAGGTTGTTGATGGTCTTATTCTTTTTTTTTCTGGAGATATCCACTACAATAGTTTCCTGGGCAGACTTTCTTCCCTCATACGTCTTACATGTCCGTACCACATTAATGGTTGTCTTTCAATGTCTTCATGTCAATTATTGTTGCTTTTACTTTCATTTGTTTTCTTATGTATTCATTTTCACGTATTCCAATCTAGACTTTCCGCCGCCCTTCTCCAAAAAACCATTTCAATTGCTACTACATTATCCTTAAGTTTTTGTGTTAATTGCCACACTTTGAGCCATATATAACAACTGATTTCAAAATTTTAACATATATTATTGCTTTTGTCTCTCATCTTATGTTTTTCTGCCATAATATTGAGTTTAGTGCCCCTACCATTAGTTCTCCTTTGGTTATTCTGCCCTTTATAGTTTCCCCAGTTCATCCTGTCTTCGCCATTTTTAATCCCAGATATAAGCATTCATCATCCTATCATATTTTGGATGTTTTAGGTCCTGGTCATCTGCTGCTTTTTCCCCTATACACAGATATTAAGTTTTGTTAAAATTTACCTTTAGTCCCCATTTATTAGATTCTTCTAAATGCTTTCTGGACATCTTCCATGTCTTGAGCAATCACGACATGGTCATCTGCACAGTGTAATGTATATAATGTGGTACCTCCGATTTTCAATCCCATTCTACTTCCGTTTCCATTGTCTGAGAGCTTCATCTACATATGTACATATTGAAAAGTACGGGAGATAGGCAGCAGCTCTGTTTTATGCCTTCAGCCCTCTTGAAGCTGTTGGTCATTATTTTCCTTATTTTTGTTGTAGAGGTTATGCTGTTAGATAAATCTTTGACAGCGTCGATTAGTGTGACGTTTATGCTGGTTTTTTCCAAAACTTCTCAAAGGTGACTTACGGGCACAGTATAGTACGCTTTTGCAAGGTCGACAAGGAGAAGATGTACTTCTTGAGATCTCACTATTCTTTTCTATATTAATTGTGTAAGACAGAAGATACTATTAATTGTTGATCGGCCTGCTCTAAAGCCGTTTTTGTATTCCGATTTGAAGGGCGATATTCTTCGCACATACGATCTTTTATAACTCGTCCGTATACTACGTACTTGTTACAGTTATGTCCCGATAGTTATTACAGTCACATTTGCTTCCCTTCTTATGTATGGACGTTATCCATCCTTCCTTCCAACTTTGCGGTAGTGGTTCTCCCTGTCAGCATCTGATAAACATTTCTGTTATAATCTCCCATAATTTATTGTTCCATTTTTTATTAGTTCTGCGTATATTCCTTCTAGACCTGGGGCGCGTCTTGTAAGTTAATTATTACTGGCTCCTCTTCAACCAGTACTTCCTGTTGATGGATTGTATTGTATTCAGATCTTTTTACTACTAGTAATGCTTTATAGTGTTTTACCAATTTTTCAGGATCTATGGAGTTTATTATTATTTGTTCATTTTGGTTGGATCTCCTATTTTTTACAAAACTCCAGGATTCTTTTAATTTTTTTGCACCAATACTTGTATCTAGTTCCTGGCATTTGTTTTCCCAGCTTTAGCTTTTAGCTTCTGTTACCGCAGATTTAAATTTGGCAATTATACCTCTGTATTCTCTTTTGTGTTATTGCTCCTTCAGATTCAACCATCTGTGACATTAGTTTTGCTTTTGTTTTTTCATTTCTTGCAGCTCATCAATAAACCAATAATTTTGTAAGTCACCTTTGGCTGCTTGGTGTATTCCTTTTGTTCTTATTTTATTTTTCAGTTGTTTCATGACTACAATCTCGGGGTAGTTGTTGGTGTAACGTTTGCTTACAAAGTTGTCTTGTATTCTGGTCTAAAATTGTTAAATTGTACTGTACCTGTTCCACTTCAATTAAGTGGTTCCTATTTTGATTTCATAGGTGTGTAGGAAATTTCCCACTTTCCCATTGGGTGGGATAATTTTTGCTTTTATGAGATGTTGCCCACTTCCGCATTCGGCTCCTCGAAATTCTCTTACGTCTTGAGCTTCTATTTTAGCATTTTGTTTCATTATAACATAATCGATAATTGATCTTAGATGTTTGATTTTAAATTTCTTTAAATTAAATATGTTTAGTTTTACTAGAGTTAATTTTACTGATCAATTTATTATTCTAGACTCATCAAGGAGTTTTGGAGGATGACATTTATTCTCCACATTTTCGCCGAACTGTTGATATTGGCTTAATGGAATTCTTTGATCCCGATAAAATCAGTCTTGATTGGAAATATTTTTTGTATAACATAACGAGAGCTTACTTTACCTATTCAATCCCTATGTACAATCGTTATGGGGACGACGAGAGATTCATCAAACTCTTCACACTACTTAGTCCAGAAAATCACCGGTAAGGGAAAATAATGAGAATTTTGTAACTATCAAAAGATAAAAAAAAATTATGTGTCTAAAGGTTTCATTTGTTTTTCAGACTTTGGCGACTGTATGTACTTTTTGTATTGATTGCCGAACATTGCGAATATTTGTCGATTGGAATAATGAGTGTTTGTTATCCTATAAAATATGGCCGTTTACCAACACAAGACATAAATGGGACAATGATTGAAGATGAATACCGTGAATGGCGAGAGAACTTTTGTTACGAAGAAGCCAGAACTTTGTAAGCTTATTGTAATATCTTTAGCGCGTGCTAAATAGACGAAAGATACCCTCAGTGATATATTAGGATCTGTCTTTGGCATTTGCTAAATATGAGATATAAAGGGTGTTCCAATAATAACGACGGCTTTGAATTGCGCGCCATTTAAAGTGTCATGATTTGACATTAAAAAAAGGCCGTTTGTTAGTAGACAGCAGGATGTTAAGTAAAATAGAGCGGTTCAATACACAATAACGAATTCTCATTGTGAAAAATTATTATCAAAGTGGTGGAATTTTTGCAGCCACTTGTCGCAAAATGCGTATAATTATGGGCTATCGGAATGCTCCAACTGAAGCCACTGTTAGAAAATTAATGAAGAAATTTCAGCAAACTCGGTCTGTTAATACAGTGAAAACAGAAACACGCGTTCGTCCGGGTCGTTTGACTGAAAATATCGCAGCAGTACGTGCAAATGTTGAGGAAAGCCCAACCACATCAATTCGGCATAAAGCTCAGGAAATTGGTGTTTCCACAACCACTATGCATCGGATTTTAACAAAAGATTTGAAGCTTCATGCGTACAAAGTTGAATTGGCTCAAGAGCTAAAGCCAGAAGACCATGGGCAACGAAGAGCCTTTGTTTATTGGATTTTGGAACAACGACAATAGAACTGTGATTTTTCAACGAAAATCATCTGTAGTGACGAGGCCCATTTTCATCTTGATCGCTTCGTTAATCGACAAAATTGTCGCATTGGGGGTTCCGAAAATCCACGAGTGATCGTTCAGAAACAGATGCATCCAAAAAGAGACACTGTTTGGTGTGCATTGTGGACTGGATGCATCATCGGACCATTTTTCTTCGAAAATGCAGTTGGTCAAGCATGAACCGTGAGTGGGGTTCGTTATCGTGAAATGTTAACTAACTTTTTTGGGCCAAAATTGCAAAATATGGATCTCAACGGCATGTGGTTTCAACAGTACGGTGCAACATGCCATACAGCCAGAGAAACTGTCGAATTACTGCACGAATAATTTCCTGGTCGTGTTATTTCTCGTTTTGGAGATCGGCATTGGCTGCCCAGATCATGCATTGATATGGCAAATTTGACATTATTTTGTATTGTATTTTTCCTGACTGTACTTTAATTCATTCCGACATATTCCTGGGTTTCAGTCAATTTTATTGTTTATTATTTAAAATGTTACAAATACGTTTCGGTGTCTTTATCCACCATCATCAGTTTGTCTAAAATATCCATTTTCCATTTATTATCAATTCAATTAAAAAAAACTTTCACAAAATTAACATATTAAAATTCAAATCACACGCATATTAAAAAGTACAATTTGGGACCTTGGTTCTCAGGTGATGAGTCGGGATAAACATGTTCGGGAAAAGACTAGAATCTATTGTTTAGAGATCTAAATTTGACTTACATGTTTAGATGTTTCTTTCTTTACATTTGGTTGGATATTGAATTACCTATTTTATTCGATATCGAGCGAGTGCCCGAAAAACCTATTTATATTTCGCCTTTTCTTTGTATTCTTGGAATTGCTCTGTGATCTTCAATATCTGCTGCTTAATTTTTATTTACCAGGTCCATTCAATTTATGCATGCGATCATTTAATTAGCGCATGATACACAGAGCTAAGATTGTCTGTATCTGATCTGAAGTTTATTGCATTCTGATGTCTCTTAATTTGTATCATTTCATGGATTCTTCTCTTATTCTAGTTTTCCTCATTGATCAATATTTGTATGTTATCGAAATCAAAATCATGCAACTTTTGTTGTGCATGTTGTGCTAATGCTGTTGCATTTTCGCTAACCTTTCTTAAGCTATACTTATGTTCATATATTCTTTTCTTTAAATATTGCCCTGTTTGTCCTATATATGTGTTGTCACAGTCCAAACTGTCAATCTTGTATATTACGTTAGGTGTGTCCAACTTATCGCTTCTAGGCTTAAATTTTGTAAAACACTCTTTTGCTAAGTTGTTTTTAGTTTTCTCCGCTATAGTAATATTATGCGGTCTTAAAACATTTTTTATTTTTGTGTTGATTTCTGGTATGTGTGGTAATGATACATACTTGATTTCACCCTCTTTTTTCTTTTTTATATTATTTATGTTGTTCCATTTATTTGTATTGTATATTTTGTTAATTCTTTGTTTTATAATTGGTTCGAAGAATTCTTTGGGATAGTTGTTCATTATTAGTACCTTACCTTACGAAGTTTGTATATTCTTTTCCTGACTGTACTTTAATTCATTCCAATGTATTCCTGGGTTTCAGTCAATTTTATTGTTTAATATTTAAAATGTTACAAATACGTTTCGGTGTCTTTATCCACCATCATCAGTTTGACTAAAATATCCATTTTACATTCATTATCAATTCAATTAAAAAAACTTTCACAAAATTAACATATTAAAATTCAAATCACACACATATTAAAAAGTACAATTTGGGACCTTGGTTCCCAGGTGATGAGTGATGAGAAAAGGCGAAATATAAATAGATTTTTCGGGCACTCGCTCGATATCGAATAAAATAGGTAATTCAATAACCAACCAAATGTAAAGAAATAAACATCCAAAGATGTAAGTCAAATTTAGATCTCTAAACAATAGATTCTAGTCTTTTCCCGAACATGTTTATCCCGACTCATCACCTGGGAACCAAGGTCCCAAATTGTACTTTTTAATATGTGTGTGATTTGAATTTTAATATGTTAATTTTGTGAAAGTTTTTTTAATTGAATTGATAATGAATGTAAAATGGATATTTTAGACAAACTGATGATGGTGGATAAAGACACCGAAACGTCTTTGTAACATTTTAAATAATAAACAATAAAATTGACTGAAACCCAGGAATACATTGGAATGAATTGTCAATTATGTAATGTGCTCGATCGATGTACAGGGTGTCGGGAAATAGCTTCAACACTCATAGGCCCGTAGAAAAGGACTGAAAATCATTATAATTATAGCATTATGGGCCTTTAAAATGATAAGCGTTTTTTATTAATTAATTAGTAATTACAGCGTTTATTTGGGAAAAGGCGTCGTTTTAATTTGGAAATTCAGAATGACGAGTTAAGCCGTTTTTGATACAAATATTTCACTATCGGTGTAATACTTAAGAATACATTTATGTTATCAACTTCTCATTGTCAGGTCTTCTGTGCGTCCTATCATTGTTGACTAACAATTTCCCTGAGAGACCCTGTAATATATTGACCTGGACGAAGTTTCTACTAAAATCTTTTAAATTTGTTAGATTTCCCAATATCGCAGAACGCGAATACGTTGTTCAAACTGTATCAATTCACACCAGAAATACAGTGGTAGAAATGACTAAAAATATTCTAACTGCAATGGTCAACAGGCTTCAGGATAAATACATCATGAACGACACCGATATTAACAGTTCTTTTGACACTTGGGTAAATACTACTACAGTAAGTGTTGGATGGCACGACATAGTTTACGACAAAGAAAAATTCGAGGAGAATTACGGAGTTCACATGGTAAGAAGACATTTAAATTGTTTGTTTCCATCAATATTTTGCAAAGTATCAAAAAATTATTTGAAAGTGATTAAACGTTCCGTTTCGGATTTTCTTCGGGGAGAATAAATTTTTGGTTGGAATTTTGCATAAATATTTGCCTCATTAAACTTTATTACATCCACCTACCCACATATTAATTTATTTTTATTATCATTTCTTTATCAACTTTAATTACTGTCCTGTCTAAGTAAGGTTTTTGCAGGACGTAGTGAACCAGAACATTATAGCTACTCGCACCCGCATATTTAAAGCAAAAACACTCCACGAATTTAAAAACGTTCACTTAGTCGACAAACAAAATGATCCTAAGGTGAAACCAATTGAATTGTCAGTGGACGCGTATTACGAAAAAAACACGAACAATATTGGTAAGTACTAATTAATTTTTTGTTAATTTTAAATTTAGCCGGTATTACATTACGCACTTTTCCCCGATTTATTGGTCAAGCAGGATTATTGTAGATCACGGATATTGTTCTCACAATAAATTGGTGCAATTTGAGGAAAACCAACCAAAACTTCAATAATTTATTTCTGTTGTTTGTGTTGGTGACGATGTGTAGATCATACCACATGAGCCAAAAGCCAAATTCTTTGCTTATGTGTACAAAAACGCGACTTTATTAAGTTGCTAAGCTCATTACATACAACACAGATTTTCAACATCTGAAATACAATAGAAATAAACAGCCAATTCCTTGGCACTTTACTTCGAGAATCACTGCGAGCATCGATATTGCACAGTTAGCAAACAACAAATCACCACAACAATTTCCAGAAAATTGTTGCAATCCGCAATAATTTTCATTATTACTCTGAGTCCGCAATCAATCGCGTTATCGATCGCAGCCCGACTCCACGCTTTATTATTTTATTGGCCAATAAATCGAGGAAAGTGCGTAGGGTAATACCGGCATTAAAGCTAATGAAATGTGTTCAGTTCTGCTGGCTCCACTGTTGGAGCCTCCCATTTACGATTGGAGAGTTCCCAAATATTTGAACTACGCGTCGTTAGGACCCATAATAGCAAGCTTGCTGATCAAAATGATGGACGGATCATATTTGAACACTGAGTTGTCCAGAGATTCTGGTCAAAGGGCGTGGATGATCACACTGGCACAAAAACGGTCCGCCGACTTCCATTGTGTGAGAGGTAGATGCTACAATTATCCTCGTTTAGAGCATAAACATATCTCCCCGGTGAGTTAAAACTTTTCTGTATGAATTAATAGGCATTTAGGCTGATTAGAAAATATATCCATTCAATATATACTGGAAGCAGTCTGCAACCCAGCTACAGAGTAAGTGTGTTTCTGTCAACGAAAGTGGCTTAAGACAGGTCAAAGATTAAGTTTTCAACCACTTACCGATAAAACTAACGTAACAGCCGTATACGAAAAAAAACACGTAGCGTGGTGGTAGGCAGATTTGGTGAGGACATGGTAAATAATAATGCCGGAAGACTTTTTACAGCTTGCGGAGAAACACCTCGCAACTACTAAACGGACACTTGAAAGTGTCCATCAGGTCATACATAAATACCTCCACAAAAAACCCACTAAAGTGATAAATTAGAAAGCAAATGAGATATGAGATCACTGAAAAATGAGCTTCATCAAATAAGATACTATCTTAAGAAAATGAGCGAACAAACAGAACCAAAATGGCTTGACTAAAAACTGCAAAATTAACAAGTTGAAACAATATGAAAAGTGCAAAACATTAGGTCGAGTAAATAGGGCAAGTAGGTAGATATGAAATCCACAACATCCAGCGAAAACCCCACGGGTTGGACCGGGACGCCGAACTTATGATTATAGAGAGAAAAAACACGAGAAACACTTATAAGACTGATAGTAACAAACTGGAATACCAAGAACCCCAAGCCATAATTATTAGAGAATTAGGAAATATTTTAAAGCATTGTTGCTTATGAACGCTGTGCTTCGCAGACGATCAAGTACTAATCGCACAAGACTGAAGATCTGAACTACATAACAAAAAAGTTAATCAAGCAATACACAAACGTGCATTCGAGTTTTATATCTGCCGAACAGAATATATGCGCATTGGAAACGAACAGCAAAACTCGCAGAGATCTAAATAATACATTAGCAAGTAGGAAGAAGCATATACGTATCTAAACACACGCATCTGACACGATGGAAAGAGGAACATTGAGGTAAGGGGTGCAATTAGTCTTTTAAGCAATCTGATATGGGACAAAAACATAAATAAAGACTAGAGATTAAATAACGAGGTTTAGAAATAAAATCGTAGATCATCAGAGGAGGGTCAAGTTTTGGTGATATCGGAAGACGTAAATGGGTGTAATCAATATTAAATAAATATTTTTTTCCTTCGCGTCAAACTTTTTATGATGAAAAAATAATATTGTGGATGCAAGAAATTTGCCGAAGGCAAAAAGGTCATTTCGAAAAAAATCAAATGTGTCTCGAATGAATAATTTGATTTTGTATGTTTCCTTGGTTTGTGATCAACTTCAATTTAAACACGTCCTCGATGGTAAAAAAATACAGTAAAGGCATATTTACTTGCTGTAAGAGGCCGCACTGTCACCAAAGTAATCGTTCACATTTAAAGAACATGCGACTATTTTTGTTATATTCATATTGTTTGCCTGCATTTTCAACTTATTTTTGAAACGACACCACTTTCTGATCAGATCTGAAATTAAAGCTTGTGTAAAATAAAAACACAAAATAATTAACTTATTGTTACTTCAGTGGGGTGTGGACAAGATTATCGACAATGTAGTGGCTGATTTTCAAGGTGTGATTGTTGCTCTTGATGCATATCAAGCAGAAGTAGAAGCAGAAGAAATGACAGCGATATATGAAACTGATTCTGATATACGGAGTAAGTTTTCCCGTCTATATCGGTATGTTTGAAAAAAATTATCAACTTTATTATATTATAGATTTGACGGGATATACGCGTTCTCAACTATTCTGGATTAGGTCCGGCCTTTACCAGTGCAAAGATAAGGAATTCGAATCGATTGATAATATCAATGATTCCTACGCGGATACTTCTTTCCAATATGAAGCAATTCCCAGTTTTAAAATAAATGCTCCTAGAATGAATTCAGATCATTTTGCCAACGCCTTTGGGTGTGATAGCCACGCATGGATGAGTGCCAAGCTAAAATGTGAGTTTTGATGCTTTATAAATTTTATTTATTTTTCCATGCAGCATATTGTGTGTATTTGTTATGTCCATGCGCAAAATGTTTAATGTCATGTTAAATGTATTGTGTAACATTTAATATCCGATTTACGTTGACGAAATATTAATCTTAACATTTTATAATCTGATTTATAACATTGTTAAATATTAAGAGCGCATTACTACTGTATTTTTTTTAGAAATGTTAATATATTCTTTACTGATACATTAATCTCTTTGTACAGACTTATATCCACCTCCCCAAAAATTAAAATATTACTTGAATATGAATACCTGTATGTTGAAAGAATAGCAACTGAAAGGCACACTTTTCACTGTGAATATTTTCTCAATCGGCAATTCGATTTGTACAACTTTTTATTGAATCATAAAATTTAAATTATATGGCAACGATAACAAAATATAATAAAACATATTGTACAGGGTGTTATGGTAAATAGTTTCATGTATTCTTGGTGAAAATTTAAATTTGTCTGCGGGCAATATCGGGTAGCTGAAACAGGAAAAAGTATACGGTAAGAGGTTTTTCTCTGTAGAAGAGGAAGTGGGGAAAATTAAATAAAAAAAGCTTTTGTATTTAAGTGTGTATTTTTTTCGATTGAAGAGAAAAATTCGATAAAAGAATCAAGACAGTATTTAAACAGCCTGTAAAATATATTTATTTATTTTTTTTGCATATCTTATAACCTAAATTTTGTCCAAGAATATAACTATAATTCGACGAAAAAATGATTCAAATCGGACCACTGACTGAAAATTCACGGTCAAAAGTTAGGAAATATTTAAACTATGCGTTAAATTTGCGGTGCAGTGTATTTGACTCAAAGCATGTTTGTCTAAAAAAATACCAGTATATTTGAGGAAATGACATAAATTTGAAGAAGCTGCAGATAACAGAATTGAGATTTCTTTCTCAAACTGCTAATGGAAAATTAATTGAATTCAAATTATCAATGATAAAACTTAAAAAACGTAACCAACTGCATTAATACATCAATGTACCACAAAATTAATTATAGAAAATAATACGCGTTTAAAGCAAATCAAGACTCGGAAACCAAAAAGTTAACATAGTTTAATTAATCGGCCTTACTTTGCCAATAGAAAAGTGTTATCCTGCGAACCTCAAACTGTTTTCGCCTAAAGAATAGTATAACACAATAATTGAAACAAAAAAGTAACAGAAATAGCTAGATAACATAACTGATAAATATTGAATAATTGATTAAGACGAAATAGAAAGTAAAACATTCCATGAACATGTAAGTATGATAGGCCATGTGAGTTTGAAACATTATTCATGAGAGAAAACTAAAGCTGAGTGCAATTTTTGCAACAATGTGTTGGTCGCAAGTTTAAAATATTATCAACATTCAATTTACAATCCTTCGTTTGTGGCTTTTGCCTACGCTTGCCTTGCAACGAAGTCGCAAAGAACGAATTTTTATAAGTTGAAAAGAAATTCCTCATCTCTTAAGTTGTTCAAATACAGAAGAGTTCAAATACAGAGAGATCAACTTCCCCCGACTTAATGAGCAGACTCTTATTTCTAAAATAAAACACTAAAAGATAAGCTAACGAAACGCATTTTAGATTAAAGCAGATCTTTGAAAATTAAATTTTATGAGCACCAAAGTAATAGAGGACATAGTTTCGAAACGGCAACAAAAAAAGCGGAATTAAAATAGTAGTGTATATGTAGATTTACAGTGAGTAGTAGTAGTAAACATCTTTATTTCTAAAAAAGGCTATCGACCTATCGGTCTTTCTGCCCTTGTTTAATACATGTAGTCTTAGTCTAAATAAAAAACAAAGATGAAATCTCTTATTCTAGGTTAATAATCTTATTAAATACACCTTCCAATTCTAATGGCACGGAAAAATTATTTTATTGTCCAGTAGTCAGTTGCGTTTGTAAGTGTTCGAGTAGCGTTGATGTAGGGAAACGGAAGCGGGATTGTCTGGTTGGTCTTGTAAGACAAAGGGGATTCAGTATGGTCCAATTGTAGGGGTTGTTTGTCCATTTAGTCTGTAGATGTATGAGTCCTTCCGAATCCTGTCATGTTTGTGCGTTCGTATAGTAGTTGGGTGGAGGGGTTGTGTAGTGGGTTTTAGGGGTGTCTTATTCGTGTTATTAGTCTTAGTGCAATTTGTTCTGTTGTTTGTATATAACGTTTTGTCCTTTCTGTTCCGTTGGTCATGAGTATATGTCCATAGTCAAGCAAGGGTCTACAAATAGCTTTATATATTTTGGTGGCGGTGTTTGTGCTAATTCCTCTGTCTTTGTAGGTTAGTGATCGGAAGTGTTTCAGAGAGACTCAGAGTCAAGAGTGGGTGAATAGTCGAGTGCTGATGGTTGAATCCGAACTGATACGATGGTATGTACTTTCCGACCAGTTTTCCCAGTCGCTGCTTTATTATGTACTCAAAAACATTGCTAAGTACTGTTGTGTATGTTTTCCTGACTGTACTTCAATTTATTTCAAAATTCCTGGGTTTCAGTCAATTTTATAAACTAACAAATAACTAAACAAATAATAAACAATAAAATTGACTGAAACCCAGGAAATTTTGAAATAAATTGCTAAGTACTGGAAGCCGTGTAATTGGTCTGTAACTTGCTCGGTTGTGTATTGTCCAGTCCATTTTTGGGTATAGGGATTATTAAGCCGTTTTTCCATGTTTCTGGGATTCTGCCATTTGTGATGCAGTTGTTCAATTCAGTTAGGATCAGTTTGTGTGTTTCTTGAGTTAGGCTTTTCAGGAATTTTTCCTTTATTTTATCTTTTCCCGGTGCTTTGTTTTTGATGTGCGCTAGGGCTTCATCGTACTCTGTGTCTGTGATCAGTTTGTAGGTGTAGTTTGGTGAGCTGTTAAAATAGTTCAAGTACCAGTCGTTGATCAAGTTCCAGTTGTCATTGTCGAAGTTAAGGCTTTGTCGATATGCTGAAGGACCCTTTGATAGTGTCTGGCGACCGCGTCAGCTTTCTCTTTGTCTGTGTACCGTTCTATTCCGTTTTCGTCAATTTCCGTGTTAGTTGTTTTGTATTGCGCTAGTTTCTTAATTTTACGCCAGTATGTTTTGCCTTTGTCTTTTAGTTTTTCTTTACATGTTTCTAGCCATTTGTCTTGTCGGTATTGTCCAATCAAGGTTTTAATGTTTCTGTTGAGTTGGTTCAGTGTCTTTTTTAGGTCGTTATTTTAAGTGTTTGTATATAGTCTGTACAGTTCTCTCTTTTGTTTTATGAGTCTCAGTATGAATTTGGGTAGTGTATGTCGGTAGAAAGCATTTTTTATTTTTATTTATTATAGTTTTCCGAAATTTCGACTTTTTCCCGTTCACTATAGAATATAAAGTCACTACGAAGTATAGTAATGTGACGTATTTGATTACTTATCTTGAAAGAGGTGAGACGTATTATTACGTTTAAAAGTATGGTGTTAAATTGGTAATAAGTGTGTATTTCATATTGTATATGAAAATTAAATTAAACTTATAATAATATACAAAATAATATACAATAATAAACAAAAGCTGATTTTGTTTCTACAAAATATTTAGAAAATGCAATTCTCAGAAGGCGAAAAAATATCAATGGTGAAGAAGTAAATTGGTTAAAGATATGCGGGATAAGGGCTATAAAAGACAAACTATATACAATGTTCTATAAAGCTTCATTTAGAGAAAATGAGAATTTATAATCAATTATTAAAAATCAACAGTCAATTTATTGCCCTCACGAGGTAGACCTAAGATCTTTGGAAATAAAGAACTAACACTTTTAAATAATCATTCCAGGCCCATCAAATTCGAAAAATTTTAAGATATGATTAGATACTACCATATACCTATCGCTCAAATACATAATGACTATTTGCAAAAACTTGATTATAATGCAAACATTTAAAACGTTTTAATAGAAAGAGTATACATAATTTTAGTTGAATTGAAAAAATTAGAAAAATAAATTATTGTGTTCAATTGAGATCACGTAGTTACTGTTTTGTAAATGCAAGCTTTTTGCTTTCTGCTGACTTTGAAAGTGATGTAAATCCTGTTGAAGTCATTAAAAGAATATATTTTTGCTAATCACAAATTTACTTTAAAAATAATACATTATATATTTAAGTTAATTTAATATTTAAAATTACAGAGCTACTGTAATAACGTATATCCATGTATATGGATAGGAATGAAATAATAAAACATATATATTCTTTAAAAAACAGCTCCGCCCCCGGAATAGCTACTATTTAGTCAAGATTTATAAAAGATTTTCATGTGGATCTTCTTAAACCTTTAATTCATATCATAAATTTAATTTTTGAAACAGGAATAGTGCCTAGTCATTTTAAAAAATCAATAATTTCACCATTTACAAATCAGGTGACAAATCTGAAATAGGAAACTATCGCCCGATAAGCATAATTAATAATTTTGCTAAGATCTTTGAAAAATGTTTAAAGGAGAGCAGCGCAAAGACTCCAAACACTAACAAACAACACAATGACATGGTTTTATAAATGGAGACTAACACCAAACGCGTCAAAAAACCAACTTCTCCTCACAAACCATAGACTCAACGCTAACTCCCCTACGATAACTGCAGACGGCCAAACGACACAACCAAAAAACGACGTAAAATACCTTGGAATCACAATTGACCACAAACTTAAATTCACTAAACACATACGAAATATCAGGGCAGAAACAATAAAGAGAACAAAACACTTCCGATCACTAACTTACAAAGACAGAGGAATTAGCACTAACACCGCCACCAAAATATATAAAGCTATCTGTAGACCCTTGCTATACCTATCTGTAGACCCCTGTAAGGGTTGCAGAAAATTTATTTATCAAAACATAGACAAGTTTGATTTTTCTTAGTGGTTTTTGATTATATTGTGTCATTTTAATGATGGTAAGGTTCGTTTAAGGAAACTATATGTAGAATTTTGTTTTGGTTAGTTCATATATCTGTCTTTTCATCTAGGTTGAATATATTAAGTTAGTGTTAAGTTAATTGAATTAAATTGTGGTAATTTGTATGAACAAGGATATTTTCATTTGAATGATGCATACAAATGTTAGATCATTTAGGCATCATCATGTAGATTGAGTTAAAGCTAGAGTTGAGTTGTGTTATGATTATGTTGTATTAACTTTGGTTTTTTGTTATTATTAAAGATTATTATGTATTCAAAATTATTCAAATGCAAAACCTTACATGTGTCAATATAAACTAAAATATATAGTATCAAAGAAAACGGCTCATATATTGAAAATATGCCAAATATTAGCTTTAAATATTTTAACGTGATACATACACAGATAAATAAAATTAACACAAATTTCAAAATTTTTAAAGCTCCAATACACGCAAAATATATACTGGCTTAAAAAAACAGATATAGAACTATGGCATGAATGCGTTTTTTGCTTCGCACCTTAGATTCAGGAAAATTTTAAATAGAAATATGGCAGTTTATGTAGTGCTGCTTCTATACATGTCGAGTTCAGCCGGCTTATTATAACTTTAATTTCCAGTTATTTAAAAATGATGGACCGCCAGCCGCAACAGGGTAGATGGCGTGTTTTTATTGGCTTAAGACAGAAACTTGCATTCGTAATATTCGTCTTTGCCGTGTTCCTCATGGCATTTGAACCATCTATAGAGGCGTGTAAGTAACCCTTAAACTAAATCCAGACACCGTTGTTAACAAGTTCCATGCTGCCGTAATCCACAACCAGTCGGAAATCTATTTTTTTATACCGGTACCTAGTGGGTAAAAAAAACAAGTGCTAATTTAATAAACGTTGGAATTCTTGACGTTTGGAACAATCTATGACATCTTCTGTACAAACATCATCTTATACCCGAATTTATGCTCTCTTCTAGGCTTTGCCTTCTGAAGAAAGCAGCATTTTTTAAGTCTACAATTCTAGACAGTAGGAAAGGGTCTACCGGAAGGAACCTTTTTGATAGATCGTGTCCAGAGTTATTCAAATGGCCCACATAAACTTCATATATTGTTATACACTGGTTAAATCCGTAATTTGCAAGTTAGATCATAACGGTTCTTTATAATAAGGTCTTCAACTACTGTATTGGTGGCATAAAATAATTTGGATTTGCTTATTCCTTTTCGATTGACAAATGGCTAATTATTAGTAAAATATTGTTTTTCCGGGCTTTTAGGCCGCGGTCCAAAAGGTTTAGAAGCTGACGTTTCGTCTGTAACGGTGGCAGACATTAGCAAAGGCGATGATGTATGTCGAAGTGATCTCCCGTGTGACAGCGCTTTGGCTGATTCAACACCTCTTATGTTCGATTTTATTTAATTTTATTTTATTACCTGGATTCAATTCCCATCACACGGGAGATTACTTCGATAGTTACATCATCGCCTTTAATAATGTCTGCCGTAGTTGCAGACAAAACGTCCGGTTTTAAACCTTATGAACCACGGCCTACAAGCCTGAGAAAACAATATTTTACTATTGAATCCGGCTGTGAAGACTTACATTCCAGGCTAAATATTTTTTGAGGACAAAACCCTTTTCAATAAAATGAGTTATTTTAAATAGAGCATTACCACATACTTAATATTTGATTCAATGTTGATAATGTTGAGAATAACCCTCACCTCCCACATGGTATGCACCAAGTCTAGGATAAAAACTATCTACTGTACTAGTAAAATTTTCAACTGGAATATTACTGCTTTCCACCTTTATACCATATTTAAGATTTTCAATGTTTTCCGCTCTGGTTTAACACACACTTTCCCCTAAAAAGGAAAAATACACCCATAAATAGAAATCAACGGATGTATGATCTGGTTGCCGTGGTGGCCCTTCAAAAGAACCACGTCGACGATTTGGAAAATGTGATTTAAGTATTTTCGAACATTTAAACCGGAATATGGCGAGGCACCATCTGGTGAAAATATATTCTTTGATGGATCATTTCAAACCCAAGCTTCGCTCAACAGTAAAATTATTATTTAATGTCAGTCGAAGAAATATGGCCCTAAAATTCTGTCATTAATTATGTCAGCCCCACATTGACTTTTTGGGGATGTTATCTATTTCCTTCATGTATTATGTGTGAATTCTCAGTGAGCGAAAATCGATAATTATATCTGTTAACAGAGCCACTTATATAAAAGCACCATCAGTGAAGACAATATTATGCGCGACGTTGTTATTATCACATCTGGCCATCATTTCTTCACAGAAGCGTAATATTCATCCTCAAGAAGTTCTTGAATAACCTGAGGTTATAGGCGTAGAAACTGTACAAAACTCTGGTGGGTATCCTAATTTAGAACCAGATTATTACTTCACTTATGGGGATTTTTATTTACCAGGACTAGATCAAGTTTTCATTCCAGTCGTAGTAGTAAACATCTTTATTTCTAAAAAAAGGCTATCGACAAACTTAATCTAAACAAACAATTAAAGGTAAAAATTATCTTATTCTAGGTTACTAATTTAATAATTTTAATTCTGGCAAACAGAGATCTTGGATTTATTGCCCAGTAGTCAGTTACTATTATAAGCGTTCGAGTAGCGTTGATGTAGGGAAACGGAAGCGGGATTGTCTGGTTGGTCTTGTAAGACAAAGGGGATTCAGTATGGTCCAGTTGTAGGGGTTGTTTGTTCATTTTGTCTGTAGACGTATGAGTCTTTCCGAAATCTTTGTCATGTTTGTGCGTTCGTATAGTAGTTGGGTGGAGGGGTTGTGTAGTGGATTTTGGGGGTGTCTTATTCGTTTTATTAGTCTTAGTGCAATTTGTTCTGTTGTTTGTATATAACGTTTTGTCCTTTCTATTGTTGTTCATGAGTATATGTCCATAGTCTAGCAAGGGTCTACAAATAGCTTTATATATTTTGGTGGCGGTATTCGTGCTGATTCCTCTGTCTTTGTAGGTTAGTGAACGGAGTCAGCGTTGAGTCTGTGGTTGGTGAGCAGAATTTGGTTTTTTGAAGGGTTTGGTGTTAGTCTCCATTTATAAAACCATGTCATTGTGTTGTTTGTTAGTGTTTGGAGTCTTTGCGCTGCTCTCTCAGTAGTTTTGTCATGTACAATGAGTGCCGTGTCGTCTGCGTATTGTAATATGTATGCCGATCTGTCGATTTGATTTTTGTCTGGTAAGTTGTAATTGTATATGTCATGGCATTATATATTGTAGAGAAACGGTGAGAGCGGGGATTTTCATTCCAATTTACTTAGAATGCCATGTTCTTCAAACTTCTGAAATAATCTAGTGCCATTTTGCTTCACAATAGGATTATCAAGATGTTTGGCAAAATATGACACCAAAACTACTTTTTGTATCCGTGCTTTACCTCCGCAACTCAACAACATTAACTATGCATGCAAACTTTATCTAGACGGAACCAAATCTCTATATTTTTTCTACCATCGAATACAGACTTTATGCTGCTTTTATAGTGTAATTATACTCCGAGTTAGACTCCAGTTATAACTGATTTTTTAACTTTCATTCAACCATAATACCGTAAACAACAAAAACTAATAACGAAATAAATAAAATAATAAGAAAATATCAAAACGCTGTTCATGTTCCTAACTGCACAATAAAATAAATATGTATTACCCTTTTTGTTGTTGTCTCTGTGACCTTGTCTGTATATCAAATTTTTTTCATAAATAGAACCCAATACAACTCGGTTTCTTGATGTGAACGTACACTCCTTCATTTCCCAACTGTTCCTCAAAATAATCATTGAATTTGATCAAATTCAAGATCGACGTGGAAATAAACCTAAGATGCATCACGTCAAAGTTGCCGCATATGAAAAACTAGCTTTAGAAATTGCGCAGTCCGCAACCAGGCTGCGTAGCCCTTGCGAGGACTTCTATTCACATCTATGTGGTGCTTTTCAACACCGTTTGGATGGGTCTAAGTCAACTTTGGACCAATTGAAACATGATATGGAGACTTCGCTGAGAAATATCGTTACTAAACCCATGCGTCTGGAGGAAGAGCAAAAATTGTCCCATAGCGCAAAATCGCAACGAACAGTGAGTTTATTATAATAAGTATATAGAGATAAAGCATGCATTAAAAATGCTGTATAACATTGGTGACTTTAACAAGATTTAATAGAAAAGAAGAGAATCCGTTGTCTGTCCACTTAAATAATACATAAACACTTGTTTATTCAAATTCTATTTCGATTGGTTTAAACCCATGTAAATTTTAGGGAAAAATAACTCAACCAAACTAATAGAACGTTTTCATTTAGTACTACACTTTGTGTGCGGATACCAGTACGATCAATTCATTCATGGATGCCGAGTTCTTCCGAAAAGTTCAAAAGATTATTGATGGATTTCCATCCAAGGACAATGTATCCAGCGAAGTGAATGTGAATTGGCAGAACGTCACCTTACGTGCTTTCCAAAAAGGCTTTTTTTACAAGTTTTTTATGAACTTTACCACTGTTTACGACAACTTGGAAGAGAAATATTTATTTACAGTAATGTATAACATATTTCATTTTAAAGTATCCAACCATAAATGAGACACTTTTGCACATGCTATTTACATAATCATTTTTATTTTATTTTTTATTATATATTTATTTTTTATACTATTAAGAATTTATATGTACTTAAACAGGGTGTCCCGCAAGAACATAATCAAAAGGGTACTGCGACATTTTTTGGCTCAAAAGAAGGCAATCGGACAAAACTTTCATTACATTAAAGTTCTTAAAACAAAAGCTATTTTACGAATTTTCGCGAGAATGGAGTTTAATGAAAATCGCTGTGAATTTGTTCTTTTTAAGACTGAGATTTGGATGAAGCAACCGAGTTCTTACCACTTTGGGCAAATGATCAATTCTTGAGTGTCTTGTTACAAAAACTACCAAAACTTTTTATTTGGTAACTGGAATCAACTAATTTTTTTGGGTTGATGGACTAATCCTTTTTGACGTTTTTGTAAATTTTGTAAAATCTTGTAGTGTTCACAGTTTTGACGAACAAAAAATATTTCTGTTTTGCTACTAACTAACAAATTTAGACATTAAATACTTTTTCCTTCAACGAAACTAAAATTAAGTTTCCTGTAATATCGGGAGAGTGCGCAGATAAATTTTGCTAAATTTTAGAAAGAACCCAAAAATGTCAAAAAAAGATGATTGTATCAACTCAGAAAAAATGAGTTGATTCCAGGGACGAAATATAAAGATCTGGTAGTTTTGTACACTCAAGAATTCACCACTTGTCCAAAGCGCATCAACTTGTTTGCTTCAGCAAAATATGAGTCTCACACACGAACAAATTCACAGCCATTTTAGATATATACTCCAGATATTTCCAGAAATATATGTTTTTTTGAAGAATGTTGAACATTAATAGCAGCGGAGCCAGACATAACAAAAATCGGTCCGGGAAAAAAATCCTTTAAGTAACGTTGACCCGGAAGATACTGGATTTTCTTTGAAGTTGGTTGAAGTCACTCGACCGATATGGGTCATGATGATGCTCCCTACCACCAAATAGTATTCTGCTACAATAGTATTCTCAATCGCAAAACAATCGTTTTTAAAAAACTTTTTTTTTTCAAACCAGATATTTCAAAAATAATTTTTTTTAGTTTATAAATGATTGTTCCATTAAGAACACCAGGTTTGAGTTTTGACTAAAATATGTATATAAATACCTATTTAAAACTATAAATAACACAGCGAAGATGTGATTCCTGCAGTAACATGTTCTCTGGCTGTATGGAATATTGCACCGTTCGGCTGGAACCACGAGCTGTTGAGATTCATGCTTTCCAACGTTGACACAAAATAATTAGTTAACGTTTCATGGTAACGATCAGCGTGCACGGTAAATGCTTGACCAACTACACTTTCGAAGAAAAAACGGGCCGACGATGCTTCAAGCTTACTAAAATGCACTCTTTATGGATGCATCTCTTTCTCAGCAATCACTAGTGGATTTTCTAACCACAAATGTCGATTTGTGATATCAAGATAGAAATGCTAGCCATCAAGATAAAAATAGGTCGGATCAATAAAAATTATTTTTGATGAAAGATCACCATACAATTGCCGTTTGTTCAAAACCCAATCAGCAAAGGTTCTTCGTTTCCCACGATTTTCCGGCTTTAGCTGTTGAGCCAATTCAACTCACACAACAACAATTCAACATACGCATGAAGCCTCAAATATTTCTTAAAATTCGATTGATAGTGGATTTGGGCGCAGTGTTGCGACACTTTTGTTCGGGTGACCACTATGAATACTTTTTTGTTTTCCCGTCATTAACAGACTCATTTTGATAAAATTCATCATTAATTTTCTCACAGTGGCTTCATTTGGAGAATTTTAAGGGTCCATAATTGTAAGCATTTTGGGATCTGTGTCTATGGGGTGTATTAATGTAAAACCAGGATACTAAAAATATCGGGGATTGACTACAGTGAACCACATTGCAATAACTCCATTGCGGTGTCAATTTTTTTTTTAATTCTGCAGTTCAACACTGCAATCGAATTGAATTATCATTTCACAGCGATTCATGATCCCTACTTTGGACCAGTTCAAATTGCCAGTTACTTTTGAAGATTGGTTACCATCCAACGGGTCAACGATACGATACTGTTATTTTTTATATTATGATTTATATATTTAACAGTAAAAGAAAAAAGCCTTCGAATTACTCAAACTACACTTAATCGAAATAAGTTCATTGACCGCATATGTGCTCTCTACCCTTTTTTAGACACCCGGTATAAGTAAAAACTATGATAAACTTTCAAAATTTATTGTAATTTTATGTCTATCCATCTAGATCAACCGAGTTTCGCAGGAATATATGCAACGAATAGCGCCTTTTTTCGAGGAAGAGAATATCATGGCATTACTGCATGCTTTAACAAACGTATGGTACGTTCCGATGTATGAGAAAAAAGAGATTAGTTACACTCTGAGCACATATTTTCAGGAGTTCCTAACTGTGAGTAACTTAGTAATATTTGTTTTAATGTTAACTATGTAGGTAAAAAAATTGCTTTATTTATTCAATCAATCTACCGTTCATATGCTGCAATTAGATCTTTTTAAATTTAATTTTAGTTCAATCAATTGTACCTGATCGCAGCTGTTGGATTTTACATATACACATAAATCCTGTTCATAGCGTTACAAGTTTTTGGGTTCCGTTAGCCAGGTTTGCCATTCATCCTCTGAGAGGTTTCTGGCTGATATCGTTTTTGTAATGCCTTGTATCCAGGTTGTAGTTGGTCTTATTCTTTTTTTCTTTCTGGAGGTATCCACTACAATAGTTTCCTCGGCAGACTTTCTTCCCCCATACGTCTTACATGTCCGTACCATATTAATTGCTGTCTTTCAATGTCTTCATGTCAATTATTGCTGCTTTTACTTTCATTTGTTTTCTTATGTCCTCATTTTCACGTATTCCAATCTAGACTTTCCCGCCGCTCTTCTCCAAAAATCCATTTCAATTGCTGCTAAATTATCCTTAAGTTTTTGTGTTAATTGCCACACTTTGAGCCATACATAACAACTGATTGTAAAATTGTACTATATTTTCTTGTTTTTGTCTCTCATCTTATGTTTTTCTGCCATAATATTGAGTTTAGTGCCCCTACTATTAGTTCTCCTGTGGCTATTCTGCCCTTTATAGCTTCCCCAGTTCATCCTGTCTTCGTCATTTTTAATCCCAGATACAGGGTGATTCAAAAGTGGCGTCATTCCTCTGGGGGTGTTGTCTGGGGGTGTTTTGGGAGTACAGGAAAAATAGTAAAAAAAATTAATTCTTATCAAAAACTGAGATATTTGCCAAAAACTAGATCAGAATTACGGCAACGATGCTTTTCAAGGTAATCTGCCTGATTAACATAACGTGAAATACCTGTTACTTCTTAATTTTTGAAAATTGTAGTAACCATGGATAAATACAAAACGAAGAAAGACAAAGCAATAGAAATATTTTGAGGTTAGGATAACGCTGTCTATTTGCCGTCAGTGCTGCCATCCTTTTTGGGGCAGATGAGTGATATACCTAAATCCCCCACATCTGTCAACCAAAACCTCCTGTTGAATGTTATGTATCAATGATCAATTTTATTCAAATAACATACAATTAAGTTGTTAAATCACAAGATGTTGACGAAGTTCTGCCCGTTTAACTCCAGACATGTTTGTTCCCCAATCACTTTATTGTGCACTCTTCGCCGCAGTCTGGGATCACCTTTTGATCAGCTTCTCGTATTCGGTTAATTAACTCCTGCTCAATCTGTACCGGTGTTCGGAAGATCAGAGAGTTAATGTGTCCTTGTGTCCTGTGTATCTTACATACATGGTAGGAATGTGGCCCTTCCTCTGGGGAGTTATAGGGGCAATTATCCGGTGCCTGGGAAAGGGTCAGTGGTTGCGCAATTCTCCGAGCACTCATAGAAGGCTCTGCTGCAATTATCTCCAATACCTGTGCCTCTGTGTCTGGAACCCGAGCACCTCTAGATCGTCCACAATCTGCGTCAATTCCTGGAGTCAATCGTCCAGTGTCTCTACCCTTTTGCTGGTGTAAGGTCTTACACCTTCTGCTATGTTAGTGTGGCATTTTCCCATAACTAATCACATATCCGCAAATTCTTTGTTGGTGTACATTTTGTGAAAGGAGCTTCAAAGTAAGTCACAGATTGACAAATACTTGTTATTATTGACAAAGGGTATCTACCTGTAACGATCTGTTAATGACGAAAACATAATTGCCGCTTTGACTTTTCATCAAAAAATTGTAAATGAGGTCTTTTTTAATATCAAAAATTTTTGTAATTTGAAGCAAAGATGGTAATTTTTCGTTTCGAATGGTTAAGTAGTCCAAAAGGCTACCAAGCAAACATGGAACTATTTTAAAATAATACGTAATAACAAAGTTGAAATTCGATTTTCAACTGTTGATATCTTCTAGAAATTTTCGAAAAAAATGTTTTCAATATTTTTCTCGTACTCTCCAAGTGAGTCCCTATAACCCCTTAAAAGGAATGACGCCACTTTTGAATCACTCTGTATATGCATTCATCATCCTATCTTATTTTGGATGTTCTAGCTCCTGGTCATCTGCTGCTTTTTCCCCTATACACAGATATTAGGTTTTGTTAAAATTTACCTTTAGTCCCCATTTATTAGATTCTTCTAAATGCTTTCTGGACATCTTCCATGTCTTGAGCAATCACGACCTGGTCATCTGCATAGTGTAATGTATATAATGTGGTATCTCCGATTTTCAATCCCATTCACGTACACTTCCGTTTCCATTGTCTGAGAGCTTCATCTACATATGTACATATTGAAAAGTACGGGTGATAGGCAGCAGCTCTGTTTTATGCCATCAGCCCTCTTGAAGCTGTTGGTCATTATTTTCCTTATTACTTCCAGTTCTAGATGACTCTTTGACAGCGTCGATTAGTGTGACGTTTATACTGTTTTTTTCCAAAACTTCTCAAAGTTTACTTACGGGCACAGTATCGTACGCTTTTGCAAGGTCGACAAGGAGAATATGTAGTTCTTGAGATCTCACTATTCTTTTCTATATTAATTGTGTAAGACAGAAGATACTATTAATTGTTGATCGGCTCTAAAGCCGTTGAAAAACTGTTCTAAAGCCGTTTTTTTATTCCGATTTGAAGGGCGATATTCTTGGCACAAACGATCTTTTATAACTCGTCCGTATACTACGTGCTTGTTACAGTTATGTCCCGATAGTTATTACAGTCTCCTTTGCTTCACTTCTTATGTATGGACGTTATCCACCCTTCCTTCCAACTTTGCGATAGTGGTTCTCCCTGTCAGCATCTGATAAACATTTCTGTTATAATCTTCCATAATTTATTGTTCCATTTTTTATTAGTTCTGCGTATATTCCTTCTAGACCTGGGGCGCGTCTTGTAAGTTAATTATTACGGGCTTCTCTTGAACCAGTACTTCCTGTTGATGGATTGTATTGTATTCAGGTCTTTTTACTACTAGTAATGCTTGATAGTGTTTTCCCAATTTTTCAGGATCTATGGAGTTTATTATTATTTGTTCATTTTGGTTGGATCTCCTATTTTTTATAAAACTCCAAGATTATTTCAACTTTTTTGCACCAATACATGTATCTAGTTCCTGGCATTTGTTTTCCCAGCTTTAGCGTTTAGCTTCTATTACCGCAGATCTAAATTTGGCATTTATATCTCTGTATTCTCTTTTGTGTTCTTGCTACTTCGGATTCAACCATCTGTGACTTGAGTTTTGCTTTTGTTTTTTCATTTCTTGCAGCTCATCGATAAACCAATAATTTTGTAAGTCACCTTTGGCTGCTTGGTGTATTCCTTTTGTTCTTATTTTCTTTTTCAGTTGTTTCATGACTACATTCTCGGGGTAGTTGTTGGTCTAACGTTTGCTTACAAAGTTGTGTTGTATTCTGGTTTAAAATTGTTAAATTGCACTGTACCTATTCTACTTCAATTAAGTGGTTCCTATTTTCATTTTGTAGGTGTGTAGGAAATTTCCCACTTTCCCATTGGGTGGGACAATTTTTGATTTTATGAGATGTTGCTCACTTCCGTATTCGGCGCTTCGAAATACTCTTACGTCTTGAGCTTCTATTTTAGCATTTTGTTTCATTATAACATAATCGATAATTGATCTTAGATGTTTGATTTTAAACTTCTTTAAATTAAATATGTTTAGTTTCACTAGAGTTAATTTTACTGATCAATTTATTATTATAGACTTATCAAGAAGTTTTGGAGGATGATACTTATCCTCCACATTATCGGCGAACTGTTGATATTGGCTTAATAGAATTCTTGGATCCCGATAAAATCAGTCTTGATTGGAAATATTTTTTGTATAACTTAACGGCATCCAACTTTTCCTATTCAACCCCTATGTACAATCGTTACGGGGACGACGATAAATTCGTCAAACTCTTCACACTACTTAATGCAGAAAATCACCGGTAAGGGAAAATAACGAGACTTTTGTAACTATCAAAAGATAAAAAAAATATGTGTCTAAAGTTTTCATTTGTTTTTCAGACATTGGCGACTGTTTGTACTTTTTGTATTGATTTCCGAACATTGCGAATATTTGTCGGTTGGTATAATGAGTGTTTGTTATCCTATAAAATATGGCCGTTTACCAACACAAGACATAAATGGGACAATGATTGAAGATGAATACCGTGAATGGCGAGAGAACTTTTGTTACCAAGAAGCCAGAACTTTGTAAGCTTATTTTAATATCTTTAGCGTGTGTTAAATAGACGAAAAATACCCTCAGTGATATATTTGGATCTGTCTTTGGCATTTGCTAAATATGAGATATAAAGGGTGTTGCAATTAGAACGACGGTTTTGAATTGCGCGCCATTTAAAGTGTCATTATTTGACATTAAAAAAAGGCCGTTCGTTAGTAGACAGCAGGCGGTTAAGTAAAATGGAGCGGTTCAATAGACAACAACGAATTCTCATTGTGAAAAATTATTATCAAAGTGGTGGAAATTTTGTAGCCACAGTTCGCAAAATGCGTACAATTATGGGCGATCGGAATGCTCCAACTGAAGCCACTGTGAGAAAATTAATGAAGAAATTTTAGCAAACTGGGTCTGTTAATGAAGCGAAAATAGAATCACGCGTTCGTCTTGGTCGCTCGACTGAAAATATCGCAGCAGTACATGCAAATGTTGAGGAAAGCCCAACCAGTTCAGGAAATTGGTGTTTCCACAACCACTATGCATCGAATTTTAGCAAAAGATTTGAACCTTCATGCGTACAAAGTTGAATTGGCTCAAGAGCTAAAGCCGGAAGACTATGGGCAACGAAGAGCCTTTGTTAATTGGATTTTGGAACAACGACAATTGGACGGTGATTTTTCAAAGATCAAAGATTCATCTTTACTGAGGAGGCCCATTTTCATCTTGATGGCTTCGTTAATCGACGAAATTGTCGCATTGGGGGTTCCGAAAATCCACGAGTGATCGTTCAGAAACAGATGCATCCAAAAAGAGACACTGTTTGGTGTGCATTGTGGACTGGATGCATCATCGGACCATTTTTCTTCAAAAATGCAGTTGGCCAAGCATGAACCGTGAGTGGTGTTCGTTATCGTGAAATGTTAACTAACTTTTTTGTGCCAAAATTGCAAAATATGGATCTCAACAGCATGTGGTTTCAACAGGACAGTGCAACATGCCATACAGCCAGAGAAACTGTCGAATTACTGCACGAATAATTTCCTGGTAGTGTTATTTCTCGTTTTGGAGATAGGCAATGGCTGCCCAGATCATGCAATTTAACACCTTTGGACTTTTTTCTTTGAAGTTTTTTAAAGTCACAAGTTTATGTGAAGAAACCAACAACGATTGAAGCCTTAAAAGATGAAATTCAACGCTGCATCTCTGAAATACTCAGAGAAATGAAATACATTCATAACCTCATGATGTGTACTTCATTTTTCAATAAATGTTTCAAACTTATGCCACAAACATATAAGTTTTATTTAAAATTTAAATCCGACGTTCTTATTGGAACACCCTTTACCAACCTCAGAGTTAGCTTATTTATAAAATTAATTTTCGTTAAAAATGGCACAAATGTTGTGTTTTTCTTAAAATTTTCGCATTTAATTTTAATTAGTTTAGATTCCTGGTATTGTAGTTTGACTGATGGCGTATCGCATTGTCTCCAACTTAAACGGCGATAATTATTTTTAACTATTTAAACGTAGTGGCTTTCTGTATGTGCTTGTATTGGTGTATTGCTTTGTATAGTTTGGGGGCGAAGTTTTTGTGCTGAATCCTTTATTTATGGGCATGCAATTTTTTCCACGATACTTCCTCTGTATAATCTAATAATTCTGATGTTAATATCATCCTTCGGGTCCGTCATCTGACCATCCGTTTTTGTCGGATAATCTATTTTAATTTGGTGGTTTCAAAAATATAGTTAATATTTTGTTGGTCTTACTGGTAGGCAATTTTCGTTTATAGAACCATTCCATTATATTGTCCATTAGTCTCAATAAGTGTATTCACTGCTTTCTCTGTAGTGGAATATGTATGCTAATTTGTCTTCTTTGCTCTTCTTCACACACGTCGAACTTTTATATATCATAATATAGAAAAAAAATGGTGATTCCTGAAGCAGCGCTTCTTGGGGCGAAAATCAAAAACAGAATGTACCGTCAATTCTCGATTGAAATTTTGTTAATGTTAATTTTGTCTTTTGGTGTTCAGAGTTTGTAACAGTGCTCTGTGCCATACGCTGTAGAAGGTCTTGTTAATGTCCATGAATAAAGTTGTTAATTTGACACCGTTTAGGTGTCTGGTTTGTAAACATACGTTTAAATAAAAACAAAATATAGTAAAAACATCAAAACCTAATTTTCTACCTAGAGTTTCTGCATTTAAAACATCAGGAAACCGTATCTCTCTGTGGTCACAAAGTATAATATGATTTCCAACTTTCCAAAAACAAACAGTTTGAACGCAAACTCCCATTTGCACATACAGACGCTTAATTTTAATCAGACAATTTGAGAAATTAGAGAAAAACATTGGACAACTCCATGCTAACAACATACAGGGTGTCCCACTAATATGGGCTGCTATCAGTAACTCCTGAAAATATTCTATTGTATTAAGAATAAACACTATCTTAAATGAATAAATTAATAACAATTATATTATACTTTTTACCATTATTACATAATTAATAACGTCAACCTGTTCTTAGACGTGACGTATGAGTAACGAAGTCATTATTTTTTTGTTTTAAATCGAAAGTGACATTTCCAACTGAACACCCTTCTGTGAGAAAAATGAGGTTACCCTTTGAACTTAGTTCTAGTAGAACTAGAACTAACTTAAGATTGATATGGCAAATTTGACATTATTTTGTATATTTTCCTAACTGTATTTTAATTTAATTCAAAATAAAATTCCTTGATAAATTCAGTGAATTTCACGCCAAAACTGAAGATAGCAACAACTACACATACGAACTGATGATGGTGGAAAAAGACACCGAAACGTTTTTAGAATGAAATAATAAACAAATAATTGACTGATACCAAGGAATTTTATTTTGAATTATTTCATTACATTGAACAAGCTGTATTAAAGTAAGAACTGAATCATCTTTGTCTCAGTAAGTTACAGAATTTTTAACCACCCTGTAAATTTCCTTTGCAGAATATTTTTCATTCAGGCAGTATCTGTAACAATCTTCTGAACTGCACCTGTCATTTACTATGTTAAAATGCAAATATTTCCAAAACCGTTAGAGATAGGGATAAAAGTTCTTACCTAAGAAGTTCAGAATCTTTGAATATGTATTAAAATACAGGGTGTTCCAATTACAATAAGTGACTTGATTGACGTGTACTTCCGGGATACCCGGAAACGCCACTTTTAAAAAACATTTTCATATGTATAGAGCAGAGTCGCTTCAGCATGACCTGAAATTTTAGTAATTATTGTAACTGTATTATTCGAGTCGCAGGATAGCAGCCCATAGGTATGCGTGGGACACACCCACATCTTATTCTTCCGTGGATTTGCTTGGAAATCTTTAAAACGCCAAAGTGACCCATTTAAAAGTTAGTGCGTTCGAATATTTTTAGTTCGTTGTTTTTAGTCAAGGGTAGTTTTTTACTTTCCTTCAACTTCTATACAGTGTCCTCTGGAGTTCCTCTAAAACAGTGCTATCGATTTCAAACCACCTTGTAAGTATCGGTATAGATTTATTCAGCATCAGATACTCATCCATAAGTCCATGAGTACCATCTCTTAATGTTGCTTGAATTCAGTTCTTTGACTATACCAATATTGAGCCATCAATCAAGAGTTTGAATTATTACGTGTTCTATTTCAGGGGTCAGCAAGAATTATAAGAGTAAAAACGAAAATTTGTTAAATTTTTTGGTTATTTTTGTGGTTGAATTCCAAATTTTGCATTTTCAGGCATTATCATTATGTCATTGTCAATTATGTAATGTGCTCGATCGATGTACAGGGTGTCGGGAAATAGCTTCAACACTCATAGGCCCGTAGAAAAGGACTGAAAATCATTATAATTATAGCATTATGGGCCTTTAAAATGATAAGCGTTTTTTATTAATTAATTAGTAATTACAGCGTTTATTTGGGAAAAGGCGTCGTTTTAATTTGGAAATTCAGAATGACGAGTTAAGCCGTTTTTGATACAAATATTTCACTATCGGTGTAATACTTAAGAATACATTTATGTTATCAACTTCTCATTGTCAGGTCTTCTGTGCGTCCTATCATTGTTGACTAACAATTTCCCTGAGAGACCCTGTAATATATTGACCTGGACGAAGTTTCTACTAAAATCTTTTAAATTTGTTAGATTTCCCAATATCGCAGAACGCGAATACGTTGTTCAAACTGTATCAATTCACACCAGAAATACAGTGGTAGAAATGACTAAAAATATTCTAACTGCAATGGTCAACAGGCTTCAGGATAAATACATCATGAACGACACCGATATTAACAGTTCTTTTGACACTTGGGTAAATACTACTACAGTAAGTGTTGGATGGCACGACATAGTTTACGACAAAAAAAAATTCGAGGAGAATTACGGAGTTCACATGGTAAGAAAACATTTAAATTGTTTGTTTCCATCAATATTTTGCAAAGTGTCAAAAAATTATTTGAAAGTGATTAAACGTTCCGTTTCGGATTTTCTTCGGGGAGAATAAATTTTTGGTTGGAATTTTTCATAAATATTTGCCTCATCAAACTTTATTACATCCACCTACCCACATATTAATTTATTTTTATTATCATTTCTTTATCAACTTTAATTACTGTCCTCTCTAAGTAAGGTTTTTGCAGGACGTAGTGAACCAGAACATTATAGCTACTCGCACCCGCATATTTAAAGCAAAAACACTCCACGAATTTAAAAACGTTCACTTAGTCGACAAACAAAATGATTCTAATGTGAAACCAATTGAATTGTCAGTGGACGCGTATTACGAAAAAAACACGAACAATATTGGTAAGTACTAATTAATTTTTTGTTAATTTTAAATTTAGCCGGTATTACATTACGCACTTTTCCCCGATTTATTGGTCAAGCAGGATTATTGTAGATCACGGATATTGTTCTCACAATAAATTGGTGCAATTTGAGGAAAACCAACCAAAACTTCAATAATTTATTTCTGTTGTTTGTATTGGTGACGATGTGTAGATCATACCACATGAGCCAAAAGCCAAATTCTTTGCTTATGTGTACAAAAACGCGACTTTATTAAGTTGCTAAGCTCATTACATACAACACAGATTTTCAACATCTGAAATACAATAGAAATAAACAGCCAATTCCTTGGCACTTTACTTCGAGAATCACTGCGAGCATCGATATTGCACAGTTAGCAAACAACAAATCACCACAACAATTTCCAGAAAATTGTTGCAATCCGCAATAATTTTCATTATTACTCTGAGTCCGCAATCAATCGCGTTATCGATCGCAGCCCGACTCCACGCTTTATTATTTTATTGGCCAATAAATCGAGGAAAGTGCGTAGGGTAATACCGGCATTAAAGCTAATGAAATGTGTTCAGTTCTGCTGGCTCCACTGTTGGAGCCTCCCATTTACGATTGGAGAGTTCCCAAATATTTGAACTACGCGTCGTTAGGACCCATAATAGCAAGCTTGCTGATCAAAATGATGGACGGATCATATTTGAACACTGAGTTGTCCAGAGATTCTGGTCAAAGGGCGTGGATGATCACACTGGCACAAAAACGGTCCGCCGACTTCGATTGTGTGAGAGGTAGATGCTACAATTATCCTCGTTTAGAGCATAAGCATATCTCCCCGGTGAGTTAAAACTTTTCTGTATGAATTAATAGGCATTTAGGCTGATTAGAAAATATATCCATTCAATATATACTGGAAGCAGTCTGCAACCCAGCTACAGAGTAAGTGTGTTTCTGTCAACGAAAGTGGCTTAAGACAGGTCAAAGATTAAGTTTTCAACCACTTACCGATAAAACTAACGTAACAGCCGTATACGAAAAAAAACACGTAGCGTGGTGGTAGGCAGATTTGGTGAGGACATGGTAAATAATAATGCCGGAAGACTTTTTACAGCTTGCGGAGAAACACCTCGCAACTACTAAACGGACACTTGAAAGTGTCCATCAGGTTATACATAAATACCTCCACAAAAAACCCACTAAAGTGATAAATTAGAAAGCAAATGAGATATGAGATCACTGAAAAATGAGCTTCATCAAATAAGATACTATCTTAAGAAAATGAGCGAACAAACAGAACCAAAATGGCTTGACTAAAAACTGCAAAATTAACAAGTTGAAACAATATGAAAAGAGCAAAACATTAGGTCGAGTAAATAGGGCAAGTAGGTAGATATGAAATCCACAACATCCAGCGAAAACCCCACGGGTTGGACCGGGACGCCGAACTTATGATTATAGAGAGAAAAAATACGAGAAACACTTATAAGACTGATAGTAACAAACTGGAATACCAAGAACCCCAAGCCACTGAAGGGCAAAGAATCACAGAAATAAAGAACAAACGATGAGAAAAAATATGTAACCGCATCAACATTTCTTTAGTACGCTCGAAAGATGTAGGTAACATAATAATCAGAATCCTTTTACCGATAATTATTAGAGAATTAGGAAATACTTTAAAGCATTGTTGCTTATGAACGCTGTGCTTCGCAGACGATCAAGTACTAATCGCACAAGACTGAAGATCTGAACTACATAACAAAAAAGTTAATCAAGCAATACACAAGCGTGCATTCGAGTTTTATATCTGCCGAACAGAATATATGTGCATTGGAAACGAACAGCAAAACTCGCAGAGATCTAAATAATACATTAGCAAGTAGGAAGAAGCATATACGTATCTAAACACACGCATCTGACACGATGGAAAGAGGAACATTGAGGTAAGGGGTGCAATTAGTCTTTTAAGCAATCTGATATGGGACAAAAACATAAATAAAGACTAGAGATTAAATAACGAGGTTTAGAAATAAAATCGTAGATCATCAGAGGAGGGTCAAGTTTTGGTGATATCGGAAGACGTAAATGGGTGTAATCAATATTAAATAAATATTTTTTTCCTTCGCGTCAAACTTTTTATGATGAAAAAATAATATTGTGGATGCAAGAAATTTGCCGAAGGCAAAAAGGTCATTTCGAAAAAAATCAAATGTGTCTCGAATGAATAATTTGATTTTGTATGTTTCCTTGGTTCGTGATCAACTTCAATTTAAACACGTCCTCGATGGTAAAAAAATACAGTAAAGGCATATTTACTTGCTGTAAGAGGCCGCACTGTCACCAAAGTAATCGTTCACATTTAAAGAACATGTGACTATTTTTGTTATATTCATATTGTTTGCCTGCATTTTCAACTTATTTTTGAAACGACACCACTTTCTGATCAAATCTGAAATTAAAGCTTGTGTAATATAAAAACACAAAATAATTAACTTATTGTTACTTCAGTGGGGTGTGGACAAGATTATCGACAATGTAGTGGCTGATTTTCAAGGTATGATTGTTGCTCTTGATGCATATCAAGCAGAAGTAGAAGCAGAAGAAATGACAGCGATATATGAAACTGATTCTGATATACGGAGTAAGTTTTCCCGTCTATATCGGTATATTTGAAAAAAATTATCAACTTTATTTTATTATAGATTTGACGGGATATACGCGTTCTCAACTATTCTGGATTAGGTCCGGCCTTTACCAGTGCAAAGATAAGGAATTCGAATCGATTCATAATATCAATGATTCCTACGCGGATACTTCTTTCCAATATGAAGCAATTCCCAGTTTTAAAATAAATGCTCCTAGAATGAATTCAGATCATTTTGCCAACGCCTTTGGGTGTGATAGCCACGCATGGATGAGTGCCAAGCTAAAATGTGAGTTTTGATGCTTTATAAATTTTATTTATTTTTCCATGCAGCATATTGTGTGTATTTGTTATGTCCATGCGCAAAATGTTTAATGTCATGTTAAATGTATTGTGTAAAATTTAATATCCGATGTTTACGTTGACGAAATATTAATCTTAACATTCTATAATCTGATTTATAACATTGTTAAATATTAAGAGCGCATTACTACTGTATTTTTTTTAGAAATGTTAATATATTCTTTACTGATGCATTAAACTCTTTGTACAGACTTATATCCACCTCCCCAAAAATTAAAATATTACTTGAATATGAATACCTGTCTGTTGAAAGAATAGCAACTGAAAGGCACACTTTTCACTGTGAATATTTTCTCAATCGGCAATTCGATTTGTACAACTTTTTATTGAATCATAGTCCCATAAAATTTAAATTATATGGCAACGATAACAAAATATAATAAAACATATTGTAGAGGGTGTTATTGTAAATAGTTTCATGTATTCTTGGTGAAAATTTAAATTTGTCTGCGGGCAATATCGGGTAGCTGAAACAGGAAAAAGTATACGGTAAGAGGTATAAGACATGAAACTATAACATCGAATATATTTTTTCTCTGTAGAAGAGGAAGTGGGGAAAATTAAATAAAAAAAGCTTTTGTATTAAAGTGTGTATTTTTTTCGATTGAAGAGAAAAATTCGATAAAAGAAACAAGACAGTATTTAAACAGCCTGTAAAATATATTTATTTAATTTTTTTGCATATCTTATAACCTAAATTTTGTCCAAGAATACAACTATAATTCGACGAAAAAATTATTCAAATCGGATCACTGACTGAGAAAAAATTCACGGTCAAAAGTTAGGAAATATTTAAACTATGCGTTAAATTCGCGGTGCAGTGTATTTGACTCAAAGCATGTTTGTCTAAAAAAATACCAGTATATTTGAGGAAATGACATAAATTTGAAGAAGCTGCAGATAACAGAATTGAGATTTCTTTCTCAAACTGCTAATGGAAAATTAATTGAATTCAAATTATCAATGATAAAACTTAAAAAACGTAACCAACTGCATTAATACATCAATGTACCACAAAATTAATTATAGAAAATAATACGCGTTTAAAGCAAATCAAGACTCGGAAACCAAAAAGTTAACATAGTTTAATTAATCGGCCTTACTTTGCCAATAGAAAAGTGTTATTCTGCGAACCTTAAACTGTTTTCGCCTAAAGAATAGTATAACACAATAATTGAAACAAAAAAGAAACAGAAATAGCTAGATAACATAACTGATAAGTATTGAATAATTGATTAAGACGAAATAGAAAGTAAAACATTCCATGAACATGTAAGTATGATAGGCCATGTGAGTTTGAAACAGTAGTAGTAAACATCTTTATTTCTAAAAAAGGCTATCGACCTATCGGTCTTTCTGCCCTGTTTGAAACCTTATTCATGAAAGAAAACTAAAGCTGAGTGCAATTTTTGCAACTATGTGTTGGTCGCAAGTTTAAAATATTATCAACATTCAATTTACAATCCTTCGTTTGTGGCTTTTGCCTACGCTTGCCTTGCAACGAAGTCGCAAAGAACGAATTTTTATAAATTGAAAAGAAATTCCTCATCTCATAAGTTGTTCAAATACAGAAGAGTTCAAATACAGAGAGATCAACTTCCCCCCGACTTAATGAGCAGACTCTGATTTCTAAAATAAAACACTAAAAGATAAGCTAACGAAACGCATTTTAGATTGAAGCAGATCTTTAAAAATTAAATTTTATGAGCACCAAAGTAATAGAGGACAATTAAAATAGTAGTGTATATGTAGATTTACAGTGAGTAGTAGTAGTAAACATCTTTATTTCTAAAAAAGGCTATCGACCTATCGGTCTTTCTGCCCTTGTTTAATACATGTAGTCTTAGTCTAAATAAAAAACAAAGATGAAATCTTTTATTCTAGGTTAATAATCTTATTAAATAAACTTTCCAATTCTAATGACAAGGAAAAATTATTTTATTGTCCAGTGGTCAGTTGCGTTTGTAAGTGTTCGAGTAGCGTTGATGTAGGGAAACGGAAGCGGGATTGTCTGGTTGGTCTTGTGAGACAAATGGGATTCAGTATGGTCCAGTTGTAGGGGTTGTTTGTTCATTTAGTCTGTAGATGTATGAGTCTTTCCGAAATCTTTGTCATGTTTGTGCGTTCGTATAGTAGTTGAGTGGAGGGGTTGTGTAGTGGGTTTTGGGGGTGTCTTATTCGTGTTATTAGTCTTAGTGCAATTTGTTCTGTTGTTTGTATATAACGTTTTGTCCTTTCTGTACCGTTGGTCATGAGTATATGTCCATAGTCAAGCAAGGGACTACAAATAGCTTTATATATTTTGGTGGCGGTGTTTGTGCTAATTCCTCTGTCTTTGTAGGTTAGTGATCGGAAGTGTTTTGTTCTCTTTATTGTTTCTGCCCTGATGTTTCGTATGTCTTTAGTGAATTTAAGTTTGTGGTCAATTGTGATGTCAAAAGGTGTCTTTCTGTCAGTTAGGTGGGTTGTTTGTATATTGTTAGTCAGAGTCAAGAGTGGGTGAATAGTCGAGTGCTGATGTTTGAATCTGAACTGATACGATGGTATGTACTTTCCGACCAGTTTTCCCAGTCGCTGCCTTATTATGTACTCAAAAACATTGCTAAGTACTGTTGTGTATATTTTCCTGACTGTACTTCAATTTATTTCAAAATTTCCTGGGTTTCAGTCAATTTTATAAACTAACAAATAACTAAACAAATAATAAACAATAAAATTGACTGAAACCCAGGAAATTTTGAAATAAATTGCTAAGTACTGGAAGCCGTGTAATTGGTCTGTAACTGCTCGGTTGTGTATTGTCCAGTCCATTGTTGGGTATAGGGATTATTAAGCCGTTTTTCCATGTTTTTGGGATTATGTTATTTCTGATGCAGTTGTTCAATTCAGTTAGGATCAGTTTGTGTGTTTCTTGAGTTAGGCTTTTCAGGAATTTTGCCTTTATTTTATCTTTTCCCGGTGCTTTGTTTTTGATATGCGCTAGGGCTTCATCGTACTCTGTGTCTGTGATCAGTTTGTATGTATAGTTTGGTGAGCTGTTGAAATAGTTCAAGTACCAGTCGTTGATCAAGTTCCAGTTGTCATTGTCGAAGTTAGGGTTTGTCGATATGCTGAAGGCCCTTTGATAGTGTCTGGCGAACGCGTCAGCTTTCTCTTTGTCTGTGTACCGTTCTATTCCGTTTTCGTCAATTGTGTCAGTAGTGTTAGTTTTTTAATGTATTGCGCTAGTTTCTTAATTTTTCGCCAGTATGTTTTGCCTTTGTCTTTTTGTATTTCTTTACATGTTTCTAGCCATTTGTCTTGTCGGTATTGTCCTATCAAGGTTTTAATGTTTCTGTTGAGTTGGTTCAGTGTCTTTTTTAGGTCGTTATTTTGAGTGTTTGTATATAGTCTGCACAGTTCTCTCTTTTGTTTTATTTACAGTGATGATTTGCAAATATCAAATATATTTCTAAACTGAAAACATGCACAAAAAATTAATGTGTTGATTACTCATGGATAAATAAAATTTAAAATAGCTTTTTAATAACTATTAATACTAATTTGAAAAATTTCCATAATTAACAAGATGTTTGACGAATTTCCATGTGTGAAAAACTCTCAACAAAGGAAAGTTTGTCGTTTCAGTTGACTCATGTTCCCACTATTTACCATCAAATATTCATCCTAAATACATACAGTTAAAGCCCGAACAAAAGATCCTTATCCGCGTCATTCGCGCTAACAATTTATTGAACAAATATTGTTTCATTGAATTCCGCTTTTTCATATGTAAATTAAACGTTGACCAGCTGTTTGGCGTTATTATCACAACATATACAGGGTGTACTTTTCAAAACAACCAGGCGATGAGTCTAAGCTATAATTAATCAGATTGAGTGATTTACAGTACGTCTAATCAACAAAGTCCTAGAGACATTCCCGCAATCTGGCTTTAAAACAGACGCTATCAGCTATCTTATATAACTGTTGCTGAAACATCATGCTATGGTATCGTTTTGCAAAGTCTGTTATTAATTATATTAGCATTCTTCCAACAATGCGGTTAGTAGAGGCATATAGAGGGATTTCGAGCGATAGTTCTTCAGCCTTGTAATTACTAGAATTATGAAGACCTAAACGTTAAGAAGTATTGAAAAATTGAAAACTGAAAAATTTACTGAGTTGATTTAGATTCAATTTACTAGATAGTTGGAGCAAAATACTTGCTTTAGCTCAAACGTCAAACGCATTCTTTGCTAATGCTGTTGAATGCAACCTTTTCGAAAATCTACATGTAAAATAAAAAAGTATGAACCTCAATTTGAAAATGGAAACGTTAATTACGATAGTTAGATTACGATTAACTCGAGCGTGACTGCTCGTTTTCTATTACACTTAAAAAACCAGTTGAAGTCACTTTACTCGAATTTATTAACATTTTAAATAGTGTTTCGCTCCATTATGGACGAATTTGAAATGTTAGAGCTATTTAAGTCTTGCTTAACTATACCACGTGTTGTCATAACTTCGGATGTAAAATCTGTGCATTATTAAATAAAACTTTAAAAACCCCTACAAGTTATGTCCCACGTAGGCATTTTGCCACGCTTTAAAACTCATATTACCCGAGTACGATGGCCAATCCCATAAACGGGGGACATTAATTAGTTCCTATGGTCAAAGGAAAAACCATTAAATAGGTCTTCGACACTTCCTCGTACATAAGAAAAGTCCGTCAAGCAAGCGAGAGCCGTTTTCGGCTTGCGTGAAAAAAAATATGCCGCTCTTTCACGAACATTAGTTGAAGTATTAGTTGCTAATTAATGAGCGTTTTGTTCGTAAACCGCATTCTATTGGCCATTTTTATGAGGCTAGGCTATTGGTAGCAAGTTTGTGGTTGAAATAGTTTGCAAATTAGCTTTGGCAACAACTTGTAGATGTACCTGAAGTACTATTGAATTTTCCTTTTTGAAACCATCGGGTTTCAATTAATCGATTTTTATATTTTTCCTGAACGATCAATACTAATGTGCGGTTATAAGTGAAAAATCAGTCTACGTAGTCAAATTACTTCATTGTATTAGCAAATTTTATGATTGTATGCCCAACTAATGGAGAATTTTACGTAACCCATTTGCTCTAAAAACAAAGTATAACAATTGCAAATATAACGTTTATCGTTTATATCAAAAACCAGTTGCCTAAATAAAAATGAATAAAAACGCACGTGAAACGTTATAGAGAAAAAAACAAAATTCGACTGAGATATCCCTTGAAGCTAACAGTTATTTTATTTAAATCGCGCACTAGGAAACCTTCAACTGGAAAATAATCTAGTCGACAGAAAAACTTCAACTATCAATAATTAATTCTACAAAGAGTTCCTAGTAGTATAAAAAGATAGGGCACTTAAGCAACTAGAGCAATTAAAAAAATAACATATTTTACTGTGGCACTTTGAATCCAGAACGAAAATCGTAAATTCCAATTGGAAAATGTACGCTAAAGGTCATTTGCATTTTTATGGTCACAGCACTTGTTACAGCGGGCAAATTAAAACACATTTAGAATGTAACTCGGAGAAAACAAGCTCGAATAAATCTTGAATTAGTGTTTCTGCAGTTCCAGTTAAATTTATTCATTAGAGATATGCCTGCCTTCTTTGTTTATGCAAATCAATACCTAATGGACGAATAATTCCCAATATATTAAACTAAACTTTACCAATTATGATTAGTAGCGGTAAATCTATCTAATTACCTGGCAATGACCAAATTGAAAGTTTAAAAAATGTTGATGTATGTAGAGTGCAGATACAAAATGTATTATTCATTTGATTGCCATCTATGGTAAAATTTAACTACCTTCCATGTCAACAAATTAAAATAAATTCTTTTGCCGTATAATTACCAGCAATTTGGCATTCATAAAACTTCCAGGTAAGCAAGGTTTCAGTTGTAAAACTTTTAATGGCTCTTTGTTATTACTTATTTTTGCCCAATTTATCAACGACTTTCGAGAACTCATGCTTGAAATAGCATTCGATTTTTTTAAATATAAGGAAGCAAATTTGATCGTTTAGACCTCAAATAATTAGTTTTAAACATTAAGGATGGTCCTCCAATGGAATCTTTTTCGTTCGAAAAACGTTCATCAGATATTAGACAAATAATTACGCCAGATTTACAGACAGATGTGTTATCGTCCACTGGATGTTTTTTGTGTTTTAAATTAGTCAGTCGTAGGTGGTTTCTTTTACCAAATCAGCATATAATTGTTAGTTATAGTAAAAAATAGTTATCTCATGAGAAGGCGATTGCAGGCAAAAATAAAAAAATTATGGGTTGCTCATCTATTAACAAAAGAAAAACAAATAAAGGATTTCCATCATTTACATGGTTGAAAGGAAGATATGATTTTTTACCAATATTTCTGCGTAACTGTCAACCATGAAAATTTTATAAAGTTCAGTTTTATTAACTCAAATCATTCAACCAAATCAAGTAATTTGTTTCGATTTTTGGTGGATAAAATATGTACTATATAACATGGGGTTCGTTTTGAAATTATTCGTTCGGGATATTTACGAACCTCTTTTTCGGGAATAATGGCTATCATAAGACCGTCTTTTAATAATACACTGTTTAGATGCCATAAAAGAACAAATAGCAAACATGTCAGATTTCCTTGAGACTATTTCACCAACAAAAACGAATGTGTGGTTTAGACTCACTAAAACCGACTCTAACTTGAGTAAGTTATATGTTAATACAGTATTTACAAGACTCAATTTTATTAGTAAGGAGGAATTAGTGCTTTCGCTTATTGCCTAAATTAGAAATTTATTTTTGAATGCAGAGCGACTGTTGAAGGAGACAACAAGGTCTCTTGTTTAATCTGAATATTTTGAAATCCCAGATGATTCTGTACATATTTGTTACTGCAAGTGGAAATTGAAGTGGTGATGATATTAATTAATTTAAATTAGAACATTAATTGATTTATTTATCATAACCGCAAAAACTCTCTTTCATTAATCAGGTTTATGAGTTTTTCAACATCCATTTTCTACTCGGTGTGGCCCAAACAGAAAAATTCCATACTCAGCCAGAAACACTACAAATCTGCGAACAATTCCCATTTGTTTCGGACAAAGCGCACTTAACATGTTCTTGATCGGATTCCCAAGAATTATTTCGAACTCAGTGTACGAGCTTCACAGAATATTGCAATGGAATCGCATCATTCGATCATTTTTCGTCCGTTTTCTGATAAAAGTGTACGGACGAAAACACTTCCAAAGTACAACCGTCCTAACTTTATGCTTATCAGAAAATTATGCTGTTTCCCCTGAATTTTTATTGATATGATACTTGCTGGCAATTATTCGGCACTTACAGATAAACGATCATTTTTTTAATTTCAAAAAAATCGTTTTTAATCCTTGATGCGACAATATAAAAATCAGACAGAATATTAAAAAAAGCATATTTCTATTTTAATTAATATATAGAAAATACAAAAGAGCACTGATTCGAGAGCAATTTTATACATTATATAAATATAGCAGAAAATAGTGCCAATGTAACGACCTCATACCGGCCGAAAATACCTTTTCAAAAATGGATTTGGTCGGTTTAAACTGTTTATTCTGCTAATTCAGTTCAATTTGAAATTGATTACACGCATTCTAGGTAATGATTTAATTAAGCAAATGTAAACGTTCTCAAAAATACAGGATGATTCAAAATTGGCGTCATTCCTCTGGATGTGTTGTCAGCGGTGTTTATAAATTACAGGAAAAATAGTAAAAAATAATAAATATTATCAAAAATTGAGATATTTGCTAAGAGCTAGATTAGAAGAACGGCAACAAAGTTATTCAAGGTAATCTGCCTCATTAACATTACGTAAAAATAAATACCTGTTGCTTCTTAAATATCAAAAGCTCAAGAAACGATAGATAAACACAGAAAGTTAGGTTGAAATGCTGTGAAATAGGTTAATAGATGTGCAATAATGTTTTTTCTTATAATCAAATACTTTTAATGCATTTAATTTTGCGGCTTCAAGGAGTTATTTTCGGACATGGGTTCTTGTATTAAAATGTCTTCTGTTGTTGTAACCATCCCCAGAAGTTTGATCGCATAGTTTTGAAACACTTTGTATATTGGTTTTGATTTCTTAGTTCAATAAAGTAATTATGGCAAATGTGTAGATATATTTAAAAGTACCTACTGCTAGCTTCAGTTGAAAAAATTAAGACGTAAACTTTAATTTAAATGAATATTAAAAAAGTTAAACAACTAAACATTTAGCTGAAAAAATGAAACAAATCTTTAAAAAAAGAATGTTACTGTAAATGGTAGGCGATTAGTATGGTAAAATCGCAACAAAAGATACTGCCAGTATTGACCTGTATTTTGTACTCTCTGCAACCTGTCACCAGCCAATAAATGGAAACCCAACACAATAGTAGTGGATTATAGCCCGTATAAGTTATAGCGTATTATAGAGTTTTAAAGGTTGTCATAAATCAGCGGTTTTTAGTAAACAAGCTTGTATAAAACCATTGTGTCACAGTGCCTTAATAAATGCCATTTACATTTAATAGATGGTTTTACCGTTAAGTGTTGGTGGTTTTTCATCAGTTTGCCTGTTTATTTCGAATAATTGTTTGCCTATAAACAATGTCATGCACAACCACTGAGTTTCCGCTTTAAATAACTGTTGTTAATTTACATGTACATTTAAATATATTAGTAAATCATAGACATTAGTAGAAAATTACTTAAAAATATTGAACGCCTAACGATGATTGTAACTCTAAGCATTCAAGTACTAGAAATCGTTTGAATGTGGAAAAACGATTAAAAAAAGATAGCTGAGGCACCCATCATGATATAGTATGTATAAAACAGTGAATGAACGCGAGTCAATAAATTAACTGACTAGATATTATGATGTCGAAGAAAAATGACGTTGTATAGCGAATGTGGGGACACACTCGAAGGTATCACACTGGGATTGTAACAGTCCTCTTAAATAACATTATTCTACTGTTGATCACTTTAGAATATTAATAGTTATGACTTTACCATTTGACGTCGATCGTTAATAGCTGAAATTATGGCGCTTAACGGAACCTGTTCTGATACTTTTATATCGACTTAAGTTTGTCTACTTTCCACATGTCAAACTAATTTATATGCTCAAAGTCAAAGTATTTGGTATAAAAATCACGCGTTTTTAATGCAATTTATATTTTTCAACATATGCCTTAATTGGTGGAAGAGCTGTGAATGCAAATAAATCAAAACAAAAAACGATGCAAAACTAAATCATTTTGCTTCATAAAAAGACAACATAACACTCAAACAGCCACACAATACAAGAAAAAAGACAACTAATCAAAATCAAATTTGAATAAATGGAATCACATAAATTCTCAAAGCTAACACATGGTTGTTACGCATTAAGCCAGACACGTTATGAAACACATTACTTACTAATATCTAGATAAGAGCAGTAAAAATTCTTTGAAACAGTTTCATAGCCACTTCTTTTACTTAACGCCTCACCGTCTTAATGGAGCCACTAGAAGAGCGAAACCTGATATTATTTTCATATCAAGATATGAGCTTAATAACACTCTAATAATAGTGGAGACAATCGTCAATGTTTTGTCAGTCTTCCGCTCTTTATTTTACTGCTTGAAAAGCAATTTGCGTAATTCTGGAATAGTATTAAGACTGCTAAGGGGGTACTTAAGGAGTTTCTGTAGCTTTTTGCGCAACATTTCTCATACAGAAATATGATTTTCGTGCGTAGAAGCTAGGCTGTATGAGTGTTTCACTTGAAATAATGATTTAATTTTATTTTGAACACGTTAAACTAGCGGAAGTAAGTACTTTTATTGTGGTATATACAGGATAGCCAGTTTGAATCGCACATATTTAATATGACATGGCTAAATAAATTAAAATCCTTTAACATTTTGTTTGCAAATCTTGTGGTGTAAAGAACTTTTTTTTGCCTTGCAAAAACCTTTTACGGGAACTTTTATCGACCGAACAGTTTGTTTATTCACTCATCAAGTATCTTGAAGTAAACAGATGAGTCTACTATTGATACTTGGCCATTAAGGCATTTGACCGATTCTTTATCAAAGATGCTAGAAATATTTTAAAAGAAAATGATCGACGGTTTTAAAAAAATGTCCACAATAATTATATGTTGAATTTAATTGGTATGTTTCTATTAATTCAAAATTCGATATCATAAAAGACTTACAAGAAAATCAATCAGATTTATATCAGAATCGTTTCTAAAGCAACTTTATAATTTACCTGAAAACTTGCATATTTTAATATTATTTTTCTAGGCGTAATTATATGCTTCATTTAATAACGTTGTCGTGGAAGTAGCTAAATGATTACAATAATTTAGCACTTCATGCCACTGGTACTTGCAATCAACTTCCTTGCCTGCAAAGTTTTTCAAGTAATTCAGTCTTGAAAAAGCCAAATGACTATTTATTTCCCTCATCTTGTTTAAAACAATATTTTTAAATGCGATAATAATTTAGCACAACCGCGTACTTTTGCTTCAAACATTTCTAGTTTGTTTTTCGAGATCGTAGCCGTCAAGTCTGCCCCATTTGTTCTGAAAAGACTAAACGAGCGACTTCTTTCCGGCCATTTTTCTTTAATTAAAATCATAAAGAAAGAAAACTCGTCTTTCGCTCTCTTGACTTCTCGACGTTTATTGGACATTGGAAATTTAAGAACAGAATACTCATTTTTTTGTTCCGAGCGAATTAAAGAGCAAAGCTCGGAAAATGGCAAAGTTTTACTCCAATTTCAACTAATTCTTTAATGGCTGGAAATGCGACCTAAAAGAAAGAACATATAGATCTGGGAATGACGTTGTTTGTGTCACTTGATTGCCAATAAATTTTTCATGGTTGCAATAAAACAGCTAAAAAACCAAACTTTAAACCCGTATAAATGAATAAAACACTTTCCTGTGGATGAGAATTGAGAAACACATATGCTTCATCCAAAACCAATACAATTTCGTCTGTAAACTTAAAGCAAATCCTATTAATCCTAACTAGACAGTGGAAGAGTAAATCGTGTTATTACTAAAACTCATTTACTGAAACATTATACGTTCACAAATATAATTAATTAGTGTCACATGCTAAGTATTAGAACGGTGTTTATCATAAAACTAATGGCGTTGCCGTCTAATCCCCGAACTGGTAAATGATCGGTTAATTATGCTTAGATACGGATCAAGAATGTTGAAAAAGACCGTAGAGTGTTTGAACTAGTTTGGTGCCGAGATAACACTGGTAGCTGCATGATCATCTTGATGGTTATGGAAGATTTTAATTATTCTTAAGCAACATTGCATTTAACAGTTCAGATTAACGTTCACCTCAAAAGTAACACTGATTCATTTTACTGCAGACATTTCTGTCTCGTTACTGGGTCTTCCTCATTTCCAATCTTCCAAACGATTTTGGTTAAGGACCCGAATTTCCAGTTACGTTGGCATTTTGGCGATAATTTTTTTATTTGTAGTTCGCGGATCGTACATTAATTAGACCCAGTTTCCCAATTATTTTCTGTTCAAATCCAGATCACTATCATTCACCCGATAAAGGTGCAAAACATTAAATATGCGTGAATGCGTAAAAGTCGCACCTGACTGAAGGTAACTGTCGATTGGTGTTTTAAAATTCAATAAAAAACCGAAAAACACAAAAAGAAATGAGCATCCTTGGAACCTTGGTCATCATGCTTCTTCCATCCTGCTTCCATTCTTTAGAGCCGCAGGCTGAACTGCCTGCATATGCTAATTTTGCGCTCTGCGTCTGCAAATGACCGGTTAACAGTAATTTTTTTTCAAAGGGCAATTTTCTTGGCGTAAATTAGACATCCAAAGGGAACTATGCTGATCGGTAACGAAATAATTATAGCAAGGATTTGATTTTATAAATCAGAAAATAACATCCAATATAAAATACTATATTTCTTCAATTAACTGACATTCTTCGTCAAAACTTGTGGAAATCTGGATTGTGTAAGTTTGATTTTTTATTTGCAACAACGACTTCAAGCTTTACTATACTTTAGTTAGTGAATATCTACGCTGTCTGGTTTTAGAAAATTATCGACCGTTTCCTGCGTATCCTGCATAGTATTGATTGGTTTGATATTTCCATTTTCCTATATTTATTTAAAAAAATCTACTAAGTGAGCATTAAGTTGTTCAACTATAGCTAAATTCCGGAAATATGTCACGCAATCCGTCCAAAACATAATAAAAAACCAAGTGGATAACGACACCAGGATGTTTTACAAAGTGCTTAAAAAATCAACAGAAAAAAATTCTGAAACTCACAAAGACGCCCGACTAAATTACATAATGGTTTTCGTGGTTTCGAAACGGCCCTAATTATTGTAGTTGCTGAATGTTGCGTGACCATATCGGCATCCCCGTATCATATTTGCTTTAATGGGCTTCTTGGGAATTTCTTTGCAGGCTATAAAACTATGATTACTCTCTTATAATTATTAACAACAAATCATCATAATTTAGCAATAAGACTCCCTTAATGATCATTAGCAGGCAATTTCATGTTTGTACTATCGTTTTTCATCAAACAACAAAATAAACTGCTGGCTCTAACGCAACGGAAATAGCATGAATGTAAAAAGACACTCCAGCTCTAAATGTCGCCTGATTTAAATCCAAATTACAACTGTCGGTCGCCTAATAAACGATTCTGAATCTTTATCTTCAGATGCGACTTTGATAAATTATATGTGCAATTAGGAAAGTGAAAACGATTTACCAACATCGTTAGCTAACTGGCCTCTTTGCTATTGGTTCTACTTGTTTCCAATTATTCATTGCATCTAGTTGACCAGTTGGTGTTAATTTCGCAATACAACGTTGTTAGATGTCTCTTATTTATGGTAATTCAACTTTTTCATATTAAGCCTTTGAACAGTTCATTAACAAGGTTAATTGAAAGTTCTCTCAACCTCGATGCAACAATGTATCATTTTGGTAACAGTTTTGATGAATGGATAGAAGGCACAGCGATTTTGTATTTCTATTTATTTTTGCGATATGTATCCAAAGACAAATCTAAAAATTAGATAACAGTTCTATTTCGACACCTAATTAGGTTATTGTTTGAAAGTATATTCCCTCAACGTAATTCTACAGTATTTTAATAAGAAAATTAAAGACTGCAAATACTCTTAAACGTTTCAAATCGTGCAGATTTGAAGCTTCAACGTCACCTAGCCTTTTTCTTTGCCCAGAAAACCCTTACATTCGTTTCTTGAATCCATCTATTGATGATGAATGATCAATTAAGGAATTTATAAAATTGCATTTTTCATAAAATTGAAGCGCAAACTATAACATCAGAATGATTGAAAAAACAGCACTTAGCAACAAAACAGCTGGCTGGTGATTCGCAAGGTGCTTAAATCTACATATAATAAGTGATACTTTGCCTACTGCCTCAATTCTGTTTTCGGCGTTTTAGTAGCGTTAAAAGTTTCGATCGAAAAAGTATTTAAAAATATATTAGTTCCACAAAACTAGGTCACATAGAATGTATAAATTGATGCGCCAACACTTGCGGTTTGATCGATATAATTCTTAATTTCGAAGACTTCTGGTTAAAAACATTTTTTCACGCAATTTGTTTTTAATTAATAGAGAAACCTGCAAATAAACAATTACCATAATATATTAACTATTCTATCATTCATTTGATATAAATAGCACGAGTTGTACACGGTTTGCACAAACAGTTTATTTTTGTGAATTATTAAACGAACGAACAATGAAAAAAGTTGTTATTTTTTCTTTTGTTAATTTACACACACATTTCCCTTTGAATTTTGTTGTCTAATAAATGACAAAATTGTTTTCCTGCTTTTAAATAACGGTTTATACTTGTTGGTGCGAATTTCATTTGATATTAAACATTACTTATTAAGAATGAAATTATTAAAGACGAAATCTACAAGGATCGGCATTACATCCAGAACAATTTTTTCAGGGACACTTTGTTTAAAAAATCGCGAGTTTTATTAACTTTGGTTTAGACCGAAACAGAGACTTCAAATTGCCTATAACTGAGTGTTGTTCGTTATAATCTAATTCTTGATGAAGTGAGAAACTATTTGAAGTAAAATTAAAGTTACTTATAAGCTGAATCGAAAAATCTTTAATAATTCCCAAACAAATAACACTGCCTTATCAGAAGATGATTAAATATTCCAAAAAATGTCCATTTTACTCGGCTAAAGTCAATTTGTTTTACATTTCAGAACCGAGACACGATTTTCCATAGACATATGTCAATTATTCTCAAATTAACCACGTATTCAATTTTTTGCTGCTTATAAAATATCGTCTCTCATTCGTTCCACTATTAATATCTGACCAGAAGATAAGCTGACTAATCACGATCCTAATATTTAAAAATCGACTTCGGCATGCCTTTTCATTATATTTCGATCGAAATCTTTAGAACTTTTAGCTTTCGGATAGATGCCGGACTCTTCTATTCGCCTTTATCTGAGCTGATATCTTAAAAGCTTCCTTAGAATACTTCGATGACCAGTAAAGATATATGTTTAACTTAGACGTATAGATGGGGAAGGAAGTTGCAGAGTAACAAGAAGACGAAATTCTTTAAGAATACTCAAGAATCTTTAGGACATTTCAAGTTTAAAGTAACATTGATTGATGTTGGAAGTTTCTTCTTTAGCTCCTTAGCTTAACGTAGTCACAGGCATTTGGGCTTTTTAAATAGTGTATTCTTAAGATAAATTAAGGATTAAAATAAAGCGAACAATTAAATTTCTTTAATGTTCTGAAAATTTCCGCTAGAATAAATCTGGTGGCTTGAAGCCGTTTCGGAAATTCCATCAAATGTAAATAAACGACAATACAAAGCTCAGTCTTTTACGTTCTGTATCAATACACTTTACTGATGAAAAATTGCAACTTTATTCTAATTATAAACCACCGCAAAACTACGATTTCATCTGATTCGATTGCATTCTGTAGTAACGAAATTTACGTAATTATTCTGAAACCACTTTGAACAGTTACCCGTATCGAATGCTGTTGTAAAATGTGGTTAAATTAATACTAGAACAACCAGCCAGCCAACGATCCCAGTGAAAGTTGAAAAATAACATCGTGTCTTAAAGTTGATCGAGCTTTTTCTAGTTAAATCGTTTGTCTGTTTGGTCGTTAACCGACTGGGTTAATTTAAATTGCTGGTTCTCTTTCAATGTTGGAAAGTGTGGTTTTACATGGCAATTTTGCCGTGTAAGAGGAGTGCAAAATGTGCAGTGATCAGCTACACCTTTTTACAACCGTTTTATGGATTGAAACCATATCAATCAATCGACAACTTTCGTTATGCGGCTCAAAACAGTGAAATTAATGAAAAAATTAGCTCGGACTCGGTTTGGATTCGAAAACATAGGAAATATGCACAATACCAAGTATGGGGGGATACATACAAAAATAGTCCTTCGTGGATGGTCATTCCATCTGTAAATTTGCTACTATTTTTATTCCTGCAAGTGAAATCCACTTAAATGGAAAATAAAGTCGTTTATGAATAAAATGGAAACTTAAATCCATTTTCATATATATAATATTTTACCGTCAGTTCCCAAATTCGCTTCTATTTTGAAACCACATCAATAGCAATAATCCGGCGGAAGCGCTTCCTACAGAAAACCCATCCATTCCAAAATAATTACGCAAACTTCCTTTAGTATTCCATAGCAACAGAGTTGGTTTAAAGCGCTTTTAAGTGTCAAAAACTCAATTATTCATCAAGGATTGATGGATGCTCTTGCGAGGCTCTGATACAATCCGCGACAGCGAAAAACAATCGAAGAGTAGATGGTGTTAGGTGATAACCTCTCCCTCTTAATGGATGTGCAAATTGAAATCTTATCCTGCCTGCTTAGCTGAGAACACTTACAAGTTTGTCTCGTCAGTATAAAAAGCCGTGAACGGTCTCAAGTTACAGGATATAATAGCGAATAGGTCCAGGTGATTGAAGCGAACCTAATAGGTGTTTATGTGAAAGTATTTGAAGGGGAAATGGCTGAAAATCCAGGATATTGCAACAAAATCTTACTTTCGGTTATTTTTTCTTGATGCTCTGGCAATAATCAAGACAGTTGGTATATGTAAAAGAAGATTCGTGGATCGTCAAGAGGTTTATTTACCATTGAATCTATTGGAGAAAAAACTCAAAGTCAAAAACGCATCCTACATCTCATTTTTTCAATCTGTAATCAATTTTCCTTTCTAGTAATTAACTAATTTAATAATTTGGTTTGCATAATATCTTAGATCGAAACAACAGTAACCTCTACGTTAAGAGCGTTCTATGTCCCTCCCAAAGAATACGCCAATTTTGAATCTTGTATGTAGTCAAAAAACATTGATAATATTTTGCTGCTATGGAATGTGCGTTATGAATCTGGACGTTCAAATGTGCTAAAACCTGAACTGATTTCTCAGGAATCTATGAGTCTCTAAAGGACTCTTCAATTTTGCATCTTTGGTATCTTTCACACTACTTGTATTCGAGAACTGAAAATATACAACTACATACTCATTTGACTTAAATTTAATACACATTTCATCGTCTAATAATCCACCTTCACATTGCAAACAATGAGCGCAAACCTAAAGGAAATATGTCTTTCAGAGTACTCATTAATATCTCATTGTTATGTTTAATTCCATATCTACTTATTTTAAACAATACCTCTAATATATAATTTCAAGATACTTAATGTTTTCCTTTGTGCATTAATAAATATAATTGCATTTATGTGGGAATTATTTTGCGTGCCTTTAGACATCTATTTGCTCTCAACAGCATTGAGAAACTAGAACCAAGTAAATGCGGTGTAATCGTTTTCTAAGTATTGTCGAAAAATGTCTAACCATTTTTTAAATATGTATTTAATGGCGACTTAAACACAAAAGAGGCGTTTTACTTACTGCCAGACATTCAACTATGACATCAACAACAACGATCAAATGCAGAGCACAGTTTTTCACACGATTACTTCCTAAATCTGTACTGAATTCGGCGTTTCGAGCTTAATGAGACAAGAAATGACGATTATTAAATGGATCAGTTCCAATGAAAAATTCAACATTGTCTTCTAAATTAAAACAGTCAAACGAGACAATCAAGAAAGGTTAATTTTATAGATACGGTAAGCTTTTCCCGTTGAGATTTTCTCACACTGATACACGATATTAACATGAAAACAAACCTGCTGCTTTAAAAAAATTAATGTGCGTGGCCTAATAAAGATTCTTATCCGAATGTAATAAGAAAAACAAAGAGTTTTATTCTTGGATTTTTAGTTGGCGTTAAAAAAATGTTAAGGCGTGTTAGTCAGAATTACTTTTTCGCCATGCAATTTCAATTTCAACACAATTTGTTCAATAATTTATACTGAATGTTTAAAATGGAATCGCTGCCATATTGGCAACGTGAACATTTGGACCTCTGCTTGATGTAAGTAAGAGTCTTTTCCTTGAAGGGTTTGCACTTTTTTGGTCCTTCGAGCCGGATGAAGTTGCACAGATTCACACCTCTAAAGGATTATTTGCAAGGTCTGAGAGAATTTGTACCTTTTACCTCTTCAAAGTTAATCAAGCGTTTAACTAAATTCTGTTCAAACTCTTAAAGTAGTGCTATTCGTTTTGAATATATCAAAACGAATAGCACTACTGTTTCTTCGTACTAATTGGGGTTAACCAGTTCTGTTCTCCCTATTTTATATTATTTATCTCCCTATATTATTATAGTTCTCCCTATATTATATCTATTATATATAGGGAGAACAGAATATTATTCTGTTCTCCCTATATATAGTTATTAACCAGCAACGCAATTTAAGCACTTGCATCTACAGTATCGTATTCCGTTTTTAAATTGAAATATTTTTAAGCGGGCCTACATAGATACATTTCAACATCATTGAAATAACTATTTTAAAACAACTGACTGATCAGACTGATTATCATTTTTTAGATATTCAATCTGGCTCCTTCTAGTCGCCTCTTCCATTTTAAATGTCGGCACATTCGTATTGGCTATTTCCCACATTTTATTTTGACGATAACATTTTCAAATTTGAATCAAAATCCTATTTCTATGTTTTTCTCGATAACAGAAAATACTGCTGAATATAGAAAATGTTTTTTTAATGTTGCCAATAAGATCAATGGACAGAAGTTTCACCATGAATTCATGTTTGTATAATATATGTAACTATACTAAATACATATTTGCAACTCTAATTGTAACTACATGATATATTTGTAGGTTGAATTAACACTTGGTTATTTTCTCCCAATCATAAACTTTGACCAGTGAAAAACGCTCTTTTGCTACTTACTCGAGAATAATTACAAATAAATCAATTTCATCAATAAAATCCTTATTGATGAAAGCAGATTGAATATCTAAAAAATGATAATCAGTCTGATCAGTCAGTTGTTTTAAAATAGTTATTTCAATGATGTTGAAATGTATTGTATTCGTTTTGATATATTCAGAACGAATAGCACTACTTTAAGCGTTTGAACAGAATTTAGTTAATCGCTTGATTAACTTTGAAGCGGTAAAAGGTACAAATTCTCTCAGACATTGCAAATAATCCTTTAGAGGTGTGAATCTGTGCAAATTCATCCGGCTCGAAGGACCAAAAAAGTGCAAACCCTTCAAGGAAAAGACTCTTACTTACATCAAGCAGAGGTGCCAAATATTCACGTTGCCAATCGCCAAGGCATCAAAAGAATATAAAATGGAATGGAAAATGCAAATGATATTTTTCAGATATCGTAACAAAATCGGTTATTATCGAAGAAAAATATACATTCCGACGCAATTGTATGCTAAGTAATTTCAATGGTATCGAATTCAATGTTTTACTTACGCCTGTTCTAATCAACTAGTGATGTAATTCCAGTATAAACAGGACGACTTACCTGAAAGAAAAAAAAGGATATTAATATCAAATTATTAAAATTATTATTTCAGAACAATCTATTAAAAATTAACCTACTATTGGTCATTTACCTTGACCGTAATGTTTCCTGTACCTACTCCTTTCGAAAAAACATTTTCTACTTTTTAATTTAATTTAATATTTACTAACTTAATTTCAAATAGCCACAAAAACGAGCTCGTCATTTGGATCCTATTGCATATTTCACAAGTTTCCCAAAAGAAAAATATAAGACACATGGTGAAAATTATGAATCTGAACCAAATACCAGCTGGGTGGTCGTTACAGGTCCACTAATGAAGTAATGGAAATAAAAAAATATGTTACGCTTATTTAATACCGAAGGAAAACTTTATTAGCAAAGAGGAGCAATGGGATTAGCATAATTAATAAGAAGCTCTTAATGTCGGATTTTAAATATATAATTATTTCGCTACTTGAGTACTTTTAATAAGCTTGTTGTAGCAAGACGTTAGCAAGGAAAAAATAAAATCAAAACCTTTTTAGAACCGTTCATTCTTCCTTCACAGGATATGTTTTTTTTTCAAGAACAAACTGCTGTCTTCTGCAAGCTAATAAGCTTTACACATTATGTCAACAGACTCAGCTTAAAGCCTATATAATAACATAATCGGATTTTAATTTTTTCAATACGTTAAAAGATTGAACAATCAAGATCAATGTGTTAATAAAATACTAATTGACCCGGAATGTTTCTTGTATGCAAATTTTCCAGGTTATCCGCTTGTTGTCATATCTTCACTTAGCCAGTCTTTGGCTCCAGTTTACTTTTGCTGCAAAATTGACATGCTCCAACACGTTCCAATAAAAAGAGCATTACGGTGACACCAACTGAATCAGTCGGACATTCACTGGGTCAAGCTTCGATGAACAGCCGATATTTTTATGTCTTCGTGTCGTTTGATCTTTTCAGGTTTTTATTTCATCTAGCAGATTATGTCAATCGACAATATTCATCTGGGACGTCAAGTTGCCACAACTTTGTTTGAGAAAATGGAGCTTTAAAAAATGGTGACTCGCCTATGTGTCTAGTTGGAATTTGAGTGGTTGCCCAGCGCAAAGACAAATAACGTAAAAAGTTGTTATTAAAAGCGTGAGATCAGCTAAAACAAACAATGGCTGAACCTGTTCTAGTCAAGCCAGAACTAGATTTATGCTCGCTGGGCCGAAACAATGAGTGACCCGACGACCCCTTGTTCGGTACCAATAGGAAGTCTTTCTCTCAATCGAATGCTCGCGACCCAGCTCTTGGTGAAAGTTAATGGAATTTTTCAAATTTAATATGTTGAAATATTTGCTTTGTATAAAATCATCAACAAGACTCTCACAGTTTTTGTTCAATTTTGTCTCCTGTACTTTTCATTTCTCACTTCGTTAAATGATCCAAAGAGACACACCAAATGCCTTTCCAGACAATTGCAAATGTATCTTTGAAAAGAAACGTGTTTCTCTTGAAATCGCAACGTATAATCGCCCGAATCCATAGAGAAATATTCCGGCTTATAAATTATTAAAAAACCGTAGGCAAAATACCCACAGCAAGACGGGGTTCTTCTGCTACGCCATATTGAATGTAAATGATTTTCGCAAAATAGCCAACGGTAGCCAGCAAACCTAATTAGGCTCTTAAGAACAGCACGTAGGAAACCTCGGCTTCCGATTAAGAAAATAGCCAATTTTCGTCATTCGAATGGATCGTCTAGACGGTTTAATCAGGAACTTTTTGGTTGGTGAAGCTAGCAGGTAGTCAATTAAGTGGAATCTAGTTGGATGGGTGTGTCGGAAAGAGAATAAGTGAAAACATGAAAAGGGGCTTGGATAAGTTAAGTAGTAGACTAAACAAGACCAGAGGCAAGACCACTACCATCCAAAAAAATAAAGCAATATACACACTGCCATCAATACACTCCGAGTGCTCTGATGTCTTTCGGTGAAGCCTTACAATAATCATACTTATGCAGTTTCATGTTTTCTCAAAAAGAGATTATCAGTGATTATGATTGCCAGCGTTGTTCCTGCTTCAAGGCCCAGAGGCAGTTTGGAAAACATCGCGTATTCATGTAAATCGAATTGCGACAAAATATAGGTTACGTTCATGTAAAGTTTCAGCAACTAACAAAGGCATTAGTAGAATTTCTGCATGACATCAATGCTTCGAGCTTCATTGTTCGAAATTTTTAATATAAATCGAGTCATAAATATTCAAAGCTTATGGAACATTGATATTCTCGAAAAGTACCGCCGGTTAGTGAATGTACAATTTAACCGATTTACAAATGTCTAACAGTGTATTCGACGAATATTAATAGTGAAAATGGCATTGAGCCACTTGAAGAGAATATTAATTTGATTAAAGTCTACGTTTGGTTTTATTAGAATGATGGGCGCTTGGGTCTACGATTTCCATGAACCCGCTTGAATTTACTGATGAGTTGAGTCCGGAATAAGAAGCACTAAAATTGTCAAATATTGTTTCAGTGTGGTAAAAACTATAATTTTTTAAAAGGCTTTAAATGAAATTTAATGTAATGAAATAAATGAACGAAGTTTTCCTAAATATATTTATTCTAATTACTTCGAGAAACTTAAGCATGTTTTGCCTAATACTAAAGTTTGTTCTCCAGAAAGCCAAGAAACAAACAAGTAAAATTATTATTATTTCAAACACGAAATTACTAAATGATTATTTATCAATGCTCCATTGTAAAATTTTGTCAATAAGAATATTTTTGTAAGTAGAAAAACTCCTACACTTGTTATAGTTTGGGTTTTGTACAGTAGTAGTAAACATCTTTATTTCTAAAAAAGGCTATCGACCTATCGGTCTTTCTGCCCTTGTTTAATACATGTAGTCTTAATCTAAATAAAAAACAAATATGAAAATTCTCTTATTCTAGGTTAACAATCTTATTAAATAAACTTTCCAGTTCTAATGACAAGAAAAATAATTTTATTGTCCAGTAGTCAGTTGCGTTTGTAAGTGTTCGAGTAGCGTTGATGTAGGGAAACGGAAGCGGGATTGTCTGGTTGGTCTTGTGAGACAAAGGGGATTCAGTATGGTCCAGTTGTAGGGGTTGTTTGTCCATTTTGTCTGTAGATGTATGAGTCTTTCCGAAATCTTTGTCATGTTTGTGCGTTCGTATAGTAGTTGGGTGGAGGGGTTGTGTAGTGGGTTTTGGGAGTGTCTTATTCGTGTTATTAGTCTTAGTGCAATTTGCTCTGTTGTTTGTGTATAACGTTTTGTCCTTTCTGTTCCGTTGGTCATGAGTATATGTCCATAGTCTAGCAAGGGTCTACAAATAGCTTTATATATTTTGGTGGCGGTGTTTGTGCTAATTCCTCTGTCTTTGTAGGTTAGTGATCGGAAGTGTTTTGTTATCTTTATTGTTTCTGCCCTGATGTTTCGTATGTGTTTAGTGAATTTAAGTTTGTGGTCAATCGTGGTTCCTAGGTATTTTATGTCATTCTTTGGTCCTGTCGTTTGGTCGTCTGCAATTATTGTAGGGGGGGTTTTGTACAATTTCTCCATTTAAAACCTCAGAAATATCATTAAAGTTCTGAATTTCGTCGTTTTTGATAAAACATCGTTTAGTTTTGTTCGTAGAATTTGTCCAATTGGCCCGGGTATGCCCCCCATTAGATGGTTAAAGTCAATAATTTTTTGAACCGACTCAACCAATGGCATTTTTGTTTCTCTAAATTTTGTATGGATTCACCCACAAACTTTGAATTACTTTCAATAAAAGCAAAATTAATGGTCAGTTATCTGTTTTCTATAACGGAAAGATAATCTTGTCTGATACATAAGTTTTATTTTGAAAAATTGACAAAGTTTCATCACATAATTGTATACTTTGAGCTATATAAGGCGCAGCATCGGAATCATAAGCAAATTTTTTTCATATGGCGAACCTGTAAAAGAAAGGAAGGTAAAAGTTTGTTAAGGTTTCATTTATAAATCTGGAAACTGTGCTGTCATTTGTTGCTTCCTTCCAGTTTAACCTGTGAAGTGTTCAGCGGTATTTATTTACTACTTGAAGTGTCACTGTTTTATAGAACGTGCATATAAATCATAGTTTTTTTAGTAAATTATACTACAATTTCAAGGTAAAAGTTACAAAATACTGGAAAATATATTAAATTACAAAATATTCATCAGGTCTTGGTCTTGGTTTTTTTGCAAGACTAAGTCTCTCTCATCATTCATCATTGCTTGAATCGACTTTTCCTTTTGAAGGTTGCATAAATGCGATGAAAGATAAGACAAAAAGTTCCTATGAACACATTTCGACTTCATTTGCGAATGGCAGAATTTTAATTTATTTTCCTTCTCTACATCTTTAAGCGCTTATGGATTATTTATTTCAATTTTTGAAATTATAGTTAACTTATTAGGATTTGATTCTCAATTGATGGCAAATCATTACGATATTCTATAATGGATTATTTTGCCTCATGGTCAGTTTCACCTGCCCAATCTCTTTTGCAGAGCGTCACTGATCATTTATTAGTAAATAATTTTATTTTCTAGTAGTAGTAGTAAACATCTTTATTTCTAAAAAAGGCTATCGACCTATCGGTCTTTCTGCCCTTGTTTAATACATGCAGTCTTAATCTAAATGGAAAAACAAATATGAAAATTCTCTTATTCTAGGTTAACAATACTATTAAATAAATAAGATTTCAGTGGCAAGAAGAAAGTATTTTATTGTCCACTAGTCCGTTGCGTTTGTAAGTGTTCGAGTAGCGTTAATGTAGGGAAACGGAAGCGGGATTGTCTGGTTGGTCTTGTAAGACAAAGGGGATTCAGTATGGTCCAGTTGTAGGGGTTGTTTGTCCATTTTGTCTGTAGCTGTATGAGTCTTTCCGAGATCTTTATCATGTTTGTGCGTTCGTATAGTAGTTGGGTGGGGGGGTTGTGTAGTGGGTTTTGGGGGTGTCTTATTCGTGTTGTTAGTCTTAGTGCAATTTGTTCTGTTGTTTGTGTATAACGTTTTGTCCTTTCTGTTCCGTTGGTCATGAGTATATGTCCAAAGTCTAGCAAGGGTCTACAGATAGCTTTATATATTTTGGTGGCGGTGTTTGTGCTAATTCCTCTGTCTTTGTAGGTTAGTGATCGGAAGTGTTTTGTTCTCTTTATTGTTTCTGCCCTGATGTTTCGTATGTGTTTAGTGAATTTAAGTTTGTGGTCAATTGTGATTCCAAGGTATTTTACGTCGTTTTTTGGTTGTGTCGTTTGGCCGTCTGCAGTTATTGTAGGGGAGTCAGCGTTGAGTCTGTGATTTGTGAGCAGAAGTTGGTTTTTTGACGCGTTTGGTGTTAGTCTCCATTTATAAAACCATGTCATTGTGTTGTTTGTTAGTGTTTGGAGTCTTTGCGCTGCTCTCTCAGTAGTTTTGTCATGTACAATAAGTGCCGTGTCGTCTGCGTATTGTAATATGTATGCCGATCTGTCGATTTGATTTTTGTCTGGTAAGTTGTAATTGTATATGTCATGGCAGTATATATTGTAGAGAAACGGTGAGAGCGGGGATCCTTGAGGGAGGCCTTGTTCAGGGGAAAAAGAAAATGACAGTGTTTTGTCAATTCGTACTTGTAGTTGTCTGTTTTCTAGTAAGTTCTTTATGGTGTGTAGTAGATATGTTGGTGTGTGTAGTTTGTATAGTTTGTATAGTAAGCCTCTATGCCAGACACTGTCAAAAGCCCTGTTAATGTCCATAAACAGGCAAGCTGTCTTTCTGTCAGTTAGATGGGTAGTTTGTACATTGTTGGCCAAAATAAAGAGCGGATGAACAGTCGAGTGATGCTGTTTGAAACCAAATTGGTAGCTATTTATTTTCTATTTACTTCCGAAATTTCAGTTTTTGAATTACTTAATGATTAGCTAATAATGCAAACACACTTGTCACAGGCCATTTAGAATAAAAAGCAATAATAAAGCAAGGAATTGCAACAACAAAACTCAACATATTTCAAAGTAACATGGATTCAATAAAGTGATGAAGCTATCGAAGCTTTTGTAGGCCGCTAAAAGCACAACTGAGTGAAAACCCAGAGTTAAAAGTTCAAAAGTAAAACTGAGAAGCACGACTAAAAATAGAACAGAATCAACTGTAGGAACATTTTCAAGAATGTTCTCCATTTATTTTCACATAAAAATAATGTTTCTACAAAAAACCAAATAGTTTTTTGCTACACTTTCCTCTGATCATCAACAATTGCAAAAAGACAAACACATTTTAACGGCAACGGACCGCTATTTACATTTTTTGCCAGAAAACGTTATTGTCAAGCCGAACCATAAAATCAAGACAAGACATCCATGTAACACGTTCAGTCATCTAAATAGATAACTGACATTTATTTGACAGATAATGCGGTACCGATCCCATAACAAGTTGGAACCATCGAGCGGAACATTGTCGTTGCGTGACGGAATCGTAAAATTATTATGAGGACAACGTTTTTTTCGTTTTCTGTTCGGTTTCCTTCTAAGAAACATTGCGACATCAGATGAAACGTGAGTGATAGCTTATCATTCAAAAAAAAAATAGAAATACATTTTGCGTCTACAATAAAAAATTCCCGTTACGAGTGAACATAATTTCTTTCAGCCAGATAGTATTATTGTGATATTGTTTTTAACCATATTATTTTTTGTGTCTTTAGGTTACAACTCTGGGATTCAGAAATATTTCGAAAGGGTTGGATTTTGATGAAAAACAGCAGTTTTCAAATGAAAATACTCACATTATCATTTTCTAAAATAAATAACAAAATGTTAGTATTTTTATTTGAAAACTGCTGTTTTTCATCAAAATCCAACCCTTTCCAAATATTTCTGAATCCCAGAGTTGTAACCTAAAGACACAAAAAATAATATGGTTAAAAACAATATCACAATAATACTATCTGGCTGAAAGAAATTATGTTCACTCGTAACGGGAATTTTTTATTGTAGACATAAAACTAACCCTAACTAATCCAATACCTAGGCTTATTAGCTTTATTTTACAAAACGAAAATAAATAAAAATAAAAAAATAAAAATAGTCGCCTTCGCATTTTGTATAAATGGAATAATCAAACTTCTACTATTTTAGAATGTTTGTTTGTGAAAATGATGTCTTCGGATTTCGTTCATCAACGTCCTCAGAAAACATTAACTTTGTTACGTTTTAGTAACAGTAACGTTAAGGTAATCAGTACTTCAAGTCATGTCGCAGTGTTTAATTTTGTGACATTAGGCATTATAAACTGAGCTACTTGTTCGAGATCATTTTATTAATTCATCTTTACGTAAATGTATCCATCAATTGTTTTAATTTTTCAAATCGGTTCTCACATAATTCTTATTTGGGCAAGTTTAAGCAACGGGAAAACACTAAATAAAATAAAAAGGAAATAACATAGACAAAGTATGTCGATGACCGTCATATTTTGCTTTGTATTCTATTTGGTTTTAACAACTTGATGAAACTTGACTGGAAAATTTTAAGAAAACCGACGTGAACGATGGCATTTTGATTGGTCAACAAGTAGTGAGTATTCTTGTCATTTAATTGATACTAAAACTATACGAGGCCGTAAAATCGAATTACATCGCTAATGAATATTGCAAGAGTATCAATTAAGTACTCGGATCTCGCGCAAAATGGGAATAAAATTGTTATTTCAGACTAGAGAGGAAAATAATACTCAAGAAAATCAATTACTGTTTAATTCTTTTGCAGAAAATCCGAAATTCGGCGCTATAACACATTTTTTCACATCTTTTCGGAACAATTTATAATCCGAAAATTAAACTGATTAAACCCCGATACTGTAACTGATGTACAGGAAAGGCAATACAAAATAATTTGCTAAAAAAACAATATATAACTAAAAAACGAAAAGATATCATCACTATCAAAAATATTGCACTTAACATTCCCACGAAAATCTTGGAATAGAAAAAAATAGCTAAAACATCTGTCGGACAATTGCAACTGCAATTCTGCAACGGTTATTATTTTGTCGTTATAACAAGCAGACAAAGACAAGGTTTTGCTACAGAATGAACGAACAATCAGCTTTAGCAACATCTGCGGGAAAACTTGTATAAAAAATCAAGTTACTGCCAAGCATGCAACTAAAAAACATTGAACAGCAAGTACATTTTAATTAACAGCTGTAGTTTGGTTCATTTCCTCGGGCTTAACTGTTACCACTACCGATAAAATAGAAACTGTACACACATATCTGCAACACATCCAAATAGTATTTTCACTACGTTTGGGTACATAAATTAAACAAGTATTCTTTATCCATTCAATGATTGCCTATAACAGTGGGCACATTTATACATTGAAGATGGCAAGGTGATAAAATTCAGTAACCACTTACAAATTAAATCTTGCAGAAGCTCATATATGGTGTTCCGAAAAGCCACGTGAAGGTTACCGTACCGGTTTCAAGTTAAATCTGCATTCGCTTTCAATAATTGCTTGCTAATGGGTGTGCCAACACCGATTTTTGTATGGAAATGTCGGCATAATGATTGAGAATCACCATTTAATGCTCTGAACCAAATATTTATCAATATTTTCCTGGGATTTATAGGAGAATTTTAGAAGTAATTAGAGATTTCGATTTAAATATTGGAGAATTTTAGAAGTAATTAAAGATTTCGATTTAAATATTGGAGAACTTTAGAAGCAGATAAATATTTCGATTTAAAAATAAATTGTGATGATATCAGTGCAGATACAGTTCTTTTATTTACGCGCTTTGTTTAATGCTTGTTGATCAACATCAATATATTTAACTTAATTAATTATGTCACCCCATAACAAATATTATAAAAGCAAATTATTATCTCCGTAATTACTTGGCGCAAAATTATGGCCAAACTAATTGAATATTTTTGTCAATAACTCAAAATTAATTTGTGTGGCATATTTAGGTCAGTCTTAATTGATTAGTTTGTACTAAAAAAATACACATCAAAAGCAAATATAACGATGAAGAGATGGGGAACTTTCACAATTAAATTAAAATCAAACCTAAACTAAATCATTTATCGGTTTTAGATTAAAATGACAGCCAAAATACAATGAATAATTAATCAAAACAGCAGTTTAAAGCACAGAAATCGCAGAAGGCAACTAACACATAATTTCAATTAATAAATTAATCAATAATGGAAACCAAGCAGCACAAACAAGGGAAGAAACGAAAATCTTTTTATATTTTACGAAAAATAGCATCTATTAAATGATAATTATTCCGATGAACCCAAAGTAGAATGAAAAGAAATTTTATATTTCACTTTTAAATTTGCTTAAAATAAAGAGGAAAATCATTTAAAAAGAAACATTAAATCATTAGTGAGAAAGTGATTGATAACAAACAGGTAAAAATAACAATTTGGAACTCAATTGGAATCATGAACTAAAGTGTTGAACAAAATAAACGTTACACGAACACATTTGGACTGATTTTGGAACTGGATAAATTCTGAATGCTGCAAGCGAATTGATTTTTAATTGAAGCATTATTTAGTGCATATTTTTTTGTGCAAAAAAATTATTTAGTGCATAAAAATTTGCGGTTAGCGCGTGTTTTTGCAAAAGATTAGTGCTTCAGATAAAGTTTCTACAGGGTTATAAATGAAACAATTCAAAATTGCTGAGAGCTCCACATGTTCTGCGTTGGACAAGAAAACGTTTGTTTTTGTATTTCAATACCACAGGCATAAAGATAAACCTTATATCTCGAAAGAAGTTATTGAATCAGATATCAGAGTATCAAAAAAATTATTTGTACTGATAATTTTTTTCTGTTGAACCTATTTTCGAAAAATAGGGCTCATTGTTGTAGCTAAAACTTCAGAGTTGACTTCAGAAGAAAATTTAATATACCGGGTTGCATAAATAACCCAAATATTTGAGTTTACTTTTTGAGTAAGTTTCTACAGGGTGCCAAATGAAACAATGCAAAATTGGTGAAAGATGCACATAGATGCACATGCTGCACATGCATGCATAAAGTCTGCGAATATTTCGCCCATCTCGTTATTCACAGAATCATCTAAAAAAATCAACTTTTTCGTCTTGCAGGGATTTTTTTTTTGAACCGATCAGAACTATCTAAGGCTCATGTTGAAGTTAAAAATCCGCAGTTGATTTGAGAATTAAAAATATACGGGGTTGCATGAATGAACGAAACATTTGAAAATAAACTTTCCTTCAATTGAAAGTCTGCTAGAATCACAGATTTGGGGGGCAATGCTGATTTGAGTCATTTTTCATGAAACCATGTATATCGAATTTTCGCCTTAATTGTCAATGAAGTTTCAGCTTCAACATGAGTTTAAGATCGTGAAAATAGACCCACGAGCAGAAAACTTATCGCTACGAGACCTAATAGTTAATTTTTTGAGATCACTCTGTAAATAGAAGAGATGTCCGAAAAAATAAAAAACCGATATATTTGGTTTATCTTTAGACTTTTGACGTTGGAACTTTCCTTAATGTTGCATTTGACATCCTGTAGAAAATTAACAAAAATAGAAGACTAACAAAAAGCAAATAGTGCTAAATAACGCTCCAAACAGAAACCATGTCGCTCTAGGCCATCAAAATTTATCCAGTACCAACCAACGTTAGGACAAATTTGGCTGTGTAACGTTCATTTTGTTGAGCGGTCTAGTCAACTACATAAACAAATTATGAACCAACGGAACAATACAATATAATGCACATTCACATAGTAAATAAGTTCAAATTAAAATAATGAAAACTGAAAGATATAATTAAAAAAAGGAGTAGAGACCGACAGAAAGTTCCAAATGTTGGCAGAAACAGTGAAAATACTTTAAAGTATTGCGAAAGAAGTAAAAATATATAAAAACATCTGATAGTATTATTAGGAACATTTGTTGGTTTATAAGCTTATTTCGCTTGTTCAGTGGGAAATAAAGAAAATGGATCCACAATACAATAAAACTATTAGAACGCTCTCAAGTTGCAGTGCTGCAGTATAAATAATAAATGTAACAGAATGATGGCGAAAGAAGAGAAGTTCTTGTGTGAGCGATGCATTAGATAAATGGAGCGTTGATAAATATAGTGGAGTGCTAGTTCAATGAGCCTACATTAAATTTATCCATTAGCTTTGTCCATTACATTACGCATATTGTTCTTACACTTGAGTTTTCAGATGATATAATTTGTTTAGATTTAGATGAGTTCTATTTACTTTTGTCTACTTATGGGCTGCTTTTTCTTCTTCTACTTCTAAAGTGTAAAGTGCTCAACTGGTATCTTATAAGTGTATAGATGAATAATTTTTGTAAAGAAAATTGTTTGTTGTCGATTAGAGAAACCTAGTAAAATAGCAAGTAATCCAGTAATGGAATTTTAATCAGGAAAATCGCCCTTGAAAGGTAATTTCCAGTCAATTTACCATCACTAATGTTATTTAATTTAACTACCATTTTCGAAGCATTTCTCACCTGCGCCATCGCGAAAAACGTGACTCGAGAAGCTGTTATTTGGACGAGTTTATCTTCCCGGGGTCGATAGAAAAGATGCTTGAATGTTCTGGTATGCGCGATCGCCTCTTCCTATATATTTATAGATTATATTATAAATTGTTGGTAAATTGGTACCAAGCTGCTTCATTTCCAAGATATTAACTATTTAGATAATGCTTTTGTCGGAAAATTGCCCAGGTCACTGATTGCATATTGGCAGAAGGTTGTGGTACAAATTTTTGATTAAATTGAATTTTCACTGATCTTTATTGCCGCACATCATGAATTATGTAGCAGAACCATCGGATTTGCAAGAGCTATTCATTTTGCCACGATTTTCCAGCTTAATCAATAAAGGAAGATTGCTTCCGATTGAATCTTCCAGTTTCAATCAGGATCGCTTATCTAAAAACGCTAGTTAGACATTGACTTCAGCAACTAAAATGAATTCTTCAAAGAAATCAACGAATCTCATCACGAATGTGAAATATCCATACAAATTTATTTTCCGGTATGTCCATAAATATATGGAACTAAATTGATTATGGACCCTTTTGCCAGGATGTTAAGTAGTATTGAAAATTTGGAATGGCAAATATGAGAATAATTTGGATTGGATCGCGGAAGATCAAACGAAGTACTGGGAGGAGACACCAGCTGATTGCAAAGAAGCAGTAAGCAACTAACAACTGCTTGAACTTAAGATGACAAATGGCAACAAATAGGGAGGATATTAACCGTTACAATGGGACACCTTCGGTGTAGAAAACATATTTTTCGGATAAGTCTGTTCAATCAGCCCTCTTATAAATGGTGCAAATTAGAGCATGAAATAGCTCTATCTGCATGTGCAACAAGAAGAGCAAGACTGATGATGAGGAAACCGTGATATCATCGGAGGAAATATTTAACTAGAACTCTTCATAATGTAGACTCTTATATTCAAGCATTTTCATTTCTTTAAAAAACAATGTTTGTCTTGAATTCAATGTTTATCACATAATGACGTTGCTATTATTTCTTAACTCTCCATCAATAAAATCACTCGACGTCTAACGGAAATACAGACGTATAATCATTCTCCACATATCGCAAATACACATCATTTTTATACAATGAAAATTATGCGAACTCGTGAAGTTCTACTGTTCCATCTTATTAGCTCTTAATTGTTTCTACCGTACTCTAACGGTAACTCTTATTGGTTTTCAATGCCGATTACGCCACTTAACATTTTTACCACTAAAATTGGCAGCAATGGAACGAGCGGAAAATTGCCCGTTTATAAGCTGCTATTTTGAGCTGAGTTATTATTCAACGAATCGAATAGTAAATTGTGCATTGTGTCATTTAACCGTGAACTAATCTGGCATTAAAGGAAAAATGTTGAGAACGGACTAGGAGAAAGAAGAGTTGATCTGTTTTAGTGCTTTAGCTTTGCTAGAGAGTGCTTTTCCATCAGGATAATCTAAGTGGATAGAAAGAAGACAAAGTTTTCTCTAAGCAACCCCACTCGAGTCAGACAAGTAGAACTTTTGTGCAGTTTGAGTTAATCCCACCTGTTTGTAATCTTGAATAAGCAAAGTGTTTTTAAAACATTAAGCGCATATTACGACCTGAGACAACAACTAGAATGAGCCAAAGGCATTTCACTGATAAGTTTTAATGAATTAGCGTATGCCAAGATAATCTTACTTCCTTAACCAATGCTCTTGCAAATGAGCCTGTAATGTAATATCAGCATTTCACACATGTAATAGAACTTAGCGTGCTATCAAACAGGAAAAGTGCTATATAAAGAATTCCTTATATTCTCTGAAGATATAAAGATTTGCAATTTATTGAGTACATGTTCAGTACGTTATAGATTAATACGAACATGGTCGTTTAATTCTATTGCAGAACGAATTGTTGTATAAAGATCTACATTAAAAATAAAGCTTTAAAATCACTTTCCAATTAATTGTTTCGTCATCTAAATTTGATTTAATTTAGTTCATCCACAAGACTACGTGAAAGCGAAGGAAAAAATGCCTGGTAATAAAAAGGTCGATAAACAGCTGATGCCAATTTTATTAAATTAGAGATCATGAGGCGGAAAACAATTAACTTTAATAATTTTAAAACATTTTGCAAAATAATTTATGGATCTTTAAACAAAAATTATAAAAAAAATAACAACTGCATTCAGCAGCTGCAACAAACTCGCTAATTTAAACCTAAAATGAGATAGGAAGAGTATGTGTTTAAAACCGAGTTTAAATAAACAATAAAATTAATTTTAACATTATATTGACATATATGTATTAACAACCGCATCTGTTTTTTTTTTGATTTGGTCCTATTTTTAAATAGTAATTTTAATGTTTGAGTGTGAAAACTATGTTGTCATACGAGAAAAATATATTTTTAATTAAACAATGTAGATTTTGTATAAATAATATCAAAAACTTTCTGCAAATAACTTGTGTTTTTGCCAAAAACGTATTTTTGATTCCTCAAAATTTCGCAAAATCCAAATAAATCCCCGACAATAACTGCAGACGGCCAAACGACACAACCAAAAAACGACGTAAAATACCTTGGAATCACAATTGACCACAAACTAAAATTCACTAAACACATACGAAACATCAGGGCAGAAACAATAAAGAGAACAAAACACTTCCGATCACTAACCTACAAAGACAGAGGAATTAGCACAAACACCGCCACCAAAATATATAAAGCTATTTGTAGACCCTTGCTAGACTATGGACATATACTCATGACCAACGGAACAGAAAGGACAAAACGTTATATACAAACAACAGAACAAATTGCACTAAGACTAATAACACGAATAAGACACCCCCAAAACCCACTACACAACCCCTCCACCCAACTACTATACAAACGCACAAACATGACAAAGATTTCGGAAAGACTCATACATCTACAGACAAAATGGACAAACAACCCCTATACCTGGACCATGCTGAATCCCCTTTGTCTTACAAGACCAACCAGACAATTCCGCTTCCGTTTCCCTACATCAACGCTACTCGAACACTTACAAACGCAACTGACTACTGGACAATAAAATAATTTTTTCTTGTCATTAGAATTGGAAAGTTTATTTAATAAGATTGTTAACCTAGAATAAGAGAATTTTAATATTTGTTTTTTATTTAGATTAAGACTACATGTATTAAACAAGGGCAGAAAGACCGATAGGTCGATAGCCTTTTTTAGAAATAAAGATGTTTACAACTACTCTAAATAAATCTGGTTGTCAAAACCCTTAACATTCACATATATGCTATTATAGGCTCGAAAACATTGCAAAAAAGCAATTAAACCAACGATTTCAACAAACAATACCCAAAATGAGGACAATATAAATCTGATCCGAAATAAGTGATTATCCAGACGCATTTTGAGATACATACTGACCATTACAGCCCTCCAGGACTCTAAAGTTATTTACGTTATTTACAAATCAATAACGGAACTGAAATTTTAATAAAAAAGAAACTCCACAAATACAAGGCGTTTAAACTATTGCCTCCACAATGCACAAGAGTTAAATCTGGTGCTTTAAACTGACAAGATTCTGTTCTTTATGCAAATTCATTGGCAGTTACATGGCAAATTCCTTGTCACACATTTTACAATGTTACCTCGGAATGCATCGTTCGATAGATCGAGCTGGAGCTGCCTAATTGATTGGCTTATCCAGTTTCACTGGTTAGAAGTGACCTAAAATGGAATCGGAGTTTAATTAGAAATCGACTGGAGATGGTGAGGTCTACTTTTTGCAGATGGCAAAATCGTCATGTAGTTGACAAGCTTTGATCAGTTAGCGTCTAACTTTTAATAGTATTTCTATTATACGATCTATTTTATCAAAGATTTTTCCAAAATAGATAGAACTGATGGAATAACGGAATAACGCTATTTGATGCTGGTGCAAATTGTCGATTGGTGCTGAATATTCCCATTTGTGATATTACTTACTTAATACAATACTCTCGTTTTACTTATTCAAGTATTTTATTGCATCTATTATACTTAATCAATTTTGTCAATACCAGATCTAAGCTTTTTAAAATTGTACAATAATCTGGTATAATAATATAATATACGTATACTATAATATACGGTAAAATAATAATATAGGTACGTAGTCCAATAGACAGTACATTTAGAGTAAATCCGGGAGAGTTTGACCACTTTTTTGGCAAATGTCTCCAGGAGCCTGAATTTTACCTTACGACACAAGGGTTTCACCAAGATACTATTATTATAGCATGAAAACTTTAAAACTGTGAGTAAACTGTAAAAAACCAACGTAACTAGAACTCTTTTAAACAAAAAACGAAATGCACATCTGGTCGGACATGGTTATAGAGACAACCAAATAATACTTAAAAAAACATTAATTCACTCAAAACAAACGAATTCAACTATTACTCATGTTTCTTCTGTTTCTTGGTCGCCAGTTCTTCGCAAGCATCACACACATCGTTATTTTTCTCTTGCGTTTTTTATCTTTTTATTATTACCAGTTTTATAAAACCTTACTGCTTTGACCAGCTATTCGGGTTACGCCAATTTTTAATTTATTTTCGCTTATTCAAACTCTAAAATTTGGTCCTAGATTTCAATGAAGGTTCTGTAGTCGATTTTGTCAATTTCATTTGAAGTTATTCTGGCCTGCTGTGAAATGTGAGTTGAATATCAAAATTTAGTATATGAAATCTCCCTTAATGTAGAGAAACCAAATTTAAACATTCCGCAAATATAAAATAATTAGAAAACCCAGTTATATTATTTCATTTAGCTGAGGGACCAACGTTGAACAACAATTTCAAATCAGTGACCTCTGTGTGAAAAAGAGCCGCTTCATTTTAATTTCCCATATAAATCTCGATTTAGATCATCGACCATTGAACCATCAATTCATAAGCTTAATATTAAATAACTAATTTACCCATATGTTAAAAACCATTAATCTTATCTCGGCAGTACCTATACAGGAAGCCGAGCAATGCAGCCGCAATAAAATCAAATCTTCATCGACCAAAACCCAATCACGCTCCATTGTTTTATCTGCCCATCTAGATTAAATCTATGGGCAGGTAATGTTAAATAACAACATTGTTAATTTTTGATTAATCAACTGATACCGATCTCGGTGCTGAGTTAAATTAAATGACTGTTATTATTCTTACTGTTTATTTCGGTTTTATACCACCAGCATTATTATTATTGGAAATGTTCAAATGTACTCCATTATACTGGGCCTGGTTTTCGAGTAATTGCAAAATGGATGGGCTCGTTAGAACAGATCTCTGTCAATCAATAGTATCTGGTTTAATTAGACGAGAACCGAGAGCAATAAATTACAAAGGCCAAGCTTAATTCCGCCTCCATATTATTCAGACTCGGTTCGTGTGGATTTCTAGATCGTCGTTCCACATTAAGAATGTCAAGACAAATTCCGTCGCAAAAACGTTAAATAGATGTTTGGCAGATTAATCTCAACAAATCTTCGAAAACTTGAATTTTTCATTTCTGAGAGTTGCACATCCTTAATCTCGGATACACCATACAGCTACGAGATTTACATAACAATATCCATATGGGAGACATTTATGGAATGTTGATATAATGGACGGCGCAAATGTTGCCAAGAATATTAACCAGGTAATATGCGAGCGGTGATAATTCATGGAAATATTCCGAGCACGAGTAGAAATATTAATGCCGTCAATTGGTTACTTTTCAGTCCGGATTTTAAGCAAAATTCCTGAAAGTTCAGATGCTATGCCCGTAAACGTTATTCAATAAGTCCTAATTATAACGGATGTTGCAGCGTTCTACTAAATAAACCCGATACGGAATTTCTTAATTCTATTTAATGAAATGCAAGATTTGTTTTATTATGTGTTTAGTGTGATTTAGAAGAAACCTTTGCATCGCTCACGACGCCGTTAATTCAATATTGCATTATTTAATCCATTTTCAGCATATGTTCTGACATATGTTTCACAATGTTCTAAAGAAAGCCACTTTTTCTTTAAATAATCTTAACAGGGATATTCAAATTTGGCGTCTTTCTACTAGAGGAGTTGCCTGTGGGTATGCAAAACAAAAAAGAATTCTCACAGCAAAGATATTATTTTCTTTATTAAGACTACGTAGATGCTTGTTACATGTTGCTTTATTCCTAACATTAAAAAGGTAATTTAGAAGGCAAACAAGAAATTAGGGATCATTTTACTGATGGAATTAGAAGTTCGTCCACTCTAATCAGTCATTCATCGATCGATTGCCATCAAATTCAGTAACGATCACTGTCGGCCACGAAACTTAGGAGGCAAATAATATTAAAATTAATAAAATTATGTACGCAAAAATTTAATTTAGTTTTTGCACAATTTATTTTTGCAAATAATTTCTTTAATCATTCCACAAAATTCAAAAAAATTAACAAAATTGTTCCAACATAAGAAATCCGCACATTAAATACCAGAATTTACAAAAGAATTTTCAGTAGAAGAAACATAAAATTGACAACTGCATTCTCCAAATCAGCAAAATTAAGAGAAATTGTAATTTGCCTACAGCTTCAAGACATACTTTTTTTGTTGGAAAGTTGTAGCATCAAGCAGTTTATATTTACTAACTGGAAACTAAAAAAATTGCAAACATTTCCAGTAATTAAAATAAACAACATTTAGAATTAATAAAATAATTATATTTCTATGCAAATTAATAGTTTAATGAAAAATAGCTAGCGAATTTGAATTTGCAAGTATAACAACTTTGATGTCGGTGTTTTTGATCTGTATTTATAGCAGCTGAATTAAATTCATCTATTCAAATAATCGCAAAGCAATGATCTAAATACTTGCATATCAAAGTGCGTACTTTTCTTCTCTGGTTTTTCTAAATAACTGCACAATTAATTATAGAATTCCTTAGAACCTGCACAGTTTTTATTGTTTATATAAGTGTTTGGATCTTATATCGCAACTTGATGTTAAACGAAAGTTTTCAGGTGAAAACAGATGATGAAAACGGTAGATAAAACTTGATACTGAGTTTTTTCAAAAGTTGGAGATCCCGGTTAATTTGCGCAAAACCTTTCAATGGTTTTATATGTCTGGTTCAGGGGTTTTTTTCAATCAAACTCAACACGGTCTTAATTGTAACTTATTAGTAAAGATTAATAGCTAAAAAGAAAGTGCTTCTTTAGGAGCTAATATTTAAGTAAACCCTAGCAACCGTTTTAAAGGAATTACCCCAATTTTGCACCGTTCTGTATAAAGCAAAGTGGATGTAAATGTCTCAGTTAGTTATTAATTTTTGAACCCTTTTAAGGCAATCTATATCAAGACATCCGAAACCATCAATAAAAAAATCAGGTTATTTCTTGCTGATGTAAAGATTGTTGCTTATTGATCGAAAGTACATAAAAAATTGAATTCATTTGAATTGATGAATATTCCTAAGAATTTTAGAATACAGAATTCACATAAAATATATTGTTTCATTTGGAAATAACTAAATATCCCAGTTTTGAGTCTCATAAATTTCAATATAAATATTTTCTAGGGATCCTTTATAATTAGTTAAACCTCTGCAGGGCATAAAAATTTGAATATTAATATATCCATCTGACGCCAGTCGCAACTAATAATATGCTCAACAAGAAGTATAAGAAATTTTACTGAAACGTATTCTGAATAGAATCACGCCAACGTATAACGTAATAAAATTTATTAACACCAGCATTTTTTGCGAAACAATAATGAGTGATAGGGGAGAAAATATAAAATCTATATTTCTGTACACTATTTTTGTGGTTAATCAAGTACAACGATCTTTAGAAAATATATCGAAGATTTCGACAAAAAGGGCATAGAATTTTTGAATCAGATCAACATGGAAAACATTGAATTTCTTCTTGAGGTACCAGATGACCCGACATTAAAGCAACCTCGTCAAGGCATCAGAGCAAATATTTGAAAGAAAGATAAAAATCTTCTGCTGAAAAGTATTCACTCTGGAAATACAGATTTAAGTATAGTTAAGCACCAACCTTAATGCCCGTCATTTTTCACACATTGTTTAAGCTGATGATTGATTAAAAAAGCCCATTGTCGAGTCAGACATTGAGTTATTGCAGCCATCGACAGCGCAGTGGAAAAAAGCAAAGACTCATTAGCGAACCCATAAATAGTGCGCTATTGATGACACAACATCATACTTGAACACTTCGAAACGACTCCAACCATATCTCTATTTCAAACCACTTCAAAGCAATAATTGAAGATGGAAGTAGGTTAAGTAAGCTAGACCAGCTCGGCTGGAAATTATAGCCGACAAATTGGGGTACAAGTATTAATATTTGTCTAATCTGAGACCAGTTTTGCTGAATATAAAAACTAAACAACTACCCACGCATGCAAGTAGAGAGAGGAGGCTTGTGGTGTGTACTTAACAACATCTGTGAGATTTCAAAGAAGCCCATATTGATTTATACAATTAACATTTTAGCTGCGAACAATTTCACCTTAATCGTTTTCATTAGCATACGAGTCACAATTGGAAAGTGAACAATTTTAAAAACTTACTCATCGACAATCCCCTTTGTCAAATCCAGACTGTTGAGCGCTGTTGTTCGCTGATTAGGTGAAGACATGCGAACTTCCTCAAAGCTGAAACTCTGATTCAATGCACTAACACTGGAACCTACACTATTAAACGGCACCCCTACGGTATTTAGTCCACCAGATGAGGGTGTTAAATGGGACAAAGGAGGAGACTCATCGAAAAGACGAGTACTTTGGTAGTACTGAACAGCCCAGTCATTATTCAAACTGGGATTTGTAAACTTGGGGTTCGGTTTAGGACATGGAGGGTTGGGAGGAGGTTTAGAAAGTTTACACTGCGGTTCAGCTGTAGCACCATCAGAACCGACCGGTTTCGGCCCGAAAAGACTTTTGTTACCGTCCAGCCCATTTTTGGGCTTTCCGTATAACTGCCGGTAGTACTTTTCCTGATCGCCATACATCCAGCATACCTTCCACCATTGCTTGCACATCAACACATTGGCAGTGGAGGCATTTTCCCTTTTCAGGGGTTGATTGATCGTTGTTGGTGGCATTTCGTTTCGTACACTCAAAAATTGATCGATCCTGCTGAAAAAATTGCCGGGAAATTACAGGAAATACAGTTTCAGGGAAAAACGCAGCAAGTGCTCTGAAACGTGCTTTATCAACTTCCTGGTTAGTGGCGCTTCGACTAGATCTAGGTAGGTCTAATGATGATATACAAGTAATTATAGCTGATGTCTAAGCCGTCGGCTTCGTTAAAGACGTGGAATGGATATTTGAAATATTTGCACTGGAGAGTCGCTGAAACATTGCCATTATTTTCACTTTGCGACTTTTAATCAAGAGATTAATGATCAAGATATTGAGGAACTAATAATGACATGTACAATTGAAAGATTTGCAGTCTGGGTATTAATTCAAGGCGGCGATTCATTTATGAAAGCCTGAAGCGAGACGTCCATAGAAGCTGTTGTTTGCTTTGTGCCAAACTCCTGATGTAGAAAGTGTTTTCTAACTAAGGTAATGTATCACAAGGCTTTCAAACAGATTTGAATGGATTTTAGCCATGTGTGTTTGATTGTCCAAACAGTACAAATCACATGGGACTTGTTTTTTTTTAGATAAATAATAGCTGTTGATGGTAGCGTCCAGTTTGCCATATAACAAGTTAAAATTCACTTGGTTTTACTTTAGAAGCTAATTTAACATTGATAATTTTCAACTAAATGGCACTTTTTATAAATATATGGAACAATATGCATATAACGAAAATAATGATATGGTTTTTGAATGAGTAGAGACAAAACTATATTGCTTTCCACTGTGCTTGTTACTCGTTATTACTCTACTATTTTTTGTTGGCTTGAAAACTCAAAAGCCAAGAAAAATTGTAAATGTAGCAGTTAAAGTGTATTATCATTCTGTGTCAGTCTATTTATAAAATATGCTTATATTTAGAGTATCTAGTAATTTATGTACAAATATACAAAGAGTTTGACAAAAAAGATACTAAAACTATAGAAGACATTTAAATCCTATGTATGTTAGTGGCTATTGGTAGTTTGCAGCCAATTTTGTGGTTTTTCGAAGAATGGAAACATGATGGATTTAATGTCTTTAGTTCACTTCAATATCTCTTCACGTCTTTATACGTAACGATAATGTCTTTAGTGCCGGCCTGATATTTTGAAAACCATAAAAAATTAATTGTGCTTCATTTTGTTTGAACTCGAACCTGCCTGAAAATGGCAAAATAATATAGAATCTGAACACATTCTGTAGAGCGTCTTTGTGGAAAATCTGGTAATGAGCTTTCAGGTGCTGTAACACTTAGGACTCTTAGTGAGCATACTTTCGTTTGTTGTAAACCATCAATGGATTCAGATCCTAGTACTACTAGTGACTAGTTACATCTTATATGTGATTAATACATAACTAAAAACATATTAAATTCATTTCCATTAACATCTGTTAATTTCTGATGCAAAGCATGAAACATCTATTCAAATAACATTGAAATAATGTTCAAATATACAATTAAACAGCAGGGATTTGTACAAGTATAAGCAATCAAAGAAGAACTGTCAAAGTTGGAATTTATTAGATAGTTTGCGAGAATTCAATGAACCATAAACAATTAATTGTAAGTTTCAGTTCTATTAAGTTATGGAAACGATTTAATCAGGGCAACGTTTTTAGATCACAAGTTATGACTTAACGATTAATTGTAAAATTAAGTTTTTTGTGGTACAAAGTAATCCATCAAGAACCAAACACGAATAATTGCTCATATTAAAATAAGATTAATTTATAGAGGAAATAAGGCCTATAGAGGGTGATTCAAATTTGGGGGTGTTGTCTGTCATAAGTTTATATTGAAGAAATGGCACAAAATTTATATTTGGGGCGCATCCGGAAAGACTACGTCCATTTAATTCCGTCCATATTCCGCCGACTGGAACGTAATTTAAAAACCTACGGCTCATTACGCCCTTCGAATAAGAGAGTATTTGAATAATCACTTTGAGTGCGTTGGATAGGAACACATGAACCTATAAGCTGGCCAACACGATCGCTGGATTTAACACCTCCATATTTTTTTCTTTGGGGAATGTTGCAAAATAAAACTTGTAAAGAAGTCATTTTAACAACTTGTTCAGAGAATTCATGATGATTCATGCCCTTTGTAGAATTAAGACCCATACACATCATGAATGCCTTGGAATCTGTTCGAAAAAGATGTCAAAAGTGCATCAAAACAATGCAGGAGTTTTCGAACATTAGCGATGATTTCACTTATTTTAATCCTCAATCAGAATATTATATTTTGTTTGAAAGTTTGAGACGAATGTAAGCATTTGAGCGAAACACCATTGAGGATGCAAGTCAGTTGTGCTTAGAGAACGTCCGGATGCAATTATGTTCCACGACGTCCTCAAAACCCGAAAAACTCACTGGTTGCTTCACTTTTGTTGGGCTTCCGTGCATATGTTACAAAATGTTGCCATATGGGCTGATATTTGCACTGTATCACAAAATATAAGAAACCTAAGTGACTTCTTTAAATCCAATTAATATTTTCCCGCTTCGATAATAATTTGTTAAAGTCGGCTGCTTAATTAAGAGAAGGTTATACTATTTTTAGACCTGTTTAATTACAGTGCCTGCTTACATAATTGACGGCATTTGCATCTCTTTTAAGCTTATAAGGAATCTAATTTACTTGCTCTTCAACCCAAACTCGATAGTTGGAGCACTTAATACCTACAACACACAGTTTGGTACGTAGTTTGCATAAAAATGTAAGTAAGTTTTCTTTAAAAAATGCATTTTAGTTTGAGCTGAGACATATTTGAGACATCCTGTACATTCGTTGTTCAATCACTTTCAATCCCGCAAAAAAATGCATCTATCTTGCTGTTTGTAAATCTGCTTTCAAATTGTCTTACTTGAGAAGAGGTTGCCATTCCTAATTATTTTATTATTACAAAAACTCATTTTATCAATTTTTTTGCAAATGTCTATGGAATTCCCAGGAGTACTAATTATTACTAATTCCCAATAATAATAGAAAATCCACGACTTTTAAATTTTCGTATGTTTGCAAATCATTTATAAAATGAACATCGATTTGTGAAATTAATAATGCAAATCTGCTCTCCCATATGTGGTGATTTAAGTAACCCAACCGGATGCTAACGCTATCAGTAAAGAGCCGACATCGAGGAATGAGCAAAGAACAAAGCAGTTATTGAAACCGAGAAAAAAAATAAATCGCCGGACACCCAAACAGAAACAAAAGCCGTGTAGGTGAAATGAGTAATGTGAATAATGAAGAATCGATCGGCTGGACAACTCTAAAGCTCGATTTATATCTTTCACATTGCTAAAGTGAAACAGTACCCTGGTTCTGACGCATCGACTGGCTCGGCCAAGAAGAAAAAGTTAAAAGGTTGCCGCCCACATGTTGTTGTGTAATTGAAAGCGCTATAGAACGGATTACTATGAAGTTTTTTTTGTTGGTCGATGTTCGCACATATAAGGTGTTACAATGGGCCTCCGAACTGCGAACTAAATCCGTCAGAATCATGTAAAATTCCTCAGCTAGTTTCTTATGGTCGTAAATCAAACCATAATTGATTTGGTATCATTCGGCACGCTTGGAATAAAACACTCTCCAAGATAACCGGTCAATATCACGCAATACAATGGTCATTCCTTTTCACAGGAATTTTAATTGATCTTCTCGATTTCAACTCGAGCAACACTCTTCTACAAAGTCTCGCATCCGACATAGTTTGACGGTGTATCGACGACCAACTGTTTTTACATCCTAAATCAGGAAATGTATCTCTAAATAGAAACGACTTGTTTATCGATTGTTATGGAGCTTAGCTCCGGGATTTATTGTTATGACTCTCAGAATGTATAATGGCTGAAGTCGGCTCTCCGGAATCGATTTGATACAGTAAACTGATCAAGATGAGAAAATCATAAATCAACGCGATCTGCTGAAAGCCAGCTAAATGGCGAAACGACCTCACCAAAAAGATGACACTTAACAAGTCTTCGACTGCAGGGTATATTACAGACATTTTCATTACATGTGAATCAAGTCAGATTCTAACTGGATTTTAGTCGATCACAAATCTACATAGAACATTTTAAAAATTATTAATTCGAAGTGGTTTTTCTCAATGAAGAACCATAATTTTGTATTAAATACCACACATTCCAGTTAATGATGAAATTCAACCTTTATAATTTCACTCTGGTCTTAATAAAGCACACGTAACTTCAACGTAAAGTGAAAGAGAAGCTCTAGAAAAGACACAGCTAATGTGAGGTAGTTTAGTCGAACGTCCAAAAAGAAAAAGGCTGTTTTACATATATGCGTGCATAAAATAAGTGTTTCTTATTTACATTAGTGGATGGAAGGCTTTTTAGGTGGGTAGCTAATAATAAGAGGATTTCGAAAAGATTTCTTTGCCTAGGCGGTGTCACTATTGAAAATAACGAAATAAGAATTACTGTTTGCTGGTGATCAGAAATGGAGTTAATCACTACGCAAATATCAAATAAAATATAAAATCCACCAAATTAAATCTGATATTTCAAGTTTTATGATTATCGTTTATTATGATATATCGTTACCGTTATATGAAAAGTGCGAGCATTTAATTAACGGTTAAAATGAAATGTTATCATTTTTTAAAAAAATATCAAAAAAATTTCGATAGTTCATCCTTAAAACGGTGTATTTTTTATAAAATAATTAATAAAACACGTTTACAGGTATCTTAGGTAAGCACCAAAACTATTTTACATATATTTAATTTGATGTCATTAATCATTTTAACACACGCTACGATCATAAGAAGATAAGTGCAACATGTTAATTTCACGATCAAAGTTACTGTAATATTTGTTTTTAATAAAATCTAGAAAGTATTTTTAATAATCAATCAAAGTTCAAGAACATTTAACATTTTAAACATGTTTCATATGGAAGAAAATTTACAAAAGGAATGAGAACTAGAGCAGCAGAAAAAACAATACAAGTGAAGTGAACAAAAAACACAAGGCGACAGTAATTTCGTTAAAGAGAGAGTTGAAAGTAAATACAGTTCGAAAACAAATTACCGAAGTGATTTACCAAATGAAATAGATGAAAAGGATCAAGATGGCAAGTATGAGGAAGAACAAACGAAATGAAAATTCAAACGCAGGAAAAACCGACTAAGTAAAAGTGACGACTGGGAATATAATAGTAATAAGAAAAAAAGATAAAATGGAAAAGCAATAGATTTACAATTAAAAAATGCAGACGAAGAATAAAAAATGGTTGTATATGTTCAAAGAAAAAAAATCATTCATGTGGATGCTATAAAATTAAAACGGAAGAAATACTTCTAATTTTCAAAGAATTCTGGAATTTGCCTTGGAAGGAAAACCTCGAATATGTTTTAGGAAGAACGACTGTAACAGAAACGAAAAGATTGAGATACACAAAAGATGATAATATAAGCTGAAGAACTACATTCAGCAGGATTTTTATCGAAAAAAAAGCGAGTTAGAGTTTGTAAAACAATGTTTTCCAACACTCTAGGAATGTCCTTAAACACTATTACCGTTTGGATTGAGATTCAATGCGATCTTAATGTAACGAAACAAAATGTTGAACAGCTCTTCAGCTTGAGAAAAACCTAAAGAATGTCATATTCAAATAAATTTTGCGATACGAAAACATTGGTCAGACAGTCTGTTGACAGAGAATCCCTATCCCTTACATTCTGGTAGAGTTATAAACGTATCAGCAGGTTAGGTTTATTATGCAAAAATTGCGCGAAAAACACCAAAACCCTACGAGAATCAATAACTGCAACATCGTTATTTTAAAAAGTTAATTTTGTTGGTTTAGGTTGTTTTGTAGGCGATCCCACTATTCAGAATATAAAAACCCTAAAATATAAATCTAAAGGTCGATTGAATTTAAGCTGGAATATTCGCAACAATTTGTAACGTTACCTATTAGATTAAGTAAAAATATAAAATTTACGAGAATGAAAATTTCCCCAAGTGTCACTAAAAACAAATTTAAACAAAATTTGGACTTACAATCATTAAAAAACACGATGGAGCAACATTATCATTCATTTTATGGTTCCCTGTTCCCTTGAGCATGATTAGATTGGAATAAAAGCTATTCGATTTTGCTGTATCATGCACACACATCGCCGTATATGTAAATCACATGTTTTGAGTGTTATTTCTTGTTATAAGTATAAACAAAATAGTAGAAAAATATTAGTTTTATTTTTATCTGGTTCCAAATTGACAAAAATATGCTTACATTTGTTTTGTAATATAAAAGTATCAATATAATTTTTTTAAATAAAATTCCGTGAGTCCATTAATTTATCCAAAAAAATTGTTTCGGTTTTGCTCATAACAATTTTGGTTAAGGTTAAATGCAATATTTAAGCAGAATAAATCATTGAAGCAAAAATATTTTTAATTTTGATATGTTTTTGTGTCTCATCAAAAACTTTCTGGACTATGGACACTTTCCTGTGGCGGTGATGATATGGAAATACATGGCATTATTCCTTTTGAACCAGTTATGCAAGTATAAAAGTAAATTCTTTGGTACCCTACAACTAACTTGAGACAGTTCTTGAAATTTGCCAACATAACATTCATCTTTCACTACTGGAAATACGATATGCAATTGATATAACAAGCTGGATCAAGTAATCTGAAAATACTCAAAGCTACGATCTTTACAACGCAAACTCAACATGATAAACTTGGAATGACTCTTGCTATTTGAAGCAATTTCCTCCAATGGAGACAGATTATCTACAGGTAATGGTGCGTTTCAAATTAAGTCGAACATGCTGTTTTATGGGTTTTTTGGTCGCAATGATTGCATTAACATCTGCAGTTGGCATGAGAGTCACACACGATACACTATTATGGAACGGTTTATAGCCTCACTTTTTCCAGATAAAAGACAATTTTATATGAGTTTCATGCATTTCGCAAATCACCTAATGCTTAACCAATTGCCATCAACCATTTCAATAGAAGACGAAAAAAAGTATGAGTTTGCACAGGTAAAGTGCCACGTTAAAAAACTAACAAAAGATGCAATTGTACAAAAAAATGCAAGGCAAAACTATAAATAAAATCCGGATGGACCTTTGCTTCTTTCTACAATCCTTTTTCTTTTAATACTTCTGTTAATTGTAATCAAATCAATTTTTTGACAAACCGATGCGACGATGAGAAAACCAAAAACGGATAATCAATAGAAACATAGATTGTGGGAAGAAACCATAGGAAATTTATATGAGCTCCAGGCAGCGAATGTTCTTTAAATCCTATTTGAGCCTGAAAAGGCTAACGAACAATGGTAAATTAAGATAAAAGAGATCATATCTACAGTCAAATCATGTGTGTGAAATGAACACAATTAAGAACTCTTTTTAAAATCGGTTTCACTAGTATCGTACTGGAATTACTTGTACGTGTAATAGGTGCGTTGGCAAACAACTCCAAATAGATCCATTAGAGAAAGTAACTTAATTGCAGAGTTGATTTTAATTCTAATCGAGCGGCAGCAAAAAACTGGAGGCGACCAGAGTGGGAAATTTCAATTTCAAATCGATAAATCTGGTTTTTATTGGCTGAAAGATTGCCTTCCTTAGTTAGAGACTTACTTCAAATGGGCGCGCAAAAAAAAAGCGGACTCTTCTTCTGTTCTTAGTAGTAGTTACTTACAGAAAGTGGTAGTTGGAATGTAAACACCGTTCGTTGAACTTCAATAGTATTTACTTTTGCTATTGTCTAGGTTCTTATGCGTTTACGAAAATCACCCAAATTGATGGACATTGGAAGCAAATATTTCTTTGAATTAATTAAGCAGATCGTCTTCTTAATATAATTTTTCTTGTGCATTGTTCTGATAAAATGTCTGTACAGTTAAAATCTTGCAGTTTCACTATTTAGCTCGTACGTAACACTTTGATTCTTTGGTCTTTCATTTTCAGTATTTTGCCATTCATCACCTATCTTTTAAATTTGTGCAATCTTTCTTCCTTTAACTCAGATTCTGATTAATAATATATGATGTTTCAATCTTCTGAGCCGCAATCTCCCTCAAGTGCAACAAATAATCTTCTTCGTGTGTTTTCCTATGAGCAACTTTTTTCAGTTTATACATACATTATTATCATTCATTGCTATGAAATCTCCTCTGAATTAAAATGCATCTTGCATGTCCTATCCTAAAATGATTGGTTCTAATTGTAAGTAATTCGGATGTTTTCACAGCTTCTTGGAGCTGATGTGCCACTAAGAAAACGGTTTATTTTTGCAACTTTATTCTCCTTTTTGCTTTGGGTGCTCACTACTCACACACTACTCTAGAATAGATAGGAGTGGTATAAAAAATATTGTTTATAGTTGCATGTCTGAATGCCATAAAGGAGCTGGTTTGGCTTTCCCAAAGTGCAAAAATCCCTATGTAATGGCAAAAAAACCGAAAACTCCATGGTTAATTGGCCTTAACTTAACAGCATACTGAAGCGGAAAATGAAGAATTCCAAAAATGCATTATCTCGCCTGACCGTGCTTAAACCAGAAAAGCATCCACTAAAGCCGGTGGAGGAATCTTCGATTTCAATTTAAACGAATAAATATATCTCGATTAACATTTCTAGAACCGTGTTGCAGCGACGCGGTACCGCGCAGCACAAGCGGGGTACCCGATGTTTTTCTCTCGTAAATTTCATGAAAGCGACAGGTGCGCGCAAAAAAGCAAGAAGGGAATTTTAAACGGTGCCGAACCATCGCTGGTACCCTTCCGACCATCCAAATCAACCAACTTGATTAGTTTGTAACTTTTGTCTTTTGCCTTTTCAAACCATGGCGAGGCTAAATTGGCCGATTCTTCTCATTGCTCGATAAATCGTTCAAATTGTTCACTTAGTTCACTGCATAGTTGGTCAGGTAGTTAAATGAATGGCCAATTATATGTGCAGTCTTTGTGGCCACACGGACCAATCATGTCACTTGCATTCAAGGGCCATTCATTTGTCAATAAGAGTGCATATATCCTATAAGTTATGGTCGTTGTAAAATGGACTCATGAGCGATCTCAAGGGAAAGATTAAAAACTTGCTTCTATTTGGGTTGTTGCAAGGTAGTGTACATCGTTTCTCGATAGTATGTAGAATTGGCTGTTGCTTAACATCAAATTTATTGGGATATGAGGATGTGACTAAGCTATAAATATTTATAGCATTTGAAACATTTTTTTTATTTCAGTGGTCTTCACCGAAAACTTTCCAATTTAGGAAGCTATTTTCTCTTTCTATAGTAATAGATTAGGAAAACTTCAATATTCAATATATCAATATAATAATATCAAAATTCAATATTGGCGCCATTCCGAGGGTGTTGTTTGGGTTTATGTAGTGACTACAGAAAAAATAGTAAAACAATGTTCACAAAAACTTAAGATATTTGCAAAAAACTAAATCGGAAATTTGGCCACAATGTATTTGATCGCACCTGCAAATGACGGTTTTATTATAAATAGAAGGCAAATAGAAGAAGCAATCATTTTTCTCACAGAACTATAAATTTGTTGCTCTAACCAGTTTTGTCAATCAATTGAGTTCCCAAAACAATTATGAAAATACCTACATGTCAATGAGTATTCTCTTTGCCCGAGTTTTATTACAAAACTGCACAATTTATTAGAGAACTGCTCAATTCACGTTGTAACCTTACTTCACAACATCAGTTTTAATTGTAGATATACAATACTATTTAGATCTCATATTGCAGCTTGATGGAATATTAAAGGAAAGTTTTCTGGGAAAGCATGTTAAAGGAAAGTTTTCTGGTGAAAGTGTTCATAAATCAAAAAGTGTTATTTGAAACGGGATTATTTCCAAACTCCGAGAACAACTGTGGTTGGTTTTAGTGAAACCAACTTGGTCTTGCTTATGAGTACTGCCTTCAGTTGGTTCACTTGTGACTCATTAACTTTCTTCGACAACTTTAATTTCATTTTGTTTGAAAAATCAACTTCAGCTTATTCCTCATGTATAAAAGATTAGAGCCATTGAAAAAAATAATCAAGCTATTGAAACCAATATCTTATAATATATATTAATAATAATAATAATAATAAATTATCCGTTTTCTAGAGCAGCATAATTTTTCGGCCTGTATATCAGTAATATAATGATAATTTGATAGACTGAATGATTCATATACCAAGTAGATTTTAGGTTATCGATTGTTCCAAAGTAACTAGCAAAGGCGGTTTGAATATGGACCACTGAAAATTCGATGAATATTTACAAGAACCATTTAAAGTTAACTGATTGTATAAACGCAATTGATTTTTCACTGATTACGACGCTATTAGATTGGAAACAGATGGATCTAGCATAGGCATCAGCAAAGCTATACAAAATATGCTAAAAATGTTTTCAATTAAAACAAAAGAGAAGACAGAAGAAGAGTATTGAAAAATGAGAGAAAATACCGTTCGATAAAATAGAAACCCTGAATCTACCGAGGATGATGTTCTTAGACGATGATGATTTAAGAACAGTTAACAATTTCTCAAGTTATTTGGAGTGAATGAAAATGAAATGAAAGTCAAGGAAACATTTTTTTAATTTGCTTAAAATTCTATTTTTTGCAATCAATCGATTAAATAATTTCCATAAAAATTGCGTTTTCAGGGATTTAGGTTCGGTAAAATAGGAAAAAAATTCACAAGCCGGAATTTGAGTATTCAAATGGACCTAAATTGGCTTTTTCATCTTCATCTAGAAGAGTCACAGCGGATGAGGATGTGGTTAAAATACGCGAATATGTTAATACGAGGGAACTCGTAGATTGAAATTGTGTAGAATTCCGAAACATTCATAAAATATAAGATGTGTAATTTAGTGTTTGCTAATGAACCAATCAGTCCATTTAGTTATTGACTGATAGCCATAAATACGTTGCAAACGTTGAAAGAAATATATTGAATTGAAATGAGAAGGAAAACGTTTATTTTGAACCATTTTTTCACCTTGACATAATACACTGAAAAATGTGCTTAAACAGTTTTATAAAAATTGAGAACAGATAATAGAGTGGAATTCAGAACAGTATAGTTTTACTATACTATACTCACTTACTATACTATAAGACTAACCAAATAAGTTTGATCCAAAATATCCAGCTAGAGTTTTCTGAGAGATAGAAAATGTGCCTGGGGCCATTAATATCATGTTCTATCTTTAAATACATAAAATTCCATGAAAATGACATAAAAAGAGCAAAATATTATGTTTCCATGTGAAATGCTTCTACACGTCCTACTTTTATGTTGAAACCTGAGTCCTGCAATGGTTTCCTGCATATTCGTTCTCTACCGGTGCAGTGGGAACATTTTAAACTAAGTCATATAGAGCGGCAATAACGGATTACGTTTCGTTATGTTAGAAAAGGTCGAGTTACAAGCAACTCGATAATATCTAGGAAATGCCCTACGCAGTAGCTGCGGTTTCACACAAAGACCTGAAACCAGTTGTCAGTTCAATCTACACCATCAACCGTGGCACTTTGTTAACACTCGACAACGTTTGTATTTGTATTTTAATTTAAAAAAACACTACAAGAACAGAGCCATTATCGATTCTCGTTCAGCTCTTACACACACCATTAACTTGCTTCATTGTGAGCTTGGATCAAGTTTGTTATTTCTGGCTGATTACATGGCTATATAACATATTCAGAAACAACTCATTTTCGAGGAGAAAATGAGACGTTTAGGTCACTTTTAATATTTTTCTTTCCTCTAATTTACATATCTGAAACATGCAAAAAAAGTGGAATCTGGAAAGAAAAAGTGACTTTGCAACAAAAACATGCATAGGTGTGTGATATGGAATAATATTGACTTTGTTGGATTTACTTTATTAGATTTTTAAGTTCTAGTTAATTCCTGCCGATTCTCTCTTTTTTTAATTATTTGATTGCTTATTTTTTAGGTTTCTTCACATTTAAGTCCAAAATGTTCATGTTACAGAGCAGTTGCAGAGGGCAACATTTAAATAAATAGACTCTCATAGGTATCAAAAAATTAATGTTTTAGTCTTTTTAAATATTGTGTAGATTTTTTTCCTCAATTTCTGCAAACTTCTAAACTTTTCCCTCAACTGCCATATAAAAGTTCTTTTAAGTAGAATATGCATATGTTTTCATTAATGTGCAAGTTTTAAGCCCCCTGACAATTAAAATACAAAAATAACATTGTGAAATTTAATTGAAGAAAATAATTTACAATTTTATTAATACTTTAAATGCGGCAGTTTTCAGATTTTTAATTTTTCACTCGATTAGATTGAATATCTTAATAGAAAGATTAGAGTTATCAATATTTTATATAATTATTTTCAATTGAAGTCTTATAGTTAGTTTTTAAAATCGTTTTTTAAAGGGAAGCGAGGCCTGATTTTTCTTACAATAGGTGTCAATTTAATATTTCAAATATTATTTTTTCATTAAATTAATTTATATATTTTTAAGTTTAAAATGGCAATGTTTCTAATTTAAGGATTTTCCACGATATGAATCTCACAAGCTATACTTGAATGCTTATATGTTGTTTGTCTATTATTTCAATTATAGCTGTTATTATTTTTCTGTTTTTAATCCTATAATACATTATAGTTATAATCATTAGTATAGCAAATTGCACTAAGACTAATAACACGAATAAGACACCCCCAAAACCCACTACACAACCCCCCCACCCAACTACTATACGAACGCACAAACATGACAAAGATCTCGGAAAGACTCATACAGCTACAGACAAAATGGACAAACAACCCCTACAACTGGACCATACTGAATCCCCTTTGTCTTACAAGACCAACCAGACAATCCCGCTTCCGTTTCCCTACATTAACGCTACTCGAACACTTACAAACACAACGGACTAGTGGACAATAAAATAATTTCTTCTTGCCACTGAAATCTTATTTATTTAATAACATTGTTAACCTAGAATGGGAGAATTTTCATATTTGTTTTTTATCTGGATTGGGACTGCATGTATTAAACAAGGGCAGAAATACCGATAGGTCGATGGCCTTTTTTAGAAATAAAGATGTTTACTACTACTATTGTTAACCTAGAATAGGAGAATTTTCATATTGGTTTTTTATCTAGATTAAGACTGCATGATTAGTACTCAAGGGGCTCCAAATTTTGGAACATAAATTTGAAGGAAAGTATGAAAATGCATTTTCTTATCAGATTGGTCGATCTTGTTTGTTATTTACTGATATTTGTAAATATATTATTGTAAAGTTTCAGCTTTTATAAACAATTTAATTTCAATTCATTATTGAAGCCAATGAATAATTTTGTGAAATAAATATTTTACTTCCCAGCAGGAAATACAAAAACAACTATGTTCAACTAAAAATAAAAATTGTTTATAACTAAACTATTAATTAACTCATTAACATGCAGCAAGTATTTGTAAAAAATTACAATTTTTTCCGAATTAATTCAACTCTAATTCCCAGACTTTTTAATAAAAAAGAAACAGAAAAAGACAAGAAAAAGTTCAGTTCTTTCAAACAGTTCAGACAAAATCAGTTCTTTAAAGAAACATTTTAGAACAATTCTACGGGTTCATTGTTCTTTTTCTACGGGTTCAATCATTAAAAACGCACATATATGAAAACCTGTGTTTTATCAAATATGTGCAATTTTTCTGCTTTAAAGTTAAATTCCTTCAAAAAATCCTATACCGCCATTAAAATAGCACATTATCCAAAACATTAAACACTTGGAATCGCTCCAACTGAAAATTATCTCCCTATGAATTATGACAATAGTGATTGTTTTATAAAATACAGTAATACTGCAAGATTCTACTTTTTTACCAATTTTACTCAATTTATTATAATTTAATTAACTGCATCATCACATCTACTAAATCAGAGCAACATTTTCCTGATTTCGGCGGTTTAGTTTCTGATTATTTTTAGTATCAGCCATAAAAACTTTACGATCAAGGTCCTGTTACGGAAGAAAGTCACATGCGGTCAGATTTGGCGATTTGGCTGGCCAAGGGTAGTCACCATATATGTAAATAAGCTGCTGTTCGCACAGCCATTGATTCATTTTTACACGATAACAGTTCAATTGCTCGATAAATAATTCAACAGAAACTGAATAAATCTACAAATGTAGGTATCAGATGTGCCATTCTAGTTAGTTGGTAAAAGATGCTTATTTGGGTCCTTGGGTTTATCAGTCAATAGATAAGGACCTAAATAAGCATATTTTATCAATTAGCATCCCTGCCACTAATAAACCACATAATTCTAGTTAGTGTCGCCGGATCGTTCTTTTTTGCTAATATGTCTAACTATCTTAAAATGAAAAATGCGTTTGCAAGGTTCCATATCGGATGGACGTTTTCGAGGAATAAAACTCACAAAACCTTAATGTGCAAATCATCTTAAGTTCTTAGGCCAAACGGAACTAGTCAACGGTCCTAAACAACGCATGCACGTTTTGAAAAATAGTAATACCAATCGGTTTGGGGCTTCAGCTGATGGCTACCACATTTTACTTCAGAACCACCCCGCGTTTCACTGAGCACCTGCTGCGTTAGGTTATATATAAATGTCGATTTTTTTCAACTGGACGCACCTGTCATAGTATAAGTGATGCCACTTGGAGCAGGTATATTCCAACTGTTAACAAAAGTTGTACTTTGAACACACCAAAGTAGAATTTTAAAACAGCACTCCCGCATGTTAACTGTTACTCCAGCAATATACACTCACTCTCACTTGCACACTGCCCATTTAAACCACTGCGTTCTAGAAAAATTCTAGTGTATTCTAGTTGAAACAAAGCCCAGGCATTCGGGTTCCGAACCAAAAACAAAAGCTGTTTTTGCATGAATTCCCCAAAACAACTTCTTTGAAAATTTTCGAAACTAAAGTTCCCGCAATAATCAAATCGATGTACCGCAATTCTATCAGAGCGAGCCCGTTTCTTAAGCAGTACCAGTACCAACTGGCTGCCGACTGACAAGCGAGAGGCATGGCACGCCGCGATGGCGATAGCCACCTAAGAGACGCCTCCTTTGACTTGCTGCCGATGCCGATGAAGCTAATATAGTACCTGGATGGCTGGAAACAAAAGAACCGATTGCTGGTGGTTCAGCCTACACCGAATTCGTCCATAAACATCAACTTGGAAGTGTAAAGTTGGTCGATGATGACGTTGGAGTCGCTGGTTTTAGATTGTTTGTTCGAAACACAAAGCAGACATTGTGAACACGAGACTTGAGGACATTGAAATCTTAAGACCCAGCAAATGCATGGTTAATGAAGTCGAGTTGCAGTGATATTGAAGAGTGTGATTTATCATGAATTTGAGTATTGATTCACTTTGAGGCATTTTGACAGCTCTTGGCATACTAGAAAATGATCATATTGCGACCAAACAGTAGGAAATATTTCTAGTTAAGGAAAAACCACCATTTCAAAAGAAGATCGTTTTTGATAAAAACAGGGGAAAATCAACAAATATCCGTTGATGTTTCGCTCAATAAATCGATCAGATTGGGTGTTTGTAGGGACAAATTGACCTGACGAAGAAGCGGATAGCACAAATTACTGGCTGTCACGAAGTGGCTGCTCCTGCGACGAGATTCAGGAAACGTTGGTCGCCAATACCGTTCGTTGCCCGTTTACTGATTATTAACAAGACCGTCACGATTTTCTCCACTGGGATTAGTGGGCTTTGATCGAAAAATTATGCTACTCCAAAATCAAATTTCCGGTTGAAAGCCAAACCAGTTATCGACGTAAATCAATTCAATGCAATAACGAAGAGAACTACCAAATCAACAAACGAACGTCAATAAAACACATTAATAAAATGAACCATTCGGTTAATAATTATACTTCATTAAGACATTGAGTTTCAACAGATAAGTCAAACAATAAATTCCAGGAAATAGGCTTGAGGATACAATTTTCATAAAACAAACATTAAAGTTATTCAAAAGTCAGAGAAGTTAAGTTTGTTACCTAAAGACTATTAATAAATGTCTCTTTAAACTGTAATTATGCAACTACATGTAAAAGCAACGCAACACGAATACTCAAATAAATTTAATGAAGAACACCTCGAGCCGCCACATCTTCAAATGTGCAAGCGATTACCAAATAACTTTTTGCGCTGTTAAAGATCAAAATCTCTTAGTTAGCGATAAGATTAAAAATTCGTTAGAACCAGAACAAGTTATATTCCTGTGTTGCAATAAACTAAAACCTTACCAACTTACCAACAGTATCGGTTTTAATAATTTTTGCGTAATTTATATTATTTTTGCTTTCACTTCAATTATTTTTGTATCTTAAATTCAAATTTGAATTGTTGAGAAAAAAATTAAAATGTAGCTAATAAACCAAAAGGCTATACTGCATTTAAGAAAAAACGAAGTTGATGTCTGAGACGTGTAATTATGAAATAATTACGATTGCAGAAGTGCAATAAAGCAGATAAATTACTAGAGAAGTTGAAAATCACATCATTAAGAAGGCAACTGCATTGAAAAAAGCGTATTTACACAATATAAATGCAATATTCCTCATCTTTTTCCATAACATTCATTCTGTAAATCTCATCTGTAAATTCCACAGATCTAGATATTGATCGGGGGCTATTGAAGCTTGTTCTGAGCGTAGCAAATCAAATTAAGAGCAACCTTGTCGACCAAAGGTATTGACTATGGTCTTTCGTATAATTTTATAGCTTCATCTACTACACGTGCAGCTCATAAGTCCGTCGTAAAAAGAGTGGAAATGAATACAAATGGACACTTTAGAAATAACCATAGAATTGTGTGTGCATGCCGCAAGTCCAACGATTTTAAATCTGGTCGTTCGACAAGAGCTGTATGGATTGTATTATATTGCAATCAGATTGGATTACATCGTTTTCTGATGTTGCGCTGAAACCCCTAACTAATCCACTATGGGGATTCTCTATCTGGTTCTAGATAGATTTTGTATGACGCAAAGCTCATCAACAAAACAATTCGTCATGAACAACATGTCCTTGAAGAAGCAAGTGAGCAAAAGTTATGGATGGTTTTCGTGTGGAATTAACACAGTTGAAATTTAAGAAATGCAGGGACGTACGGATAAAAGTTTTCTCATGTGGATCTCGTCAGGTGTCATATCGAACAAAACGTATTAAATTGAATTTTAGACGACAAGGCAACCAAATAGTAAAAAAATACTAGTAAATTCGAAAGTCAAGACCTAAAATTCAAAAGATGAAAACACTAAAAGTTATAAAATAAGAACCTAACAAAAGTAGTAGTGGTAAACATCTTTATTTATAAAAAAGGCTATCGACCTATCGGTCTTTCTGCCCTTGTTTAATACATGTAGTCTTAATCTAATTAAAAAACAAAGATAAAAATTCTCTTATTCTAGGTTAATAATCTTATTAAATAAACTTTCCAATTCTAATGACAAGAAAAAATTATTTTATTGTCCAGTAGTCAGTTGCGTTTGTAAGTGTTCGAGTAGCGTTGATGTAGGGAAACGGAAGCGGGATTGTCTGGTTGGTCTTATGAGACAAAGGGGATTCAGTATGGTCCAGTTGTAGGGGTTGTTTGTCCATTTTGTCTGTAGATGTATGAGTCTTTCCGAAATCTTTGTCATGTTTGTACGTTCGTATAGTAGCTGGGTGGAGGGGTTGTGTAGTGGGTTTTGGGGGTCCATTTTATTATTCGTGTTATTAGTCTTAGTGCAATTTGTTCTGTTGTTTGTATATAACTTTTTGTCGTTTCTGTTCCGTTGGTCATGAGTATATATCCATAGTCTAGCAAGGGTCTACAAATAGCTTTATATATTTTGGTAGCGGTATTTGTGCTAATTCCTCTGTCTTTGTAGGTTAGTGATCGGAAGTGTTTTGTTCTCTTTATTGTTTCTGCCCTGATGTTTCGTATGTGTTTAGTGAATTTAAGTTTTTGGTCAATTGTGATTTCAAGGTATTTTACGTCGTTTTTTGGTTGTGTCGTTTGGCCGTCTGCAGTTATTGTAGGGAAGTCAGCGTTGAGTCTGTGGTTTGTGAGCAGAAGTTGGTTTTTTGACGCGTTTTTGATATGCCATTTACTCTAACATGATTTTTTAAATAAAAGCGATATGCAAGCCTATAAAAAAATTAGCAAAGTCGTTGCAATAGTAACAATATCGTTTAATGGAAAATCATTTGCCTTTTACCCACAAAGTAAAACCTTATAAATTTTATTTGTTTAACAAAATTAATTGCCACAAAGATTTTATGATTTTAGCATATCACGCCGCAAACCTACTCTCACTATGACCAATGTTTAATTTTAAAACAAACATGGTTCTAGAAGAAACTTGACCCCTCACTAAATTCCTTATGAGACGCCTTTGCAATCTGAGCTTAGTCTTAAACGTATCGAGCGATTTTTAAAAGCCAGACCGATTAATCCCGCTCAAAGAAGCCAAGCTGGGTAGTTAATTTTCTAAAGGTTTATCTTGTTGGGCCGCCGGCCTCGCTCTCTAATGACGATATGATTTTCGTATTTTTAACGGGTCCGATTAAATGACCAGAGGATGATGATTGAAACTAGAACGAATGCCTTAAATTAATCACCAGCTAAGCAATTTCACGGTCTTCCAACCTGGTGATAAACTATGAAAGCGAAATAGTTCAGCGACTTTTCCATCAGTGAATAGAACAGGAATTCGGAGTTTTTTTTTCGCTTTAATTTACAAGACAAGTTTGGATTGTTACAAAGAAGAAAACCAACGTGAAAATTACATGGTCTAAGCCTGCTATAAAATACAGAAACTGATACTCATTTCAACAACAGAATTATCAGAAGCACTCATTCCGCTAAACATGGCACTAAATTCCAAAGATAAGTGGAGATAATAATATTATAGCGATGTAAACACAAGAAATAAAAGTCAAATATATTAATCAAAACAATAATAAAACCTTATAGACAATAACAACAATAATAAAACTCTATGGTTATTCAGTCATGTTTAATATTCCGAACCGTTTCGGTAAAGCGTAAAGTGCTCGAAACAATGACATACATTTCGCATTATTTATCACTCACTAATTGGCTTTATCCATATTTAGACAAAGCCATGTTTTTTTTTCAATGTATTTCGTAAAGCTTACGTGATTTGTGTATAGTTGTGCTTTAGCAATTTATAGATTATGTCTAGTAACAGATAGAAGGTCGACAGTTGAAAATCTCGATGCCATAAATATATCAAAATGCACATATTTCATGCTAGAATTGTCTCTTGTTCCATAAATGGCATACCTTTTAAGGTATTCACAATTTTTATGGACACAAAGAACATTTTGCCGAAGATTTCTATCAAATATGAATGAGTACATATTTACACACTGAAACTGGAAACGCATCAATCATCATCATTAAAAGGAAAATTTAAGATTTTAAAATTTTTACATGCTCGGCAAACCGTTTGCTTAGCAATATTTAACATTTCCCTCCTGAACTGGAACTATTGCAGAGAAACATTCACAATTAAATAAATACAAGTGCACTGAACTGTATCTCATTAAAAATAATACTTCAATATCTTATTCTCTTTGTGAAAGGGAAATCGCCACATTGCTAAAAGTGCTTATATAAAACATCGTTCTTTGTTAATTACATAAAATTTTACTGAACTGAATAGTCTAAGCCGAAAGTATGCAGTAAAAGACAATATTTAATAATTAATTTTTTTCCGCGCTTAATTAAAAATCCACCAGTTCACAAGCAAAATGCAAATCCTTTAAAAAATAAATCGTTGCTGTAGATGAGAGCCATTATGCCCTTATGCTGACATCCGAGTTAAAATGTTAATTGGAAAAGAACTTCGACGAAAAAAAACTTTTGTTGTGAAACTAAATTTAAAAAATTTATAATATTATTTAACAAAATAAGGAATATAAGAAACATTATGGCCCTGATTAGCTGATTTAGCTCAATTTGTGTTAGTTACAGAGATGAGCAGTTAAAAAGATACGCACAAATATCTTAATTTCATTATCGTTAAACGATTGATTCGAAATGCTTACGTTTTAGATAAAGATCCTTTAGTAACAATAACTCAATGGGAGGTCGGGTTGAAAGCACATGTTGACATTTCAAGCTCCGTTGTAAGATGTGATCGGTAGACCGAAAACAAACATTACTTCATTTTAAATATGAGCAATATTTTTTTTATAACTATTGACATTAGAGCGGCGTGTATTTTACGGTCTAGTAGTAGCACAGCGTGATCAAATATTCGATTTTCTGTTTTGTATACGAATGATGTACAGTCTATTAGTAGGCTAATATGTGGGGCTTATTGTGCAGTTTTATTTAATATTAATAATCATTTTTGCTATTGGTATTTGAATCGAATAACTGTACTAAAACACCGTTTTTCAATTTAAATGTCAATTATCATCATAAAGGTCCTGAACGAGACGAATGCCTTGATTTAATAGCAGCACTGTACGTAAACTAACAATAATTAAAAACTGTAATTATAATTAAATTGAAAATTATTATTGCCTGCGTCGAATCAAATTAAGAAAAGTTTTCATCTGCGAAACAAATTATACCTTGGTTTATTGCATATGGATACACTTGAATATTTTCTTTTGTATGAAACATCCTGTTCAATCATCATCCTGAAACAAGATCTGCCGGTCTCAGACAAACAGAATATCGAACACTGCAGCACTTACAAATACCTGGGCGTAAAAATATCGAAAGGAGGAAGTCTGGACGAAGAAATAGCCGAAAGAAATCTTCAAGGCAGGAAGGGTGTGTCCATGTTAAACGGCATACTGTGGGATAAACACATTACAGAGGAAAACAAACACAGAATATACAACACAATAATTAAAAGCATATTAACATATAGTAGTGAAATGTGAGCTATAAATGATAGAGCAGCGAAAGCACTAAAAGCTGGAAAGATAGACTACTGGAGAAGAGCGGCAGGAAAGTCGAGATTGGAAAGGATCAGAAATGAAAGGATAAGGGAAATAATAAGAGTAAAGCACGATATTGTAGATGATATAAAGACTGGACAACTCAGATGGTACGGACATGTGCAGAGATGGTCCAGGACCGACTCCCGAAGAAAGTACTACACTGGACGCCGCAGAGAAGGAGAAGGAGAGGAAGACCACGGAAAAGCTGGAGAGATGGTATACACGGGGAGATTCAGAGAAGTTGGCTGGAGGAAGAGACCTGGAGGAACCGAGACGGTCGGAGATTGGGTATCGGAAGACGAACAACGTTGTAACCCGATGGATATATATACGAAACATCCAGTTTCCTCACAAAAAAACTAATTTCCGATGTTTTGCAATTAATTTAACATCGTTGTACAGTCCGAAATGATCAACATCAAAATCGTTTTGATTCTAAGAAACTACTAGCTAGTCGAATTCTTATAGAAAAACATGTAGTAAAAATGTGTAAAAATGTTCTGTAAATATCTGTTCGTCTTCTAATTTTGCCATTAAGGTCTTACGAAACGAATGCCTTAAAGTTCCAATGAAAGAACTTTTGTTCTTCCACTCTCTTCTAACAATAAACAAACTTTTGTATAATAAATGTCTTGGATCTTAAAGGTGTCGTCCAACAGTTTAAATCAACCGATTATCGCGATGAACATGGTTCCTATTTTTCAGAAAATGCTAATATGTACCATAAATATTTGATTAATTCGGCTTATCTATGAAATGAAACGGTGTTTATTTTACCCGTATGGGCTCATAAAAGTGGGCATCAAGTTGCTCAATATGGATGCCGTATTATTTAAAAGGCCGTTAAATGAGCGGTGTCAATTCTTATTCTGATTAAGACAACGATCTCGGAGAATGCTTGTAAATATAGTCGTTCAGATGTTAAACGTGAAAATTGTGGGTCTCGAAATGTATAAATTATAAATATCGTTAATTTTCGGCTTTAAATGTGACAGGCGATAAAACTAACACGTTTATAACTATTTGAACATGTCATAGTACGTCGCTGTATGTCCAATAATTTCTTCACATTTGTGACTCAATTTTTCAATTTCAGTTTATATTTTTTTTGGTACATTTTGTTGACGCTATGACAGCTCTACTGAATAAGAGACGAAAATATCGTAGTTGTAATGTATTGAATTAGATGTTAGATGTTGTTATATGTTAAGAATAAAAACTTGATAACAAATGTTGTTTTTATGTAGAAGATACGCTTTTATATAGTTTTTTCAAACAACGCTCTTTTCCATTTATATCGATATTCTTCAAAAGAAGCTTGAAACTCTGTGAACTATGAGGAAAGTTTTTCTTTGATGTTAAGAAATTGATATCCATGGATATCCATGTACATACAGGAGTCTAATACAGGATGCAGTATTGAACAATAAAGCCTTCAACTTTGGAACAAATCGAACAACTTAAGCAACGAAGAGAAATAGTTATTTTTTTTGCATTGAAGACGGCAAGTATACTTATACATTAAAATTCGACTTACTTCTTTATTTTATCAAGATATATTTTATGACAGATTTGTTCTATTTAGTCAACTTAAATGGAAAAAAGTCGAATGATGTCCAACGAATCCACTTACACCCAACCAAACCAGCCCAATTTATCTCGTCTGGTTAAAAAAGAAATGTTGTCTACTCATGTTTGTTTCGTAAATGAAAATGTTGACAACCCTTGAATTCAGGAAGTTTTCTTCACTAGATTCTAGAGGAAGGGTATACCTACTTCTGATTGCACAGTTAGAAAAAGGATTAAAAACTCATGCGGGTAATAAAAATAGTAGCTTGCTAATTTCCGTTCAGCCCACCAAAATAGCCAAATAAATAAAACGACGGGTACATTCATACTATTTTGGGTCATGTATATCTCGTGAACAAAACTAGAAACGTTTAAATGAAACGAAAACGAAAACTTTTAAATGAAATGTATTTAATTAATTGCATTTATTCTGCCTGCACATTTAACTGCATTTATGCAACAAAAAAAATGTGATTTGTGCGAAAGTCTTATGTAATTTTTTATAAACTAGAAGCAATCTTCGTTGGGTGCTTTTTTCTGGAACATGCAGGTTAGGTATAGATTTCACACACTTTATATACATAGAGTGGATATACAGCATAGTATTAAAATAGTCATGTCCAGGTTCTAACGGCATCAAGTATTTTCTCAACGAAAACTTAAAAAATGTGTTCCGGGGACACGGTAGAAAGTTCTCCTACAAAAGTTTTTTATAAATCACTGTAATTTTGCCAGAATGGTTATTTTTTTATCAAAATTTGTAAAACGAAAGTGAAAGCCATTGAGGCTTATCTAACAGTTGCAGGAAACAGGATTTTTGCAATCCTACTGAAAGAGTGTTTTTCATTGTTTTACCTGGTGGCGTTCACAATCGGAGTATCCGGAATTTAAATAATTTAATTAGTGAAAATCGGAACGAAACATATGATCTTATTAGCCGAAACCGTACAAAAGCTGCTATGCCATCATATCCTAAAAGTATAAAATTTTCCAAAAATGTCTGCATCTGTGACGCATGCCACACCTTAAACGTTTTATCAACATCGTTTTAACAAAACATCTGACTCAATTAAAATAAATCCTAATGAAAATTGCCACCTTCTTGCAACTCTCACACGCAGAAGGTTTTCCAGCACATTCATTTTTCGACAACCGGCTTCTTTATTACTGATTACTGTCGAACAGTGGAGCAGATGTCTTATTGCTGCAAGGTTCAAGCGGGTGGAAGTCAAGCACACTCGCTGAAGGATAATATGTCGATTCATCTCTGAACAACCAATTCGAAACAGCAAACATGTTGGTCACTCCATCAACGTCCCATACCAGACCAGACAAAACGTTACTTCAGTAAGCAAAGAAAACAAGAATTAAAAAACGTGAGAAAGCTCCGTTTAAAGCGCTGAAACACATCAGCAGGGTGATAGGTGTATTGATATTTCTCAAGGCGTTCCATAATTGGAAGGATCTGATTATTCATTCTATGTAAAAAATTCTCAATAAAACAGATGTTGGTTTAACCAGATTAACCAAGAAACCATAATTTATTTATTTCCTGAATAGGGATAAAGCAATAACAAGACAAAACGGGCAAAATTACAATTAATTACAAACTTCTTTGCATAAGGAAAGCTGATGCAGATCGTTACGAGTGGCCAATACAAAAAATATATCGAAATCCCATAACAAGAAATACATCCATATGAAACGGCGAAGAAATTAAAATAAACTCAATAGTACAGCAAAAAGACTTCGGATCGAGGCCCGAATTACAGAACTAGAATCACGAAAAATTCTATATTTATTTCCTATTTTAATCGGAAAACCAAACATTTTATCTGGCGCGTATATGAAAGCAATATTTCGTGGTTTTACAGTTATGAACAACAACAACTTTTGGGTTTATTGGGATTTCTTCATCGTCATGATGCATGAAAAATAAGTAAGTAGCTCCAAGTAGTGCCTGAAATCGCGAAGAGTTGAGATATTAATATATTTCAAAGGTTTGTGTTGAAAAATTTTTTTAAATGTTTGGGATTGATAACCTTTTTTAGTAGAAATTTTATGAGAAAAACGAAAAATTTTTATTTTGGATATTCCATTATTGTCTGGAATAAATGTCATTCTTCCATTTTGTATGAACTTGCACCGACTAATTTTGTTCTTATGCTTTTATATAAATGCATTTTAGTCAGTGCCTTTCTTTCTAAAATGTTATTAAACTTAAATTAAACAATGTGGAAACAATTATTTTACTTGCCCAATTTTGATTAAAACAGATTTAATTTTCATGGGATGTGGACAAACAAGTCTTGTTTTGCTGAAAATTCTTACTATAATATGGCAATCTTTCAGCGGCGTGTCCACCATTAAACAATTTTAAAAAAACTCTATACAAATAAAAGAAAATGTTTGAAAATTAGTATAAAACGTATTTTATAAAATGTTCACATATCCCTTTATGAATCCCCACGCTCCTCCTATTTTTTGAAATAAAATTTAAAAAGTAAAGCCTTGCTTGCAAATTCATTTGATGACTGAAACATAATGCAGTCTTGTATTTTACATGGAATGAAATTCGCAATTTGAAGAAGTGCATTTCTCGAGTGAAAAAGTGTTTGACTCAATAAAATAGCGGATCAATTTAGCGTTCAAAAAATCAGACCATTCAATTAGAATAGAAATTCATTTTCAACCGAAAATATTAATCTGAACAAATATTGTTAGGTTAAAACTATAAACGAAAATAGTTCACTCGCAGCCAATCGACAAAGTTTAACACTTTGCTGTAATTTTAAAGCACTTAAGTTTCACAATACACAAGGGAAGGTAAAACGATTTATGGATGACGCTCGACAAAACCACCCTTAATAAAACATTAAACAGTTAACTGGTACAATAAAGTTACTTTTGTAGATAATATTTGATTATTTCAAATTTGCTAATATTTACACCTAAACATTGTCACGTTAAAATGTTTAATCTGAAAAAAATCGACTATTAAATGAAGCTGGTTCTGGTAAACTTATAAAAATTTCATATGGTTTAAAGTTTTTGAAAGTTCTTTTCTCTGCTTCAAGTGCCTAATATTAAACTGCACTTCTTCAAGCAACGAACGAAAAATGGCTCAATAAACAACGAATTACTGACCTAAGCTCTAAAAATTCAAGTAATACAAATCGAACAATTTTGATGACAATTCTTAGGACAGTTAAAACCTGCAATTACCAGCTCATTCATATTAAAAATATTCTTAAGACTATAATTACTACATAGTTAAATAATAATATACAGTTTTGATGTTGGAGTGAAATCCAAAAAAAACAACTAAAACCCATTTGACCCAATTATTCTGCCATTTATGTAGAAGTTACTTAACATTAAGTTATTTCATGCTGCAAAGCGTTTTGAATAAAGAAAACGCAAAGCAACTGTATTCTTCTTCCCAGGCACTTGTGAACGAATGAAATGCTAAAAAGAACAACTCAAGATGAGAATGTGCGATTGACTGTGGATTTGATCATAATAATTAATATCGATCTTCTGGGATGATTTAATGGCAGGTACTTGGTTTTTTGCGTCGATTGTTCGCTTAATTGCTTGCTATTTAATAACCGGTGAATTCCAAGTCAAGATTAGTATTGTTAGAAGATACCGACTGAATATCATTGCCGGAAAATGCTTTTCCATAGCCATTTATCTCAAAGTAGATCAAATTGCTGAGCAATTGAAGTTTTACATTGTGCTAACATACGTTATCTTCAAGAACAGTTTATGCTCTTCATCTTGGATCAATATTATTCCGGAAATTATTACACGCCGGATTTAAATCATTTTCATTTCAACAAATTGTGTTTGTAACTGCTGATGAGTAAAACAGCAAAAATAAAGTATAAATAAAGCAATTACAAAAGATATTGGAAAAGGCATTAGAAAATAAGAAGAGTAATATTGAATTATATTTTAATACACCATTCAAAGAAGTAAAGAACAAGACAATTGAACAGTTTTTGAAAAATAAATATTAAAAGCTGCATTTAAAATCAGTGACGCAGTTTTATACATTTAAATTTCGGTCAGGTTTTACTAAGATTTGGGTTATTTCTCAAACCTAATTGCAGCCGAAGCTCCAACTTAAAGCATTGCATGTCAAAATTCGGTACATGAAAACGTATCAATCAAAACGATTTAATTTCTTCGAATGAATAAATAAAAATTAAAAAGACACACGAGAATTAAAAAAATTAAAAAGAGCTGCGTAACCTGCTGGTCATTATGCGGACCTTACGTACAGCAGAAATAAAGCTAATCCACCATTAAAATTAAAATCCGAAGCTCAAGGGCCGGTTTATCATAACTCGGATCATAAATTGCAGTTGCCAGCACTTTACCAACTTCTTGCAGACGTTAATTATTTCATGAAATTTTTCGCCAATTTACAAGAAAATTTTCACAGCCATAATACTGATCCAAGCGGTTTTTATCACGGCATAATAATACGATTGACCTTTTATTTCGCTACAAGTGAGCTAGTTTCTTAATTAATTTTCGATTAGTAAAGAACGAATAATTGGAGGAAGTCTGATTTATGAGTGAATGATTACCGGGGAATTTTAACGCTTAATTGGGCATGTTGGGAAATAATGCAACCAATTTTCAGAGAATTTATATATTAAAAGTTGGCATTGGTTGGACCGTGGTGTTTCTTTTATGGAAGTATTGGTAATAGGATTTCTTGTAATTTCAAGTTAACTTAATAAAGTTGTAAGTTAGAGAGATTTGGGCATAAGTAGTGAAAAAATAATTGGTTTTCACCCATTTGTTCAAAATAGTCTCTTTCAACATAACACTTCCACACAGAATACACAATCTGTTCATTTGTTAAGTCTCTAACAGTAAATAAATACGAAAGAAACATTCCATCGTATTCGAGTTTGCCATAAATACCTCGAACATATGTAGCAATAAAATCACGATCCCATTCAGGAGAGTGGTCATTGCGGAAAGGTCGCACCTTATTAAAATAAATATAAAGTCTAAGAAACTGTGGCGGATATGCAACGGCTAGTTATTGGTAATATTGTCCTTATTTGGAGGAAAAACAAATATTTTCCCATTGCAAAATAGTTCCAAAAACCAATGGAATGATAAGTAATTAGTCTGGGTTTTGAAGGATTTTTAAATTAAAATAAAAACAAACAATTTTGTTAAGAAGCAAAGATAACAAATTTACAGTCTCATTGACCCATTTCATTGCCGTATTATTGACAAACTGCAAGTATGTGAGAAAAACACAAGTTCAGATAAATCCTGTTTTATGAATGCCATTATTTTTCCTGTCGGTTGCTCCGATCAATTATTACTTTTTATTACTCTGCCTATTTCATATATTTAACGTTAAGTAGACTGTGACATCGAATTCGCTTTTAAGTACCAATGTACCGCTGTATGGTAAGTTTTTCCATATGAAAATGCCACTTGGAGATTTAATGGTCTATATTACAATTTATCGACTTATTTTTTTTACGTTGAAAGCAGGAAATTACTTAATGATTTTCCAAATAGTTTGTGATAACTAATAAATTTGCAGTCACATGCCAAAAACCTTTCACCCCATTATTTGATTTCCTCCAAAGATAATGTTTATTTTATTATTTATTAACGCAAATTGTATGCAAATTTAATGATATTTTAACATGTTTTTCCAATAACCTACGTGACAACATTAAAGAAACTAGAGATTGAATTAACCGAAAAAAAATATTAATTTGAAGAATTCATGGGAAAATGTTTGTTATAAAAAGCCACTTCCGATGCTGTTAACATTCTTCAATGAGAAGCAAATTGTCAGTTAACAAACGCTCTCAAGAAATAGGCACATTGACTGGACAGAGATAAAAGCCTGTCATGTAACTAAATTAACATAAAAATGTTTAGTCACCATTGTTTGAGTAATAGGACCATTTAAAAATTTATACTGGGTGTAACATTGAAAACAAAACTCAGAAATACTAGAATTTAGTTGCATGAACGTTGAAAGTGTGACCGCCCCGCATATTTCCGACAAAGTTACTTTATTTTAATCAGAATGTTATAAGTGTAAATGAAAGCTAACAGTACTTTCATTACCTAGCTTGTACAACCATATAAGAAATGCTTAAAAAATGAGTCCCACATATTTTCAACAACTTGAACAGGAAATGTGAACACTTCTCTGGTGTGGCATACTTAGTAATTTGTTCTTTCAGTTTAGCAGGAAATATTGCTGCATCTTTCTTCATTACAAATAAGATTTTAGTTTGTATTGTAAATCTACTATTGCAATCGAAATACTCTTTGCACATAAAGGACATTTGTAATTTTTGTCATAATCTTTTTTTCCCAAAAAGCAATGCTATTACGTTTATGAAAGTTGGGATTTTTGCGATGGACAGTTCGCATGATTCAACAACAGTGAAGACTGTATTCCATTAACTGCAAACAAGTAAGAATTAGTTTGAACTCACTGAACTAAATTTATCTCACAGACATTTAATTCCATCACAGAACTATTTATAAACGAATGTGCATAGCTAGAATACTTCAATTCTACAAGAATCTCTTCATCATACTAAACCGCCAGAAAATGTCGTTACTCTTTAGTCTCGTCTATAAATTCCAGACATCGTCGCGATCGTAAACTGACCCCCGGGGGCCCAAAAAATGGCCCCAGGGGCGGTTGTCCGCCCTAAGATCCACTTTACGGTCAAGTGTGGACAGTATAACGAAACTTTATGGGCTGTTTTCAATAAAAGTCTTGGGAATAAATCTCCGGAAAGGAGAAGATACAGGAAATATAATAAAATAATATCGTTTTAGACCCAAACCAGCACGTCAGCTTGGATTTGATAACTGCTTAATGCGCAAAGAGGAAAATACTTTGAAATAATTGCGTAGTTGATAAAACATGTTACATTAAAGATGAAGTATTCGAATCTAGTAATGTTAACGTGTTCGTTTGATATTAGTATTGTTATCTTTCTATTTATTAGGGCTGGATCCGAAAAACACATTTAAAATTCCAATTCTTCTTTGAATTCAGCATTTTTTATGAAAAGAATCATAACTTTACATATTTATATGATTAATATGTTGATTTAATAAATTTAATGGCAAATTCCCTTCAACTCACAAAAGGAAATGGAATCATCCATCAGTGTTTGCACAAAAAACACTTACAAGGTACAGACAAGGTAATAGAGTCTGCAGCTTGACACTTATTAAATAAAAAATAAATTATTTGATTTTTATTTGCCATTTAAAAAAGCATCAATATTACGCCAAAAACACCCTGCAAGTAATTCCTTGCATGTTAAATTCATATAATCATTAGCGTATCTCGTAAACCGGAGAGTTATAACCTCGACGAAATGTTTGTGGCTGCGGAACCGACCACTCCTATCCAAAATAATTAATTTTCAGTTGAAACTGGCATTACGACGCTCCGTTACTAATTAACTTTATCATTCGGGATGATCGTGTTACTAAGTACTCTGTAAATGTCGAATTTGTCTGTTTTCAGGACTGGATGTAAGGAAATAACTTATCAATTTTGTACAACCATATCATCATTACCGTAACTTCCACTCGAAACTCGAAGTCATTTATTGCTATTTGTGTCAAAGTGGTGCGTGGATGCTTCTCACAGTACTGAGACAGAGAAGAATTCTCTAAGATAAATGATGGCTTACAAGCTACGTTGTATAATTGATTTTTGCATTTCATGCATATCGCAAAAAAAACAAATATATGGATAAGTTGTTATGGAAAAGTGAAATTAAGTGAATGTCTCGGGCAAAAAGTGTGTTGAAATTATAACAGCAAAATATGAAAATAGAAACAAATAAATATCTACTACAACTGGACCATACTGGACCCCTTTGTCTTACAAGACCAACCAGACAATCCCGCTTCCGTTTCCCTACATTAACGCTACTCGAACACTTACAAACGCAACTGACTAGTGGACAATAAAATAATCTCTTCTTGCCACTGAAATTTTATTTAATATAATCGTTAACCTAGAATAAGAGAATTTTCATATTTGTTTTTTATTTAGATTAAGACTACATGTATTAAACAAGGGCAGAAAGACCGATAGGTCGATAGCCTTTTTTTTTAGAAATAAAGATGTTTACTACTACTAAATATCTATTCAAATTTTGGCGAAACGCTTTTTTTCCCATTCATTTTCTTAGGAAAATATTTCCATATTGAAAATGTAATTTTTTTGGTAATATCTACTGCTTGACTTAAGAGAGAAAGTTCTTTGAATTAATCTAACTAAAAATGTGCATTAAAGTTAGTATTCTCAGACCATTTAAGTTTACTTCGTTGTGGATCCTCCTTATGAAATAGACCATAAAACATACAAAACACATTAACTACGCTTTACATATTGCTGAAACCGCAGTTTCCATTTGATTAAAATTACCTCTAATGCTAGCATTATAGGCATTTGCTTTTCTGAAAGCCGGCGATAATCTACACTCTAACCCAGATATTTGGTAAAAAATGCTGCTAATGGATGGCCAAGATCCACACTTCCGTCGCCAAATAAGCACAGTTAATATACATTGCCAAGTTAACATCATGTGGTACATTATACCTGTTATTTATTCGACATTGTCTTCTCTGCATAATATGTAAATAAAAGAAAATTACAACAATTCTTCAAACACGAAACAAAAAACTGTAGTTTTTATCCATATCTAATGCAAACCAACCAGCCACCAAAACGAATCAAGCTAAAATTGAACAACTCTTCTGAGATGTAGAAAAATCAAAAAATATTGGCCCTGAAACATCGAAAACCATACCTAAATAATACAATCAGCTATGTTTCTAATTAAATTCTTCAACAATTGCCATGAACCCGATCATGCATGCACATGCATTTCAATAACCGGAATCGCCCATTGCACCTAAAGTGTATCGTTGCGGAAATGGCCCGTTTGATGGTAGATGCGACTCGTGTTGGTTTGTTTTAGGTTAATCCAATAGAATTTATGTCTCAGATAAGCCGTTTTCACCGGGTAATGGGAAATAATAATAATTATCGGTTCGTCGTGGTCACGCCTCACAGCCCGCTGCTTTTTAGGAATCTAAGATCTGTTAGCTTTTAAAAGCGCATTAAACAGCAGTGCCCAGGAATCCGGTCAATATAGTTCAACAGGTGTTTCAAGATATAATCTAATAAAAACGTAGAAAAATTCTCTTTAGGAATTACAACCAGAAGGTATATGTTGGTAGACCATAAGTAGAACGTTGACAACACCAAAACAAAGAGTTCCTCCAATGCTTTAGATAGAGCTAAAATAGCAAGCAGATAGCAGCAAGACAATTTCGATATTTTCACAGCAATTTGAGAAAATGTTAGGACCAGTATTTTAACCAGTAGCATATACCACTTTACGTTTTTTCTTTAGATAAAGCAGCAATTAACTCTAATAGATAACTAAACTTCATCTTTAGTAACTGTCAATAGTTTTTCAAAAATTAATTATCTTAACAATGTTTCTTTCTCCAGTTGATAAAGAGACGAATACTGAATAGCAGACTTAAAAACTTAAAAAAACTTAAAACAGAGCACTCTCTGCTGCTACATCGGCACTTTGATAGGAAAAAAAATTATTGTGTATTTGCGAATGTTTCATTGCCTCAACTTAAGGCGTAAGGTTCTAAAACTTTATGTTTGTTATCAAATGCAGTACAAATTCTACATCAATAAATTGATCGTATTACCTGAAAACTATTTAGATGCTTGTTATATTTTTGTTACTATTTCAGGAATTAAACCGTTAACTGAACGACAAAATAAACAAAAACACGTATTTAGAATGCCTATAAAAATTATCGAATAATGTCTGTCCTAGTGTCCCTACGACCAAGGAGATGACCTCTGAGTTGGTACAAATTTATTTAAAATTCATCGCTTTATTTCATCCAAAAACGGAAAAATCACTCTCATTTTTACTTTTAGAAAAGGTTCAATTTGCAGGAGAATTCCCGCAAATCAAGTTAACCAGTGCAGTTAATAATTAACCGGTGCAGTTTCAAACTACTTACACATGATGCCTAATTACCAAAAAAAAACAGCTATATGTAATGCCAACCTGCAATTTTTACCTAATATAGTTTCTCCGATAAGGCAACACTATAATGGAATTATTTCGTAAAAAAGAAAAATCATCCATATTAAAATAAATAAATGCATACTAGTCTAAAAAATTGCATGAGCTGGATTTGTGGGTGTTTCACTTTATCCTAATGGCGAGTACCTAAATTCATCATAAGTTTTACATGGTTTTGATATGATATCGCCTCACATTATTAAAATTATATTCACAATATCTTAATCATAAAGTTTACTTTTTTGTAGAGACTCTAAATAGGTTCTTTTTTGTGAAAGTCAAGTTGTCGAAGAAAATAAAATTGGTCATTCTGAAGGCAGAACACTTAAGCAACGATTCAGACCGGGTTGATATGATGATATAAACGTTGATATGATGATATAAACGTTTCCATCAGAAAAACAGTATCATGATATCATATATCGAAAGAAAAAAATTAATTTTCAGACGAGATTAAATATTTGACAGAAAAACTTCGCAATTAGTTCTTTGAGAAATCTTTCATGTAACTACTTCTGTCGTCCTTACGCATTCCCAGATAATACTGTTGGAAGAATCTCGAAAATTTTGATTCTGTATTTACTGTAGATTTGTATAATCGTTCTAGAACCAAAATATAACAAATTCAAGAAACAAACAAACTAAACAGTTAATCATTTGAACATTTAATTTGAATTGTTGCTATGTATCAACCCATTTTAAGAACGATTTCACTTTTTTTACGATATACGGATCATCTAGCCATAATCCTTATTTAGATGAGGCCGCCCGCATTATCTATAATTTATCATATACCATGACAATTTCAAGCCAATGTTAAGGAACAGTAAATATATTTGCAGCGCAAGAAAAGTAGTACAAGTCAAATGCAAAAGGTAGTTGGAAAGCTATCAAGGTGAATTTGCAAAACTAGAGATAATGACGGTATAACCTTTGTATATATGAATGTGTAATGTGCAAAGGAGATGCGAAACCAGAACTTTAAAGCTAATGTACCCAGTTCATCGACTTACCTTAGCAGAAAGTTGCCCTCATTACATGTGTCTAAAGCTTGTTTAGTGTCTCACCGCAAACATTAAAATCAAAAGGTCTTCCAAAAAAATCCATTGAAAAAGCAACTAAGAAAATCGAACAGAATCGAAAAAGAAAAAAAAAATAGTTGTTATTTGTGGAAACTTGGAACTTGAATTCGATAAATTAATCAAGTAATAATGCTAATAAGTATTTCTTTTTGTAAAAAATCCTTAATCCTAATTTATGTTTAGGGCACGCTGCATACATGTATCTATCTACAAAAAACGCAATCTTTAAAATTACAATTAACTGTTTTTGAATCCTTTCCCGAATTAAAAAACCCCAATTAATTTTATTGGCATAACAACTTAATATTATTGCGAATTTAAAACATTGTAATAACAGAGTCCCAACGACCGATTTTTACCCAAAAAAATGGATAAAACATATTTTTTTCTTTATTACTACGGAAACATCCATCGGACATGGTAAAAAGTACAAGCAACATTCCTGGGACTGGTTCACAAGGATCAAAGACCACCGAAGCAGAATCCCCTATTATTATTTAATTGTGTTGAAAGCATGGATTCCTACCTGTCTCAATTTTTTTCTTCGGTTATAATTTTATTTATAATGACCAAGTCGAAGGGCTGAGATGGGAAAGAATTCGAAATAGGATTTACATTATACAAAGAAAATTAAATTATGAATGGTTGAAACATCAGACAAGCAATAACAGACTCACTGTTAACTACGGGTAGATATGATTTAACTTTCTTGAAGTGGCTAAGAAATATGACTGTTTAGAGCAGCAACATTTTTTTGAAAATTTTCATTTAGTGATAATTACCTAATTTATTCAGGACTCTGTCCAATGTACAGAGATATAGGAAATACTTCACTTGATTTATCAACTTTCATTTTATTCAGATTCTCAATTTCTGAAAAAATATTGATCTTTCCTTGGGCCTTCATCGATTAACTCCATCTTAATGTCGGCGATGCGGGTTCAAACATGTTAAAGTTTAATTAGTTTAGTATTTATGGTTTAACTCATTATGTGCATTAAGAAACTTAAGCTTCAGCAAAGGTGTGATAAATTTAAAAATTTTAATTTGATGATATTTCGATGAAACTTTATCCGTCAGTATAATTAAGAATTATATAATTTTGGGCGCGTGAAGTTTAGAGATGAGCCGCACTTACAATGCGTTAGTGTCTATGTTTGAAAAATTGAAATAAAAATGAAACCGAATAAGATTGCATCTACTAGATCAAACATCCTATTGAAATTCTGCAATTACAATTTTCGAATAAAATTAATTTTGCAACAATTGCATCAACAACGGCCACCTTGTCCAATAAACATGTTCTACTTAATGGCAAAACAGATTATTAGAAGGCTCGATCTATTGCACACTTTAAATGGCATGCTGCTGAATACTGGTCGCTCTTATAAAATTACAGATTGGTAAGAACAAATTAGTATGCGATGCGAATGTAGGACACTTTTATCGTTAATTTTTTTCTGTATATTTTGTCTTGAAGCTTCAGAGATAGTAATATAGCAACAAAATTAATAAAATTTTATTGAACTGAATTTTACTAACATATTTTTTTCTAAGGTTATGCCATTAAATTTAATTAACTCACTTTTAAGTTTCACATACAAGATTTGCTGATGGAGGTTGTTCAACTTGTTCGCTACATGAAAGCTGACAATAAAAAATCAAACGCTGATTCAATTCAATAATTTAGACATCGTGATATTTCCATGTTTTTCAGAGAGCAGAACCCTTATTCGAAATTAGCCCATACCCAAAAAAAGATGCATCAATAATGTAAGAAAAGATAATACATAAGTGTAAAAAAACGAGAAAACTAATTTTGAAACGAACAAAATTAAAATGTATCTTTGTGAACTACTTCCTACGTCATTTTACAAAATAGAAATATTTTCGAATAAACTTTAAATGTTATTTTAAGAAGATTTCGACTTAAAACGAATCGACTAAATGCTTATAAGCACCAAATAGTTGGCGGCAAGTTATTCGGACTTCAATACAACTGGCATATCATTATGATCCTAATAAGTCTCGTTCAGTCACAGACGGAAAAAATGCGGCAATTTGAAATTCGATTAGTTTCGTAATTTACTTTCCGAATGATATCTCGGCGGGACTCTGTAATTTCAACATAATATTCTTCGCCGTGTGGTTTCTTGTTCTTCTCCTCTCGATTCTCGATGCAACTTCTTTTTAATTTCACTTTTGACGGCAGCAGTGATTTTCAATTTTAATTTCTCATAATAAAAGGCCGAAGCCTTCGATGTGGTGGTGCCTTGTTGGTTTTGTTATGGAATATTGAATTCCAGCTTTGTCAAACGGAATATAGCGCTTTTCATGGCTGGAAGAATTAAATCGCTGCATGAAGTTAAAATATTAGTGTGAAAATGAATAACTTGAGTCAGATGGAATGGACAAAATATTCCATTATTACGCATATATTAGCACTTGCTGATTAACAATTACGTTCATTTGGTTACGATTTTCGGTTATTTGTCTGTTCATAGAACAAAAACACATTTTTTCAACATCAACACTCTTTGAGAATTATCAATAGTGATTTATTGGGACTTTGTAAGGGCCTTCCAAATAGAAGGAAAAGTAATATCGCAGGATCTTATTATTAATTATAACACATGCGTCCAACCACAACCATTATTTGCTAATAAAGCCCTTTGAATGCCCGAGCGAAATATTTGCTCTGGATTGATGAGCACTTGGCGATATAACTTGGGACCCAGCGACCTCAATCTTTACCCAAACAATGCCAAACTTTAACTGCTCAATAATCTTTCTCTCAAATTCTGTCCCTCGAAGCGGTACTTTGATTACACTTTCCGCCCTATTAAATAGTTGATGTCTCTCCCATAACTTCAAGTGTCCTTTCAGGACGCTTTACGGGACCCTTCGAACATAAGACTGGAGCTATAACTTTAGGATTATGGATAGTTTCGCTTAAAATTAATTTCGCAGCCTCACAACGAAATAGCGGCTACATTAAACACCAAGGCAAAAGCTTGCTTGCTAAATTGGAAAACCAAGTACTTAGTTTTTCGATTATGCCAGCCAGGTTTCGCGTAATTTGATGAAAACTGAAAGTAATTGACAAATAAAACCACAAAATGCAATTGTCCGATGTTCTTCCTCATCTCATGTACATTGCTGACCATAAGAATAATGGATGCATTCAAAGTGTAATACACAAGGCTGATTGTTTCCACAATATCATAATTATCCTAATTTGCGTCTCGATTTTCCACAAATTAGTTATATTGAAGTTGACCTGAGGAATTCGTATTGAATTTACCCAACTCTTATACATTTGAATACAAATTTTCAACTGAAGAATATTATAAAAACATTATTGACTTTGTGCTACAACCAACTGTAATAAGTTGTAAAGGAAACCATTGACTCAACAAAGGTTTAATACGAACAAAGAACTGGATGAGACTCTGGGTCCAGCTCCTGTGTCTTAGCTGGTTAGTTATTAATTGAAAATAATATGATTTCTTTTAATCCGGTATATTGCTGTTATGTACAGCTTAAAACTTCCAGTTTACCGATCATTTAACCGATTTTACAATGATTAGTACTATTAATAATCAGAATTGTACTTGTAGCAATTGTAGTGTTGTAGTAATTGTAGCAATAAAGTAAATTAGTAAGAAATAAACATCAAAGAGCAAAAATGCGTAAGAAAAGCCGATTTACTAGTTGTTTAAGTTCCAGATCACAATTCAAAACACCCCTAAACACTTTTAAATCTTAAAACTTAATAAAAATTTACATAAATCTCCGCAAATCATCTTTGGCACTTCTAAAAAACTATAAAACATGTTTTGATAGAGTTTTTCGGTCCGAATTAAGGTGTAATTTTTGTAATTTATTAATGAATTTTAATTCTAAAAGTAGAAGTTCTTCAATTTTCAAATAAACTTATAAAAATGCAATTTGAATGAACTGCCTGTGAATTTAGTGCGACTAAATAGCTTTTGCATCAAATACTATTGATAGCAACATCACCACATAAAATAATTCAATATTATTTTTATCATTATTATTATTAGTTACATTATTATTCTAGTGTATTTGACCATTTAGTTCCCGATCTTCCTGATGTATGAATTTAAAAAAATCAATTTTCTATTCACAAATAATGAAAATCTACTTAAATAGACCACGCCTGGCTTGCAATAATTGCCATTCTATAAAGACTACTAGTTTATGCACCAGTCTGCAATAATAAAAGAAAATGATGACATCTTCGAAATGAACCACCCAGTTGCAAAATGCAGTAAAATTGACATTGAAATTGTAAGTACTGAAATAAATTGCAAAGAAATTATTAAGCCTGTTTAGCATAATTTGTCCCTGTTTATGTTACAAGGTACTTTAGTCAAGGTTTCTTCAGTAGCCGATAATTCGTGGTAATATGAACGTGTATATGAGGGTATAAGCATAATTTTTTAATCAGAGAATTTGATAAAAAGCTGATAAAAACCTTACGAATTTGTTTTCTTGCATGGTTTCCAAATATTTAGAATTAGTAGGTTTAACCTAAAGCCATCAGTCTAAAGACTCGTCGCTAAGACGTTCTTGTTGCTTCAGTTTTTTTTGCATTTGATATTTTGCTTCTTTGCTCATTTTTCTTGGTTCATTTTCTATTATATTCCTATTCTTTTTGTCAGAAAAATGTTACCAAACATTCCTTGGTTTAGGTAAAGGAGAGAAAAGGTTATATAGAAAAAAATATATTAAAGACGCTTTGATGCACACATTTTCGAGTGTTTTCCAGATATTTGATATTACATGGAAATTAGCATCATCTTAAAGCTTTATAGTTTTAACTTTAACTTCTCTTACTTTAATGAAACCGAATTTACCAATAAGAAAAGACCAGTGAAAGTAAATAAATAATGAGAATAAATTATATTTACTTCTTTTCATTTACCAATCACTCTTTGATGATTTATAATTTTATTAAAAAACTCGATATAAAATACAGTTTTGTCGGCAAGAAACACTTGACCTACTAGATAAAGTAAAAGCTCCATCCAACTCCTCCTTTAACTTAATTATCCGTATTATTGATTGATTTATCGATCGAATGACACGCCATCGTTATGATGCAATTCCAGTTTTTCAGCTATGGAATTATACATTGCCAAGAATATGTTATATAAAAGCCACATATGAGGCAAACGAAGCATGACAACGTGTTTGTGATGCATTTTAAAACTGTTACTTTTAGATGAAATAATATATGCAAAAAATTGCTGCCCAGCAACGGGATATTGTAATGTACCTATAAGATCATGAAGACAACCATTGATCATTTAACTTGGATCATTTAACTTAATTCGATTCGAGATTCGGATTGGATATATGGAGTGATACTTCTGTTTTCTATTTGAATTTTTAAATAGATGTAAAAGGAAGAAGAATATGTTCTTGGCTAAAACTTTAATTAACTAACAATATAAAATATTGTTCCACAATCAATGTTGAAAACAAAGTCTTATAGACTAGAAAATGCACACCTTCCTATCAACATTCGAAGAACCATTTCTACGTTTCGTACGTGTCGTTGTTTATTTGAAAAGAAAAATTAAAAATTTAAGAATAATTCTCAACCCCAATTTTTCATTGTTTACGGCTCGTTTACCCCTCGTGTAAATTGGCCATTTTATTTAGCTGCAGCACATAATCCTCATAAAATTTTCAATTACTTACAAGCACTTTATATTCAGGGTTTTGTTACTCCCAACACGGGAATTTTCGCTACTTTTTCTTCGGCCGTTTTCGCGAATTACTTGACAAGAAACTTGTTAAATGTGCGAGTGGAAATTGTTTTGACCGTTTAAGCTTCGCGTGAATATTAAACAGTTCGCGATACAATTTTTTATAAATACTCGTTCAAATTCTTTCTTTTATAGTAATAATAAAAAAATTAATAAAATATAACTTAAAAGTAAAATTTGGATTACGGTAAATGCCGTTACGTTAAGTCTGTCGTCAAGAAGTGATGACTTTATTTTACTTATATAACTATATTCTACTATATTCTATATAGAATCTACTGTTATCTAATTGATAATTGTGAACCTGATACACAGGGGATTCAGGACAAAATTGGTTAAAATAAGCTAATTTGTTCGTCTGAAAGTTCCATTTTTATTTATTTCACAGATACATTGATTAAATCCAATTTAAAAACTGAAAAAAAAATTACAAAACCAGCAAAGCAAATAAAAAGTTAATCAAGTTAGGATTGAAAACTTTGTCCCAAATGACAATTTGAAAAGCTTGTATAAATGTGAAATATTGGACGAAGTTCCCATAGAACTCTTTCATCCACCATCTATTATCTTCCAAACTGATGAAGCGCCTTCTAGTTTTTCAAAAATGATAAAAATGTTCTCAATACACATTTCGACTATTCCTGGATTATTAGAGGCAATCTTGGCCATCGAGATCACCGGATCTGACCCCCCTTGATTGATTCTCCTGATTTTCATCTTTGAGAATGAATGAAACCGGTTTTTACGGTGAAGTTTTGAAATGGTATTGTTAGTCCAGCAAAGGATTTGTTACTAGTTTAGCAGCAAAATTCTGCAGTATCTTTAATACGTGAAATAATACAATAATATAAAAAATAATAATTTTTTTTTGTTATGTGTCAAATTACAATTAATCAAAGTATTTCTGGAAGAAATAAAAATCGGACTTGACCATATGAACCTGTTTAACTTATTTTCCAATCCTGCATCTTGAAAATATTGCTATTTCCGCCTGAACCACCATAGCTCAAATATAGCTGAAAGCTTCAAACAGTTAAACAAAAACCGTTCACACTTTCCCACATGCAAGTCTTTCGACATTTCACTAAAAATACGCACTTTAGAATCAAAAAAGCTAAATGTTATCTTAACTGAAAAGTAGAAACACTTTGTCAATTCCCTTATCAAACAATTTGTCAAATAGTTAAAAAATTCTGAAAACTCGATTGAAAATGTGATGTAGAATGGGCCTAATATGTGAAAGCATTATAGCATATCGGTCGACTTATCGTACACAAAAGTTACTAATCTAATTCTAAACAGTTTACGATGGTTATTTAAAAGCATTCAAATAGTTATTTAAATTTAGTATCATTGTCAATTATTTATAACGCTGTGTATCAGTGGCGATAGCCAACGAATGAGTTACACGAAAAGCCCATATACCAACGATGCATAATAATCATCAGCCGCTGAGATTTATGCTAAATTATTTAAAATATGCTAATGAAAATCAATGGGCATATTCCAACATTATTTTGGGACAGTTAAGGTACCTACTAAAATGTTAAGTACCTTTTAGGATGGTCAATTGAGAATATTTCACGTTTTTTTTTATTTTTTCGTGAATTTCATGCATGCCTAATCAAAAACATTGTTGTACAATGCCAATATGCTACACAAATATACTTAAATTCAGTGACTAAATTCGTAAGAACCTTCCAAAATGTCAATTTACTATAAATTTTATTAAAATCTAACAAACCTCAGATAAAACATCACTACAATCTCAGACAAACCTCAGATAAAGGAAGTAATTGCAATAATGGACTCAAAAACAACATGGGCGACTTTTGGCCAGTGTGTTTTTAGGATTTATTTTATATGTATTTTATATTTAATTCTCTGCTTCTTTTCTACCCAGAAAAAAACTACAATGCAAAAAAGTGTGGTTTTTATTGAATACCTTGGTTTAATATAAATATTTCTCGTAATTGTCGAATTAAAAAAACAAAGCTTTGTAAAATAAGTGTTAAACATCAGCAACCGAAAGGTTTTTCAAACCACTTTCAACATTTTCCATATTTTCTGAAGAATTTGTGATGTCGCGTGAGAAACTCATTTTGTATACAAAACAAAACAAAGTTACTGCATCCTCAATACCCTAATTCTGCTTAAAAAGTGTGAAATGTCTACTAAACAACACAGTCTTGATTCTATTGAATATCAAAATAAAATGCATATTTGTTGAACAGTTTAAAAATTGGAAAGTTTCATTATAACTTACCAAACGGTTCATTCTTGCGTTTCAATCAACAGCAATATTTTCAATAATATCATCCACATACCTGAAAAAGAGACAAAAATATTAATAAAAAAATTGTCATTTGAAAAAAAACAGTCAAATGAAAAAAAAAACGGAATATTTGTAGTATACTCTTAGCTTCAAATGGAAATTGAACTTGTGGACGATTGAAATAACACTTATGAACAATTTAAAATCTCCTGTAATATATAAAAGTTTAGTTATTTCACTTTTAAAATTTAATAAATAATCGTTAAGTTTCTTCTTACTTCCAGATTTCTATGGATGAACTAACATTTGCATGTTGCATACCATTTTTGAATCTCCTAAGAATTGTTCTATTAGCAGAACTAATTATATTATTTTTTCTTTGTTGTGTATATTTTCCTGACTGTACTTTACTGTACCTGAAATAACCAGTCAAATGTGAAGGTAGAAACAACTATAAACACAAACTAATGATGGTGGAGAAAGACACCGAAACGTATTTGTAACATTTTAAATAATAAACAATAAAATTGACTGAAACCCAGGAATTTTTTGAAATTATTTTTTCTATCACCTGTATGCACGGTAAACGCTTAATACAGTATCTACTGATAATATTAATTAAAAAAACAAAAATTGCGGTTAAAAAAATTGTTCATATTTATTATCGTCACATCAAAAACGTTTGGTTCTCCCAAGTTTGATGCAAATGTTTGTAATAAGTTTAGGAAATATTACCAAATGCTACTTAAAAGAGTCGACAATGCCCCGATATTTATTTAAAATAGATACAATGATAATAAAAATCATTTAGCTTTTGTATCAATTATAGCTAATCAAGAAATGAAGCAATTGTGATACTAATAAAACTATCTTAAAACTATATGAATATTTCCAAGCACTTAATGTAAGCTATGAAAATGCATGTATGACTGATAAAGAAGAGTACAGTTACGAATGAAAAAAATGACCAAACAATTTACTTGATAACCATTCGCACAAACCCACCACTGTTTTTATGATTATTAGTGCACTAAAACCCATGAGTTGATACCGTTGTACATCCATTTTCCGTTCCTTCTCTCCCTTTTATTATTAACGTACGTTTTATTAGCGTTTATCGTTATTAACGTCGTTTCCCTGTCACTTCGTTTTATTACGTTAGCTTTACCGATTGAATTCGTCGGACACCAATAAGCTTTTTGATTAATACCGTTTACGACCGAGTCTGCAATAAAAATCGCTTTTCTGCATAAAGCGCCGGCTTGCCTAATAAAAAAACTCAATTACAGACAGCAAAAATGGCAAAAAAATTACGGCAGTCGTGAAACGATTATTTCTGATTTTTTTTTCGATTGCACTTGCTGCCGTTTAACCGTAAGCTTGTAAGAGATGGTTTTACCTCAGAGATTGTAGTGATGTTTAATGACTGTGACCTTAAAACTTTCAAGAGAGTTGGAGTCCTCTTGGAAAATCTCTTCGCTATGCAATAAACGAGAATTCGAGACATTTGGAGTTTTTTGAGCTTTGATAATTGTTTAGGCTCTAAAAACGTCCAGAACATGCCTATATGGAGTATTTAGAGCCCACAATAAAGCAGATATCGTTGGTGAAAGATCAAAACAACATAAAGTTGCCCCTAATTTTCGGTCATTTTCTAAGTTAGATTTCATGCTGATCTGTGGTGAAAATTCAATATGCGTTTTTAGTTAAGTTTCAGCCCTCTGAATCTGTTCGACAACACCATTAGTTCAAATCAAAGTTTTGTAGCGTTTGAGCTCTGAGTTGTTTCCAACCTAAGAAGTAGTTCACCATGGGGTTGATATCGTTGCTTAAAATTTCAGATGTTGCTGTAGAATAAAATTATCCCAAAGAGAACTACAGTAATTAAGAGAAGTAAGATATGTCCACCATAACGAGAAACAGACTTAATGGTTAAAACAATATAATGCATATCAATGCCAATTTTATCTATAGTCTATTAGTAGAGCTGATCTTGCACAAAAATCGCTAGTAACTTTATAAATATCTATTAATTAGCGAAATTCAAGCTATTTAAACCGGATCTCATATTAATGTCTAAGTCATTAATTATTTTCGATTCTTTAAACGAGAAAAAATTTAACGTAATTTTCTCATCATTTTATTAACAATACATGTTACACTACTCATTATTTTATTCGACGATCAATTTTTCAAATATTGCCACAAACAACAGCTTGAATCGGTTTCCGAATGTGTCGATGCACAGAAAAACGATTTAACTTTGACTAATTAACATTAAAACTATGTCATAATTCCAATTTATAGAGAATCCACCGTTTTTTTACGGTTCATTAATCATGAAACTTCCTGCATATCTTGTAGAATTTATTAATATGGACTTCCCACATGCGCCTCATGAGTTCCGGTCAAAGATGATATCCTTTATAGACTTTCTAAAACTGGGTGTGATTAAATCGAAGAAAAGTATATATACCTATTTTTGTAACGAACGCTATAAAATATAAATACTCTAAACAGATATCAGAAATCTGAAGAATTGATAATGATTCCACGCAAAGGTGTCCATGCTTACACTAAATAGAGCGAAATTTTTTGAAAACATAAAAATTCAAATACATTTCCGATATATATTATTCAAATTATTGAAATGTTTGATATTTATACATTGTTTTATTTAAAAAAAACCGTTTTTGAAAAACCATTGCATTAAACACAAAAAAATTGTGAAGAACTTAATGTATTTGACATAAAATCTACAATTATATCTAAAAATTATAACTTAAATAACAATCTGCATCAGAATTTGTATGACTTTAGCAACAGACTAAATTGCTTCTGTCGATCATTATCAAAGTTGTGTCTTGAAATTACACATTTTAAAATGAGTTCAAGCGATGATCTTCCATCTGATATTGAGAACGAAGCTTTTAATGTTATTTCGGATCTTGTGCCAGATAAATCACGGAAGAAATACCAACAAGCTTTTGATCGGTACCTGAATTGGTGCGGTGAACGAAAGATACTCAACATAACAAGCGAGAAAGGATTATTAGTATATTTTAACGAATTAAGCAAAAGACAATCATCCCTTTGGTGCTATTACTCGATGTTAAAAACGAAAATTTCAATCTAGTAGAATGTCAACATAAAAAAATATGTAAATAAGAAATTAATAAAACACTAGTGCGGTAATAAATGTAAAAAAGCACTAGTGCGGTACTAAAGATCATTATGGCATTTGAAAGAGTGCCAAATCATAGTCATTATATAACAGTTGAAGATAAATTTAATTTAATTCAAATATCATTATCACAAAAGGGGACACATACGAGCATCTAGCTCAGATGTCCAATGTTTCCGGTACATAACATTAGAACTATCATCCTTATTTATGCATTTTTTAAAATTGAAACATATTCTTATAATTTTCCTATTGTATTCGTGTTTCTTCTTTGTTTATCTGTGATGACAGGACCAAGAATGTATTATAAATGTAATGTAAAATAAATATGAAATTGTTTAAATTTTTATACATTAGAACAAATATTATTTCAAAAATTCCTGGGTTTCAGTTCTCTCAGGAATGTCTATTCGCTCAAAATGTCAATTCTCTCAGAAATATACACAACAATAAATATTATTATTATTTTAAAATTATCAATTCAACAGCCATAACAAATAAATTCTCAAATCAAATACTGCCCAAAATGTATTCAAAATGATTATGTCTCCCAAAATGCAACTCTATTATGGAAACGCTGACTTGGAGACCATAAAACGCGGCTCTAAAAGCACCAACTAAATGATTTCCTGCACTCGCAATGTGTTGGCACGTAAACAAAATTTAGCCCTTAATAAAACGAGCCCTTAATTAACAACCCCGTCGATTCGAGGGCCAATCGGCACGTCCGAACATAAATACGTAACGTGTTTGCCCTTATTTACCCTTTGAACATGAACGCAGTGATTAATTTGTCAGCAATGGTCAATAATTCTAAATATGGCACTTAGTGAAGTACCATTAAATTGGATTAAATGGAATAGTGAAATTGGAAGACATTTGAATAATTGAGTGAGTCTGAAAATGTAGGATAAACATTAAGTTGGATTCTTTCTGGAAGCAGGTTGATCCCAAAGCAGAAGAAAACCATTAAAATGAAAGTTATCAACTTTTTGCGGAAAGACAAAATAAAATTGCCAATAAACTCGTATTTCCTTTTCTACAAACATTACATTATTAACAATTTTTTTTAATTTCTAACCAGGATATTAGACCTAAACTGAAAAAATCTATTAACTACCTTGTATTGTCAGAGACACATACGAGGTAGTAACCGGCTTCAAAAGGATATATCATGATCCGAAACTAAGAGATAGCAATTTACAGTAACATACGATGACAGTATTAACGGCTGGGGCTGATCATTTGATTTGATTGCGTTCCCTTAATTAGTCAGGATTAATGAAGATTGCTCTGCAGGTTATACTGAATAGTTTTGTGCAACTCGAAAGAACGCTGATCCGAGTTATTGATTATTTATGTTTAAAACATCGTTAACAAGGATTGTTTTATTTTAGCATCAATGACTATGTGATGGTGCTGTGAGATTCGAGAAGTTTTTAGGTTTTTAATTAAAAAAAAACCTGTTACCGAGTTTTTGGCTTAAAAGACCAGTTTTGCGTGTTCACCTATCGCTTTCTGTGCAAACCACTACATCCCAACTTTTTGGATCTTTTAAACGTTTCCTTCCTTTTTATGGGCCCCTTTTGTCAAAGAAGTGAAGCAAAAACAAGAGTTTATTCGTCATCCTTCCTATAAACATTTTTATAATTCAACTACTCTTGTACGTCAAACGGAAAGTAATGAATTACGGTTACTAGTTTTGATAAAGTAAACGCTGAATTTTTCATGTTTTTAACAAAACATTGATAAATGACACTGATATTCATCAATATTGATCACTGCCTGACGACGATTAATTTTATCACTTGCAGTACAAATGGATTGTAAACGCAAAATACATAAATTGCATACACAAAACGCAATGAATCGTAAACCGCAAATAGCGATTATTATTTTGCATTCTACTTGTATAAATCAAACGCACACACACAAACATAGTGCTGATCTATATAGTTTAATTTATCTGAACCAGTTTTCAACAACGGAACAAAAGAAAGCAAGAGAAATTTTAAATACTCTATGATATAGTATTAAAGCGAGATTCCGTCGTATTAGATCACGTAGAACTAATCAATCTGTTTTCTGCAATTAACTTTCCATTCATTAAAGTTTAGTAATTATACAAAAATTGTAATAAAAGGAAGACAGAAAACGTAATATTCAAGAGGAATTTGCTTGATGTCTGAGGTTCCAAGTGACAATTTACTATACGTTTTATTTAAAAAATTCCATTACTGTATTGGAAAAGGTTAGAAGGTAGATCTAAACATATTGTCGTCTATTTATCGATTATGAAAATATTAATTACTAGATCATTCAAATAAACTTCAGTCGGTGTAAAACTGAATAGCAAAGAAAAACCAAATTGACATTAATTAATGAAATAAGACTATGTATTTATACTCATACATAAAAATATTTAAGAGAAAACTGGTGCTATTTATAAATAAAAGAATATTCATTTAGATTACAACCTAAAAGACTAATAAAGTTGACAAAAATTTACCAAAGGAACAAAATGATTTAACATAAACTTTATTGCGTCATTTATTTCAAAAATTCGATTTTAATTTGCCGATAAATTTGACTTCGTAGTAAAAGTACTACATGCTTATTGAGAAACTACAATTTACAATCCACTATTTAGAAAAGTAACAAAGGTAACTTCAATCTATTCTATTTGTTATCAATATTATATGTTTTCTCACACACCCCAGCGAGAGTTCTTTATGTGAGCACCGACATATTTTTCTAGTTCGATCAGAAATTTGAAACATGCTTAAACGAAAAGACCAATAACAATATTAACAGGAAAGAAAATGGAGAACAATCAAAAGACATCCAATAATGACGGCAGAACAAAGAGAAAATATTTAATGAAAATTTCGTGTGGAGAGCGGCATATGCAAGTCGAAAAAATCACAAGTTTTTGTTAATTTCAATAATTCAAGAAGTGAAAATAATAATATATTAAAGCATGCTATGCGACAACAAAGTTGTAGAAGGAATCAAAAGCATAATTAAGTAGAAGTGAAAAATATTCAAATAAACCTTCGATTTGAGGAACCAAATTAGCTAAAAAGAATTTTACTGCAAAAATTACCTCCAAAGACACTTGGTGAGAAAGATTTAAATGGAAGTACAACTTTTAGAAAATGAACAAACTGAGTGAAACATATCAATTATGAATAAGTTAGTAATATTCTTTCTGTGTGTGTGGCTTAAATTATAAATGATTTCAGTCTGGCTTTTAATTACTGTATGTAGCTTTAGTATATCCTCCAATGGTCATATTTTACTAAATGTAAAAAGCCTTGTTTGCCATTATTTCCTTAACTACAATTTCGACTTTCTGTACAAAACACGTCTGACACACTCAGTTAATGCTATTTTACTTACCTACATCAAACATATTAATTGGAATGTGAATTTCACGGCAAAATAAAACGTTTCCTTGATGTTGATTTGGCTAAACGGCAACAAAGCGTAACATCTCAGTTTTCACATGAATTTAATAAATGCCCAATTATTGAAATGCTTATCCACAAAGGAAGAACGACTTAGCAGAAAAACGGTTCTACTGGCCATATTCACTCTTAATTTTCTTTAATTACTCAGGCGTTTACTTCAGTTTTATAATTGCCTAACAATTAAATGGCTTAACAAAGCACTGTCAAGCTAGTTTTTTGCTTAGTCTTTGCTGAAAGTAGCGGCTTTAAAAATGTTTCTTCTTCGTGTGCCTGCAGAAACATTCACTATGACCAACATATAGCATGTGAAAAAACAATTTCGAATATAATGCTCACCGCAGAAGCGAACGAAACTTCAATAAGCAATTCGAATAATCCACGACTTACAAGCCCGCAAAACTTTTCAACTTTTTTTTAAACTGATAACTGCTTGAAACTTTCTTTACATCAAGCATTGAAAAGAAAAGCTTTTACTTCGTGCCTTCCACGTTTTAAATGAATGTATCGAAAAACTGGAAGTAATATTATTGTTGTTTTAACATGAATCACATTTTATTGGGTCACGGAATTAATAAAAATGTTTAAGAATGTCCGCTATTAAAGCTTTCGAAACTTTAAACCAGATTTACTGCCAGCCTTTGTGCGTTGTAACAGTTTGAACCTAACAGTGCAGGATTTGCCTAAAAAAAAACATTCTGGCATACAGGAAACAAAAGCTTCCAGTAAATAGTCACTAAAATAATCAATTCTGATAAATGTGTCTTTGTGAGTTTTTTATGTGCAAGTAAATTATTCTTTTAAAGATGTAAGCAATAAGAAGTTTAAATATGATCGATGTACAAGTTTTAGTAGTAGTAGTAGTAGTAAACATCTTTATTTCTAAAAAGGCTATCGACCTATCGGTCTTTCTGCCCTTGTTTAATACATGTAGTCTTAATCTAAATAAAAAAACAAATATGAAATTTCTCTTATTCTAGGTTAACAATATTATTAAATAAAATTCCAATGACAAGAAAAAATTATTTTATTGTCCACTAGTCAGTTGCGTTTGTAAGTGTTCGAGTAGCGTTGATGTAGGGAAACGGAAGCGGGATTGTCTGGTTGGTCTTGTAAGACAAAGGGGATTCATTATGGTCCAGTTGTAGGGGTTGTTTGTCCATTTTGTCTGTAGCTGTATGAGTCTTTCCGAGATCGTTGTCATGTTTGTGGGTTCGTATAGTAGTTGGGTGGGGGGGTTGTGTAGTGGGTTTTGGGGGTGTCTTATTCGTGTTATTAGTCTTAGTGCAATTTGTTCTGTTGTTTGTATATAACGTTTTGTCCTTTCTGTTCCGTTGGTCATGAGTATATGTCCAAAGTCTAGCAAGGGTCTACAAATAGCCTTATATATTTTGGTGGCGGTGTTTGTGCTAATTCCTCTGTCTTTGTAGGTTAGTGATCGGAAGTGTTTTGTTCTCTTTATTGTTTCTGCCCTGATGTTTCGTATGTGTTTAGTGAATTTAAGTTTGTGGTCAATTGTGATTCCAAGGTATTTTACGTCGTTTTTTGGTTGTGTCGTTTGTCCGTCTGCAGTTATTGTAGGGGAGTCAGCGTTGAGTCTGTGGTTTGTGAGCAGAAGTTGGTTTTTTGACGCTTTTGGTGTTAGTCTCCATTTATAAAACCATGTCGTTGTGTTGTTTGTTAGTGTTTGGAGTCTTTGAGCTGCTCTCTCAGTAGTTTTGTCATGTACAATAAGTGCCGTGTCGTCTGCGTATTGTAATATGTATGCCGATCTGTCGATTTGATTTTTGTCTGGTAAGTTGTAATTGTAAATTACAACAATTACATAATTACAAAATTAGCGGTAAAATGTATATTTTCATCAGAACATAAGTGCTTAACTTGGTCTCGAATTTTGGTTAAATTCTCGCTTCCTGTCAATTTGGAATTTTCAAACGATTTTCATTAATGTGGATTTATTGAATATTAAGGCAAATGAAGGTAAACTTTCACATAATTCCTTTCAAATTCAATAGTACCAATAAAAATTGTGTTTTGGGAAACTTTAGAACGATGAATCCATGGGAAATTCGTATACTTAGCTCATCAAGTCGATATCTCTCGCCGTTTTCGATATATTCCACATTTAAACCGGTAGTGACTTTTTGAAGTTATTCAAATTAGATCCCGAATATTGTCGTAAATTGACATTTTTAAAGTTTCCAGTCAAGTGGTGAAAGAAATATTTTAACTTCTACTCGAATTTATTAAAAATGCCCCAACATAACTTATTTTCAAATGAAGACATGCGTCATATGATTTGTATTCATGTGCAAGAAAATTTTAAATGCCTTCCAAAACAACACTTTTTAAAAAAATATACTCATTCATGAAAAGAGTTAATAAATGTATTGAAGGCAGACGTGATCACTTGGAACAATTATTATGAAATAAGATAAGACTTTACTGAATTTAAAAAGCAGTTTAAAGTAATTATTAACGTGCCCAAATAATTACTGTTTAATGTTTGTCAAGTTTTGCTTGATTGAAAATTTGAGCAGAATATTTCTTATTAGATATCCCCAATTTGAGATAGCTAGCTGAAAAAATTAGTAGAGGTTTCAATGTGAAACATCTCGAAAACCGTAAGAGATTTCGGCTTGGACCTAGTAGGTACATACACATTTTTTGTTTCAGAAATATCGGAGAACGAGATGTTGGCAACAAAAAAGCGATATTTAGAAACCCAAAAAATGTCTTATGTTTTAAATGGCTCCAGACTTTGCAGCTAGCGCCTTACCGAAACCACAAGGTGAGTAATAGGAAATTTGGATTCCTCGATCTAAAAAACCTCCAAATACAAACTTTTGTGGTAATAGTAAAACTGGTTAAGATTCCATTTCAAAATAAGAGAAAATTTTATTTACTTTTTGGCACCCAGGTACCTAAGAAACTATGAATTTTGCGGATAAGACAAATTTGCCTAAAACGCAATTTTTTGCCTAAACAATGTCAGTGAGTTTTGTCATATTAGTTTATGACCAGCCTGTAGAATAGAATATTACAACTTGAATCAATTAATTGTATTTTCATCTTAAAAATGGAGATTTGAGCTGCAAAATCAGATAAGTAAACCGTACAAACATTTTCAAAGCTTCTAAACTTATTTTTGCCTTTGTGTGCCGTCAAATTTTCAAAATAGTTTTGCCAAAGTGTGTGCCGCAACAAAAAAAGGTTGAAAATCACTGGTCTAGATGAAGAAAAATAGTGTTTACGATAATAAGGAATGCTTTTTAAAAATAATCCTCCATTTTCCGTCTACGTCTTGAGAACGACTCCGAAACAAGGATTTTAAAATAGACGAAAATATTCTTAAACAATTTGCATGAAGCGAGTTTTGAACAACTGATCGAAGGATAAATGAAAATACATAAACAATGCTATTGCCAAGTATCTAAACATGTTAGTCGAAAAGTAAATTTCACATTTGTATACACAATGTTTATGCAAATGCAATCTCTTCCGAGCGCTGAATGTAACCTTCCAGTCGAACCATAGATATTATGTAGACCACCAGCATGCTTGAAGATATGCCTAAAACATTCCATGTAATTTGCAATTGCCAACCTAATTTCCGGCTGATTAAGCTTCTGCATATCCACCGAAAACCGTAGATGCAAAACAGAATAGATTGCTGGCTAATAACTAAATGTTCCGTTCCTGAAATGAGCTGACTAATTGCTGCTTTCGCTATATCAGCAATCTGACCTAACGGGACTGGATGGCGAAGATCGTGGCTTTGGGCCTTTGAAATAGATCAGGGCCTAATAACAGGCTTGGCACTAATAGTACTACCATGTTCGGGTAGGAGCTAGCATAATTTCGTGCTAGATGCACAGGTCAGTGAAGAAATGAACAAGCCAAACCTATGCCAAGCGATATCAATTGCTTCAAACGAAACTGAGATACATTCGAAAGAACACCAATATAATGAAGAGCTGTTAAATATTTATAAAGATTAGTACACCAATGAAATAGAGAGCATAATAAACAAATATCTGACAGATTGAATGACTAAATATATCCTTAAGAAAATCGTAGTTAGAGAAATACTAGAGCTAGATGTGTTAAGGCGAAGCTGGTACAGACATACTTGGATACGACTGGGGGTTACTTACTACTAGATCAGTTGAAAACATAATGATCTTCAGGTCTACGACCCAACTAATTCAGAATTAATTTTAAACTATGAACAGGAAAATTAGGATAAATGATGGGAAGAACTGCATGCAATAAAGCAAAGTATCCGCTTTGTTTCGACATTGATTAATGTTTCGGATAAATTTGCACAATTCCTCAGGCACTTTCGATTCTTCCTCACCATATGCCCGACCAGCAACTTTTATTCAGACTTTGGACAAATAAGCATTTACCATATGATAAATGGTCGAGGCGGCAAAAGTTAAGTAATTTAATGTCGAGTGTTTGAGGTGGAAAAGAATCGTCATCATAACTCATTTGATAGAAAAATAACTGAAGTACTGACGAGCTTATACTTAGTCATAGCTAGGTGTTCAATGACATATTTATCTATGAATGTTGAGGTATCAAGTGCGAAGGTCTCAAGCTGTTTCTCACCAGAGAGGAACAAATAAATAGCCAAAGTGAGCACTTTGATAAATGATGTTATTGAAGAATTTGTACAATTACAGCCAGTTAAATAATCATTATATGACAATTTTTTTCCCTTTTTTTATTTTTACTGTTTGTTAAGTTTTATTGGAGAAAGTCAATAGTTTTCCGGATTTGCGATCGACACCTACAAGCTTTTGTTCGTATCTCCGGAAATCTGAGGAAATTTAGCTCAGTGCTCATTCGTTCAAATTTCACAGCGTAAAATTAAATAATACAAATTACGTCAGACACCTGTTCAAATTCCCCTCCATATGTGCCGACACGAAGGGCGTAAATTAGTAATGCAAATGTTTGCAGAGACAATTTATCCCAATTTGAACGACTGACGTGTTGAATTTGTCCGGAATGTCTGTTTGCTCTGCCGGAATTCGCACAATTTCCTGTTAATTTATTGTCGCCAGTCAGTCGGAAAAAACTATTATTTGCAAAAGTTGAAACAAAAAAAAACTGGTAATAGAAAAGTCGAAATGGGAATGAATTAATCCTGTTTTTGCAAGAGATTTTAAATATTAAACCAACTAGAAAAATGTTTCATTCTTGTTATTCCTATTTCACTCAAATTTTTAACGTCCATCTGATTTGTATTTTGCTTTCAATCTGTTTGTTTGCTTGCTTTATATATCTTTAGTTTTCTATTTATGTTTCCTCGATTTTTGTATACAAAATTACGTTATAAAGTAATTTTCTACAGACCCGTCTAAAGTTATATGTTGATCAATAGTGAAAGTGAAATAAAGCTAACATTATTAGCATCATTTTGAAAAGCAAACCGTATTTACAATTGTTTAAAATTAAAACTAGGCAAAAAAGCCAACAAAACTTTAGAATTGGTTTAAACATGTCTGTTTGTTGACTCAAATATTTTCAACAGATTTTCAACAGAGGCTAATTTCATATGTGAATTTTTGATTATATAAATTTTCTTTAGCATTTAGCAGTAGCAATTATATTTAATTTTGTCGTTTACAAACATTTCTTAACTTTAATCAATTATATGCATTAAAATCTGAATATATTTGGAAAAGATATTTCCTAAAAGAAAAGAAAATTAACTGATTGATCTACTTAGATTATTAATGCATTGATGAAAACGCAGATCGATGATGACACTCTTATATAATTTCTACATTAAATTGCTATAAAACATATATTTGTATTCGCTAGAACATTCATTTACTTCACGTTCTGAACACAATTCAAAAGACGGAGGATAAAGATTAGTAAATCATAAAAGCATATTAAAAAGTACCGAATACTAAACGTTTTTGCAGGAGTATACTTTAAAAGTTTCAATAAAAAAAATATTTTTAATTTTTCAAGATAAATATGTATTATGATACTTTCTAAAGAGACATTAGGCATGTCAATTTAATCTGTAAATCTTAAAAAGCGCAAAATCCTAGTAAAAAATGTAATTTTATTTTCTGTTTTCAGAACTGTTTGAACAGTAGTTCAAACTTAAGTAATAACTTTACATGCATTAACAAAAAAATATTCTAATCTTGCCTTATTTAAATCGTTGCTATACATGATATGTTAATAATGTAAATATTAAGCCAGAATTCTCTTATGAATGGTCTCCCAAACGTTTATCAAAAAAAAAATCCTTAATTCATATGTAATCCTACACTAATCCACAAAATGAATATATAAATATCATCCAAGTCTAGTTTAAACCACGCCTAAAATAGAGACCAAATTAGGACAAGCGTCGACATCTCGATCTAAATTCAATGTCCTCATTCGAGAATCGAGGCGGTACCGTTGCAATGGTACCATCTATTTAGTCAGCTAATCGTAGGCAACCAGCAATACAAAAGCTCGCATTGTTGCCACGTTTCTAGTGAAAATTTCCTTAACTTGTATGTTTAAAATGCAATCCTTAAACGTACGTGTAAATTATTGTTCAAATCTGAAATGCACATTAAATTCGCACCATTATGTATGCACGCGAAAAAAACTAGAAAACTAAGTTAAAACAAGCTAAAAAGCAAGAAGATGCATTCGCGTTAACCAATGCCGATATTTATGAACAAAAAAAACAAAAAATAAGTTTAAAAATTTCTTATAAAATTGACCAGACAATAAAAATTGTAAAATTCTGAATGTTTTGACTGTCTAATTTAGATTGAGGTTTAATTTGCAAAAAAAATATATTTTTTCACAGTAAAAAAGCATTACATTGAACACGGTATAAAGTATCGTTCGAGCAACAATAAAACAGAAGACAAAAACAAAAAATTAAAGAGCTATTTATAATATTACCAGAAAATATTTTAAAAATTCGAATTCGATTCTGGAGATTAATAATAGAAAAGCGTAAACAATTTTTTAAAATTAGAACAGAATCTATTATTATCAATTAAATTTAAACCCCAACCGCACAATTAAATAAATTTCGTTACCATTAAATCTAAACCAAATCAGTATCACTAATATCAATTAGAAAAAATCTATCTTGCACCCATTAAACGACTAATTATGCGAGATATACGGCAAAAATACTATCCGATAACATGATAACTTTAAAATTGCATACTGTAAATTTAAAAAAATCGTATGCACAACTTCTCCACACCAAAATTGAGAAGAAATTCGGCAACGAAATAAGAAATATTTTAGAAAAATGTAAGTTCCATCGTTTAGAGTGAATACAGATGAAATGGGAAGAAAAGTTTTTGCTCAAGTATCAAAAACGATTTATCAACTGAAACAAAATGAATCTAGAGTTGATAACTAAACTTAAATGCATTTTATGTTGTTGGTGTAACAAAACAGAAATGGCCACAAAGCGAATTACTGTTTTGACTTTAGATATTTTGCCGCAGGCAGGAAACGAAGAACACATAAAATAAACGGCAAATGCAGGGTACCAGGAACTCGTATCGAAAATGACCAAAACAAGAAATAAAATAGAAATAAAATAGAAAAATAATCCAAATCTTTTACCATAGCATTTGCAAAACGTAAATTGAAAAAAAAAATATTTTCTTAACAGAACTTTTAATTCTCAATTATGAGAACTTAATTAATAGTGTGGACGACTTTGATCCACGCACGGATTCAAGTATTAAATAATTACAGGCAAAAACCAAAAAAAGGCTATCAAAACACGTACATCTTACAGATGCTGATCGGAACATCAAAACCAGAAAAAATATTTAAGGAAAGCTTGTTCACTTTGACTACGTCGCATTAGATTGAAGCGCTCAGCCGTAAAAACTCTTCCTGCACGGTATTTCAGGTTAAACAACAACAACATGCCGAAGGAATGTCGAGAAATAAACCCGTGTGGACCGAAGTAATGAAAACAGAACATTCTTAATAAGCCTTATCTACATCATCGCGAAATGCATAAAGAAGATGATTTGTTTTATTAAAATAAAATTATATACAATATTCCTGTCATAAAATGCAAAACTGGTCCGTTGGCTCTTTAAACTTAAGCAAGGTCAGTCACTCCTTTAGGCCGTTTGTCGATGAGGAGAACACAGGAAATTCTAATCAGTGGTGTGGATAGTAATAGTTTCTTTCATTTCCCAGGCGACAAGAGAAAATTTATTTTATTTATATCAGATTTAATACAATCCAGAAGGGCAGAAAGACCGATAGGTCGATAGCCTTTTTTAGAAATAAAGATGTTTACTACTACTACAATCCAGAAGAGCAAAAAATTGAGTCTCCAGCTCTGACCAAGATGGTTTAAAAAGACGGGAAAACGGATAACAATGGATGAAAATGTAAGAGTAAAGATTGAGAAAAAGAGAAACATTTCCAAAAATTGCTTCAAAATCTATTGAAAATAGTTTATTCTGTTTATTAGATTAATTATTATTGATTTGTTGTTTATTATTATAATTGTTTTGTTTTGTTTGTTCGCAATAATTTTTCGGGTCGCTAATTCAGACTCGTTTGCTGTTCCGACCATGCTTTTACACGGAACCATTCAACCTGTTATTCGCGCCCCATGACAGAGAAACCACAACTTGATTCGATTCTCGTGTTAAGCCGGTACCAAGTCTCGAATGCGGTCGATACACTTCAATGAAGAATGTGGGTACCCTGAGTATATTGAAGGAAATCTTATTACACGCACTTCCTACCGAGGTTAACATGAAAGTACTCAGTTCTAAATAAAATTAGAAATTTTCTTTGGGGGAACCTTTGAGTCATCAATCTTGCTAATGCAAAATAGGCAATTTTTATTTGCTTTGAGTAAAACATTCGAGTAACTTTTGTCTAAAACTGTATCAAACACTTACCAATATACATATTTCACTAGCGATGGAATACTTACAAGCCATTTAATCAACTCACCTGAAATATAAAAAATATATATCAATAAAAACAAATAATATCAGATGCTTATATATTTATAAAAGGAGGAATCAAAACATTAAACAAAAATATTCAGGTGTATTTTAGACCGACACTAAAATTCAAAAATGTTCGCGATAACGCGTAGTTTCTTTTCGATCGACCTTGGTATGAAGGTACCAAACATGGCGCAGATGCAACTTTTATGTAGTGGTACCGTACGATGTCAGGCAACAGGCAACCAGCGTTACACAGCCGTATTACAAGTTTTCTACCATTGTCGGTCCATTGGCTCAATTAGATGGTACCCATTGCCCTGTTGCCGCATTTAGCTATTCATTAAAGATTCTGAGCAAATATTTGTTAATTGGACAACTTGATGAATAAAACAACCAAAAAGCCAAACAACCAAGCAAAAGATGCTTCTGGATAATAAATTGCCCAAGACCCAGTAACAATAATTTCGGGTTGTTAAACTGGAGTTGCATGTAAAAATAAAAAAACGGCTATTCTTCTAAGGGGCAGTGAAAATAAGCAATATCCGCAATATGGATTTATGATGTACATAATAAAAACCGAGCGATAAATTCAAGGATTTATGAGATAGATCGAAGATCTATAACACATGTCGTGTTTAGCAGTTTTTCCTAGACACCACCTGAGCTTTGAGGGATTTTGGGCCCGATATATCATTCCCCCAGTTATTGTCGTGTGTCTCCCAGGAACATCAATCAGAACAGTGTAGATCGTATTAAGGATTATGGGAAACAATGGGGAGAAACCGAGTGTATAGGCTGGTAAAATCTAGAAAATGTGTGAAATAATAGAAATGAAATGATATTAATATAGTCTTTATGAGTCCGAACTGTGGGAAGCTTTAAAAATTATATCAAGTTTAATTAAATAAATCATTAAAGAGCAAATAAATTAATCGGACAGAGCGAGTAGTTACTTATTGACAAAAATTGCAAATGCAGGCATAGCCAGAGCAAAACATTAAATAAAGTGACTAAAAGTAAAAAACAATAAAAATTGTTTCAATGTCTGTCTTAACTGTTATTTTTTTTGCGCCTCTCTCCGAATACTATCTGCTTGATAACGTTTCAGTAGTAGTAGTAGTAGTAAACATCTTTATTTCTTAGAAAAGGCTATCGACCTATCGGACTTTCGGTCTTTATAACGATTCATTATTTTTCAAACAGGCAAATTCCGTTTAAGAGAACTTCGTTAATTTCATATGAATTTTTGGTCTTCTTAGCTCGAAAACTATTTTACAGCGAATTCTATGAAAAAAAGTGATTATTCAATGACTCATCAAGTGGGAATGAAAATAATCTTGACTGGACAAAAAATAAACTCGAATATTTAATAAACGGTGTGTCATACATTCTTAAATTATGAAAACGTTATAATATATTTGATTCGGGTAATTGCCTACGATTAATGACAAACTAACATTTAAACAGCTTAATGCAAATAAAGCAAGAAGTCAAAAGTATCCGGAAAGCTCTTTTTCATTTTTCCGCATCCGCGGACACTCTCTCGGTAGCCGAATATGCCCCCATTTGCATTGGATTGAAATATGTGGCATCTCAGCTGTGAAATTAAAACCGAAAAACTTTCCTGCGACTTTTCGTGTTTGATTATGGAAATGATACTTAAACTTTGCAGAATTTATAAGTTTGCCAATGCCGTTATTTGCGAAGGGTGATCCATTGCAGAAGAAAGTTTAAGCGGTACTTTATGACAACCTCTCGTTTGATTTATTTAGTGAAATGAGGATTTAGGTAGATACCATTGTTTGCAAGAAATGAAGAAAGTCACTTGCAGATAATTAGTCCAAGAATAAGCATGCAGTTCTGCTTGGTTAAATTCCGACATTCGAAGCATAAGAAAAAAGTCATATTCTACTTTGAGCATTCACATTGAGAGCCATTTATTCACATTATTGATATTATTATTTTTAATTTATTTCGAGATCAAATAAATATATATACAATCGAATCTGTAAAGGTTGTACATTTTTTTCTCTGTGATCGACTTATCACTCGACTGATCGATTTAAATCACTGACGATTTATAGTAGTTTTATTAATTTATTTAATATCCTTTAAAATAAGAGTAAACTCGTTTTCGTTCAATTACTATAACTAATTTAAGTATTTAAGAATAGTCTCAAACACGAATTAAAATTTATTGTGGTTATTTTAATTTCTGTTCCAATGAACATCAATTGCAAATTTCAACTCTCAGTCAGTAAGTAAATGTCTAAGTTTTGTAAAATGATTTTTTTAACGGCATGCAGGTTTTTTCATTTGGAAATATATTATATTTCCTGCAATACTAGAACCAAAATATTAAAATCTGTAGAACTTACAATTTCGCCCAGTCTCCTTAAAATTAATTGCCCTTAAAACAAGTGGAAAATTGTTCGTCGGTGAAGCAAAATACTTAATCTTGATGTGCAAACAAATGTATTTTTACATCATAAAAATGTATTTCTGTACGCATTATAAGTTGCTAAATTAAAAGTAAACTCACTCAAACTCACAACTTTTGTCCATCTCGCTTACATTTTTCACATAAAAATAACCCAAAAAATTATAATATTTGTGTTAAAAGATGCCGCGAAACATATGCGCTACACGAACGCAAACTACATGCCTCTCCATATCTGACAAGCCCTGCCTGGATTCTTATTACCCGAAGATAAAGTAAGAAGTGAACCAGTTCAAATTCTAATAAACTGCAATTCTTCGTTCAATTCATCATCGGGAGAGATTTATTGAATACCTGGCCAGACCAGAATAAATACATCATCTAATAAAGACCTTTCGAAACTCGTTAATTATGAAGATACATAGATCTCCTACCGTATTGGTAGGTTATGAATAGCTATTGCTAGTTAATGAGTTTGGATTTATGAAGTCGAGTAGTTATATTGAAATTCATGATCTCGTAAATCAACAGAAATGATTTAAGGAAACTAATGGGGAAATGGCTGTTATAGCAATGGAGATTCTTGTTGTGCAAAGGCAATTAAAGACTAAGTGAAATCTAATATTCAGGTTGCAATGGTACCTTTTAAATTTGAAGGAAATGTGGAAGCATAAACTTTCCTCTACAGATCTGCAGAAAGAAAATGTGAAAAGGGACTAAAAAAGCTCATTGAAACTACGCATTTCTATAAATTTTAATGAAAAACACTTAGTGATAAACCGCAAATGCAGACCATGATGAAGCCTAAAGTATAAAATATAAATTATGCTAAGATGTAAGTGCAGTATGATGCAATTTGAAACTTGCCATAGGTTTTAGTGGCGTAAATTTTCCGGACGCTTCTTATCAAAAACTCTAAATCTGCAAACTTGTCGCAGTTTTCCGAGATTTGAAAAACGGTATCTGGCAGATCAGAAAGATTAATCGAGCAGGAAGAACGACGAAATAGATGACGACGATGGCTTTATTATGATTCACGATCGAAATCCGGCAGAAGGCAAATGCAAACTGCAGGCGAGTACTTGCAACTTAACCGGTACTAATAAATAATAGTAAAATGTGCATAATTAATAAAACAGACATTAAAAACGGCAAACGAAAATTCAAGAAATGGACAAAGGCACAGGCACGACTGAATTCACTCTTTCAAAACAATTTACGACTGTAAAATCCGTCGGAGTTGCAATTAATAATTTTACGAAGGAACACCGTGCAGGAATCATCTATAAATCGGTCGAAGAATCGACAAGAGTTGCGTGTTTAACAGGCCCAAAAAATTAATGAAGTATAATCGATGCGGCAATTAGCAACTTTTCTGCCCGATCTCCAGCAGATGCGGTTGATGTCTGATGCGAAAAATGCTCAGAGGCATCGTATTTTTTTCGTAAATTATCCCCTTGCAATCATTTTCCATATAAATTTATTGCGGTTTTGATTGGCCAGTGCTAAAAATAATAATAAAGCTCAAATCTGGTATGCAATATCATTACCAGCGTCAGGCACAAAAAATGATACATTATTTCCCTGGTGTGTCTATACTACGACGACAAAATCAAGTTCAAAAATTTGTTTCGGATGCAAAATCCCCTGTAAATTATCTGAAAGCTAAATGCTAAACATTTCAATTAATGAATTTTATTCCAAGCCTCAACAAAACTGAAATTTCAATATATTAGCCACAACAAAAGCCAGAAGTAACAAGAAAGCCTCGGTTGGCCCGCAATGCTCCAAGCTAAATACTAAAGTTGGCCTATTATCCTCTTAGTACATAGCTTAGCAAAGAGCCTTAGGAAAGTTCCAAAACTCCATAATTTAGGAGTTATACCACCGAAAATTGGTTAATGTGAAGTTAAATATTGCCTTAATACGTGCGGTATGTTTATTGGAGGATATTTCGCCTTAGATATTCACATAATCGGGATTTGAGATAAGAGGAACGAGCTGAGAGGGTTAAGCAGGAGTTATGGCAACTTCTGATTGCCACGAACCGATTATCATAAATATTCCCCGGTTAAGTAATTTTCCTTACGAGTCAAGATCGTTTGCGCAACAATTTTACATATCGATAACAATTATATTTTTGCGTCAAAGGCAAAAAATCATACATTATTACATGCAGTTAACAGATAAACATTATAATATGAAACATTATATAAGCAAGCATTTATTAGCAGTTTTTTGCCCCCTGTACCAATTTATTAAATTGGGTTATCAGCATTAGGGTATCGAGATGTTTCTCATTTTAGTCCTCCTTTTAAACGTGCATGGGTCGATGTCATGAGCAAAAACATTTGCAAAAAAATGGTAAAATATGAAAAAATTCTTTAAAACCAAACGAAAGAACATGTTTTCCATTATTTTCCAAACAATTAATTCAAACAGTTTGGCAGCTATTCCCGATAATCCCATTGTTAACATTGCAACCCTCAACTGCAATTAAATTTAAGTGATTAAACAAACGAAGCAGCATCAAAGAGGATTAGAGGGAGGCTTGTTTAGTGAACAGAAATAATGAATTAATCATGTCCAAAACGAAAAATGCCACAAACAAAGTCGACAAAGAACATTTTCCGACTTTCCACATTTTGCAGCGCAATCCAGGCCTATTCCCCGGCAATTTTCCAGAATTTAGATTAACATCATTACAAAGCGAATCTAAGCGGAATTCTGGATAATCCACGCGTCAGTAATAATGGGGAACGATAAGAGAGGTTGAGGGGGTGAGGGCGCTTAGCTATTAGTAGCTCATAAACGAAACATTTACTTAGTTTGCTAACGTGACACTCAGAATTGCCAAAGAAGATGAGGGGCGATAATTAAAGTTTTGACTTACGATACAGAAGATACAGATTAAATACTGCTGGTAAAGATGAATTACTTTTCAGTATCAAACCGAAACTAATAAGGAAAAAAAGACCTAGGCGCTGCAAAATAAGCCATTGGTGCAAGACAATAATTTTCTGAACTCAAACACAAAAAAATTAAGTGATAACTTAATTACTTCAAAAAGATGAGAAGTTTATAAGCACAAGTTGACTGGCAGATAACTTAAAAAGCACCAACAAAAGCTCGTAAGCCACTTATACAGAAAAGTATGCACAAGTTTTTCGTTTGCTTGGCCAAACATGCACAGCTAAAAATTAAATAAAAATATTTATGAGCAAAATTATGATGATAATCATGTGCTAATAGAAAGCGATAAGCCATAATTTTGAAAGTTTACTCATTATTCATATTTTAAATATAAACGAACTGTTATTTTCATTAATTAATAATTGCTTTATAATAATTATTAATAATAAGGAAAATCACCAAGCTACGCATCTACAAAAGCATCGTACAAAGTGTAATTGTGTATCGAGCGGAAGTATGGGATATAAACAAAGCAAATAGAAGAAAAATGTTGGCCACAGAAATTAATTATTTAAGAAGAAGTTGTATCCTACAACTTCCAGAACAGAAAGAATCAGAAACGAAATTATCAGGCAGAATATCGGCATAGAAAAGGATATTATGGATGAGATCGAAAAGAAATGTTAGTATGGTCCGGACAAACAAAATGAATGGGACAACATCGATGGCCAAGCAAAATACTAGAATGGACTCCGCCGGAAAAAAGAAACATGGGAAGACCAAGAAGAACCTAGAGGAATGACGTGGATGATGCAATGAAAAGCAATCAACTTCTTTTTCATCAAGGAACTTGAACGAGGAACTGAGTCACGAAAGAAAAGTGTGGAGATTGGGGACGGAGAGACGACGACAGCCGTGAAAATCCGGACATATTCATATAATAATTGCCTTAATAATTAATAATTTATAAATAATAATGATGATTTTTTTCTTTTCGAATAGCTTGATATTAAATGTCTGTTTTGCATAGCTTGGCGTTTACTTAGTGGACGTGGCTCTATATTAATATCAATGGAAATAGAATAAAGTTAACGTGTGGAAAAACCTATTAGCCAAAACAAGTCTGTAGGAACTTATTAATATTTAATTTCTTATAAGATTTCTTAACAATTAAGCAACAATTGTAATCGACATGCACGTTTCTTGTTCTGGTTTTTTTTTCTCTTTATTGTTGTTATTTCATTTCGCTTTTCAAATTTTTTAAAGTGTTAATATTAATATCTTAAATTCATCGTATTTGAATGATTGACTTTAGTTTGCTACACGATGGCATTACAGAAAGTTTCAGATATTTTTCACACAACATAAAAACAGCAAAATTATATTTACAATAAAAGATTAAATGGAATATCGAATATTAAAGTAAAAGCTGATAAAAATGTCGCTGATAAAGTTGCCACTAATAAAAAATTTATTTAAATTTAAAACTTTGAAAAATTTAAACCTGCAACAGTTACCAGTATTTATATAAATTTAATACCTTTTTTATAGATTTTTTATGGATGAGTGAAATAATCGGTAAAATGTAATTCAAAGAATTAATAAATTATATTCATATACATTCCTCAAGATTTTGCGTTTTTACAATAAACAGCTTTCGGAAAATAAAACAAACTTTTGCAAAGAAATATATTTTTATTTTAAATAAAACCCATATGAAATCACAACACAGTTAATTTAGTCAGAAAGTTTCTTCGTTCAAATCAAATATTGCTACCAGCATTTATTTAAGCTTTTGGCCGACCAAAAGTCACCAAACACAGAGTTTTAAATAAAAATACAAATTTTCACTTTAACGCCCGATGAAGACGGTAAATTTTCGCATTTTGAGGCCCGAGGTCGTAAACAGTTTATGGCAATGCATTATCGCTGCGGGACAGGCCCTTTGTTAACACGCCAGATTGTTATTATTATTATTATTAGAGTGTCTTTGATGGCACGGTCCTAAAAAAAATATGGCGCTTGATAAGGCCAACCGTAAAAAGATATATTGTTTGCGCTTTTAAGATTATTGGAAATGGAATTTGATGGTGCGAGGGTATGAAAATGGAAAGCAGGATCAGAATTTAGAGAACGCATCAAACCATTAAGGCAAAAATTCTCAGAAGAATCCGTTTCGATTTGTACTGACTTCTAGTCAAACTACCACTGCTAAAAAATTTAATTAATTAAATTCAATTAACTGAAAACTTAAACTTAATTAAAAAAAGCAACCAATAGTAGAATAAAACATATTCAGTCAGAATATAACAAACAATGCAACCAATTTTTCACTAAAAAGAAACGAATATCATATTTTAGCAAACAGAAAACACCTTGTAAATTTCCTGGCGCCCTCCAACATTTTCCTCCTCGAAAGGGGCGAAAGTGCTTGTATAGCTCTAACAAGATGTCGACGGTTATTTTTTAGCCTTAAAACTTGTCAGAATTATTCGGGGGTTGTTAGAATGACTGATTATGGCGGCAGAAGATATAACAATGCGAGAAAAAGGAAAATCAAGAAAACATACTAATTGCCCGAAGTCTAACTGAAGATGCAACAAAGAGTACTTAATGAATTATGAATTTAGACATAAAATTAATAATTGATATTAACGGAATCGCGCAAAGCACGTTTAACTATTTATCCCAATGTTGTTTGGTATTGTACACTATTCCAAATCTAGACAAACTTAAAAAAAATTATGTGTTAATTCGCAAAAACAATAATAAATATCATTATTCCGTCTGTATGTTGTAGTTATTTAAAAAATCAAAAATAAAAACGGTGATAAATTCGCGTAAAAACTTAATTTCAACCCTCTCGCATACATTTACTTAACCGAATATTGTTTAACTACCTTTACGGCCCTGCCGGGACCCTTCCGAATGCTAATTTCCGATTAAGCAGACCCTCAAATTCATGAAAAAGACCCTCAAATATGAATATTAAAACAATATGCCGTAGTTAACATGCGTTTTGGCCTGCACCAAGTGTCTAGAATGGGCGCTGATACGGTTACTGTTATTTTAGTTTAAATTTCGACTAATTGCCGCAATATTCGTTAGTATTGCTGTTGATTTAGTTAGTATGCGTTGATTATATGCAAACCGCAATTTATTAAAACAAAGAAAGAAACAGCAGTTTTTCTAAATGTTTTAAAATTTTTAAAAATGTTTAAATTTTACGAAACACCTACTTATTTTTAGATAATTAAAATTTTCAAAGCGATTGGCTAACAATACCTAGCAGGCAACATTTTCTGAAGGAATGCTGTTTTTTGGTTCTTAGTTTTTAAATTTTGACTCATGACAGGAACATATTTTATTCTTCATTATTATTGCGTTTGTAAAATTAGGTATTGATTCTATTTAAATGACAATGTATTTCGTTGGAATCTCTCTTATGTCACTTCTCCTACATTTATGGATACAGAGAAATTATAAGAAGAATCATAATTAACACTGTTTTTTTTTCTATTATTTGGCTCTTCTAATTTCCAATATTACTAATTTTAAAAAGGGAAAAAATGTTGACTGACGAATAGCGACAAATACTGGCCAAAACTCAATTAATAAAATAGACAGGATACATTTTTTAACTGAATGATCAACATTCATCAAAACGAGGCTTAAATTTAGCCTGCAAAGGACGTTGTTCTTTATTTTTCCGTTCCCTTCTTTGTATTGGGGCAAATTTTTAACGTATAACTTTCAAGTTTCGAAATTCTCCGTTTATATCATATAAAAGGAATTGTTTAAAAAAATTGCAAAATTAAATAACAAAATACTTTCCAAATATATTTTTTTTAACAAGACCGACCAGACAAACGCGTTTCCTCTTCCCAACCTCAACCCTATTGGAGCATCTCCAGACATAAATCATGTACATGTTTGTTAATTGCATTATATACATTAGTTTTTAGTTTTCCATATAAATGTTATTTTAATTTACCCAGGGCAGAAATACCGATAGGTCGATAGTATTTTATTACTAATAAAGATGTTTACTACTACTATTATATTTTTTTTAATCCTGAAAAACTCCAAATTTTATGCAAGAACTTAAATCATAAGCAATTTTTTTTTAATTTTGCGTCTTGAATTGATTCTAATCCGGTTTTTCATACTGTGTTTTATACCGGGTGTCAATTTGAAAACTTCTCATCCTTGCTATGTTTCTTACAATTAGAAATATGAAAAATCAGAAAGTCACTTTAATTTTAGTTGTAAGGGGGACACTTTAAATAAATATTTTTAGCCTTCTTGTATCAACCGGTTAGGAGGGGTAGATGTCATCCTTAGAATCTTAAATGGGAATGAGGGTCAAGTGGCACATCGTTTTAAAGAGCCTTCAATTCTCTTTTCAGTGGTATTCTACGTTGTTGCTTTTTGTCCAGAGGATTCCGACTAATCGCGTTTCAAACTTTGAGAAACAATTAAACTTTCCCGCATTGCAATGTCGGTTTCCAGGTTAGTGTTTACCCAAAAATTATTGCATTGGCTCTCCTGGCAGTACAAATGATTAGAAAAGTACGTGACACCGTTAAAATCGTTGAATAACAGAACAAAAATCTAGTTCACACAATTGACATCTCATTTATTGATTATTTTACTTCGACAAAAATAACTTTTTATTTGCGAATAAATTTTTAAGAGAAATTTCTTCAATAAAACACAAAAATGTTGTCAATGTTGTGTCTTATAAACAATGGACTTCAGATGTCCCGAAAGAAAGAAGTCTAAGGGTGTTAAATCAGGTGATCTTAGAGGACCAGTCAATTGGTCCCCTTCTGCTAATCCATCTATTCGGGAATCTCTTCTCTATTCGGGAATCTGTTCGGGAATTACCTTCTGCATTAATTTGAGTTTCTAGCTCATACGTGATAAGAGGATCAATAGTAGCTTCAAGCATCTTAACGTACAGATCACCTGTCAAGTTTCCTTCAATAAATAAAGGACCAATAATGGCATTTCCAAGAATACCAGCCCAAACATTAACTTTTTGAGGATATTGTGTATGTCTTTCTCGAAAGATATGCGGGTTTTTGTCACTCCAATATCGACAGTTTTGTTTGTTAACATTTCCATTTAGGAAAACTAAACACTCATCGCTGAAACAGATATTCGGCAGAATATTGAATTCTGACTCATGAATGACTTCATGGTGACTCATGAATTCACAGAACTCTATTCTTCTATCAAAATCATCGTCATAAAGTTCTTGAAGTAGCTGCATTTTGTATGGATGGAGTTTGTGCATTTTCAGTGCTTTTATTACAGTCTCGTGTGATATTCCTGGCTTTTTTTGCAACTGTCTGCAAGGAGTTGGTGGACTCTGCAGCAAATAATCCCAACACCTCATTTTGAGTTTCACCTTCATTCATCACTCGTAGGTTGTTGCTTTTCTATTACGCACCAGTTTCGGAAAGAGAGGAGAACCACCACCAAACCAGTTTCGGATAACTTTTTTACCAAATCCAGCACATATCTCTGACTTACTTCATGATTCCGCTTTCGTTCATTGAAATCCAATGCCGTCTTTCGTGCGCACTTTCTAACATCTCCATAAATGAAAATAATTTCAGTTCTTTCTTGAAGAGAATAAACCATTCTCCTACTTTATGCACGTAATAAAAATTATCACTGAACAGCCCGTATTAAGTAAAAGCGAATTAACAATAATATTCCTATTTTAGCTACATCTTTAAATTTTCTGACCATGTTTTTTGTTTAAAAAAAAACAACGTATTTTTAGAATTTCTTGATAGAATTTAATAGCTTTTGTAGAATTTCAGCGATAAGACATCGAATGAACGCAAATTAACGAGGGACTCGTAGTACCATAAAAAGGTTATGTGCAAATAATTATTTTTAAATAAAATTTGAAACGGTACCACCCATGGGCGTAACGAGGAAGAGGCAGGGGAGGATCATGACACTGAAAAGAGAATTGAGGGCCCTTCAAAACGATGTTCCACTTGACCCCCATTCCCATTTAAGATTCTAAGGGTGACATCTGCCCCTCCTAGGGGGTTGAAACAACAATGCTAAAAATATTAATTTAAAGTGTCCCCCTTACAAATAAAATGGACGTGTCTTTCCGATTTTTCATATTTTTAATTGTAAGAGAGATATTAAGGGTGGGAAGTTTTCAAATTGGTACCCCGTATACATTTAAAAACACTGACCACATTTACTTTAAGGTAAAATCCAGTATATTAAATAACAAGTCCAACGCTAAGTAGAAGAAAGGTGCAATAATTAAATAATTAATTTTCATTATCTCACATTAAGTTGAAGTCCATCTTTCTTTTACCATTCCTTCATTGGGCTTGATGTGTAGACTTTATATTTAATGTGGTGTTTCCTTATTTGAACTTAACTACATTTAACTAATTATTGCATTACCGCTTAGCGACTATGGTGGTATCTTCGTGAAGTCCATAAAATTAATGTTTATGCTGATTACCTCAAAAACTGTTAACTATAACAATTGTTTTGTTATACAAAAAATGGGTCTTGTTGCTTATAAGTCGAGGATACAGAAATGTTTACAAAATAGTTAAAAAGATTGCCTAGAGGACTTCCTCAAAAAAAGCGCCAAAATCAGTTAATTGTAAGGTTTATGTTACATAAATCCAGCTTTGATATTTATAAGAAATCCTTTACTTACATGCTTAAAAACTAATTGTACTTGCGTTTTTTTTTCTGGTTTAAATTTTTTCTGGTTGACTTGAACCAGCCAAAGAAAATAAAACCTGCACTTTTTATAAAAGTAATTCTCAATAATTGAAGTTATTACGAAAAAAGTGTTACAATAAAATTGGAAAGTATTATCCCTCAATTTGCAAGTTTTCCATTTTATAGTCGGACAGTTGTTAGAAAGAATAATTGTTGAAAAACTCAAAGGAAAAGTAGAGATATAAATACCAAACAACTCAAATAACGACCATAATTTCACTTGAATGATTTAAAGTATTGCAGGATGATTGGTATGTTTCACGTGGGCTTATTCGCATCTGGAATAGCACATTGTAATATTTTCCGCCCATTTTTGTAAAAGTGAGTGATATTTTCTATCAAATATCAGGTGCATATAAAGTGGAAACTATCAAACTTTGAACAGATTCAGTACATAGATCGAGCAAATGAATGTTAGACGAATTTCATATTGAAAACGATAGAAACTTATACATTTAAACCCCAAGCTCTTAAACGTAAACGATTCAGTCAAACGAATCACCTATTAAGAATGGACCACAGCAATTTAGTAGATAAAACAAACTTTCATTATCTGATGCTAAGCTTGATTGAAGAGTGCTGTCAGAATATTTATTCACAATCAACGGCTGAGAACTACTTGAACCATGTTGCCGAAATAACGTTCATCTTAGAAGCATTAAAAGCCTGAACACATCGCATGAAGAAGGAAATTATTCTTAGTTTCGGAGCAATCGAATAAAAGGAACCGGTAAATGATTGCATGATAAAAATTGACAATTAAGATTAAGCTTGTGGAATGTAAGAAGATTAAGAAACATAAAAATGAGCAAGTTTAAAAGAACGACCCAAAATCCTATAAGCACATTTTTGAAGTTAAAAAGCTACTTTTTTTCGACCATCCTTCGAATTTCTATAACACTTCATCTAATCTTAATCTGTATCTTAAATTACTGATTTAATTCCCATCTTATTATGAATCTTTTAACTTTTTTATGTCTGAATTAAAACTCAAACTAGAAGTCTTCAGTCTCTTGTGGGCAGAAACACAACTAGCATTCTTATCATTTATTCACGAGGAAAAAAGTTCAAATCCCAAACATCATAAACTTGACAACCTTGTTCAGAAAAATGTTCAAATCCGCTTCTTTTGTTCATCGATGACTTGAAGAATTCCAATTGACAAAGTTCTTCGTCCGGTCTGAAGATTTTGAATCGAACCGACAGAAGACCTATTGAGCTTCGCTCAAATGTAAAATTAATTTTTGTGGCCACCGGCATTAGAGGCACAAAAAACACCAGGAATACATTTACCGCATTGTCTTGCGGTTTTTTTCTAAATTTGTTGGGCACTGCGGGGAATTGTCCATCGGTTAGTGCGGTTTAGTTCTTAAATGCTGAGAAATTGAATTTGACACTTAATAAAACGGTTTCACAGTGTACGTGTTGCCTTTAACTCATGGGCACTGAGTCGAGAAATTCCTGATAAAACCATTATATGCAGAAAATTTTTTGACTAAATCAAATCAGATTAACTTCTTCAACTATATTCCCAATATTTATTGATATACTATATTAATTGATAAACACTCGATAAGTGCCTGCTTTAAAATTTGTTATATACATTCACAGGTTTTAAAGGTTCAATTTTCAATTAGTTGTTACTGTCCAAGGAAATATTAAATTATCTGTCATTCTAGTTTAACAGAAATTGTTAGATAAATCTTCCAGAAAGCCTTAGTTTTCCAAGAGAGCAAAACGACCTTTAAACAATTTAACTTTGACTAAACAAGCTAACAAATAATAATTGTCTAATAATTAGCTTCATGTCGTCAAATATACAAGAAGCTGATTAGCTCCAACTAACTTTAGATCATCTCTTCTTAGTGTGCATGACATCGCACCAAGTTTAACTACAAATTCTTGAATGGCATTAATGCAAAGTCACCGTTTCCTTGTTAAAACTTTCAGTTGACTGGATGTTTCCAGACATTTTGCAATTTCCAGTCCATCCATTTTGCACCGGTTTTCCTGCGACGCATTTCGTATGCTGAATATTTAAAACGAACTGTCAGCACAACCGTCAGCGTCTTTTTCAATTTTCCTGAATTATTTCCTTCTCATTTTTCACCGGCTTTTCTTCGAATAATTGCCACTGGTGCAAGGGAATGTGAAGTGCTCATCTCCTATGTTAATGACTTTGGAAAATTGCATAGTTTGAGAACATCGATAACTCAATTTTGAAAATTACTTTATATATTCGTATAAATGTTTCTTATGTTAATACGAGTCAATTTGATTGAAAATTTGGCATTATTTCAAGAAGAGATTAAGACCAGTTGTTAACGCAGAAATGCATTTGCTTTTACCCATATCAATCGAGCTTCTTTCTATCTTGAGACCATCCACTTAGTGCATGTTAATGGTGTAATAATTTGACGGAATTTTAGATACCCATAAATGCTGAAAAATTCCAAGTAATAATGCTGTATAAGCAGAAGAGATAAATGCGATCATGAGGCTTTTCATCTTCCGAATTTCAGCTGGCATGGCGTGTTCTCGAGATATTCACGAAGCTTTCTTCGCCAACTTTACGAGACGTTCCCGGTTTATTTTATGGGCTTACCGACTTAACCAGCTTCATATGTGGCTGCTTTTTAATATCCTTTATGGCTTCTTAATGTCTTGTAGGATTTCAACTCGAACAGATTTGCTTTCGAAGTCCGATTTCATTTTAATGCAAAGTCTGCATTTCTGATAAGTTTTTAATTAAAAGCGAAATAAGCCGATATTTAATTGAAAAACTCTGTGATAAAATTAGTTTCAAACTGCAACAGGTAACGTTTAATAATGAAACGTAAAGCAAAATTAAGCAGCTAATGCTAGTTGATGCTGGCTTCAATTGCAAAAAGAATGCTTATTAATGTTAATGCTTATATTACATGTTATAAAATGGCTTGGCTCCAAAGCGACTTAATCCCAAATTTATAGATATTCAAAACGGTGTTGTTTTATTGAAATGAAAACTGGAAATACGTCGAACAGCTCGATTTGTAATACTATTAGAAGTAAATTTGTTCGATTAAATTTGCAAGGAATTTTCCTACTGTCCGGAGAAAATCCCAAAGTCCAAATCAAACGTCACAGATAACGATTTCTATAAACTAGGGTGGATTTTTCAGGCGAAAAGCGATCCGATCGGACAAGATCATTTACGGCAACAGTTTTTGCTGTCCGATGTAAGCTCGACAATGTCTACAATTAAGCCAACGCAAAAAACGGTGTTTTATCTTGCTATATCTGTTCTAATTGGTACTAAGAGGAAATAAAGCGAAGTAATGGGCGAAACGTGGTAAAACCTGTATCTTGCCTTGTTTCGTACGGGTTGGTAAAAGGATTCTTTATTAGAGAGGTGTGGCGAAGAATGACGATTACGATGACGTTGTGAGGCCGTTTTTACCTCAAGATTTACTGGTTCCAATTGTGGAAGTTCCACAGATCAATTGACAAAGACCCGACAAAGGCAAAATATTTTTCAGTTGGTACATTAATGTGGAAGTATCACTAAGCAGCCAACAATCTACATTGCATTAATATTCAATACACAGGGTATTTTATAATATTGAAAAGCTCATCGATTGAGATAGAGAAAAAAAGACGCTAAAATAAGGTGCCCAGTTTCTATAAATGCTTCTCAATCTCGCGTTTTTATGAATAATTCGGCTCTAAAAGATGTTGTAAATCCCTATTCTTAGATAAACAGTAAGGTACTAGATTAAATAAAATGAGTACGATGAACATAAATAATTGAACGTAAATATCGATAATTAAAACTACTTTTCTTTGCCATAAAATGACCGTTTCCAAACAAATTAATTTCAAAATGTTCATTTTTAGAATAAGCAGCATAAAAGAAATTTGTTCTTAAATATATTTGGAGAAGAGTAGGAAACATGACTTGAAAATAAATGTTTTCAAATATGTAAAATACACCTTTAGGCTACCCTAAAGCTCTTTAAGTTTCCTGATTTGTTCCATGTCCTTATGATGCTCCAATGCAACAGATTGCGATCAGTATTTTATTCCGATTTTATCCACCCGAAGCAAAAAAAAAACAAAAAATCTATCAAAAGTATAAGGAAATTACGTAAAATATGGTATATAACAGACAGAACACACACAGAAGGCAGAAACACCGAAAGGAAGTAATAGCAGAGAAAAACCATCGATCCTGCTAAGAAATTATCAATAAAAGAATGAATGATGTCTCTGATACCTCCATCAAAGTTTCCAAATCATTGGCAAATACTAATCTAGAAAGTGAACTGTATAATGAATTATATTAATTTTGTTAAGAAGGATGAAGGCATTAAATTTATTGTAAATATATTGCGTTAAAGACACCACCGTTACAATAAATGTCTGCAGATCAAGATTACTGTGAACATTTGTTAAACGTTAAGGAGAAAACCAATAGTTATTCGAAAAATTCTTCATATTTCAGACGATTCTATTTAAAAGACTATTAACAGTAAATTAGTCGATAAATAGGTACAATAGATAAACAATGATACAAATATATACTGGTGAGACGCAAAGACAATACAATTTTATTAAGCGTTTCAGAAATAATCATGTATAGTGGTACTTGCAACACAAAAATTTTGAAAAATACGGTAAAGTGTCAGTTAACAACAGGAACTTTTATTATATACGATAGGAACAACAGTAGGATAATTATTTAAATAAAAAAAAATTGTTTAGTTTACTACCACTATATTTCTCAAAATATATTTTTGGACAATTTTATAAATAAACTATTTTTCGATACTTCTTCAAAGAAATGTACTAATTTAGATGACAGCCACAGAACTTAGAGATACAAGAGGAAAATAAGCATATACAACCTGCTTCAACATATAAAAACTATTCCAATCAGATTAATGCTGCTCACAATGATTAATATTCTCAGCTCGTACAGTAAATGGTACAACACTACACTTCAAAGTAGCAAAACACCAACCAATCCTTCTTTCTCGCGCTAAAGATTTAATTAATATTTCCACTTCTTTACTCTTCCTTTAAAAGTCCACAAATTAAAGCATGAATTGTTTTTTTTTGCATCAAAACTAACTTTTGAACTTTTTATATTTGAATTACTATAATATTGTTAAAACTGGATTCAAAACAAGTAATTTTGTACACATATGCGAAAAAGTGTTCAAAGCAAGTGAACATAAGTAAACTGTTCTTCAAGCATTTCTGCACTCCAAAAGTTTAAGCAAAACAGAACAGAAATATTTAACGTTTGAAGACCTTTTTGGAACCGTTTGGGCATGAATATACTTTCTTCCATACTTGAACGTCCAAAAATTCAAAGTGTCTTCAGCTGACCGTTTTTATTGCGGCTTTTCGATTCACATGATCTGAATTCAGAATGAGCCAGATGGCCTTCCCTGGTCTCGAAAAATGTGATTAAATAATTATGAGATTACTGCCGAAAACGGCTTGAACCAAATGGAAGACCCACTTTCACGGATCGCCACGATTGAAAATTTCTCTATAATACAGAGTGTTCGCCGAGGTAACCGAAAAACTTTATATTATTTATTCTACTTCTATGACTAGTTTCAAGCAAAATCAGTATTTTTACTTTTGCTGAATTCTCCACGGTTCATGAGATATCGAAGTATGTGTGTGTATGTTATACATATAGTATATAATGTATATTAGCAACTTGGTTGGAATTAGGAATAAATTTCAGAATCCAGTCAGTTCTGTAATTGGCATCATTAACCCTTGATACTTTTTTAATTTTTTGATAATACATGCCTTGAATGTACTCAAATTGCAGTCTTGCAGACAAGCAAGCGTTCAGCAGCACCTTCAAATGTCTTCGTGTAACAGGTCCGTTCCCTAAACCGACTTGTAAAAGAGAAGTTGTGCGAAGAAATAATTCTGCAAAAGCCCTTGAACTCGTTGACAGTGATCGTGCCACTAGCACATGAAAATGTCTGCACTTACTGGACAAAGTAAGACGTATGTGAACGACACATTGCAAGAAAATATTCTGGGCCCTTAATATTACCAACAGTCATTTCCCCTAAGTCTCCATTCAGATGTTGGTTCATTCATCAACCGATTTACCAGAAAAGATCGTTTGGAAATTACGAACAGTTTAAGACAGATCTTACGAAGCCTCGGAAACCTACATGGGCTCAATAAATTCAACAAATTCCCTTATACTTTGAAAACTTTTCCCTTGTACTTTTCTATGAAATTTTGACCAATACAAGTACATGTTCATTTTAATTGAGTTGTGACATCTACATTACAATTATTGAGCCTGCACTGAGTCAAATTTGGAAATTCTTAAATGGCAGACGTGCAGCAATTAAGTGCAGGACGGCGTTCTTGAACAGCCACGTAAGTAACAGGATAATTGTGAGTGGCGACATGAACCAAAAGCCCGCAAGACAAGGTTCGTTAAAATGCCGATATGAAAGAATTGCGAACGATATGTGCCCCAGTAGAAGCCGTTAAATTTGATGGGCCTTCTCAGATAAGTCCACTGATCGAACGGTACCATTGCAGTTTAGTTTCGTTTATTTTGGTGCGCTCATAATCTTAGGTGAACGATGCATGACAATAATCAGAATTCGACTGCAGAATCAAAATGGATTACTATAATTTGAAAATTTAATTTACTAAATGCTTGAACATACCGTTTTTGTATAGAAAATGTAAGTTGCTGCTTTCGATTTCATGATATTTGAGGCGTGTTGTTAATAGATTTGCAACTACGACTTTCAATATAAGTCTTTATTAAATTTCTCAACAAAATAGACGTTACACGAACAAATGTTGATAAATTCTGATAGCTGAGAGTGATTTGATTTCCGTTTGAAGCGTTATTTAGTGCAATTATATTTCGATTAGTGCGTGATTTTGCAAAAAAATTAGAATGCCAATAGATACAGTTTCTAGAAGGTGGGAAATGCCACAATGCAAAATTGGTGAAATTTCGATATCCTCTCACTTGGATAAAAAAGCGTTTTTTATATTTCATCACAGGCAATAAAATAGATCTCATACCTTGAAAAAAAAGTGGTCCCAAAAAATCAACTTTTTGGTCTTGTAGTGACATATTTTTTCTCCTTATCCGATTTTCAAAATTTAGGGCTCATATTAAAGTTAAAACTTCACAGCTGATTTGAGAAGGAAATTCGACATTCCAAGTTGCACGAATAAACGAAATATTTGAAAGTGAACTTCACTTCTGTTGAAATCCTGCCGGAATCACGGATTTCAGGAGTAACTCTGATTTGGGTTATTTTTTATCTAATCCTCTATGTGGAATTTGTGACTTCTATTGTCTATGAAGTTTTAGCTTCAACATGACCTCTAGATCCTGAAAAGCGATCCAAGCGCAGAAAAGTTATCGCTACAAGACCAAATAGTAGATTTTTTGAGACTACCCTGTAAATAGAAGAGATCGCCTAAAAATTCAAAAACCTTTTCGAGCTATTTAGCTTATCTTTTAACTTTTGGTGTCGGGACCCAAAAAAATCTTCTTTGTCCAACTAGGAGCATGCCAAACTGTCCAAAATTTGCATTTTTTTCATTTGCCGCCCTGCAGAAAATTTATCTGATTTATCTAGTTTCCATAAAGCCCTTTGAGCTTGTCGCATGACAGGGCTCACAACAAAGCTCCATTGACTCGGTGACGCATTTGTGCATTGACTCCTTGACTCGGTTGACTCATCAACACCAACTCGAAGTGCAATGTAAATCAATGGATTCTTTGTATAATAATTATGTAAGAATTATCAGATGTAAATTAATGGTTGGTCAGCAATGACCAATTTTACTAAAACTTAAAAAAATATATAGTTTCAATAGAAGACTCTTTATGAGGCTGCAAATTTGGAATATTTCAGCGCTATTCGAACCACTTTTGAAATTTCCATTCAAAACCAACGGATGTTTCCCGCACTTTCAAAAATTTGTTAGCGACGCAGCAAGCTCGCATATTAACAGCAGCATCCGAAAGAACATGAAAATAAAAAAATTATTTATTTCACTTCAAGTACTTAAAATGAAAGAGGAATTTAAAATCTCCGCCTCACGTGTAACTTCTTCATATACTTCATAACATTGCTGCTTTTTTACATTTTTGTCTGTAATTTTAAATCAGATAAATAAAATCTTAACCTTAATAAGCCCACGCCTTACTTTAATTTCCTTCAAAATCAGTAAAATCATTAGTTGTTTTATTATTTTAATTAGTAATAACTGTTAGCAGTAACTTAAATATGTTGCATTTTCTTGGATATTTACTCTGGTATTGAGAACGAAAAATCAAATAAACAATTAGAAATTCCTCTAGGTGATTGAGCATCTACTCCCAATAGTGAAACTTCATTAATACCAATTAAGGCCCGAAAATAGATGACTGTTGTTTCCCCGACCGTGTCAAGGGAGGATCTCGGAGCTCGCGTTTGCTCGCCTGTTAAAAATTAATTTACCATTTTCAACTTGATTAAATCTGACGTGAGCTTAATTATTGTGTCTTAATCGCTTAAAATTCGACAATTCAAATTTTGCTTAATGAATGTGAACGTATTTCTAGCTGGGCGTGGTAGATTTACATTTTGTTTCATTGCAATTAAAATTAGCTCCCAGCTAGTTTGGTTAATAACATCACAATCATTAGACTCTAATTAACAATTTCATACATTTTATTTCTAGAATTTTATTTACTACCTCATGGTCAAATATTTTAAAAATTAAGGTAAGTTATTTTTTTTTATTTGCTGGCACTAGGAGCGGGAGAAATGTAATGAAGCGATTTAATATAAATAAATCAGAAACCTACTCACAAACAGACACCTAGAAGTACGCATAGACAACACCATCTCCTTTGCTTTCTCCCCTGAACAAGGACTCCCGCAAGGATCCCCGCAATCATCCCTTCTTTACAATATATGCTGCCACTGCCACGACATATACAATCACAGTCTCCACGACAAAAGACACATTGACAAATCTGCTTACATACTACAATACGCCGACGACACTGCATTGATCGTGCACGACCAAACTACAGTAAAAGCAGTACAAAAACTTCAAACACTAACAGACAATACAATTGCTTGGTTCTATAAAATGAGACTTACACCAAACGCCACGAAAAACCAACTACTTTTACCAAACCACCAAATTAAAGACGACTCTCCATCAATAACAACAGACGAAAACAGAATTAGACCAAAACAAGAGGCAAAATATCTAGGAATGACACTGGACCAAAAACTAAAATTTACAAAACACGCACAGAACGTAAGAACAAAAATAATTCAACGGACAAAACACTTCCGATCACTGACGTACAAAGACAAAGGAATTAGTACACAGACCGTCACAAAAATTTACCAATCAAAATGTAGTCCTCTACTTGACTACGGACATATACTGACAGTGAACGCATATAGGAAAACTAAACAACACATTCAAACAACAGAACAGATAACCCTGAGATCACTAACCAAAATAAGACATCCTCAAAACCAACTACACAACCCCTCAAACCAACTACTCTACGAACGAACAAAAATAACGCGAATAACAGAAAGACAACTCCAATTGCAAACGAAATGGAAAAACAATCCCTACAACTGGACCCTACTGAATCCCCTTTGCCTCACGAGACAATCCCGCTTCCGCTTCCCAACAACAACTGTTGTTACCTTCACACAGTACACAAGAGTGTCTTCTCTTTAATTCCATTGACCAATTTAGAGCACTCGTTTTATTGAAATCAATTCATTTTCGTGCGTACAAAATATTTATAGAGTCCATGTATAATCCAACTTTGTCACAACGTCGTGATAATGAAAATATATTTTATAGCGTCTTTATAAAAAATGTACGTTATATTTCAAAAGTATACTTTACCTTCCATTTTGAGCGGTTCTTAAAATCTATATTATAGTGAAATACTTTCATGAAAAGGACTGTTTTGTAGCTATCAATATTTTATCTTTCTAAAAGTAAACTAATAGAACAAAACACAATAGACTCAGGTAAAATTTGAATAAAATCTGACTTTACTTCTCACCAATACGCAAATTACGAGAAACTATTGATCACCATTTCAAGTCTTCATTGGGTCTTCAGGCAACCACTCTTAAAGCTGAATGATGCTAATACTGACTAAACGTTGGGAACAAGTTCATACGAAGCGTCTGACCGGGTGAAACTCACTTATTTTTTTCCAAGAAAACAAGAAGCAATAGCAAGTTAAATATACTATTTACATAGCGAAAACAGCCAAAATCAAGTGAGCAAATTCAAGTCTTCGACATCGATTCACAGCCTTTGATGATGAACCACACTCATGTTGGTGAAACGTCAAAAATAATGTCTACGAACACTCTAACCACGTTGAAGGCACTGAATATTTTCATTATTCAATCACACATAAAATTAAAACATGTAAACCTCCTTCGCTCCTAATGTTTTCGATATGTTTTTGAGCATAATTTTATGAGCGAATATCCCAATACCTCGCTTTCTAAATATGTTTTTAAGGACTTACAGCTCGTTAGCGATATTTTGTACTTAACTTAAGAACGTTTCCCAAGGCATTTAGACTACCTCACACCATCCGTTAATTGAATAAAGACAAGAAGGAAGCAAGTGTGTACACATACAGCAAGTATGAAAATCCAATCAAACGAGAAGTAAAATTTTGAATAAAGAATAATTGACTAAGCCTGATGCTAAAATCGATAAAATGAGATACAGAAATGCCCTATAATATAACACCTCATAAATTCTATAAAAAAAGGGCAGTGTGACAATAACAAGTCCACAACTTGTAAAAATGGGTCAACAATACAGAGCACAATGAAATAAATTGATTTTTTTCTGCTCGCTACACGTGTCCCACTTAAACAGCCCCTATTCTAACCACCCTAAAATTTCCAAAATTAAATTATACTCTGTACAATTCCGATCCAATTTTGTGCGTGACACCGAACTATTCGATACGACGAGCATTTCAATATACCAGGCCTTTATTAGTTCGTAAACAAGATAAGGGCGTGAAAGCTGAATTAAATCATTGGAAATTTATCGGTGCACGACAAGGGCGGGGAGCAAAAAGAAACGAAAGATTTATCGCCAATGTATCATACGTTTTCCGAAGTAACTGGTTTGCATAAGTGGCTAGTTCTGATATATTAGTTGGTAAAAATGAGTTATTTCAGAGTATCAACTTTACTCTATGAATCTAGACCAGTTATCTATATCTGCAGAGTATCTGCTCAGTTGCTTTATGCTTTTAGAACCCATTCTAGAAACACTTTGTATATTATTTTCTGGGCAAATATATGACTTAATTGACCTTATTATTACTAGACCGCATTTACGCAACATTGGAATGGAAATGATCTAATCCAACTTCCATTTTCCTTATCTCGACATTAATTATTCCGAATGTTTCGTTAATCAAGTAAAAACGAGGTTTTGCGCTAAATATCACACTAATTATCATAATTAAAACTGTATGATCTATGGGAATGTCTTGTCGAGGCATATATCGGTTCATGCACGCAAACTTCAGTGTATCGCCACGCATGAAATTCGTTTCGTTTCTGTTTTCGTTTTTTTTTCTAGCTCGGTTACATTCACACGACCTCAGTTTGCGAATATCATTAGGCGTTTCAAAGCTGATGTTTCATGCAATTCACATCTACCCGACACAAAGAGGCTTAGTTAACCAGCGGTTCAAAATACGTTTGAAATCAGATTCTTTTCCACATAAAAGCCCGAATTTATGCGCTTCTTTTCGTAAAGCGTCGTCGTTTTAACCTATTTCCAATTGTCTCTGTTAAACTGGTCCATAAAAGCTCCCATAAAACCTGAAATCCGACCCGTTCTATATTCCGATAACTGTCGTTCTTCTCAATTTTCTCTTTGTGCCGGTCTTCTTTCGATCGTTCGTCTGTCGTCAAGCTACTGAGTTGCTTTGACGGATAAGTTACGACCCATCTGAAAAACGACCCAACTTTTCATTGGGTAAAACATTCAATGTTTGTTCATTGCAAATGGCCCCGGCTTTTGACTGGTTTCCATTATTGTAAATTTTCGACATTTTTGGCATAGACTTAATGAAGCGCATAAAAACCGACACACGAAAGCAGTTGAGTATAAATCGAAAGAAATTTTGGATGCACGCGGCACTGATTGAAGAGGTTTTTAAGATTCATAGAGTTTTACTCTAGGAAATCCCAAAATATTTTTCTCAGTTAGTTATTAAATAGATTACTTTCCATGGCATAAAAAAACGATTGTAAAAACTATACATTACAAACTGACTTGCAAAACAACAAAAAATAATTGTAAGAAACCAAAAGTACCGTGACTCAAGTATGTTTTGAAACAAAGTTCAAACGAAATTAGATCAATTTTGATATGAAACCTGCTGTGAAAAGTCGACATAGTTGCAACGTACCTGGTGGCCTAAGACATTATAGTTTCTGAGACCGACATTTATGTGGATATAGGAATATTTATATTTTGTATATTTCATGCACATGTTTTTTTCTTGCATTATTCAAAAAGAATGTCGAATTGAGAAATTCCCAAATCTACAATTGCAAAAATAATGCCAATTTAAAGTGTAATAACGTAAAACGATTGTCCAATTTTACGGTAATTCCGAATTGAACCAAAACGATCTTAGAAAAACTTTGTAGTCAAATGAAAGCGAGATTATTCTTGAGTCGGAAAGTGTTAGTCAGGCAGAGATTACTTACAACTCCAAAAGAAATCAAGCGAAAAGCAACAGAACAGACTTGGAATTAAATGTGGAATTCAAATATCGGCCAAATATACAGAAATACAGGAATAATTGAAAAAATATTGTCAAAAAAATGTATGTTCTTTTGATGTGGAACAAGTTTTTGATACGGTGTGGTATGAGGAATCTAACTACACATTAAGCAAACTCTTGCAAGGCAGTTTTCACAGATGCGAAATTATAAAGTATGCAGATGAAGATGCAGAAAAATGCCTAAGTACTCAGTATTAAAAGAAATAGATCCAGGTGTACCACGAAGAAATGTATTCGAATCAGTCCTTTTTCTACTGTAAGATAGTGATATTCCTAAATTACGGCATAACACGATTGCCACATTTGGTGATAAAATTGTTATAAAGGCAGTAAGTAAAAATCTCGAAGAAGCGGTAATAAATCTGCAAGCATCAGTTAATAAAATTGGAAACTGAGCTAATCCATGGCAAATCAAATTGAATGAAGCTAAATATGCCCATCTCAATTTCGCAAACAAAAAATACCAACAAGAAAAAAATTCATTGATCGGAGTTAATAATTATTAAGTAATGAAGATGTTAGTTCCCATAATATTAAATGAAAAGGTTTTTTTTATTTTTATCTGGCCCCTTAAACGACTTAAAAACCCATTTCAATTAATAATTATATTGCAATAGCATAAAACGACCTAAAAAAACAGACACCCGTTAAGCGAACGAAATTGAATCAATTTTTAAAAGCTGCTTACTTTTGCTTGGACCTCAAAAGAGATCGACACACAGGGACCACCGAAAAAAACTCAACATTTTCGTTTCTACTCCTACTGGGTATTATTCTACAGTTTAACTTAGACAAAAAACCCAAAACTCGTGGTAGTCATAAAAAGTTGAACACTTCTTTGCGCATAATTCAACCAACTAACATCAACATAGTCAATTTGACTACAAAGAAAAAACTTAATTTAGTCTTTAGACTCCAAACTCTTGCCATTTGGAGCTTATTAAAATTACGTTCTACCTGAACCCAAACATATGACCAGTTTGTGGTTATCTCTAGCACGCAATAACTTTAAAAATCTATTTGTGACTTTCGAAAACAATGTTAACTCATGTTTTTCAACTTCAAAAGTGCAACTATTCGAGAAAAGTGTGAAAGTCCTTTATTCATTTGAATTCAGAAGCAAAAGTTTTGTCAGCAAGCAAGTTTTTTGCAAAAGTTTTCAGCAAATTTTTAAAATTCCTTCTTCAGTAAACACGATCTTTCTTGTAATCCCATAGAAGAAAATCTAAAACGGCAAAATTCGGAAAGTAGAGTTTAAAAGTGGATTTGTATCGGAAATAAATGGAATGTAGGTGTAGTTTATCAAGAGTTAGGATTTTGCCGCCATTGCTGAGCTAAAAGTGGTGAGTTTTCCGGTTTTTTAGGTCAAAAGTGGAATAGTATGGTTGTAATGTCAGAAAAAAATGTAGGTTTTACTGCCGCCTATAAACCCGAAAAATTTATGAGTTTTATGTTGTAGTTTGTTTCAGACCTAAAATTTTACTCTTTATTAAAGCTCTCAATTTTTTCCAGGTTTTCGTTCTTTAATTAACAATGTTGTATTATTTGCTTAAATTAAGTTTTAGTTTTTATATTAAAATTTTCACGCATTTTCTGCCTCGGTTGAAAGTAATATTGCTTCCTAAAGAAAATGCACCTACACAAATAATTCTACATGCACTTAACAAGTATATTGAATTAACAAAATCTTGTTTTTATTGCACTTGAATAGACAAACAATAACTGCACTTCAACAATAAAGAAATCTTGAAGCAAAGAATATTTTCATTAAAAGAGTTATACTTTTTGCTACATTCCCGGAAGTTTTTGATTAACATCATAGTTTCTCTTGACGTCTAACTCATTTTTTCTACATTTAATTGATGAAATCCACTTTTTATGTTGCAACGCATATGCGGATAAATTTTTTCTCCAGAATTACGAAACATCTTCGTTCGCTAACCGTGAAATTTATTAGGTTTCCGGTAGATCCTACGTATTGCTGAAATTCCAGCATTTAATTTAGTTAAAATCCGGGCAACTAAGTTCCTAAAAGCAAGCCAGAGCAGGGCGATAAATCTTTCATTTAAGAAAGTGGCCCGGCGCGTAAATTCAAATGGAACGACCTCGTAAAGTAAAAGACTTAAAGATTGGCCCCCCGATTAAATTGCTGCCCCGATTGATTGTGAATATGCACGAATGCTGAATTTACTTTGTAACCATTCAGTAGCGCAACCAAATCAACAACAACAAAAATTTATTGACCATTAGTTCTTGCAGTTGCCGTCAATAAATGGTTTAACTTCTGGACGACCTGATTGTAGTTATCTTTAAATACTCTGTTGGTAAGAGCCCTAAGCTTAAAACAGTAATTAACATGAAGTTGGACCACACACAAACTTTATAGTCACATTAAATCTCTAATAATTTCGATAGTTCTTTTATGCTACCTGGCGATACCATCCAACCGGATCTAACGCATTAGACACATCTCCAAATAATGACCGCACGAAAATGATTTCTAATTGACTCAATTTTCGAAGCAAAGAAATTAAGTTCGTTCGGGTACTGCCTCTTTGGTAATGACCAAAAAATGTCTTCATGGAAGTGGAATCATTAGTACTTAATAAAGGTTTGTGGCCAACCAGTATTTCACAGCCTATAATTTTCAACACGATGACAATAAATGCTAAAGATTACAATTTTCGAGGATTAACTACTCAATTTACTAGTAGTTTGGCACTTAAAAAATCGTGTATTTTTGTATTGCATGGCTAGGAATGTTTCGTGTTGTTCCCAACTAGGCATTAAAGTAATAACACAACTTTTAAAATTATTTTCGATTATAAATGTACAATCATTTTCTAGATTTAATTAACTTGAAGAAACGTAATTTTCATCAAATCAGTCTACAATAAAAAGTGTATGAAGTAGTAATTTAAAATAATTAATCAATCTCGAGCAAGGCGTGAAGTAATTCTACTACTGATAATTGTGATTAATAAGGTGCTTCACTGCCTTTTTTTCCTTAACGATTCGTCTAAGTTAAGTTCTTTTAATAGGCATCTTCACATACAGATGCTTTCAAAAGCTTGCTTTTATAGAATGTATGTGCAGCAATAACTTAACCAATGTCTTGGTTCTGACACTTGAAAATTAATACAGTGGCATTTAATCGGCTATAAAAGTACAAAATCATTATTCTCTGAGGCAAAAAATAATTTATTAGCGCTTAGAAAAAACCAACTGTGATTAATGAGACAACATAGGTCCACACATCCTCCACTAATCTGCGCAGCACTTTTTGCAAAAGAGAAATACATTTAAAAGCACACTGGACGCAAATCTGCCACAAAAATACATAGAATAGTTTGTTGTCAATAATGTATTCTCGAATAGCTCAATATAGCATTTTCTCTGTTGGGGTGGTCTCTTAGGAGGAATTTAATCAGAAGCCTGAAACGCTCCAGCAATGTTAAAGCCACTTCAGTGGATCTTGAAAAAATTAAAATGCACTCTCTTATCGATTCCCCAAGGGACTGTTTATCGGCAAACGACTCACATCGAAATCTCCGAGATGTTTCTGAGAAATACTCCTTAATTATTGCTTAATTGCCGAATACTGATTAAGAGAATCGAGTGGAATTTGTGCGGTATGACGCAATTAAATATATTAAGGCACAAATATAACAGGACGAAGTTCTTTTGCAAGCAAATAACAGCATCGTTTCATTTTATATCGTTTTAATTGTTCAATTTAAAGAAAATTTGATGGTTTCCAATATGAAAATACAAATGAATACGTAGGGTGATTCACAATTAGCATGATTCCTGAAGAAGTATTTTCTGGAATAATTCAAAATTTATCTGCAACTGACGTTTTTTTCATTATCATTACGTGAATATGAAAAGGAATCAGACAAAATTTTCGTTTTTCAATTGAATTTCCAAAACAATTATATAGATACCTGCAGATTAATGTGTATTCTCATTACCTGAGTAGTAGTAGTAAACATCTTTATTTCTAAAAAAGGCTATCGACCTATCGGTCTTTCTGCCCTTGTTTAATACATGCAGTCTTAATCTAAATAAAAAACAAATATGAAAATTCTCTTATTCTAGGTTAACAATACTATTAAATAAATAAGATTTCAGTGGCAAGAAGAAATTATTTTATTGTCCACTAGTCCGTTGCGTTTGTAAGTGTTCGAGTAGCGTTGATGTAGGGAAACGGAAGCGGGATTGTCTGGTTGGTCTTGTAAGACAAAGGGGATTCAGTATGGTCCAGTTGTATGGATTGTTTGTCCATTTTGTCTGTAGCTGTATGAGTCTTTCCGAGATCTTTGTCATGTTTGTGCGTTCGTATAGTAGTTGGGTGGGGGGGTTGTGTAGTGGGTTTTGGGGGTGTCTTATTCGTGTCATTAGTCTTAGTGCAATTTGTTCTGTTGTTTGTGTATAACGTTTTGTCCTTTCCGTTCCGTTGGTCATGAGTATATGTCCAAAGTCTAGCAAGGGTCTACAAATAGCTTTATATATTTTGGTGGCGGTGTTTGTGCTGATTCCTCTGTCTTTGTAGGTTAGTGATCGGAAGTGTTTTGTTCTCTTTATTGTTTCTGCCCTGATGTTTCGTATGTGTTTAGTGAATTTAAGTTTGTGGTCGATTGTGATTCCAAGGTATTTTACGTCGTTTTTTGGTTGTGTCGTTTGGCCGTCTGCAGTTATTGTAGGGGAGTCAGCGTTGAGTCTGTGGTTTGTGAGCAGAAGTTGGTTTTTTGACGCGTTTGGATTACCTGAGTTTTATAGCAATAATACATTATTCATCACAGAGCTGCTCAACTTCAGTTGATAACCTCACTTCACAACATCAATTTTGGTTGTTTGAAAGAATTTGTTGATCTGATATCGCAGCTTGATGTTAAAATCAGGCTTTCGGGTGAAATAAGTTCAGGAAACGATTAATGTTTTGTTCTTCACATTTGACTGGCTATTCATAGCCATTGAATAGCCAGTCAAATGTGAAGGTAGAAACAACTATACATACAAACTGATGATGGTGGAGAAAGACACCGAAACGTATTTGTGACATTTTAAATAATAAACAATAAAATTGACTGGAACCCAGGAGTTTTTTTGGATTAAATTGAAATGCAGTCAGGAAAATATACACAGTTATACATATTAAGTTTTGAAGAGCATAATGGATAGACTAAACTACAGAAATATTAAAATTGTTATTTGTTTAAACGAAAGAATTAAGTTGAATGTGCCTATCAAGTCAGTAGATCATTTAGAATTTGAATCAAGAAAATTCATTAATGATGTTCAGCAAGCAGCATGGAATAACACCCCAGAAATAAGGAGAAGATCCGCTGAGTACTTATTTTAAAGAAGTCTGCGAGACAAAATATGTTAGCATTAATAGCTAATAATAAAAATATATAATAATAAATAATAGCTAATAATAAGTCAAAAAATTGCCAATAACGAAGTGACTTTTGTAATTATTAGTTAAACCCTGTCCGAGATGACATTATGATAATTTTATTTGCTATTTGTGCCATTTACTTTCGGGACATCTCTACTGAATTTATTTAGCCTTTTAAAATTAATTTAGTGTCTTAATTACAGAGGCTCCTACTTACGGTGCTTCTAGAACGGTACATGATACAAGAAATTTCATGCATAATTTAAGGTATCTGCTATTCATGAATTCTCAAGTTTTTAATTGATTTTCATGGCCGTCTATCAGCTAAAGTGTAACCGTTATTCGAATAGTTAAACAATACTGACATATGTATATTTATGCGTTCTGGTTAAGTATTAATTTGCCTGTATACAAATCATGTCAAACTACTATTTTACTTGACAAAGTAGCAGCTTTGAACTCATACAACTTAGAAAATATTTAGCGTGGTTGAGCCAAATGATCCATAAAAATCACAAAATTGGAAAGTTTTCTTTTTATAAAAAGAGTGTTTTGTACTAATATTTGCAACTTTACTTTACTTTACTGGTTTGCACTGAAATTGAGTCATAAAGTGCCGAGTTTGTGAGCGTCTAACAAGGCTCAAGTAGTAAAATTACAAGTTTAAGCGTGCTCGAGAAAAATCATTATTACTAAGAAATTTTCAAGCGAACATTGTCTATTACAAAGAAGAAAACCATAGACTAAACCAATAAACTTTACACTGTGTAATATTCAAGCCATGTATCAAGAAACGACAGGAAAAACTGCTTGATATTCATTTTTCATATGAAATACGGAAAAACCGGCAGCAGCACACGACTTCCTATGGAGCATCTCAAGGGAATATTCAGTTATTAGATTATGTTCTTCGAAATAGCTAGATGATAACCCTGAAGCCAAAACAGAAATGGAAAAGTGGAAAAAAGACGACGTAAACTAAATTTCTGCCTTAGGGACTGTCGGAATCGAGTTGGGCTCTTTTTGATGGGCATAAAGCGACGTATCTGGTTGGTTGTCGACTAGATTAGATTACGGTCTGCTAGTTCCAAAAGGAGCTTTCTAACTTCAAGATACAGGTGTAATAGAAAACACACAGAATAGTCCTTAGAACTGATCGGGTCATTTGAGACTCGGGAGCATTGAATCAAAAACAATTAAGGAGTTTTCGTGATAGGTTCAGACTGACTGTTGGGGGCGAGAAGAGTGGAACTTAAAAGAATTGTTGAAAATATAATATAACAATTGAATGTCACTTTGCCTCGATTTATGGTCAATAAGGAAGTCTGGCATTCAACGACTTAAGGAATTCTTCCCATTTCTGTGCATATACTTAAGAGCAATTTCTGTCATTATTAGCGTAACGAATTACATTTCCTAGCATGCAACAGGCATTATTTTCAGTTGGAGTATGAACAAAATGGCTTGCATTTCATTCTGAAGAGTATGCGCTCGGCTGAAGCATATTTTCGCTAATATGCAATTAATAATGGAAATAGTTCCCTATTGATGAAGCGTTTTTGTTGTAACGCTACGCAACGGTAATACTTATGAGGCTATTACTTTATGCCTGTCAATAGTCAAGTTTTTTAAAACATCTAAACAAGAGGATTACATTCATGTCGTCTTTCTATTCGTAACAGTATAATGTATATTGGAAATTCTAAAATCTTACATACATTTTCTGATTTGCTTTAGATCTAGTTTTTTTACTCTCTTACTATTAATATTTTATTTAAGTTTCTAACAATGCGCTGAATCTGAAGTAAGCTGAAAGTAATCCAACAGTAGCTAGAAGTTAACATGTGGTATGGCCCAAAGGTTTATTTTAAAAAATTGAAGCTGCAATTGAAAATTGGCGAGATTCCTCTAAGGTGTTGTCTGGAGGTATCTAAGGAGGAACAACACTTCACTCAATAACATCGCTTCACAACATCAGTTTTCATTGTTTACATGAAACTTTTGCTTGACTATATGTGTGACTGCATTAATCAACTACAAAGTTGCGGCCCCTTTGAATTTATTCGCCAATTGCATTTCCGTTTTCCCAGAAGACATATTTTGCGTGTCGCAAACAACATACCTGATTGATGTGACTGATTTTAAAGGTAAACATTTATTAAGTAAAGATTTATTCAGTTTCCACCAGGAAGGTAAACATTATGCATGTTCGACATTGTTATACATTTTAACTCATAATCGCATAATAAAACTAACCATTAATACGTTGTTTCTGGAAAATCTGGATGCATGGTTGTTTCTGTGATTGGAAAGTTAAAAAAATGTTGTAATGTTTTATTTATAATATCTAGTAACAAATACTGTTTGTGTAAAATGTTCTATGAGTCTTCTGGCCATAAGCAAATTTTGACTTTTTTTATCTTTTCCTTCCAATGAAAAACAGAGAAAAAGTTTTCCTCGTCCTAAACCATGAGAAAACAGCACTAAATTCGTGATGCCCTTATGATGGCTTAGATTTATTTTTCTTCCACAATCTATCGATCAATAATCCCAACACTCAAAGAACATCTTATATAAGATACCTGTCTTATATAATCTTTCTTAATCCCAAAGTTGAATTCATCTTCAAGGGTTGATAGTTTACCGAAACTTAAAAAACTAAATAGGAAAGAAGATTTTTGATTTTCAATTTGAAAAAATCCTCTATTTTTGTCAACAATTCACACTTCACTAGTGAATTTTCTCTATTAAATATCTCGGATCGCCGGCTCCCCTATTCTTGATATAAACCACCCGGATTTTCTATTATTATCTCACTTTTGATCTTATAAGTCCGGCCGGAGTTCGGCCCAGTGAGATGGTATTTAAATATACAGTGAGAAAATTCAGCAAAAAAGAACAACGATAATATGGGATAAACGATCTAAAAGTTTTTTGTTTGTGTAAAGTAAACTTAACAAAATGAACGTTACACAGCCAAATTTGCCCTAACTTTGGAAGTGGATAAGCTCTAATTGCTTCAAGCGATTTGGTTTTTGTTTGAAGCCTTGTCTGGTCCCATTTGTTTCTTGTTCGCCACTGTTTCGGTAAAAATTAAGCCCCTCAGATAAATTTTCTACAGGATTTTCTAGCGGCAAATAAAAAAATGCAAAATGTGGCAATGTTCGGCATGCCCCAGTAGAACAAAAAAACAGGTTTTTTGGATCCCAACACCAAAAGTTGAACATCTCTCTTATAGATAAACCAAATATCTCAAAACGGTTTTAGAATTTATCGTCCATCTCTTCTATTTACAGGGTGGCCTCAAAAAAATCAACTTTCTGGTCTTGCAGCGATAACTTTTCTCCTATTGGTCCGATTTTCACGAGCTAGAGCTCCTGTTGAAGCTTAAACTTCATAGACAATTTAAGACGAAAATTTGATATACACTTTTGCCCAAAAAACTACCCAAACCAGGATTGCCCCCGAAATTTGTGATTCTGGAAGATTGTCAACTTTGTGAAATTTACTTTCAAATATTTCGGTTATTCATGCCACCCTGCATATTGAATTTTCTTCTGAAGTCGACTCTGAAGCTTTAGCTACAACATGAGCCCAAAGGTTTCGAAAATCGTATCAAGGGAAAATAAATTATCACTACAAATCAACAATCAAGTTGATTTTCGTGATACTCTGTAATGACCACTCTATAAATAAACGTGATGGGCGAAACATTCAACAACTTCTTTCGAGAGATAAGGTGTATCTTTATGCCTGTGGTATTGAAATACAAAAAAAAAGTTTTTTTGTCCAAAGGAGAACTCGTGGAACTTTCAGCAATTTTGAATTGTTTCATTTATTACCCTGTAGAAACTTTATCTCAAACTATATCTAATTTTGTAATGAAGTGTGTATAGTAGTAGTAAACATCTTTATTTCTAAAAAAGGCTATCGACCTATCGGTCTTTCTGCCCTTGTTTAATACATGTAGTCTTAATCCAAACAAAAAACAAAGAAGAAAATTCTCTTATTCTAGGTTAATAATCTTATTAAATAAACTTTCCAATTCTAATGACAAGAAAAAATTATTTTATTGTCCAGTAGTCAGTTGCGTTTGTAAGTGTTCGAGTAGCGTTGATGTAGGGAAACGGAAGCGGGATTGTCTGGTTGGTCTTGTAAGACAAAGGGGATTCAGTATGGTCCAGTTGTAGGGGTTGTTTGTCCATTTTGTCTGTAGCTGTATGAGTCTCTCAGAGATCTTTGTCATGTTTGTGCGTTCGTATAGTAGTTGGGTGGGGGGGTTGTGTAGTGGGTTTTGGGGGTGTCTTATTCGTGTTATTAGTCTTAGTCCACTCCAATACATTCCTGGGTTTCAGTCAATTTTATTGTTTATTATTTAAAATGTTACAAATACCTTTCGGTGTCATTCTCCACCATCATCAGTTTCCACACATTAAAGTCAGGAAAATATACGAAACGATATTAGTCTTAGTGAAATTTGTTCTGATGTTTGTATATAACGTTTTGTCCTTTCTCTTCCGTTGGTCATGAGTATATGTCCATAGTCTAGCAAGGGTCTACAAATAGCTTTATATATTTTGGTGGCGATGTTTGTGCTAATTCCTCTGTCTTTGTGGGTTAGTGATCGGAAGTGTTTTGTTCTCTTTATTGTTTCTGCCCTGATGTTTCGTATGTGTTTAGTGAATTTAAGTTTGTGGCCAATTGTGATTCCAAGGTATTTTACGTCGTTTTTTGGTTGTGTCGTTTGTCCGTCTGCAGTTATTGTAGGAGAGTCAGCGTTGAGTTTGTGGCTTGTGAGCAGAAGTTGGTTTTTTGACGCGCTTGGTGTTGGTCTCCATTTATAAAACCATGCCATTGTGTTGTTTGTTAGTGTTTGGAGTGTTTGAGCTGATCTCTCAGTAGTTTTGTCATGTACAATAAGTGCCGTGTCGTCTGCGTATTGTAATATGTATGCCGATCTGTCGATTTGATTTTTGTCTGGTAAGTTGTAATTGTATATGTCATGGCAGTATATATTGTAGAGAAGTGTGTATATTAAGTTACAAAATTAACGTCTCGTTTGATTTCTTCTCTTCTTTTAGAAATTACCCAGTTCCAAAGTTCGTCCAAATTTGTCAGTGTAACGTTGATTTTGTTGAGCAGTATATATCCCAAATTCTTATCTTTGAGCTATTTTAGATGGAACGTTTGCTAATTATGAATTACGTTCTTTAACTATACTGCTAGAACTAATTTATGGGAATGGAAATGTATAAATACAGATACTCCTTATACTTTTGTTTGTCATATTCTACATTTATTCCCAAAAATATCAATTTTGTAATGAGTAATCTTAAAGGACTTCTATGGACGGAAACCCGCTTCCATTTGAAATTTTCACTCCACGAGGTCTGCCTCTTTTTAAAAAGTATTTATTTTAACTCGCAAAACATCTAACTTACACACTGTAAACCGTATCAACCCATATTAGCTTTGTCTGTTTATTCTGGTTCTTCTCACATCCTGTTTTAATCTCTCGACAATGGCAAACTGAACTTTAAAATAAATGCAGGCGATAGCTGTATTACAACGATAAATTAGTAGAATGAAGTTAATTTTAAAAAATTTTACACTTTTTGGCATTGATCCTTCCGAAACAGCACCCAAAGTAGCTACAAATCATTAGGACTTAGTACGATTGAAATAAAGTTCTGGTCAAAAGTCATTGTCAAATGTAATTCCTGTTAGACTTTCACTATACCTAAGCCCATATACTATCGTTCCCAAGAACCGAAAACGGATTCCTAACAGGAAAGAGTAACATAAACATGTAAAGCCCTCTAAACTGTTCATAAAGTCAAAAAATGCCGTATACGACCGGTATAAAACCGGAATGTTCTCGTTTATAAATAGATCAAAACGATGCATGCACAAGTACAAATATGCAAGTTCTTTGTCCTCAAGCAAGCTCCGGCTGCCGTTAATTAAAGATGGCGAAAGCTACACCACTAAGAATTAATGATTAATTAATATGGATAGGAGAAGGCAAATAACGCCGTGTTGACGAAAGTACCGACCACTTAGCGGTTGGTTTAATGGCTTCTAGAACATGTTGGCAATGTATACATGCACTTTATAGAATGTCAGATAAAGAATGTTGAATTCCGCAAATTATCCCCAACATAATTTTAATTCGCGCTTTTCACCCAAGCTCAATAAGTATAAATTTACTAACAAAAGTCTCCCAGTCTATTTAAAATAAATCCCATGAAATGGATACTTTCGGAGCAAATTCCAATCTGGAATCCCTTCAATTTTCAATACATTTCCAATTTAACAACTTTCTTTCCGTACTGTGCTCCCGCTCGGAGAGTTTTTTCGGATCGAGTACGTGCCAAGATTCCAAAATCGGTAAAAGCAACGGGCAGCGTCTTGGGCGTCGTTTTCATAACGACGTCATTTATGCTACTTGGATTTCGGTTTTATTTCCCATTTTATCTATCATTTGAAGGAATATTTGGCATGGGGGGTTATATTAATATTCTCATACAGTGACCACCAGCATTTTCTTTTGTCCGTTATTGGGCGATTTATCTTCAATGGAAAAGGGATCGAGAATTGTTGCAGTGTTTCCATCAATCTTGTCACAGTATTATCTATCCATCATAGTCTAATGAAAGATCTATGCGGGGGTCTTTGAATTTTAGTTAGCAAAAATTACTTTCTCGATCAGAAGAATTCCGCCAAAACAAATGCAATTTAGAAACTGTCGGTTTCTTTATTTCTTTATTCTAATTACTTCATAAAGACGATATTTTAATCACGTTTCTTATTATGTATTATTTACGAATTCTTTATCGTTTTTATCACAGTTGCACTTTTAATACTTTATAAATTAAAGTGAATTAGTTATATTTTTAGGAAGGGCACTGTCAGCAGTAACTTGTTTTATCTGTCTAGATAATTAAGCCGCAAATTAGGTAAATAGTTAGTAACCTTATAGACCAACGAGATACAATTAAACGGAAATCCATATCTGTAATGAGCAATTTAAAATGTAAAGAAAATTAACTGTTAATTGTCAAAATATGAAGCGAACTCTTCGAAATAAAACGCAAACTAAGAAAGAAAAATGAGCCCACTTCTGTCCAAGTCTTAATATCTACAGTGTTTGTAATAGGGATGAAAAAGAATTAAACTCTAAAGAACTAAATGAAAAAATCCTCTTCATATGAAATGTTATGTCGAGGGCTTACTTTGAAATGTTTAACATTTAAAGAGAATTCAAGATAGAACAAAATTGAGGAAATATTAAATAATTGACAAGGACTATTTAAAGCTTTTGCTTTTGTTAATTAAAGGAAGTTTGGGTAAAATGTTGGTAACATCCAGGTAAAAAAAACAAACAGAAATACAAATTCAAATGGAGCGAAAGTTAGACGCAACCAAACATGCAGGATATATTGTAAGTAACATTATGAGGCGTTCACTTGCAGGCTCGCTTTAAAACCAGTTTGCAAAAAATTCCGTCAATGAAACTTAATTTTCGGAGAAAGAATTTGATGCAGGAATATAGTGAAATAAAATCAAAATTCAATGGTAGTGAGCATTTTACAACATTTTTATTCGGTTTCCATTCCAACCGCAAATTTTTGAAGGAAAACTGGATTCTGGAATTGACAAGATTCCACGATTGATAAAAACAGGTAAATTTTGAATTAAAATCGGGTAGTTTTACTTTATTTTCTAACTTCCAATATGCAGCTAATAAAACAGCAAGACCACAAACTTAAATTCACTAGACACATACGAAACATCAGGGCAGAAACAATAAAGAGAACAAAACACTTCCGATCACTAACCTACAAAGACAGAGGAATTAGCACAAACACCGCCACCAAAATATATAAAGCTATTTGTAGACCCTTGCTACTTTGGACATATACTCATGACCAACGGAACAGAAAGGACAAAACGTTATATACAAACAACAGAACAAATTGCACTAAGACTAATAACACGAATAAGACACCCCCAAAACCCACTACACAACCCCCCCACCCTAACTACTACTACGAACGCACAAAGCATGACAAAGATTTCGGAAAGACTCATACATCTACAGACAAAATGGACAAACAACCCCTACAACTGGACCATACTGAATCCCCTTTGTCTCACAAGACCAACCAGACAATCCCGCTTCCGTTTCCCTACATCAACGCTACTCGAACACTTACAAAAGCAACTGACTAGTGGACAATAAAATAATTTTTTCTTGTCATTAGAATTTTATTTAATAATATTGTTAACCTAGAATAAGAGAATTTTCATATTTGTTTTTTTTTATTTAGATTAAGACTACATGTATTAAACAAGGGCAGAAAGACCGATAGGTCGATAGCCTTTTTTTTAGAAATAAAGATGTTTACTACTACTAAAACAGCAAATTTTCTACCTTTTCATATGTTTTGTTTTTATTGAAGCAACCACATTGAATTTAACTTGTAAAGTAGAACTATTTTTTTGAACGAATGTGCGCTACTCTCATTCGAGTTATGTTCGAGCACATGTTGATTGAAAAACTGATAAACTTAGTAACTGGCTGAATATTTTATAGCAGATTTATGCCAAATTTTTCATCGCATAGATACACAAGAGTGCAAGTCTGTTAGCATATGCTTTGTTTATTTTGTAAATTTTACAATTCCAGAATCTTAGAGTATTCCTCAACAGAAAGTGTCTAATTCGACAACTGATGTAGAAGCTGTTTTCCATTCGTCTTCCAGTAGCATCCAAATAAAGACCTAATTTATTAAGGAAAGTATCCTGAGATTTGCTGGAAGCCGTATCAAAATATGGCTAAGGTCTAAATACTTGGATTTTCTTAACTAAAAGTGCTCGTGATCAGAAACTTCGTGTTGAACTTCTTCATATCTTCGAGAATAAAAATCCTCCCGAAAAAATTCACTTCACAAAATATCGAAATTCTCACTACCGTTACGTATATTTTCCTGACTGTACTTTAATTCACTTCAAATTCGAAATATTCCTGGGTTTCAGTCAATTTTATTGTTTATTATTTAAAATGTTACAAATGCGTTTCGGTGTCTTTCTCCACCATCATCAGTTTGTGCGTATAGTTGTTTCTACCTTCACATTTGACTGGACTGGTCACTCGTGAACACAGAGTGACCAGTCAAATGTGAAGGTAGAAACAACTATACGCACAAACTGATGATGGTGGAGAAAGACACCGAAACGTATTTGTAACATTTTAAATAATAAACAATAGAATTGACTGAAACCCAGGAATATTTTGAATTATTCTCACTACCAAAACTGAAAGAAAAGCTAAGTTGCACGAGACCTCTAATCAGAACTTTAACCCAGAAAAACTTAAACATGCAAAAGTAGTTTCTGAAAGCTCAACTTAGAATCAAAGCGTCTATAAAATCGCAGAGTAATTAGCTAAAGAAAGCAAACGCTGCATTTCTCCGCCGTATTTGAGCGCGGGAAGCACGTCAAACTTTCTCTGGAGCGAAAATGTTCCGCTTTAAATGGATCTTTTCAAGTCGAATCAAAATTCTAGTGACAAAATCAGTATACAGAAAAGCGCTTGGATTTTATGTGATATCGGCTTTGGCTGCTAAACCGTTTCCAAAATTTTTTTTCTCAATGCTTCTTTTCTAAGTAAGTGATTGGAGGAATCAGCAAACGATCAGTGATAGAGTGAATCACTAATTTCAAAAAGGAATATTTTAGAATATTTTCCTGGCAAATGAATGGTTGAAACCTTTTGCGACTGAAAGCTCTAAATCAATCCAAATACGGCAAAATTTTCATGATTTCCTTCCAAAGTAATTTGATTTATGTTATTTATACCATTGCCGCTCCATGTATGTGCTATGGGCGTCAACTGCCTTCATAAAATGAACTAATTGGGGTATTCGGCAACTAGGAAAACTAATTTTGAACTGGAAAATAAGAGCAATCAGCCCCCAGTCACGTCGCCTCAGCAGTCCTGTCACGTCCTGCCAAATTAAATTTTGCGGCCTGTCTGCAACTTCCAACAAAGGGGTACCTTTGAACTAAAACGTCGGGACCTTTCGCTATAGAAAATTGGGAGGAAATACGGCCGCAATTTGCCTAGTTAAGGAAAGAAAATTGTCCGTTTTCTAATCCGCTGCACATACTAAACCATGCCTCCTGCTTACAATGATTTCAAACGACGGTGCAAGTAGAATTATACATCAAAGACTGTTTAAACTGCATTTGAACCACATCGACTGGAAGTCATAAAATACAGAGATCTATTTTAACGGCAAGCAACATGAGCCACGCAAACCAAATAAATTGCCCCGTTTATGAATAGAACATTTCACACAGGAAATTCAAGAAATAGATTGGTAAAATAGCCAGGGTGTTAAGGTGAACTATATGAAAGCCATGTCAAGTCTCATTTATTCAAAGTGTATGCGCTGAGTAAAGTAAAAAAAGAAAAAGATGCAGAAGAACTATGTAATAAAGAAATTATAAAAAAAATTGTACTTTTAAAACTATTTATTTTATCGGTCTCAGAAAGGAATTCCAAATGCTTATCAACATGGCAGATTAATAAAGTAACATTTTTCTCAGGTTTGGCTTTTTGATAACTGAGTGCCTTCTTACATAATTTCACTTTTTTCAAAATTTTTCGACAGTTTCGGTATTTGTCAACAATTAGATATAATGTATATCATATGTAAATGCAAATGTCAAAACCTCAGGAAATATTACGTGAAGCGTTACATTTTTGAGAATGACCCCATAAAATTGGAGAAAAGCGTAACTTAATTATGACGATCCTTAAAATTTAACAATTCCATAGCTTTTTTAGATATGTCAGCCCATTATTAACAAATTCTTGGAAAATGTACCAGATTAGTATAATATGAAATCGAGTTAGACAAAAAGATAGGTAAATCCAAACACAACACAATACAAATACAATGAAGAATAGATAATTTACACTACCAGCAATTCCACATGTCCTGTTGCCGTTTAAACTCACTTATTTAAAATAAGTAAGGAAAAACGTATTAAAATAATCTAATAAATCCAAAACTAATAATGATTAAAATTTGTCATCACTGTTATTTTTTCAATTAACGCAAAAATTCTAAATCCAGACAACTGCAAACAGTTCATGGGTTCATTGTGTTACCCACTTGAAGGAAAAAATAAGCAAATACTTACAATATCTAAAGCGATTCGTATTATTTGCGATCAAATATTCTGAAAAGACTAAACAATATAAAAAATGATTGAAGCTCAAAAACAAAAAGTTTGAATTTCGGCAAGACAAATATATTAGCTAAGAACAAAAAAATATTAAAAATTAAATTATTTTCTTTGACTTGCTACTCTAACAATGCTAAATCAAGCGTTTATTCACGGTTACAGCACCAGACAATTTCACCGTAAATATTTAATCGGAAAGTGTTGTATTTATATTAATTGGACTTTGCATCTCTTTGGGCAGTGATTTTTTTGTCTCCTTGCACATGAATACTTCATGTGCAATTAATTACTATATTCATTAATTTAACTAATATACTATACTATACTATATACTTCATTAATTTAAACTATACTTCATTAATTTAAAAATGTGGAATTCTATGATAATTAAACGGAATGTTAAGCAAATGTGCAATCATAAAACTGTGCCTAATGACGGTTGTTTATACGTAAATAAATATTTGAATTAATACGAAATATTGATATAAATATAGAGTTTACGGCCGGGACCCAGCAAATATAAAACTGACCACAAGAAATATTACAGAGGAAAATTCACAAGCTACAATGAAGCCTTTAATCAGAAAGTGTTTGAAACATTTTAATTAGAATGGCCAAACGTAGCAACTAACATAAATGATAATAAGGATGTTATATCTGAGACAACTTTTAATAACATTAGTCTTATCATTAGTGAACTGAAATATGAAGATATTAACCACTCTTACTTTTTTTTATATTAGCTTTATATAGTTTATAAAGAACGGCGCCCTACTTTTCAGCAATTTTCGAGTAATGTTAAATTATTCCTAGATAATATAAGTATAAACCAAGCGAAATAACAGTAATAGTAGGGATACGAAAAATTCTCGTCTAAAATAGAAAGAACTGAAACCAAAAAGTCGTTCTTAAATTATGTCCCTATAAAGCTCTACTCATTTAAGACCAATTAACATAACAGGGACCTGAAAAATGGATCACTGAAAAAGCTGTAAGATCAATAACTAAAGATAAAGTAGTGATATATCAAACAAGTATAACAGCAAAGTTTTCTTGAAAAGCTGAAAGTAGAGCAACAGTTGAAATATTTTTCAATCAATTCAAAACATGATTAAATTAAACAAACACATTGCAGATATCAAACTGAATTTCCTTTCGCTTCTTGACTAATAATTTAGATTGATCTTCTTCGCGTTCAATTTCGAAGTAACATTGTTTGCTCATGGCTCATTATCTACCCTAGGAATACTTCAACACCATTCGCAGCACTTCAATTGTTATCTACCGATCTGAGGGTTACTGTTCGTCATTTCCCAACAGTGACACATACAGGTTTCATTACATTACTTATAAAGATGCGTTGATAATTTAATATCTCGAGCTGCACTGCACGAGTACCAAATTCCATTAGCGCCCACACAATCGTAGACAACACGTAATTGGTCGCACTCGAACATAAATCAAGCCACAACGTGTACAAAATGTACCATTTAAGAGCTACACTCCCTACGAAGAATTTCAACAAGTACGAGAGATGGAAAAGAACAAACCCACTACGAGCCGTGCTTGCTATGCATTTTGCCCTACTTTCAAGTGTATTAAAACATCTATATTCGTAATTTTGCTCCACCGTATTATTGAAGTTTTATTTGGAAATTGGAAATATATTCGAATGATACTAATATAAAAGACATTAAGGAATAAATTGGGTAGGAGATTAAGTAGTGCCACATATTACTTTCTCCTAAAAACGACGCATGTGGCTCATGTATTACATAAACAGCCTAGTGGGATGAATGTCAAAGTATCAAATTCATACAATGTTAATTATGAAGATCAGTGGTAAGAGGAAAAGGGTTGAAAATTTTGCATTAAAATGGATCATTGTCTATTAAAAATTGGAGCTATTGCAATACGTGGCCTGATTGAAAAATCGGTTGGTACAAAAATGAAAACATCAAGAGGCAAATCAAGTGTCTTAAAACATTCTTCCAATTCTAAAAAATCTACAAAACATAAAAATGATTTTCGCATTGAAAGTTTATTTATTACATACTTAGACACTCATTCGGATCGTCATTACTTCCACAATACAAATCTAAATAAATGTACATAATTCTATCTGTATAACTTAAAGTATTCCGATAGCTGAAAGTTATGTGAGACCAACAAGGAAACCCACTTTAAATACCTTTTATTTAAGGAGAAACGGTTTCAGAAAAATGAAAAACTTTGAACAAACACACTATGAAAGGTGGCGTTAAAAAACTGAACTGGAAATTTGAAAAATCTCAATATTTCGTGATCATACTTGCCAAATCGATCAGAAGTAGAGTTAAATAATATTTAAGATCTAGGAACAAGATTACTAACACTGTTCTAGAAATCGGTAAAAAGCTGGAAATAACCCAACAGCCCAAAAGGAAGTCGGAAATGAACAGCTTGACTTCGACTTAATAGCGGGTAAAAACGGTTCATAAATCAGGGACCTTGATCTGAGCTGGCCCGCACGTAGCCAAACAACAAAAGTAGCTAAAGAAATATATCCTTTCCACATTAAAACTGTTTTACACAACTCGAGAATTCAAAAATGCTTGAAAATTGCATTATAGCAAATGCAAATGACAAAAGTTTTTGAAATTTGAGATACAAGAACAAAAAGAAATTAAAGAACATAATCAAATCTGAGACAAATATGGGAAGGACGTGCCTTGTCTTCAAAATATGTTTGATAATTCATTAAGGAAAAAAATATTTTTAAATCTTCCCAATTCACAAAAATCACAATTCCTTAGCCTTATTTGAAATGAAAACACTATAAAATTTGGGCATAGCCAGCGAATTTATATATCCGAGTGTTCTAACAAACCTCACATACATCTTTTAAATGCAGAGCTCGTATGAGAGAGAATTCCACAGCGCAATAAAAGTTTGTCAAGAGCGCACACCTATAACGATATGTTCGTTATATGTATTTGATTTTCTAGAGTTGTAGGAAATTCAAGTCAGATCCACAAGCTCGAATCAAATTGTGAGACTCGTATTGCTTATTGATACGTTTAACTTTTTTTCTTTAGGTTTTCTGAACTCATTTTCGTGCGTTGGCTACTAAACTGTTGTTGTTTGGGCATGATATCATAGTACTTTGCTTGGATGTTTAGTATTTTTAGTTCATCAACTTATTTTCAATGTTTTTAATTTGATAGCTAATTTTATAGGTTTACTAAAATAGATAAAGTAAAGGAAAATGCTAATTTAACCCACCGTCTTAGCAAATCAGGGTAATTTTTTATCTTCCTACATAGACATGTACTACACATAAAATATAATAAAAATGCCTGTTAACTGCTTTCGATAACCGTATAAACTCGTAATCTAAATCATCTAAGTAGATCTATTAAGGTATGTTTTACCTATGTATATAAGTAGTTAAGATCTTCAGATATCCGGATGAAAAATATATTTTGCTGGACGGACAAGTGACTTCAAGTTAATCGGATTACAATTGAAAATACAGTTTATTGATAAAATTAAGTTTATTACTTACAGGATCGCATGTCCGAGCGCTTTAAGCTTGTACATTTGCAGCACTTACCTGTAACGAAAAAAATGGGTTAAAGTAGGATACAAAGAAAGCAGAGGGCAGTTTTAATACGAGCTCCTAATAAATGGAAAGAACGAATACGATCAAATTAAATCATCCAAATCAGTGTGCCAAACTATCACTAACAATATGTGGCATTTGTGTAATGCTTTTCCCTTACATACTATTCTATCTATTTCATTTAAAACGATTTGTGTAATGCCAGTTTTGCCCAATTTTTGCAGCGACGTATTCAACGTATTAACAGGCTCAAAAACTCTCCTCTTGGGGTTTAAAAATACCGCAATAAAATTCCCATTTCCGTTAACAAAATCATAAACCTTAATTATAACCGACTTTTGCCTGCAACAAAAATACCATAATTTCAATGGCAAAAAACACCCATTTCATGTATGGAAAGTTGTATGCCGATTTTTCGTCTTTTAGAAAAAGTCTTTGTTTATAAAAAAGAAGTTATAGGATTTCAGATCATTAGCTGCCATTAAACAGACATACTATATCATTTTATTAAACATTCTTAAAAATTATATTAAAACCTCTAAGGTTTGAACAGAAAAAAACATAAAAAAAACCCCGTTTAAAAATTTTCACATAATGTGAAATGCTTTCAAATAAACAGGAAGAAAAACAAATAAATACTGAAGTAAACAGCATAAATGCCTTAAAATTATGAGCTGTCACACCATGAATTACTAATTTAGTAAATACATTTAGCAATCATTCCTTCTAAACAGAACCATTGTTGTTCTACTCAACTTCAACTAATTGTTCGACTTATAAACATTGAAAAGTGATCAACAATATCAAATCTAAATTCATTTGGTCGCACCGATTAACGATTTCAAGATTCAAGTTTGGCCAATGAATCGTTTCTGCTCCAAAGGATTTCCATTTTTGCAAATTGTTATGTTTTTGTGGAAATATTTGCTGATTTTGCATTAGAAACCACAAGTAATTGCACAGTACATCAATGCAATTTTAGAAACCGCTCGAAAGTGGTTTAAACATGACAAGTAAAATTTTACAAGTTGCTGTTTAAAGTGGAATAATTATTGAAAATCGTTGTAATTCAGTTTCAGTTCTACACCTGTTAAATAATTTAAATAAATAAACCATCTAAACAAAGGCATAGCTTGAATTCTACAAAATTTGTCCTTCCAGTATTTATAATATATGTTATAAAAAAGCATGAAAATAAGACAAAAATTGAGTTGAGTAGAATAAATTAAAAGTAAAATAAGTTGATTTATAGCATGCATTTTCCATGACTCTTAAGTCGAGCTTCTAGTGCCAGTGTTGATAGTGCTAAATATTTATTAAAGAGAAATCTTCGCACCAGCAAAGTCAAGGCATGTGGACGTTTATATTAAAAAGCAGCTGAAGCTGTCCACGCATCAAATAAAATCAGATTCATACAAAAACCGTAGTCGCTGCTTCAATCCAGTTTTTCCGCGTTGTTTTGGATCGCGTTCTGCACGAAGTACAGAAAAAGAAATTTTATTGCCCCTGTTACAACGCGAACCAAACCAGTTACAAGCATTAAATATTTCTTTTCAATATAAAAGTAATTAAAGTATATGAGACAGGTCAGCTAATAAGTTTTTCGATATTTATAAACTAGCAATTTGCAGGTACAAACATACGTTTTGCGGCTAGTGATCTATTCAGATCGATATCGGATACTATTATCGACGGTACGAATCTCGAGGATGGATTACTGTAAACCATGATTAGAAATGGAATATAGTAGTAGTAAACATCTTTATTTCTAAAAAAGGCTATCGACCTATCGGTCTTTCTGCCCTTGTTTAATACATGCAGTCCCAATCCAGACAAAAAACCAATATGAAAATTCTCCTATTCTAGGTTAACAATACTAGTAGTAAACATCTTTATTTCTAAAAAAGGCCATCGACCTGTCGGTATTTCTGCCCTTGTTTAATACATGCAGTCCCCAATCCAGATAAAAAGCAAATATGAAAATTCTCCCATTCTAGGTTAACAATGTTATTGAATAAATAAGATTTCAGTGGCAAGAAGAAATTATTTTATTGTCCACTAGTCCGTTGCGTTTGTAAGTGTTCGAGTAGCGTTAATGTAGGGAAACGGAAGCGGGATTGTCTGGTTGGTCTTGTAAGACAAAAGGGATTCAGTATGGTCCAGTTGTAGGGGTTGTTTGTCCATTTTGTCTGTAGCTGTATGAGTCTCTCAGAGATCTTTGTCATGTTTGTGCGTTCGTATAGTAGTTGGGTGGGGGGGTTGTGTAGTGGGTTTTGGGGGTGTCTTATTCGTGTTATTAGTCTTAGTGCAATTTGCTCTGTTGTTTGTGTATAACGTTTTGTCCTTTCTGTTCCGTTGGTCATGAGTACATGTCCAAAGTCTAGCAAGGGTCTACAAATAGCTTTATATATTTGGTGGCGGTGTTTGTGCTAATTCCTCTGTCTTGTAGGTTAGTGATCGGAAGTGTTTCGCTCTCTTCATTGTTTCTGCCCTGATGTTTCGCATGTGTTTAGTGAATCTAAGTTTGTGGTCGATTGTGATTCCAAGGTATTTTACGTCGGTTTTTGGTTGTGTCGTTTGGCCGTCTGCTGTTATTGTAGGGGAATCAGCGTTGAGTCTGTGGTTTGTGAGCAGAAGTTGGTTTTTTGACGCGTTTGGTGTTAGTCTCCATTTATAAAACCATGTCATTGTGTTGTTTGTTAGTGTTTGGAGTCTTTGCGTTGCTCTCTCAGTAGTTTTGTCATGTACAATAAGTGCCGTGTCGTCTGCGTATTGTAATATGTATGCCGATCTGTCGATTTGATTTTTGTCTGGTAAGTTGTAATTGTATATGTCATGGCAGTATATATTGTAGAGAAACGGTGAGAGCGGGGATCCTTGAGGGAGCCCTTGTTCAGGGAATGGAATATATTTTCTTCAATATTCCTGATTCCACAAATTTGATGCAGTTTACAGCGAAATTAGCCAAGAAAACAGATTGTGCGTCTTTAACCATATGAATGCAATCAGAGGATTTTGTTTTGTTTGGAGATATTTATTCTTTTACATCGATAAATTAATTGGACGAATTGTAGATGTTTGAAGTCAAACCTTTCAGTGGAAAGTTGGAAGCTGTGAAAATATATTTAAATATTGAAAATGGGGCAGTGTTTCCTGCTTCAGAAAATGTGCGGGCAGGAAAACGTTTACTGAAAACAGGTAATGAAAAATGACTTGCCTGATCACAGGAAGGTTCTTCTGCTACCAAAAAATGCTCGATCTAAAAAATGCAAATGATGATCTTGGCTTCTGGAAAATTGAGCAACGATTCCAAGATTCGCAGGTTTTATTTTAATGACTTAGGGGCAAAAATGTAAACGTTGTAAGTTTTATTGGAATAAACATTTGCACTGAAATGTTGTGTTTTCTTTTATAGCTATATTTTTGGAGTTGACTTTGCATATGCTATTTTCCGGTATTTTTAATGTGATTTGTCAATGATTGGCTTCGCTAGCCGACGATAGATAATAAATACAACAAAACTAACAAAATTTCTCTTGATAAAAAACTCTAGATATCAATTGTTTAATTTCAGTCAGTCAGGAAGTTACAACATTGCGGGCAAACACAGAAACTTTCTAGTTTGGTCATAATTTATACATGAAGAACATGTTTACTAATTAATAGTTAAACTAGAATCGAAACTAACTCAGACGATTTCGTGATGACGAACGGTGTTCCACTGACAATTTATTCTCCTCCGCGCATTAGTTAAAGTACCTTTAACGGTACCCGTTCACTTCAAAAACTCGAGAACAAGCATGGTTGGGCGAAGCCGGGCATTGTTCGACAATTTTTCGCGTTGTACCAAGAGCCGAGCCTGTAATTCGTACCGGCTAATTTACCGATGCCCCGAAACAATGCACTTCCCAGATAGTGGATTTACTCGATAGGGAAATAACCTTGCTTTCCAACATTTCCAATAATGTACCATGTGTATTCAAGTATGGAATTTCGTGCATTCGTTCCGCTTTCAACTGGGTGGTTCTTTCATTTTCAACCTTCTTCCTTAAGTTAAAAGACTATGTTTGAAACACGGCAAACTATCGTAGTGCAAAAGAATTGTTTGAGGCCGAAGTTTGAATTATCATTACAGCAGGCCGATTTATCTCAAAATACAGAAGACAAAAATGAAAATGCTCCATTTCCAAATTGTTAATTAACAAATCAACCGTCCACCAAATATACATGACAAGGAAAATTACGCAAAACATCTCAATATAAAAATTATACTCTCACCATTCCTATATAATATATATTGCCATGATATCTATAATTACCACTTACCAGACAAAAACCAAATAGACAAATCAGCGTACATATTACTATACGCGGACGATACTGCACTAATAGTACACGACAAAACCACTGAAAAAGCGACTGAAAGACTCCAAACACTAACGAACAATACAATGTCATGGTTCTATAAATGGAGACTAACACCAAACGCGTCAAAAAATCAACTTCTACTCACAAACCACCGACTCAACGCTGACTCCCCTACAATAATTGCAGACGGCCAAACGACAGAACCAAAGAATGACATAAAATACCTAGGAACCACGATTGACCACAAACTTAAATTCACTAAACACATACGAAACATGAGGACAGAAACAATAAAGAGAACAAAACACTTCCGATCACTAACCTACAAAGACAGAGGAATTAGCACAAACACCGCCACCAAAATATATAAAGCTATTTGTAGACCCTTGCTAGACTATGGACATATACTCATGACCAACGGAACAGAAAGGACAAAACGTTATATACAAACAACAGAACAAATTGCACTAAGACTAATAACACGAATAAGACACCCCCAAAACCCACTACACAACCCCTCCACCCAACTACTATACGAACGCACAAACATGACAAAGATTTCGGAAAGACTGATACATCTACAGACAAAATGGACAAACAACCCCTACAACTGGACCATACTGAATCCCCTTTGTCTTACAAGACCAGCCAGACAATCCCGCTTCCGTTTCCCTACATCAACGCTACTCGAACACTTCCAAACGCAACTGACTACTGGACAATAAAATAATTTTTTCTTGTCATTAGAATTGGAAAGTTTATTTAATAAGATTATTAACCTAGAATAAGAGAATTTTCATCTTTGTTTTTTATTTAGATTAATACTACATGTATTAAACAAGGGCAGAAAGACCGATAGGTCGATAGCCTTTTTTAGAAATAAAGATGTTTACTACTACTAAAAATTATATATTTTAAACTGTAATCAAAAAGGTTTTCTTAACGGGCTTTAAATTGTTAATTACAATCAGAATTATATATGAAAATGTGCAAAACCTCACCAACAAGGGCCGTTTCTTCAAGTGTTTTATTTATTTCTTGATTGCGATCTATTTATGTTTTTAAATTCTATATTGTCAGTATACATTTCAGTTATTCAAACCTATTTTGATTTATTCGCAATAATTTTTTTCGCATTGTAAATGGAAGCAGACTAAACATGGAAAGATACTCTAAAGAGAACGGCGAATAACAAACACAGCTGAGTCTTAATACTTCACAAAAACCATGATCCCAAGGGTTTTAAATAGATATAACAGCCTTTGATTCCAGATTTACAATTTGCAATAAAAAAATACATAAGTTTTATCAGGAATCTTTCAACACATTTTTAGTATACAAATCGAAAGCACCTTCACTCGATTCTCCAATGTATTTCAAGAGAATATATAAACAGAAAGCTCAGAGAGCTAAATAAATTCTCAAACAAAGTGAATTAAATTTTTACCGGATTTGTACATACAGATGTACAGAATAGTGCGAATCGGTTCAATTGGAAAAACAAGAACATTAATTTCATCGGCTTCTAGCGCCATCTGCTTCGAATGGACAAAAAATTTTGGTAAAAATTAACTCGTTTTTAGCGTAAAATACAAAGCTCGGTTAGCGAAGTCCGAGTTAGTTCCAATTCCAGTTCGAATTAGTCGAATAATATTGAGACAAAATGGAACAATGTTGTCGTGAATAATAACAAATTATATAATCATGATATAGAAGCAGAAATCATGCTGTAGAAGAATAATAAAGAGGCAGTAACCATTAAAACGAAAATAATGCAGACAATCAAAAAAGTTATCAACGGGAAATGAACAGCTTCAATGAATGAAAGGTAAATGAAAAAATAAGTGAAATGAACGCATTGGATGCCATAAAATACACCAATATAATGAAGACAAGAAGGATAGATCTGAAAACATAATAAAAGACTGAAGATAGCTAACAAATAAAATTCACATTAACTCTTAAATAAAGTAGATAGTAAAGAACTAGAAGAACAAGAAGAGTCCATTCAGGGCCTGAGAGTTTTACAAACTCAAACCTCTTCAACTATTAAAATAATAATAAATTTTCAAAATGTCCTGTCCATTTTCTAATAAAATGTTTGGTTTGGAAGTGTTTAAAAAGCAAATTTATTATCACTCCGGGCCATATACAATAAAATCCGGGAAAAATCGAATAAAAACGAATACACATCCATGCAGTTCATGGCTGAATAATAGATAGAAACAGAGCAGAAAAATCTGTCTCCCTACTTTGGGCCATAATTTATATCCCCAAGTGCATGTGCACTTCAAAATAAATGCCCTTTTCCACAGATGTTGATTGTTTGCTCCACAGGGTCGTGTTTTATTGTTTGGGGGTGTTACGGATGCCATTCTTTCTATTGCGCGCCCCCTTTATTTTGGAAACTTTGCGTATAAATCAGCTTTCACTAGGCAAGGAAGAAATAAACCTTGAAGACAATTAGACAAAGCCCCAAACGGTCAATGGATGACAACTGAGAAAAAACCTTAATGAATTTGGAGTTGGAAAATTAAAATCTGGAAATCTGTAATTCACTGTGCTGTTTCTATTTAACATCGATTGAATTTGCTGCAGTTTCGCCGAGATTTGACACGAGCAACTTATAAACCGCTAATTGAATTGATGCTTTATCCATATTAATCATTTCCATCGATTTACCAATCAATTATGCAAAGGCGCCTGAAGAGAATTGGCTTTTAATAGCAGACAGTTAACTGAGCATTAACGGATGAGTCCTCGTTATACCCGATTTGAATTTTACTACGGACATCAAATTAGGTCTCTAAAGACTTCCTTGTTTCATTTTGCATTTGAATATGCCTTTTGATGCAAACAAAGAACAATTCTTCCCATTCCTATTTAATCTTCTGGCTGAATTATAAAAGTTGTTCAAAGAAACGGAAAAATAATCGAAATTTCTATTAAAAGTTTTTTCGCGATAACATCAAAGGGCGAATCGTTATAAATAATTGAGACAAGCTGAAAAAACGCCACGCACGAAGCGTGAGATCGATTTAGCGATTAAACAGCATTTTATTACCCCAGATCGATGTAACAACCGATTAGGAATATAATTAATTCCCTTTCCGATAAAGCAAATAAAGAAAATCGACCAGATCAACGTAGATGAGTAACTTTCTCACCTGCTGTTAAAAAAGCCATATAAAACGCCTCCTCATATAAAACGATTATCTCTGGCAGTCCCGTAGAACGAGATTGCGAAAAATAAATAACTTCAACGAAGAAATTATAAATCGTAGCGAAAAATTTTATCGGTATATAATTGTGATTAAATTTTGCATGGGCTCGCGCAATCGATGGAACTAAATAAATGGAAAATTAACTTTTTTATATGTATATGGATATAGAAAAAAACCTTGAGTAGTTCTATTGCATTCTGCAAACAATTCACTTTGTACGAAGTCAATTCAACTTAATAAGGGGTTAAGTTATGAGTTCAAAATTCAAGTATAAAATTAAACTCGACATTTAAACTTAGAAATGAGAATTAGACGCCAATTCAACCTAATAAGGGGTTAAGTTATTAGTTCAAAATTCAAGTATAAAATTAAACTCGACATTTAAACTTAGAAATGAGAATTAGACGCTAATGTACCAACTTGGCATAAATTCAGTGAATCAAAAACAGGGTTTTTTGAAATCTTGCTGGGACGTCAAATAGTATTTTAAATTGCGCTATAGCACCGAAGACGCTCAGAAAAAAAGAAATGGCAAGAAACGTGCCAAAGAAATATGGCAAACATAGAAAATACTGTTAAATCGTGTAAAGTAAATCGTCAAAATTGTTATTGCGCAGACAAAAACCCACATTAGATGCCACAGTGAACATCCAGAAAAAGTCTATATTTGAGCGGGAATTTTTGGTAAACGAGTTGCAGCACCGATTTACTTCTCAAAAAATTTCAATAAAGCAGCATATTTTTAGTTCTTACAGGAAGACATATTCGCGAATTTGGCTGCTCTTTTTTCTGATCTGGATGAAGCCAATATCACAAAAATCTAGTTTGAACAAGCCTCCTCATTTTAGAAGTTGAATCCAAAGTCTCCATCTCCCAAGTCCTCCGAATTTAACATCTATGGACTATTTCTTATGAGAATACTTAAAAACCAAAGTTTTTAAGATCAAACCGGAAAACATTGAAGAATTAATTAAAAATGCAAAATGATGCCCTTCAACAAAACCAAAGCCTTCATTTGGCATTTAGGCAACTAAGAGAAAGCAAAATAAAGAAAATATTAATTATCTTTCTTCGTTAAGTAGATTACTACTCCTAAAACGTGGGCAAGTTATAAATATAACTATATACTATTTTAAATCTTCGGGTTAGAATGATGCTTCAAATTAAAATATTAATACCTTATTAATAGTAAATTTTACATTATCATCAGTTGGCACAGGATTCATAGGAAAGCACAAAATAAAAGTAACAATGAGGCATAAAAAAATATAAGATATTACACCTGAGATGGTGATTTTTGGCACAGATAAATTTCCTTCTTCAAACGTTAATAGTCTGACAAAAACAGAAAGTAAACATATTTAGAAAACCAGGAAAGAATATAAAATATTTGGTAGGTACCTGCACAAGCTAGGAGTTAGCAACAGCGCTAACAATCTGTAGAAGAATAAAAATGGTACATTAAAAGGGAAATAATGCAGACAATGAGAAAAGTTCTCTGCGACAAATATACAACTTACATCATAAGAAACTGTCGCGTATTCTATGTATAATAATTGTATATGTTCAGAATCCAAGATGGTTTCCTTGAATTTTCAAGAATATTTCTTGAGGAAAAGCTCAAATCAAAAACGTTTATTAGAAAAACTTTTATTAAAATTACTTTCTAAGCACGCCCTTAGAATATTGGAACATCATTATAAAACACACTGTATATTTTGTAGCTTGGTTAACGAACGCAGGCAGAAAATACCTCTAGTTGCCCGATATTTATGTCTCACATCATGAAGCAGTTAAAATGCTAAATATAACAGCAACTTTCAGTAAGCTAATCACATTGGGGCCTTAAGTGTATTAACAATTATTTTTTTACAAAAAAAATGTGTTATAGAAAGTTTTCACTTGCTCTTAATATAGTTAAACAGAACAATCCGCCACAAGAAGCATTCTTATTAACTTTATTAAATTAATTTAGATCAGAATTCCTGTCTTATGTTGTTTCACATCTTTTAAAAACTGTTTGCAACATTAAGTGTACTCCTCACACAGAAGATAAAGCCATTTCTTTTACATACACAAAACTATTCGGTAACACAATAAAAATATATTCTTTAGTCACACAAAATTGAAGTTATACCTATGTTTTTTTGTTGATTTTCACCTTAAAAGTCTAGCGCTTTATTATAGTAATCAATTTGGCTCGCCTTTTTTGCCATTGGCATTTGTAATGTTTCCAATGAAATTAATATTAAGCGAAGTTTATCAGCCGAATAAAGCCAAAGCAAAAAGCATTGGAATGTTACTTTGAAAGTCAAGGAAAATTACACTCACCCAGAATTTGAAGTTCCCTTTGTCCAAGGCGTCCATTTTGAAAACTACTAAATACCCAGAACTCCAATTTTAGCCAGAAAGTTCACAAAACTTCTAATTCACACACAAACACACACACACACACACACACATGTCATTATATTTTAAGTCACTCAATCTGACACTGAACACCATAAATACCCGATTTGAAAATTAACGTTCTTTTCTATAAAATTACAGTAAAGGTAAATGCAACAATATGTAACTAAGAATTAAAAAAATCCCTTAAATTTGCAAAATTTTGTGGCAGTCGATCGTGCACATTTTTCACATTTGAACGGAATGGTACTAGTTTACCTGCTAAATGCTCTATGTTTATATAAACAAAACTGGTTAACATAAACACTTTTCCAAATCCAGTCGATCCTTTTATCGAAATATTTACACACTGCGCACAAAATAAGGACTTGTATACAGGCGAACAGCAAATCGAATTTCGGAAAAACAGATATTTTCCAGATGGGGCTACCCCTTGGGCCTGGGGGGAAATTGGATCATAACAAACACTTGCAAACCCATTTAATTAACTTAAAAATGGTTTAACTGAAAAACTAGACTATTGGAAGAAGATGCATCGAAATTTACTCAAGATTCCTCAAAAAAAGAGTCCTAGTTTCAGAAGTCTCTAAACCTTAACCGGAACGGCACAATACATAGCTCTTGCTACCTATTTTCAAACATTGAAAACTGAAAATTCAGGCGAAGTGGTTAACTGATTTTTTCACAGGATGAACAGAAAACATAAAACTACAGACTGAGTGAAAATCACTTGAATCCAGGCAAATGCTGATTTTTTAGAAGCGACTAAACTGTTTTAAAAACTTTGAAAACGGCAATACCCGGACAGTGTTTTCCAATGTCTTGTTCGGTTTCATGCCAATTTAGAAAATTCAAAATGCATCCTGAAGCACCTGTATTTGGCTTCAAAAAGAGCACTTTTCTTTAAGAATGCCGAAAACTCAGCAAGTTACAAATATGTATAAATATACAAAAAAATACATGTCGGAAAAATCACTTTTAGCTATCCGCTACTCTTCATAAACCTTTTCAGACTCCAGAAATAACGCAATTCGCTTGAAAAGATTACTGAAGCGCAATTTAATAATTAATTAATCTTTTACGGTAAAATTAAGAAAATAAGTTACCCTTGTTTCTAGCTTATTCTATCGATCAACTCCATAAGTGCTTTATTTTTCGAGCTACGAAAAATGGCCACTACTATTCAATATTTGGGAATATTTCAAAATTTGTTCCTAGCAGTCTTTCCTTCGCACGATATTTTCCCAGCCATATCGAGGAACAGAATGATTTTTCCTTTATTGTACTGTTTAACTGATGGACTGATTCCATTTCAGGAAATGTGAGGGAATAGATCTAGCATCAACTAAGGGTAGATATAAATATTTACAATACTGTTAGTATATTTTTCTGTATTATTTAAATGGTAAATTAGAACATTTTAGCTGGATTTCATATGCTTTCAGAACTTCATAAAATATTCAAGCGACGTTATTCAAAAGTATATAATATGTACACTTGCGTGCATAGAAATCGGCCCACAGTAAACTTTTGACTTTAACTATATATTTTTTTAAAACTATTCATCAGATCAAAAAAAGAAATATGCTGTTTGAAAGACAATTTAATAAGACATTAAAGCATTATAAATATATGCTTTAATGTGAGTATAAATTATTGTGAGTATCCTATGTTTAACATAGTGAAATTAATGCATTAAGCAAATTAAGCTTTTTTATTATTAACATAAATAGCGTTATTGACAATTTAAAACCTAACACTTAATTTTTTAATAATGGGTATGACCTCCTCTTTCCCTAATAACTTCTCTCATACGATTAGGCATAGATCTAATCAAGTTTGCTATTGTTTCTTGAGGGATGTTAAACCACTCTTCTTCTACTGCAACAATAAGCTCTGGGATCAAGTTGGGGGGTATGAAGTCTAGCTCGAATTCTTCGTTTTAGCTCATCCCATAAGCTGCTTCGATCGGATTCAGGTCAGGACTGTATGCTGGCCACTCCATAACCCGAAAACCGACTTCTGCAATGTAATCTTGCACGATTATTGCGGTGTAAGGCCTGGCATTGTCATGCATAAAGGTAAATGCGTCTCCAATGTAGTCGACGTAAGGTACCACATGAATTGCTAAAATCTCCTCGATATATCTAACAGACGTTAAACTTCTTCTTCCGTGAACACGGTCGCCCCTACGAATGAACTCAGGGTCGGTTCGTGCTCCTATAGAAATTGTACCCCCGGTCATACAGGAACCACCTCCATAAGCACTCCGCTCTTCAAAGCAGCAATCTGCAAATCGCTCTCTTGGTCTTCGGTACACTTTCCTTCTTCGGTCGCTACCATGGAGGCATATTCTGGTCTCATCTGAGAACAGAACAGATCCCCATTGTTCCAACACCATTGTTCCAACATCCAATTCAGATGATCTCGTGCAAAACGCAGGCGTGCTTGCCGATGAGCTGGAGTAAGTTTTGGACCAATCGCAGGTGTTTTAGGGGTCAGGTTATTTTCCTGCAGTCCTCGTCTTACTGTCCACTGACTAATAGCCACTCCTAGTACCTAACGGAGCTGGCGTTGCACTTGAACGGCATTAAGCTGACGATTTCTTAATGTTGTTGACACAATAAAGCGGTCCTCACGAGCGGTTGTAAATCGCCTTCTGCCTGTTCCAGGTCGCCTATGAAAGGATCCAGTCTCCTCATAACGTTTGCACACTCTTCGAAACGCTGCTCGTGTCATTTCCAATTGTATAGCAACAGCTCGCTGACTAAGTCCATTTCGATTAAAGCAGTAACTTGACCGGCGTTTTGTGGTGTAGTATGCATTAAACTAACTACACATAAACACTATTGAGATTCTGAAAAACGAATTAATATGAAAATTTCAGTTGCAAACGCAATAATTTTAATATTTGACAATTTTTTTATTTTCGTTACAATCAGATAATAAACACGTTTCATTGGTTTACCGGTTGCTACGCATATAAACGACAAGCCTTCTTGATAAATTTATACTGACATTAAAGCATATTAAATTGTCTTTCAAACAGCACATTTCATTTTTTGATCTGATGAATAGTTTTTTTAAAAAATATAGTTGAAATAAAAAATTTACAGTGGGCCGATTTCTATGCACGCAAGATGTATATAAAAAGCTTCCTTACAGCCTAGACTAGAAAAGATTTTAGATCCCACATTTCTATGGAGTAATATATGAAAATTGATATAGACTAAACCAAAATGATTCATGCAAAATAGATATATTTTTCTGTTTCTAATAACCGCCCATTTTCGGCGTTTCCTTACATGAAATATGAAATAAATTACTAAAAAAGTTGGTTGCTATACATATGAAAAAAAAACTTAAAAGAAAACTCTGAATGAACAAGTACTTCAGATGGATTAACCAACAATATCTTCGCGTTTCTAGATCTATTTATGGTTCGCATTTAAAACCGAAAAAACAAGTTAGAGTTAATTCCAGTTACCAAATAAACAGTTCTTTTTCTTCTTTTGGTACCAAGACACTCAATAATTCACCACTTGTCCAAAGCGGATGAATTCGGTTGATTTATCAAAATATCAGCCTTACATTCATGGTACCACTCCCACATTCGTGGATTTTAAATCCCTATACGCATTTAAAGTCAAGAAACGTTCTTGGAAGAACGAATGAAGAAGCCTATGAATAATCAGTAATGAAAAAGAAATTTATTAGGTTTTTTAATTTCGAAAGAAAATGGGGCCAAATATACATAATAAATTAATAAATTCTAATCCTGTGACAGACAAAACAACCTGCTGATGTCCGTTCTCCATTTAACGCCTCGTTGGTCGAACATTTTTCTTGCTGATGGTTTATTGCTTTTGAGTCAAAACCACTGTGACTAATAAATGTTCGAATGTAAATCAAGCAGGAACCATTACCATCTTATGGATTCCGAACATTGAACAGAATTGTATGGAAGCATACCAAAATGAGAGATTAATTTGAAGATTGAAACTTTCCAGTCGGATTTTTTATTATAATTTGTCTGTGGCAATAATTGGTGAATTGGCGTATTGAATGGTGTACATTATTTGGCTAATTTTGTGGTGTTGCTTCTGAATAAATTAGGACCTTCAATGTAGATTGTTTCAAGGAACTTCGAAGTAGTAAGTCGACTTCTATTGGACTGAAGTTTTCTCACGTTGTGAGTTACTAAAGATTTAGAAAAAGCACTATACAAACAAAATAAGGAAACTCTAAACTTAAGTGAGACAAAACCGAGGTATTTTGCTATCAAATTAACTTAACCAGCACCGAAATGTAAAGGACTTGCTCAAAATTAAGGTCACTTGTAACCGTCGAGTTCTTTAACGACTTGGTTCACATAGGAACATAAATAAAATAACAGGAGGTACTGCTTTTATTTTACTATATATTAATGTAATTTATAGTATGTCATAACGACATATGGCTCGGCCATTAAATCGAAGTCATGCTTAGAGAAAGTGGATCTGCACGACGATCATGTACCGGGCATTTTTCTATTATTAAGGACACTACGGCAGTTCTTAATAATTAGTGTTGGAAAAGTGCTCTAAAATCCACACATAAGGGTGAAAGACCTGCATGAAGCAGTAAATGGTAAATTATCAAATGCCGTATCGAAATCCTGTTTCAAACGAGCGGGCGACAAAACAGCTTCCAGTGTTGAAAGCCACATTCAAACTATCCAAAGAAGCAAACGGTATTTATTTCTGAAATACGAACCTTTTACAATTCAACGACTGAATCGTATATATATTTACATATTTAATTCCGCATGAGGGAACTCATTCGACACAAAATTAATATGGGGGAATTTTACCACTGGGTGTAGCAACTTGCACGTTATAGTTCCAAACCAAAACGAGACATAAACATGAAGAAAAACATATATTACATTTTTAATGGATTTATGCTCCAACCCAATTTACAGTTCACAACAATTCCCCAACTATTGCCAATATTCAAAACTTTTTCAGAAAGTTCGACATTTGCCGCATTGCCAATCATTTATGTATGTAAATGATCAACGGTCTAACAATAAGTTGAATATGTTATCTGATTTCTATATATATTCGTTTTTAGGGCGTGTTTTGTAATGATGTAATGATGTGCAAATATTTCAAGGTGCGTACCTTGGATGATGTTAAGAGGGACCTTTCAAGCACCGTTAGTCCCGTTTCATCAAAGTGCCAACTCATAAAGATGCGTTTAAATTTAAAATACTGCATTTTTATATGTTTTATACGAAACATATAAGAAAGGCTGCTTTGGACATGTTTCCAATGAAAAAAACCTGATCGAAACTACTAATCAATGAAATAATGTTTAATTAACTGCTATTAGAAATCCAGCAACAGCTTCTAAGTTAACTAAGGCGAGCAACCGAGCTTTACATTTGCCTATAGATACAGATACATAATTAATATGAAAGATGGATATTGAAAGAAAAAAAAACAACGAAAGGTTACTTTTTCTCTCTTTGGAAAAATGAAACATGTTGGAATGTTAAAGTGTAATTAGTGTAATTTATAAAAGAGGAGAAAGTCCATTTGCTAAAACCGAAACTTTGAAATAACAAACAACTAGGAACGGAAACAAGTTGTTACCAAATGCGGTTGTGGGACTCATGCTCTGCTTTATGCCTCTTAGAGGGCAAAAACGATAAAAACTATTAAAAATGTCCACAGAAACAACAGTAAAAATCAACGACAAAGACAAAATCCATAACCCGTAATGAAAAATTGAACCAACTGGATAAACTAACGCTGAAAGAAAAGAAATAAAAATAAGAAGTTAATGCAGAGGTCGGAAGTAATATGTTTTTCACTTTCTATACAATAAGAGGTATTAAAGGTAAAAATGTGTACCTGATTTTGCTTATATTTAATTGAAATGTTTTATTAATTTTAACGAACTTGCTATTTTTTCCACGAATGTCCTAGTCTAATTGTCGATAAAAAACATCTTGTCAAGCGCGTTAAATATATTCAAGCACTTAGTAAAGAATTTTAATGAAATTAGAACAAACAACGATAGTAAATTCCAAGTATATTCTAAGCACTCAAAATGATAATAATGAACGAGGATAATCTAAAATAAAAGTTGCAATTAAATAGCAGCGGAACTCTAATGCATTTGATTCGATAATAATAAAATTAGCATTTCAGCATAATTTCTCGTTATACATAAAAATTAGTATTAATAAAATTAATATTTGTTGAAAGGCAGAATAAGTGCGCATTGAATTATAGTAAAGTGAATATTGAAATTACCAAACTAACGTAATGCAGGTTTCGTCTTCTCAGCCAAGCAGCAAAAATCACAATATTCCAAAGAAAACAATAACATTATTTGAGGAAATGTTAGTCTATTTGAGCTTATTCATTTTTTTATTACACCACACGCGTCAAAAAACCAACTTCTGCCACAAACCACAGACTCAACGCTTACTCCCCTACAATAACTGCAGACGGACAAACGACACAACCAAAAAACGTCGTAAAATACATTGGAATCACAATTGACCACAAACTTAAATTCACTAAACACATACGAAACATCAGGGCAGAAACAATAAAGATAACAAAACACTTCCGATCACTAACCTACAAAGACAGAGGAATTAGCACAAACACCGCCACCAAAATATATAAAGCTATTGGTAGACCCTTGCTAGACTATGGACATATACTCATGACCAATCGGAACAGAAAGGACAAAACGTTATATACAAACAACAGAACAAATTGCACTAAAACTAATAACACGAACAAGACACCCCCAAAACCCACTACACAACCCCTCCAACGGAACAGAAAGAACAAAATGGACACACAACCCCTACAACTGGACCATACTGAATCCCCTTTGTCTTACAAGACCAACCAGACAATCCCGCTTCCGTTTCCCTACATCAACGCTACTCGAACACTTACAAACGCAACTGACTACTGGACTATAAAATAATTTTTTCTTGTCATTAGAATTGGAAAGTTTATTTAATAAGATTATTAACCTAGAATAAGAGAATTTTCATCTTTGTTTTTTATTTAGATTAAGACTACATGTATTAAATAAGGGCAGAATAAATTGTTTAATACTATTATTTTTTTATTTTATTCCATAAAATATTTTTCTAAAAATATAGTGAGTTTTAAGAAATTGAATGTATGTATCAGGATTTAATTAGTTAATAAAAATCTTGATCTTTAGATTGATAGCTGAACTTTTTAATTTGCAAATTATCCGTATTAATCCGCTTAACGCTAAGCTCCACACATACAAAGTCTCCAAAAGCCAACAGGAAATTATTAAAGCGGATTTGATTTAAGATATGGATACCAATACACACGCAGGGAAGCATTAAAACAAGAAAACTGATGCACGTGCAAGAAAATATTGTTCCCTGAGCCGGATTAGTTCATGAAATCGTTGATTGGATGGGTTTTCCAACAAAAAACTATAAAAATACACGAGCAGTAAATTTGATCGAAAATTAAGTGATCTAATCAGAAACCTTCCAGCCAATTTTTCAACAGTCTCGTCTCAGGCAGCCATAGATGACTAACTCGCAATGGTTTCTTCAAGGTCTTCGATAATTCATGTTTACAACAAATTTGCAGGTTTTCAATCAGGTGCCTTTAAAGGTCAAGTTAATATTCTTAATTCAATTGCCTAATGAAAAATGTAAAGTTTCTCATAAAGCGCAGAAATTCCCAACAGTCAAACTCTTCAAGACGTTCCTGTTTTTCCCCGACAAAAACGCTTTAAGAAAGGATATGAATTGAAGACTTTAAGAAAGGATATGCATTAAATACAAAGATGATAAAAGGAACCACTTACTTAAATTAAGTAACACACGGTACCCGAGAAAATGTTATTGAAATTTAATGGAATCCTTGCAAAAACACTACCGGCTGCAAATCTGCCGTCTAAAATTACCGACTCTACGAACACCCAACCAACTAACAGAAACGGTTTCCAAGCAGTTACAACTTTTTAATCGAATAATTTAATATTAAAAGGCAACTTGGCAGGGCATCCAGTTCTAGCTTTCCCTATCCCGTTTAATTAGATCTTGCTGGTTTTATTTCGCTGATTTACATCGCGTTTTAGATTTGCGGATGCTGTTGGTCAACCTAATTAACGATAAACTGATTTAGAAATCCTCATTAAAATGATGTTTTCCTCTAAGACGCTGAAATGGATAAAGTGGACCTATCGGTCGATTACTGTTTCAGTCACCGTAACGAGACGTGAACGTGATTAATTGGAGTATATGTATTAGTGTGTCATAATATGGAAGCTAGATGGGTTTTACACAAGTAGAAACTTGATCTCATTTCCTGGTGCAATCTCTCTGTCTCTGCCTTATCTATGAATTACCTCTTCTCCCATGCCTTGTTCTATAGCTTCAGTAATTTTAGTAATTTAAAATATTGAAATTATGCAATATTTGCAACAAGAATACTTAATCAAAAGAGATAGACTTTCGAGGCCATTCCTTGAAACAAGTGGGTTTTTCGGGTTTTTAGGCCGTCGTTCGGTAGAATTTCTTCTTGACGTTTCGCAAGCACGTGTGGCTTGCATCTTCAGAAGTGGTTTGCTTGAACGCTTACACTGTTCTGATGCGATTTACGGGTTACGGAAAGAATTGGGAGGCTCTTGAGGAAACACAACATAAGAACGGTCTACAAGCCCACAACAAAGATCCGAGAATGTCTAGGGTCAGTTAAAGACAAAATACCTCACCTAGCAATTGCGGGAATCTACCGTATTCCATGCTCCTGTGGAAGCGTCTACATAGGAACTACTAAGAGATCGGTTGCGACAAGATTAGAAGAACATCGACGGAATTGCAAACTTGGACATGTGGAGAAGTCGGCAGTGGCGGAACATGCCCTCAGCGATGGAACACACAACATATATTTCGGAGAGGCACAGGTCCTGGCCACGACAACAGGGTATCGCCCCCGACTAATACGAGAAGCCATTGAAATCTACAAACACGACGACAATTTCAACAGAAAAGAAGAGACAATGGCGCTGAACAGGATATGGTTTCCAGCACTCACCAACGCAAAAACAGCAAGAAAAAACAACAGCTCAGGACGGGAGAGAGAATCCTGTACACCGGAGGATAGCAACAGCCAACAGAATGCGCAAGCTCCGATGACACAGGCCACGTCATCACAAACCACGTCATCGCGACCGGTGCATAAATACGGACTGCGCCCGAGAAATCGCATCAGAACAGTGTAAGCGTTCAAGCAAACCACTTCTGAAGATGCAAGCCACACGTGCTTGCGAAACGTCAAGAAGAAATTCTACCGAACGACGGCCTAAAAACCCGAAAAACCCACTTGTTTCAAGAATACTTAAGATCTTTTTTCAAGAGTGCTTTTGTTTAAGATCTAGCTGTTTTTAATTATCAGAGTCTATAGGCTCTTGAATCTAAGTATCTAAATCAAAGAGAGTGATTCAGAGTTGTGGACACCCAAGTTACGTTTTTTGGGGCGCCACTAAAAAATTAGGGGTCGTACCCCTAGCACTGATATTTGTAGTTATAACTTTCTACAGTGTATGTTCAACAGAAAATTTGATACAAAATCTGAAAGAGCAATAAAATTTTTCTGCTAATTACGAACCTATTCTTGTTTCATTTCGGTATCTCGATCCATTCAGAATCCACTATCGACTATCGACTATTAGTTTCAGACTGGGACCTTATAAAAATGCATTTTTAAATTAAAAAAGGATAACAAAATTACAACAAATATTTAAACTGGTAAATCTCCTGCTTCGATGCCAGCATTGCAAAGTATGTTGTAAGGTGAAGTGGGGTAAGTGCACCCCAGTTTTTAGTAATTTTGGCTTTCAAGCCATATGTATTTAATTTGCTTTATAATACTTTAACCTATATTTAAATCAACGAATATTTGAGTTAATACGCTTTAATTAACATTGACAAAAACGCCAATTTCACTTCAATTTAGATTTTTTATTTTATTAATTTTTTAATAAAATTGCAAAAAATCCAACAACTATGCCCTTTCTCCAAAATTGGGGCCAGTGCATAACTGACTATTAAAACCCATTTGAAACCTTAGATCATGATACGAGGCAAGAGCATAAATATTGATATGTTTGCTTTAAAATGCTTTTTACCGCATTCAAATGTTTTGTTTCGTTTTGGAGTAAAGCAAATAAACAAAATAAATAACTAAGTATATAAAGGAATTAGTGAAAAAAAAGTCCTAATTTAAAAAGATCTAAAAATATGAATAGTAAGGGTACAGTATTAAATGTAAAAAAACGATATTTTTGAACAAATTTATTATTTAATCCGAATTCAGACAAAGTTCACATTCATATCGTCGTTTTTTAGAACCTTTGTTGCATGTTCAACACACCCACTGCATACAAGTTACGCACTGGATCCAATCTTTCTTCTTAGTGTAATACCGAAAATGGCACTTACGGATCGAACATACATTTGTATTATTATCCTTTGAGGAAGTGGATATTTCTTCCCATACCTTTACCGTATTATCCTTTTCCTTGCCTTTTTTCGGCAATCATTCTGCTCTGCACCTCTTCTGTTGTGATTACTTCGGCTCCTCCCGCAACTCTCCTTTTTTATGCGCCAGATTGCGCGTATTTGCAATTACCATGTCCAAAAGAAGTTCTTCAAACGTTTTTAGTTGTAGCGGTATCAATGAAGGAGCAGGTTCTCTATCTGTACACGATTGCGTTTCTTCAATTTCTGAAATTTCCAGGAAATCCACTATTCTCTGATGCCTGTCATTGATCCCAGATATTTTTGCCTTCAAAAATTATCGATGGTGGAACTTTGTCTCCAGAAGCAGAAGCAGCCATCAAAACTGTTATATTTTCCCTTCCAGGAGAACTGATAGTGCGAGTGCAAAGAACTTTTTTACCGCCAACTACCTTTGTTTTTGCAGGATCGGTGCAGAAACTAATTTCATTCAAATTCTCATTGGTTTATTTTCTATGCCTAGCTCGTTTATGATATTTTCGAACAATGTAACATATTCATTCATTGTGAAAAGATTGCAACTTTTTTCCAGCAGCTTCGACGCTTTGCGGTTTTTTTTATTGGCAAGTTATGCCTCTTTGCAAATCCCAAACACCAGCCCGCTCCATGGACGTCGTTTTTAAATGGAGTTTTAATTTTATTCTCATTAACGAAATGGCCAACCAATTGGCTGTGCGCCTCTTTTCTGGATAACCCATGCTTCTCCATTTTTAACGGTCTCTCGACCAGCCGTTTTTCATATTCGATTGGTATAGCAGTGCTTCTGCCAAATGATTTTGATTTTAGCCCAAGTCTTCCTATTAAGTGGCATTTTATTGTGGGATAAGGTATGCTGTATATTTTGCGAGCTTGATACGCATTTATGCGGCCTGCTTTTATTTCTTCAACTGCTTCTTCAAACGTTTCTTCCCGTTTCGAACTCGTCAGCATAAATCAGAGAATTCCCTCATGAATTGGGCCACATCTTCGAGGATGGTATTGTATCAACTTTGAATAGATTACTATATATTAGATATCGCAATTTCTCTCATATTAGTTTAATAAGAGCCCGTTTATGCACTTACCCTGTTTATGCACTTACCCCACTCCACCTTATTTGTTTAAAAATACCCAAAGTATTTTGAATAGCCCGTCAAAAATAGAGCTCCTTGTCTCTCGGATACTTCTCGAAACCTTGTTGACCACTTTGCCTTTATTTCACTTAGTGGAATCTTATCTAGGCTTTTGCCACCGCAACTCTGAATCACCCTGAATATTTATGGCATTGACAAAATCTGCTATTCAACCACATATGGACAATCGAATCAACAATATTGGTTTTTGGTTAAAGACGGTTCAGGCATTAAAAACATATAAAGTGGGAAAGCGACGATTTCAGCTGCCACAAATGACGAAGTTTCTCCACGCATGAGTACGCGAAAAGAACTACAAAACATCAGCAATGCGAGATAATGAAAATGTTGACACTCGCAATGAGAGGGCAAAGATATCAACTATTTCGACTCAGAATTTGGTGCTCAGTACTAAAAAATGAGCAGGAAGACATAGAACTAATGACAGTAGAACTTGCTCATCTACAGCAATATTTTATGCTGCCCTTTCTAGAGCCACATTTTCATGATTGCATCGTCAATCTTTAAATGCAAATAGCACAATAAGAGAAACATTTTTAAAAGAGACACTTTATAGTTCATTAGAAACATATTTTATTAAGGGAAATGAAAAAGATACTGTTAGGCAATATACTTTTTTATGACTGTTAGGTTTAAAGTATATTCTAAGAACTAGCCGGATATTTTTAACTGTTTACATAGTTCTATATTCATAAAACTGTACATAATAGTGTATGTTCTATGTATTTTCCTATGTATTTTTGTATATATGATATGTTGTCTGGTTTGTTAATGGGCTAAAATATCCCTTTAGTTTCTATAACTCCGTTTAGTTTGAGAAAACAGTGGTGTTTTCTTTCCCTACGACTTTTTAAAGGTTGTTTTAGCCTTCTGCCTACTATGCAATAATATTTGTGGTTTATAATGTAGCTTACAAGGTTAATGTTGCGTGGATTAAGGAACTATAGTTCATCTAAACAGGAAATAGTTGTAATTTTATAAGGCAAATTGAGAAGTTTGCTTGTACAACATACTTAAATTTCCTGATCCGATTTTGTGTTACTTCAAGTGCCCGTCCTAACAGGGATCCTTTAAATATTTTATTAAAAAACTGAGCCTATTACAGTGTGTGGAACACAAATTATTTTCTTTCAAATTCAGCTATTCGAATTCATGTTGACAATAGTTTGCGTTGATAGAATGTACAGAATATTTCAAGATTTAGAGCTGGCCTTTGAAATCGACCGAATCAAAATCAGGTCAAAATGAAAAAATGTCGAGTCACAGCTCGGCCGATAAAGAATCAGCAAGACAGCAAAAGTTAAGCGCCAAACTTGCATATTAAATATATTATCATAATATCGTAATCCCTTTACTGTTTAAGTCAATACGCTATTAAACCAACAAACTTCTAAAGCTGCTTTCTAACCGAGCAGGTTTCGTTTGAACAAATTTAAATACAATGACGAAGAGTTGCACGAGTTAATAAATCGTAGGTTGTACAAAAAAAACTAGTGGAAATGAATGCGAAATGCCTATGGATATTAAAAAGGTGACAATGATCGATTTGATGCATATGAAACAGATAAGATAAGCAAACAAGTAATTTTACACACTGATATTTGCGTCGTGCATTCGTAATTACACAATTAATATTAAATAAAACATGGAATTTCAGTGAGTCGAGCCAATAAATTGCAGGCTGTTTCACACAGTCCCTCGAGGACCACTTTTGAAATCTTTCCGCATTTCTTGACAATGCCAAAATATGGGAATCTGGATAAAAATTGCCGAGGCGTTTTGCATAACGTGCTTTGAGGCGTGTATGATATCGTCCATAAATAACCACTGATAAAAATGGAAATTTTATGTTTGTTTCCATCGAACAGATTCCTCGCTCCTCAAAGAAGCACTGTTTGTAAGTTAAACAATAAAATTTAATTGGTGACCATGTTAGCAGCTCTCGAAACCTGCCCAAGCTAGTTTCTATTAAATTTAATAATCTAACCATATACTACTAAATGAAATCATTAAAATCAAATATGTAGATGTATTTCTACTGTTATTATCGATTTGTTGAAATAATGTTGAAGTATTTGAACTATTGAGGTTTGTTATGATATTAAAAATATGATAGTTCCGTTTCGGATAAGAACTCAAAGCTTGTTGGTAGTTTATTCATTTTAATATATTTTTTCATATGAGTGCTCTTCTATCACAAGAAAAAAACGAATTCTTTAGCAAAAGTTAATCAAGAGCTATCAGCGTCTACGAAGAAAGTCTCGAAGAAAACCCGATTTCAAATACTAACGACATCAATCTAGCTTGGGAATCAATAATAATATCAAGAATTCAGCAAGGGATGCACTTGGAGAACGAACCATAAAAGTGAACCAAGTAATCAAACACAAGACACCATGGTTCCGCCCAGAAATAAAGGAACATTGCAAAGAAAAAGAAAAGCCTACCTAAAATATTGTACTCTGCGACCGCCAGAATCATATAACGAATATAAGCAAGTTAGGAACAAAACTAAAAAATTAGTGAGAAAAACCAAAAACGATCACTGGGAAATGTTCTCCAAACGCCTGGAAGGTGATCGCTACGGGCTTCAAAAGCAGATATGCGAGTCATAAGATCGCAGAGAAAAGAGGTCAATGAACTGCTAGAACCCACCCACATAAAAAAGAGTGGATCAGATATTTAACCGATCTGTATAAAACGACAAACACGGCAGATGAGCCTACCACACCAGAATATAACTATTAACGAAGATGCCACGATCAATACATCTGAAGTAGAAAACTCATTACAGAAACTAAGAAATAGAAAAAGCGTCGGGCAAGACGGTATACAAAATGAATTGCTCAAATACGGTGGGCAAAGACTAACAAAAGAATTAACAACTTTAATACAGAAAATTATATATCAACACAAAATCGCAGATGAATGGCGAACCAGCACTGCTGTGCTAATGTTCAAAAAGGGGACAAGAGGATACCATCAAAGTATAGAGGAATAAACCTGTTAAGCACTGCTCTAAAACTAACAACTCAAGTAATTACGAACAAAATTAACAATGTTACATCGTTGGCGGACGAACAACAGGGATTCAGATCGGGAAGATCTTTCACAGACGCCGTGTTCGTATTAAGACAAATAGTGGAGAAATCGATTGAATACAAGCCAGCGTTTATGTTTGGTACGTATTAAAAGTACGGTAATGCTGCTTCTCAATATGGAAAGGGCCTTTGACACAGTTTGGCACACAGGCCTGCTGTATAAGTTGTTTGCCGTACATTCACTGCCACTCTACCTAGTTTCCCTTATAGCGTCTTACCTAAAAAACCGCACCATCCAGGTGAAAGTGGAGAATTCCACTTCTTCCAAAAGACGCATCGCGGCAGGAGTACCACAAGGTACAGTGATTTCGCCGTTGCTGTATACATTGTATACAGCAGACATTCCAAAACTTCCCACTACAAAAAAAGCACAATACGCGGATGATACGACTATCTACACATTGTCTTTCTATGCTCAGGCTGCGAAATCTCGCATTACACATCACCTGAGTTTATTGACGCTGTATTTCGATAAATGGGAACTTAAAGTGAATCCCAGGAAGACTGAACTTATTATCTTTTCGCGCAAATTTACTAACAATAAAATCCTATCGCCACTCATGGTCCAAAATACTCCAATCCAGCAAACACTAAAAAGAGGTGAAATACCGGGGATTCAAACTAGACGCCCGACTTCATTTCAACAAACATGTTGACTATGCTGTACAAAAGACTTTCATGTCCCGAAGAAAGTTGTCCTCTCTTCTGGCGCCAAATCCATTTCTGTCACCTCAAAACAAACTTCTGCTCTACACCTCCACCATAAGGCCCATACTGACATACGGCTCCCCTGTCTGTGATTCCACGAGACGACGTGTTCAAAGGACCCAAAATAGGTTCCTAAGGGGCGTCCTATCGGCTGACAGATACACCAGAATAACCGAAATGCACGAAGCTACAGGGATGGCCTATAAAGCCGACTATATAGATACAATCGCTGAAATTTTTTATCATAGCGGAGTGCAAGGCTCAGTCCTTACGCGAAATATCACCCAAGTAAGAGCAAACGATCGCCCAACCCATGGTCCCCTGTATAAGCGACTTCCCATATTTTATGAGGATTTTGTCCCTGACAGTACCTGACGACAAACAAACATTGCCTGCCAGTTGCAGACAGTCGTTTCTAGCAGGCTGGAAGCGCACAAATCCAACATAACGTGACTTGACGGGTTCGTCCTGCCTCGTTCTGGCTGGTGTTGGCTGGTCCTTGCACCGATCGGGGCGGGGGCGGATGGATTTGGTCATCTAGTTGAAACTGCCGGCGGTTAACGCCACGGCTGACAGTATCAAACTTAAAGGTCGAAGCAAAAGGGGTTTTTGGCTTCCCTTCAGGAAGACCTTTTTTCCTTAATGAATGCCCCTCGAATAAAACCAAAACCGCCACTTCATGACTATCTCCTGACGTTGTCGTGCGTATGGCTAGCTCGGGAATGTCCATGTTAGGGCACTGCCCAGGTAATGGACGACTTAGCGCGCCTATTTAGATCATGGGCAAAGAGCAACCGGCCGAACATCTGGCCAGACATGGGAGTTGACTTATGTTTTTTTTTTTAACTTTGTTTGTGAATTTAGTAATGTGAATGTTTAATAAATTTTATCTATCTATCTATTTATATGTTTGGTTGATCTAACTAGAGCATTTGACCGTGTCCAGCTGAAAGACATCCTACATCTCCTTTACAACAGGCAAATACCACACAATCTCATTAAAACCATAGAAAACATTTATAAATAGAAGGAGACCTCACAGAACCAATACCAGCGAGACTGTTTGAGTCCTACGCTTTTCAATTTAATAATAGAAGAAATTGTTCGAAGTGTTTGAGGGCTAAAGGGATACAAAGTGAGGGATGCAGAAATCAAAATAGTGTGTTATGCTGACGATGCCGCTCGCATTGCAGAAAGTTCTTATTACACTTATCCAACCTGACAGCCAAGTCTCAAAATATGGAAATATCACCGACCAAAACAAAGTGCTTAACAACATCAAAAACCCCTCTAAGATGCAAACTGGAACTTGATGGGAAAGTAATCGAGCAGAAAATGAAATTTAACCATCTTGGCATAAAACTTTCCGGCTTTGGGGATATTGAGGCAGAGGTGAGAGATCAAACAACAAAAGCAATGAGAATTGCTGGCCCCCTGAATACAATATGGTGCAATAACAGTATGGGAACGGACATTAAACTCGAGGATCTACCAAACCGTCGTAAGGCCGGTGATGACATACACCGCAGAAACTAGGCCAGAAACAGCGAAAACCAAAAGACTCCTAGAGACAGCTGAGATGAAAATACGAGCGAGAATATCAGAACAGCCTCTAATGTCAAGAACATCAAATGAATGGGTAGCAAACAGGAGGAAGGAATGGAATGAGCACATAATCAGGATGGACCACCGCAGACTTGTGAGAATCGCTCCGACAAGTCCCCATTGGGACGAAGAGACGTTGGGCACCCCAGGAAACGATGGAGCGACAGCCTCACGTATGTGGACGATGATTGGACAGCCGATTCGCCTAAAATCAAGAATGAAGAAGAAGAAGATTTTGAGGCGAAATACCCAACAAAAAAGTTTTGATAGCAAATAGTCGTTTACATGCATTTCTTAGCAAAGTTTTGATGACACAAAAAACACAGTGCAAAAACTGCAAAATAAAAATTAGATTTGGACGTTTTGTAAAACTCTTCAATAAATATTTGCAAAAATCTGTATGCAAATAAACCAAGACCCTCTCTTAGACATAGATGTTTTCATTGTGTGATTTACATAATTTTTCCAACATTTAGCAATATTACATTTGCAGACATTGAAGAGTTGCAGCGACTCTAACGTTTTTAATAAATTGATGTATTTTTCCAAACTCTATCTGAGAAGAAATCTAATTTACGGATATCAAATATCACATTAGCGTACAAAAATAGATCTCACGAAATTAAACAGAACCCTTTCCGCCGGAATAAATAACGCAGCCGCAATTAAGAAGCTAATGCTGGAAGAGTTATTGTTACTGGCATATGACAAAAACCTATCACTACTAATAAACAGTTTTAGGAAAATGTTATCTAGTATTATGTTACCGGAAACTTTTTCTCAGCGGTAGGTCCGGCGCGGTTTCTGGTTTTCGTATCTTGTTCGTTCGGAATTAGGCAGAAAGGCTTCCAATTTAACGGTTTTTAATTGACTTTAGTGGCATCGTATTTGTACTTGAAATGCGTCTGTCTTAAACAGTTGGAAGTTGATTTATCTTAAGAGACAGATGAAAGAAAACTACTTGAAAAATCAGTCGTGTGGACACTTTTGATTTTGATTCTTGTTCACACTGAGTACAAATTTGAAACTGTGTAAAACAATTGATGCATTATTCGCAGATAAAACAGCAAGTCAATTGCTTATTCCGTTTAGGCAACAATCTAAAGCATAGATAAAGCCTTAACGTTCTGAGCAGCTTTAAATATGAAACAACAACTCTATTAAACCTTAACACTATTCCCATCACGACACAGGCTTATAATATCGGAAATTCCCTCTCTTGCAGCTTTGGCCATACATATTTCATGGTATTTCGTGGAATTCCCTGCACGTATCAGATTGCATTCATCAAAGATCAATTTGACAGCAGCGCAAGGTAGCAGAACTTTTTGGCTTGGTAAACGAATAAGGTAAGAACAACCTGATTGCAAAACTGAATCCACTTTTTATAAAAATAAGTCAATAACCTCTTGTGGAAGAATATTGGTATGATTCATCCGATATGTAACTAATGCCCAGAAGTTGAAAATTTTGTCATCCTGAATTGTTGCAATTAACTTTAGTTAGAATTGAAAACCCATTGCAAAAGACAAAAAGGAAAGGGGAATTGGTCTCTTGTCTTTGACAATTGCAAAGTATTGCAAATTTTAAGTGCGACACTTTTTGTTAGGTGCTAAATTGATGTGGAAAAACGACCGTTTCAAATCAGCATCACTCTAATTCCTTGCAAAAGGAAATCAAAGCTTCGTGTTCATAAATCAGGGATCTGTTCAAACAATTCCATAGCTGAGAGTTAACCAACTGAACCCGCCTGCAGACAAGCGATTTATATAAACAAAATCCGAGGAAGTTTTAATTTAACCCCACACCTGACGCCATTAAACTTTTGAATGACTATGCGCCCCTGTCGCACCTCTCTGCTGCCAAAATAAATTGCCTTAATTAGTCATCCTGTTAACGTGTCAACGTTTCCCTGCCTAAAATGTATTTTATTATAAAAGAAACAAAACGAACCAACGTAAAGTAAAAATAAAGTATGCGCATTCATTTTATGTGCGACTATTTGATTTGATGGTTCAATTAAGTTAATGGCCAGGGAAAAATGTATTACTTTTCAAAATAAGATTCGAATAAATCCAAAAGTTATAAAAAAACGAAAATTCAAGTATTTTGGCTGGAAGAAAATAAAGCCTCATCATTTGAATGCAGCTATACATATACACACATATACTTGAAAGAGATGCTGCAAGAAAAAGCAACACTAAAAATATTTGTCCCTAATAAGCCATCCGCAATAGATGCCACTCACATACATAAAAAAATTTAAGTTGAAATATCAGAATTAGACCCGAACGGTATTTTAGTTTTGAAGCATTTCTAGCCCATATGAAAATGGGTCGAGAATGGAGGAAGTTTCAATTGCAAATTATTATCAATTTAAATTTGTGAAAATGGTCACAAAAGTGATAAATTATAACAATTGCGAAGTATAGTTTCCATCAAATATTGATGCATATTAATTGTTAATTACAGCTTATTTCTGCATGTATCCATATTTAACGGCCGTAATACAATGGGAGGATTACTTATAATTTCCATAAGCGCAGGTTTTTCATAATTTCAGTTGGTTGAAGGGTTGGAAGAACAACCCAACACAGAAGCAACCTGAAATTCGTATATCAGGCTTGTCCAATAAATAGTCAGTATATTCAGTCATCCCACTTTCAAAATAAATTGGAACAGTTTTTTTAAGACTCTAGCGTTCAACTCACAACGCAAACTAACCAAATGTAATTTCTTGTAATAGTTTAACTTTCTGCTTGCATTTTAAAAATCAGTTCCAGCTTCTAAATGCTTTAAAATCTGTGATTTTGACTTTTAACTTAACAGAAAACGTGTAGTTCTCCTCCGTAAAGTGCTGTTTTATCAAAAGGCTTTCGCAGCTAAATTCTTGAAACTGGTGGATGTTTCGAGCTTCTAGATCTTCGCGCCCAACAATTTCTCCCTGACGTTTTGCGAACACGAGTAGCTTGCATCCCCAGAGGTGTTTCCTACATTGGAGTGAAGTCGCTTACTTTCAGTGTAAGTTACCGAAGGAAACGCCTCTGAGGATGCAAGTCACTCGTGTTTGCGAAACGTCAGGAAGAAATGTTTAGATACGAAGGACTAGAAGTCCTTAGGTGCAAAAGAGAAAAGTTGTTAAAAGCACAAAAAACTATTCACTTTCAAAGTGCTATTTTCTTCAATTGAATATGCAGGCATCAATAAAAAGCGTTAGTAGATCTGTAAGGACAAAGTGAAGAAATGGAAAATGAATCGCTTTGACATAAATTCAAACAAAAAACACAACCATAAACAGATTCAACTTCAATTTTTTTCTTCGTTGAGTCAAATCATAGCCCTTAATATTTAACAAGCAATCAATAAAAACTCACCTGATTTTAGCTAATTTAACCACAGTTCGTTGAGGGCTCTTTATCACTTTCCCTGTAGAATCTCCGCTAAATTCCACCTTTTTAACGCAAGACGGCATGCCCGGAATAAACGAGTAATAATCACTAGATTTCATGGAAGACGCACTATCACTGTGATAGGAGTAGATATTGGAAATGGGCAACGTTTCGCTTGATCCAGTTAAACCGCGCACATCCATCGCTATTCGATCACTGCTGCTACTGAACTTGCTATTTTTCAAAATTGTTTTTACTGGTTGAGTCCGTTTTGAGCTTTTGGTAAAATCTTCGCTGCTGGTGCGAGGAAGACCCAGGTTGCGCTTTTGGCAACGCTTTGGTGCTCTTGAAGCCGTATTGCTTTGCTTCGAACATTTTTTATCTCGCGTTTCTCGTGGTGGCAATGGGAGGGTGCTGGATTGGTAGCTGCAAAAACTGGAAGACTTGCTCTTCTGAATGGTCTGCTCCGGCTGATCGGAGTACCTAAAAACAACTTTAAACGGCAATCAAAAACTACACTCTACCAACCTTCTTTCAGGAGCCTTGTAGCCACATACAAACTCCTTGATTTCCTCATTTTCATCAATATCGCTGATATAATGTTCGTTGAAAAAAACACTGTAATACTCTGGGCTGGTTTCAACAGTGCTGCCTCCCAAAATCCTGCTGATCTTATCTTCAGCGTTTCCAACATACTTCTTCTGAAGCTCTTGATTTAATGTGCGCACTTCCTCCAATTCGTTTGAGAGAACTGAGTCGCGCGATAAATATTTGCTTTTTTGCTCTTGAGTAGATTTGCTCTGTTCCCTTAGACTGTACATTTCAGGGTATATCGGATATTCGCTAAAGTCCTCCAGGCGTTTGGCGATATTCTCGAAATTTCTATGCCTGGGCAAAGGCGATAAGCCCAACTGGTTGGATAACAGAGCTGAAAAATTAGCAGGTTTCATTATCTCAGACATCTTGATCGCAACAAGCAACTCACCTTGATGAGTTTTTGAAGCCACGTGCTTGCTTTGGCTTTCTTCCAAGTTATCCCGATGATACAAGTAGGCTCGTGTTAATATTGGCGACATAAACTCCACAGTACTGGCCCTGTTTTCCCTCAGTTCCGGATTTTTCACATTACTCATTCTATTACCACCAGGTGCTTCAAAGCAACTATGCCTACTACCGTCATCATTTCTTGGATACCCCGATCTCCAGTCGCTCCCCAGTGGCTCATGCGTTCTAGAGAAACTGGGGATTCGGCTTCCAAAGTCCATACTATGGCTCCTACTGCCTAAAATAGGCGACCGATACTCATTGGCCCTGCCCCCCAATATTCTCCTATAACCAATTCGCGAGGTTACGATGATATTCGCCATTGGAGGAGGTGTGGGTAGAGGCAAGTCCGGCATACGTAATGGGGAAATTGGGGTCGAATCTTTGGTTTCCCCAATTCGGATTTTTGATGAAGAATCCGACAACGAAGAGCTAAAATCCCACGATTGTAACATTCAATTTTCGAGCCGCTGAAATTTGTTCTCTAGGGGCTTTTAATTTTCTGCATACCTTTTGTGTGACATCCCTCTTGACGAGCTTTGTTCTATTCGGTCACGTGACGTTGCATTGTTCTCCATTTTGATTAAACAGCATCCTAGTTGGAAATGCGCTTTTATTTGGCTCCTCCTGGCAGCGCATCAGCTCTCCTTTGTTTCATGAAAACCCAAAGGCAAAGCTGCAGGGCAACTTTTGCCTAGAATATCAAGGATTTTATGCCGGGTCTTTTTTTTAGTATCTGCGTCCTTTCGCCGCAAAAAGTCTGTACAAATTTTCAAGCCAAAACAAAATTGTCACATTTATAGCCCCATTTGATACGGTAAAAAAATTAAACGTCGCAAGCAAGCTCTAGATTTTTGCAATTTCCTTTTACTCGATTACTAAGTTACTCATGGAATCTTCTGTTCAATAATATGGCTAATCCACGATAAGAGTCTCCAAATTGACGATAAGAAACTGCTAAAGTGCCTTTGGTTCGACTAAGCTACTAAAAATTCCATTTAAAGAAATGTTAATGACTGCAATTCGAAGGAATTCGTATGGGTTCACCGACGATATTTAACTTCCCATTTACGTTTAGATGGAATCAAGAGGTAGGTGGTGGACATTTAAACGCCGGCTAAAATGCAAAATGATCGGCATGAAATTATTTTTATTATGCACAAAGAATTCGCAATCAAATTTAAATAATGCTCGTTTCGAGATGCAGCTTTTACGCTTCAAAGCAATTTTTTGTTCGCTGAAATTCCATTGTTAATATGTAGAGGACAGTTAAGCTCTGGTCTTAGTTCATCTAAGCGATAAATTAACATACGTTTTTGTTCTGTTTCTTTAATGTTATATTCTTCCCCGTTTATTATGACGATCTTTCAAACTGCAATAGTTTCGCTTCACTGGTGTTTACAGCAATTCATTATTGATCGGAAAGTTTTTAGAGATTCATAATCATTGTCCCATTGTTTAGAAACCTTACGTTAAACCCTTATTTTAAGTTCTCCTATAGATATTCCACGAGCTTTGCTTTGCTCAAAAAATGCTTCATATTTTTTACGAAATTGCAGCCAAATGCTTTTACTACTTCTTTGACAAATAGAAACTGATTTCAAGATGCTTTTTATCTACATTTCTTTATTAATGCTTCGATTAGTCAAAATATCAAAACGCCATAACTTTGCCAAGTGAAATAGTAGATACCAATTACAGAAACGTTTGTATACAATTTCCTGTAATTGTATGTTGTGATTCATACACAGCTTCTATTTTTTATTGTTAAGTAACTATCGACTAATAATGTCTTCGAGTTTTCTTTTCGGGGTCATTCACATAGTCGTAACTGAGGCCTTAAACTATTCAGCTGGTAGCAATAAAAAGGAAATCAAGGATATATCTTATTTTAATGCTTGGGCGGTAAAAAAGAATAACTGAGAAAGATTAAAAATAGAGAATAAAAATAGTCGTTAAATTTACGACGGTGAGATTTATTAGACGTGTGTGAAAATAATGGGAACTGTTAAAAGAGGAAAATTGTTTTAAAACAGCCTATAAGCTCGGACGTTAATTGACTTACAAAAAAAATGATTAACCAGAAGTAACTGCTCGTTTAGTTTCAATATAAGCATTGATAATAACGATTAAATTTTATTGATAATCAATTGAATAATTGTGGTGTTTAAGGACAACATTAACTTAAACATATGTTCCAGCTTCAGAAAATTGCAGTAAGTAAAGTAAAGTAGGTATGTATTAAATAAAGTATTTCGGATGTTCTTGTTTGAAAAACGTCTATATGCTTTTTATTTAGCACAAATTGACTCTTTATTTAGCAGTCTTCTATTCTAAATTCATCGTTCTACTAAGAGTTCATCACTCGTAATTTACCTCAATTTATAAAGTTTTGTTTTTATATTGGAAACGTAGTTAATTATCATTTTATTAGTTTTTAACTGAAGAAACTATGAAATTTTTTCTAAGAAAATTAATTTAAAAAAATGTGCTCAATAAAATATCTTTCGCACTACACGTCTAATGTGAAACCTACATCTTAATCCTAAACTTTAGTTCGTTTTATCTCTTTAGATCATCAATTAATTGATCAATTTAGCATTGAATAACAGTGAATGGTTACTTTGCACACTAGAAATAGAAAAATCAATCACAGACTGGGCGGTAGAAATTAACTTAGTTTGCGAATAAACAAACAGATAATACACAAATTGAAAATCCGTGTCCGATCCAGAGTTCATATAAACCGTATAAATGTATTCATACACTCTTTGGACAAATAAATTTGAACTATTTTCAACCAACTGATAGGAAATAACAATTCTGCACATTTTTTAGAGAAACCTCAAACCTAATGCCGCGTCCAGACCTAGCGAGCCGAGCCCGAGCCGAGCCCAGCCTGATCTACGGCAAATTCCTTTGATGTTTGGTCAAACCACCGACGGAAAATGGATCGTCTGTCGGTGTTTTAACCAAATATCAAAGGAATTTTGCCGCGGCTCAGGCTCGGCTCGGGCTCGGCTTGGTAGGTCTGTCTGTTTGTCTGGTGTCTGTTGTCTGTTGTCTGTCAAGTTTTATTGTTGTTAGTTTATTCACTAATGTACCTGTTGAGAAACCTTGAAATTTAATCAAGCAACAAGTGGAAATTGATGTAAATATTAAAGAAGATGCAGAATTAAGTATTAATATAGTTATTGAAAAATGAGTGAATAATAAACATATTTTTAATTTAATACAATAACGACTTTTATCAACAAAATTTAATAAGGGCAATGGATGGATTTCAATATTTTTATGAAACATATCTACAGGGTGATACGGTATTAAAGTGCCATATGAAAACTATGCATATGAATTTTAATTCTAAACAAAAATTTCCAGCAAATGCAAATCGAGAAACGCTCCATTTCGGATCGATTCTTATGAAAATTTAATAAAAAAATACAATTTTAAAAATTTATCGAAGTCGGCTGTTAGTATTTTAGCCAACGTTAGCAGGTGCTCATAGGGTGTTACATTTTTGCTCTAAATAATTCAACATTATTCAAGCCAGTGTCGTGCGTACAGTTACGACTGTATATTTTTAAAGACAAAAGTGCGCGCCTCTGTTCTTTTTTTAAATAATAATTATTTTTTATTTTTCTATTTATCTTGGAAAATGAAAGTTTTCTTTAGTTGTTTTTGTACGATGCACGTTTTCGAAAAAAAAATTTAAGGTTGAGTTTGCATAGGGAACTGAATAAAGCCGGGGTTAAGCGACATATGAAAACCATACATAGAAGAGTGGATTTTATGCAGAAAGTTCTTGTAAACGTGTATGCTTACTGCTCAGATCCAAGAAATCTCGAGAATTGGATTGTAAAAGTTTTTTAAAAATTTTATAGTTTGTAGATCTTAAGCGAAACATTTCTGGACGATTTTTAGATAATTGTAACTTTGATATTGAATAATTGGGTGGAGATATATCGATTATGTATTTTCGATGGTTACCCAAAAGTCATAAATTTTTATTATGTTTTAACCAACAACTGAATTCAATAATGGAAAAGACATATACAAGTTATAACACGCGGTGTATACATTTTAGCTCAAATCATCCAGTAATAATAGTTGAAAAAGAAGATACAACAGGTCTTTAAGACAGAACAAAAATATGTTATACTGATTTTAATTGCAATTATAAAACTGTTCTTAAAAGAACATATCAACTTCAGTAAAAAACGAAAAATGGAAAACCCATGAATGAAAAAACATCAAAATCTATTAGAAAACATCAAAAAAATATTCTCATTTTTTTCTGAACTTTCAGATAAAATTAAACAAAGGGGCCAAAAGCAAAACATCAATCAATATTAGAAATATTTCGACACTTTAACAAACAAGTCTTGCGGGAAAATTGGAAATATAACACGTATAATTTATAAAATTCTTTGTGAATGTAAAAAATTGTAGATAGAGAAAACCTCATAACCATTAAAAAAATATGAAATGAACATAAATCATACAATTTCACAAATCAAATAATTGTCACTATGCTTTTCATAATTGTCACAGAATTAAATGCGATGCTTCAAATAAGTTTATCTAAACACGAGAATAAAGGAACCTAAAGTAAAATAAACTATTGAAAGGAATAAAATGAACATAAAAAAGTAGACGCCTTGAGCAGCTTTAGTCTAAGCCTGCAATATTATGTATGGTGTTTTGTCAAGAAATTCGTTTTTACTTAAATCGTTTTATTTAGTATAAAGAGAGCGCTCAGTACCAATTCATAATCGTTTCGTATATTTTCCTGACTGTACTTTAATTCCCTCCAATATATTCGTGGGTTTCAGTCAATTTTATTGTTTATTATTTAAAATGTTACAAATACGTTTCGGTGTCTTTCTCCACCATCATCAGTTTGTGTGTATAGTTGTTTACACCTTAACATTCAACTGGTCACTCAAGATGGTTAACGTTCAACTGGTCAAGAGTGACCAGTTGAATGTTAAGGTGTAAACAACTATACACCCAAACTGATGATGGTGGAGAAAGACACCGAAACGTATTTGTAACATTTTAAATAATAAACAATAAAATTGACTGAAACCCAGAAATATATTGGAGCCAATTCATAATAAATAAAATATTAAGAAATTCGGTGTTTCCAAAGACCTTTATTTGAGGCGAAATACCAACATAAAAGATTTGGTAGGTTTGTAAACAACTGTTCATGTGAAGCACGTCATATACCGGGGGAGTCGGTTTATAGAATCATGATTTTAACCATCGATACTCTAAAGTGACTTACCCTGTATACAGGTTGTCCTGAAATTAGACGTTTTAAAAAAAGCAATATTAAATTTATTCAAAACTTTGAAGATGGAAAAATAAAAAAGGTATAAGCTGAAAACGGATTTAAAACTAAATAGAACTAGAAGGTTATTTTGTGAGAGCCTGGAGCCTACTGTACATATACAAGCACACAAACATATACATTGCATTTCCATCCATATAGAAAAAAAGCTTCACAATCAGATGTCAAGAGATTTATTTATTTTCCTCCTTGTATATTTTAAAAAAATGGCTCATTTTTAAAATGAAAATATTTATTAAGATAGTGTGTACCGCTTTTGCTAATGAATTGCAACTAAAAGGGAATAAATGTGATAGAAGGATGTCGAAGACACTTTCGAACGTATTTACAATGAGCTAGTAGAGAAAATTACACGATCTGAGGTTCCAAAAGTTGTACTTTACGACTCAATAATGACAAAACTTATTTGCTGCCAACGAATGCACTAAAGAGAAAAAAGTACATGATGTTACCAACTAACTTTTAACTAGTGGATGAAAGGAAGGATCGATAGAAATAGTTTAAAAAGACTTCTTGTAGTCTTTCGTCACAACAAATTTACAGATTTTTGAAGATTAAACATAGCAGATATGCAAGAAAGCAAAAATGTTCAAATTTTGAAAAGCCCAAGTTTTCGTACAGACTTTTTGTCAATTTGCGCTCATTCATACTTACAATTTGCAATCTAACATACTTCCCTTAGTGCAGCTAGTCGATATCCATAAATACACTAGAAAAAATCACTTCAAAACACAATTATTATCCACATGGACTACGTCACTGGCACAAATTCGAAGATTCCCGGCCTAAGACGCCGCACAGACGCACGTCGTGACCTTGCCCAAGGCGTCGTTTCGTTGACATTGGCGCAAAACCTTTCTTACGCACTTTCTCGACGATTTTTTTACGATTTTGACTAATTTAATTGCGGATCCGATACAAAAACGCGCCTTATTCCACACTAGCGATACACAAGTGATTATACTTTGCCGATGAGGGACAAACACCCCTCTGTCTGACGCCCCCCAAAATCGGGCGGCGGGCGGGCGTCGGGGGTGAAAGGGTGACTCACGTTCGGATGGCGATCGTAAGTACGCGTGTGTTCGCACAGGGCAGATTAATATTAAAATACAGTGTGTTGCAAACATGGAAACCGTCCTTATTAATTTAATTAATAATTTTCACTAAATCTATGAAACATGGTCTAGAGAGCAATTGTGAGCAGTTGCAGGATGGTGTCTTAGTGAGAAGATGTTGTCTATTATCGTTGCCAGAGAAAACACCAAATAACCATATGCAGTGTGTTTGGAAATGATGGGTAAATATCTGAAGAATAATTGTAGAAAATACATTTGGCTTGAAGAATGAAGATGTGTAAAAATGCTCGCGTCCCAGTTCAGAATGTGAATGTTTTGCTGTACTGTCTTTAGTGATGAGCGAGACTGGTCTTCGTCTTGCAGTCTTGGTCTTGATCTTGCCAAAAAAGCAAGACCAAGACCAAGACCAAGACTGTCTTTTCGTTTGCAAGAGCAAGACAAGACCAAGAGAAGACCATGTTCTGCAAGAAGACCTTGGCGATCGGACATCGTGTCTTAAGTATAACATTGTCATTTACATTGTATTCCCGCGTCTGTAATGTATTCGCTCTTTCTTTGTTTCCTAACAAATTAAACCTTATGAAATTGGGCACGACTTGCCTTCGGTTCATCAATGAAAATATGAATTTGAACCTATAAATCAGTTTCACAGTTGGAAATACAAGACCGAGTTAAAAACATGATCTAGATTTGTTAAATTAATTTGAAGAGACCATAAGACACGTGTGGTGCCACACACTATAAGTACCTACCATACACACTATAAGTTCAATAGAACTGGCGAAGACTGAGAAGTCGCTAGCATTTGATGATACAGAATATGCCAGTACCACTAACGCACTTATCGCAGAGTTGAGCATGAAGAAATCTGTGTGAGACTTTCCCAATAAGAAAACCCAGTTAGTTGATAATTTTCTAATGTTCGATCCATTGTTCTTTCGAGTCAACTGGAATATATGACCCAAGTTTTAAAAACTGTAAAAGCAACGTTGGTTTCAATCTAAAATACGAAAAATACCGAAATAGCAAAATCAGAAGCGCACATGCAAAACAAATTTTGTCCCACAGAGGAAATTTTACTCGGCGAAAAGGAAAAGAAAATCGAAGATATTGCAATACATTTATTGTTCGCTACTACCAATGTACCCGATTAATAAAAATTGTTTCAAAAATATTGCTTTTTTATTAGTCTCTTTTGCACACATATTATATCTTTAAACCCATATTGCGTGGTGTTCTATTAGTATCATGTCTATGAAAATTGGCGGTTGAAAATTTACTCTTTTTGTCCAATTACATTCAAAAGATTTGGATTAATGCCTTAAAAATACTTTCATTTCTGAAAGTTTGAGTCTTTTAACACTTTTAACTAGTATTATTACCAGTTAAAGATAAATGATAAATTTTTTAAAAGTTTAAATAAAAATTTTCTGACAAAATTATCTGGAACGTATCTCTGATGTTACCAAGACTGGACTTTCCGATTTTTTTTACAGAGTTTTCGCTTTTAAATACATATTTTCTTTTCAAGCTTTTTGCTCAATGCATTTGTTCTCGTTTATTATTTGCACTTGTTTATTACTCACGGTAATATGTTAATTTGTTGACGAACTACAACAGATTATTAGAACCAAGAAACCATTCTTGGTTGTTACCATGTATGAACTTCATGAATTCTTGTTCAGGGCTCTTAAAATTTCCTTTTAAATAAATAAATAAATAAATTAATATAGCCTTTATTTGTAAAAAGCAAATTTTTACAAAAAGGCGAAGTCTAGCCAAAGCGATCAATTTTCAATCTTCTGCTCAATATATTTGCTCTCGTTCTTTAATTGCTCTTGTTCATTATTCACCGAAAAATCTTAATTTGTTGTCGATCTACAACTGATCTGGAACCTTCTGGAATCCTTTGATATTACCAAGACTGGACTTTGTTGGTTGTTTTCTTGTTTATGATTCAGAGTAAACTGTTAATTTGTTACTGAACTGCAACTGAATTGGTGTCTCATACCAAGAAGGAATTTTTCTTCATTACTTTACACTTCAATCATTTTTTTTCAAACTTGCTCTCGTATGTTTATTTCGTTTTTTAATTGCACTTGTTCATTGCTGCTATTATCCATTACTCAAAATAAAATTTGCTGTCGAACCACAACTGATTTTATATTATATAGGTATTGTTTCCTTTATTAGTATCATGCCATTTTTCAGTGCAAAATTATAAATAAATACGATTTTAGTCACTCGCAGCAGGTTTAGATAAGACATAATTTAACAGAATTCTGTAGAAGATTCGAATATTTGTTTTAACGGTCCGAAACCTCAGAACACGCAAAACTTTATTGTCTAATTTTATATGAGATAATGTTTTGGTAAAAAATCTAAACCAAAAAGAATTTGTTAAAAATAATATCTGTTTAATTAAAGTTTAACTACAAAAATGAAATGGAAGACAGAATCCACAATTCAAGAGACGGTAATCAAAACTAAAAAAGTAATGCTTTTGACAACATCTTATCCATAATAATAATCAGTTAATATGAAGGAGAATGGAGGCTACTGTCCGGTGGAAAGTGATGATTTTAATTTCGTAGAAAACATACTGGAAATGAAGCTTGATCCCATAATGTGTTGACCTGTGCTCAAACATTTTCTTAATTAAACAATTTAATAGGTCGTTTTCGAATAAATTGATGGCTACCAAATAAACTTCAGGTCTTTAGATTACAGTATGCGATGATTTTAGATAACAACGTCTGCAAACATTCGAGTAGCTACACATTTTATTACGAGCGGTAATAACGGAATTATTTGCAAGTTTATTACTAATAAAAATCTAATTATTCATCTCGTTATACAGGTTGTGCTTCTGAGATTATACAAGAATTTCGGAAACTTTAGCAGATACGAAAGCTTTGAAATGAGAAATGATTTGCAGTTTTGTAAGGTTTACTTAATGCGGTTTTTCGATTTTTAAAAATTATATGCAAGGCAAAAAATTAATTTTTAATTCAGCTTCTTTCAAGTCCTAATTATTTGCAGCATTCCCAATTATTTCAATATTAATCTTAGAAAAAACGTTAACTAGAGAGTTTGTAGGAAATTTGATCGTTTCATCTGTAATCCTTACGAATAAGATATAAACGTATGCTTTTTAATGGAACACCTGATGACGATGTTATTAAATATGATATTTTATTGACATTCCAATGAAAAATAACTTTAAGGGAAATCGTAAAATGTGCCAACATAAGCATAAGGCAGTATTGCTTAATAGAGCAATTTTGAGGTATTAATTCTGTAACTAGAAACTTACGCCTGATTGATTAGAACTATTAGCGTTTTTATAAAAATTATTAACTTAACTTTCCAACTCACACTTTGCTGAAATTTATCGATTTTCCGCAATTATTCAAATTAGGAGTTTGCAGGTTGGTATAGGAAAGTACAGACTTGAGATGGGTGAATCTCAGGCGTCTCCAGAACTATTTGCAGATTCGTTTACATATTGAGACAAAATCCAAATGAAATCTAAAATAAATCTGCTCTGGCAAAAATAACAACAAGTTTAAATTCCTGCCTCGTAATGTGCATTGCCTGTTGCTTGGAGGTTCAATTTTTCGCATTATTTGTGTGATAGATGACCACTTGGTGAGAGATTATCACACTATTGAATCCCTAAGGTGCCTTTGCCTCATACATTTTGGAACCACTAATAAACAAACAAACAGAGAAACAACCGAACAAAACTTAAACGGAAATTTTATACAGGAACTAGAAATGTTACAAGTGGTGCCAACCCTTTCAGGTACTGATTAGAACGATAGAACTATTAATATAATTATAATAAAAGGGTTAGACCACCAAAATATATAAAGCTATTTGTAGACCCTTGCTAGACTTTGGACATGTACTCATAACCAACGGAACAGAAAGGACAAAACGTTATACACAAACAACAGAGCAAATTGCACTAAGACTAATAACACGAATAAGACACCCCCAAAACCCACTACACAACCCCCCCACCTAACTACTATACGAACGCACAAACATGACAAAGATCTCTGAGAGACTCATACAGCTACAGACAAAATGGACAAACAACCCCTACAACTGGACCATACTGAATCCCCTTTGTCTTACAAGACCAACCAGACAATCCCGCTTCCGTTTCCCTACATTAACGCTACTCGAACACTTACAAACGCAACGGACTAGTGGACAATAAAATAATTTCTTCTTGCCACTGAAATCTTATTTATTCAATAACATTGTTAACCTAGAATGGGAGAATTTTCATACTTGCTTTTTATCTGGATTGGGACTGCATGTATTAAACAAGGGCAGAAATACCGATAGGTCGATGGCCTTTTTTAGAAATAAAGATGTTTACTACTACTATTGTTAACCTAGAATAGGAGAATTTTCATATTGGTTTTTTATCTAGATTAAGACTGCATGTATTAAACAAGGGCAGAAAGACCGATAGGTCGATAGCCTTTTTTTAGAAATAAAGATGTTTACTACTACTAAAAGGGTTAGAGGATTTTAAAAAATCTGAACAAAAACATACACAAAACAAAAAAATTTTAAAAAATGTATAAGGCTTTGAAACCCATTATTAAATTTCCAGAAGAATCAGTTTACATTGATAATCCTAGAATTCTTCTAGTCAAGTGTCACCTTCAACCATTCAGGTGGAAATTCGTTTATTCGGTGCACATTATTATCCCTCAAGGGAGCTAAGCTTCATCGCGTTTCTCCAGCCAAACTTTTATTTGTTACTCAACACAAACATTATCCGAAAACGCACAAACCTGGAAAATATCCACCGGAGATGATTAAAGCCTAAATGCCAACACTCCCTTACCTCAATCCCCTATGTTTTCTATCAACCAGTGGCATACTGGAAGTTGTCTTACCACTATTGACTAGTGAATATTGTTAGAAAATGAGTTTTCCATAATTATTACAACTGAATTTTTTAAGTGTTTGAAAGCAAAGTTTTATTTTCAGCACAATATCCGAACCATCAATTAGTTATATGAAAGCTTCTTATCATTATTTTCTCATAAATTATCAGAAAGGGTGGGAAATGGAGTGTGATCATGTCTTAATAAGATGTATAACACCAAAATTTCAAAAAAAAATTATATTGGAACTAAAAAGTTTATCGCGCTCTTGAAATCGTGCTTAAGCCCGAGTGATTTGCATCTTCATCAGAGTCGGTTTGCTCAAAAACTTGCACTGAACAATTGAGCATCCTAGCAAAACACATCTGAAGAGGTAAACTGCTCTTACTTGGGAAACGTCGGAAAGAAATTCAGAAAAACTCACCAGTTTCAAACAGTGGCCATAAAAGCCTTACTTTGATAATATTCTATATTCTAATCACAGTGGCGTGAGTGATATCGCTAGCAACACTTCTCTGGTTACTTCTCTCTGTTAACTTATTTTCTATTTTTTGAAATTACACGAAATCATGTCCGATTTTAATCTACGCCAATGTTCAGTTCCTTCCTGCCCATCTCCTAAATATCGAAAACTTCCGCGTGGTTAGTCGAAAAAATAACTAACCCAAGGCGTTTCTGTTTCTATCGATTTATGCTCATGGCGAGAATTAATTTTCGGCCAATGTTTCCAAAACAGATAGAGACCAGAGATAAAAATATTACCCAGGGGTTGGCCGAAATAAGAGGATAAGTTAGAGTACAAGGAAACCCAATAAGGATACAAATACGCCTGAGTTAGATTCAATTTAACTGACGATATTATTGAAGGGTGACTGCAAGTGAATGAATTCCTTCCAAAAGTGTCAATTTTTCAAAAATCTTCATTAAATTCTTCATTATTTTCTGCAAATGTACGCAGAACTTTGCTATAAATTCATAAACATGTTTACCGTCTATTCATTTCTGACTAATAAAATCACTTCTGACTAATAAAATCACTTAAGTAATATCAATTTTGGTAATTGATAAAATTGCCTTTCAGAAAAGAAGATTTGCAGAACCGTTAAACCCCTATAAAACTGGCCATCAAAATAAACCAATTTCAATCCGCAATTTCTCAGATGAGCACATTTCCATTTGTTGCGGTACAACAAAATAGCCGATGATTTTATTATTATCCTCAACATAATGCGTCTTTTGTGGTAATGATGAATTTCAAACCTTACCGTTCTGCTGCATCAATTGTCCATGATATGAATTCCAGTGAATATTGCGTTGATGGTTTTGTTTGGCTTACCTGCAACAAAATAAAAACGAAATTGAAAAGCGTGGAAATAGTAATTGCAGACAACGATGATGTTAAAACGATTTTTTTCTAGACACTGAAACGGAAAAAAATGGTTAATAGTTTTGGTGAAAGTCGCGTTTTAACAAATAACCGAATTGGCATTGAAAAACCGTAGTTAATTATAAATTACAAGAAAAACCTAATTGCAACTGATTGGTACAAGGTAGAAAGAGGGTAAAGTAATTGGATTAACGGTGCTTATGAATAAATAAATTTCAAAAAAATTATTATTTTAATCGTAATTTTACAGAGCAAAATTAAATAGTATAAATCGAAATATTTCTTGACTTAACCAACTAATCCATTGTAAAATCAATCAACTGATTTGAATGCTTCGCGTAAAATAGTTTGAGAACAAAGTAGTTTAACTGGAAGTAAAGAAGCGCAGGGCGGATTTGTTTAAGTTTTGTTGGGCAAATGTTAAATGTTTGAAACAATAGTTTTATTAAAATATTTTTTTTCAGCAGAAAACCATGTTATTGCAAAAAAACATTGCAAAAGGCAATCTGTAAAAATATCACAATAAATAAAAATAAAGTAGTTGATAGCTGCTTGACAAACGTTCGGCAGTTTACAATAAAACACACACAAAAATTTCTGGATTCTAAAAACTTTTTTAAACAAAAAACTTGAAATTGACTGAAAATTCAAACTATGGAAAAATTAGGAGCCACGCTTTGTTAATTCTGAATAAAATCAGCCTGAACAACTGGAAAAGTAGTCGACTGTGAAACAGTTCATAAAATTTTTTAATTTGTTTCCAAACTTCTATTTGCGTCGGATCTAAATGGGTTTTTATTTAAAGGCTATCGCCTTTGCAGCTATTAACTTGGAAATTAAAATACAAAGCTGCATTTTAATGGAAAAGCTGAACACTGGGCGGGTTATTATTAAATAATAAATACCATAAGGTTGGCAACTTATTTTTGATTCAACTAGCAAAATTTACAGTCCATTTTTCCCCATTTCGTCAAATGAGGAAATAGTTTAGGAATGAAATCTGGTGACTGGTGATTGGGTATTTATTTATTTATATCAAGCTAATACGGGGTGTCAATTTGAAAACTTCCCACCCTTCATATCTCTCTTACAGTTAAAAATATGAAAAATCAGAAAGACACGTCAATTTTTTCTTGTTTCAACCTCCTAGAAGGGGTAGATGTCACACTTAGAATCTTAAATGGGATGGGGGTCAAGTGGCACATCGTTTTAAATAGCCGTCGATCCTATTTTCAGTGGCATGACCGTACGCCCATGGGTGGCACCGTTTCAAACTTTATTTGAAAATAGTAGTAGTAGTAGTAAACATCTTTATTTCTAAAAAAGGCTATCGACCTATCGGTCTTTCTGCCCTTGTTTAATACATGCAGTCTTAATCTAGATGAAAAACAAATATGAAAATTCTCCTATTCTAGGTTAACAATAGTAGTAGTAAACATCTTTATTTCTAAAAAAGGCTATCGACCTATCGGTATTTCTGCCCTTGTTTACTACATGCAGTCCCAATCTAAATAAAAAACAAATATGAAAATTCTCCCATTCTAGGTTAACAATGCTATTAAATAAATAAGATTTCAGTGGCAAGAAGAAATTATTTTATTGTCCACTAGTCCGTTGCGTTTGTAAGTGTTCGAGTAGCGTTAATGTAGGGAAACGGAAGCGGGATTGTCTGGTTGGTCTTGTAAGACAAAGGGGATTCAGTATGGTCCAGTTGTAGGGGTTGTTTGTCCATTTGGTCTGTAGCTGTATGAGTCTTTCCGAGATCTTTGTCATGTTTGTGCGTTCGTATAGTAGTTGGGTGGGGGGGTTGTGTAGTGGGTTTTGGGGGTGTCTTATTCGTGTTATTAGTCTTAGTGCAATTTGCTCTGTTGTTTGTGTATAACGTTTTGTCCTTTCTGTTCCGTTGGTCATGAGTACATGTCCAAAGTCTAGCAAGGGTCTACAAATAGCTTTATATATTTTGGTGGCGGTGTTTGTGCTAATTCCTCTGTCTTTGTAGGTTAGATATCGGAAGTGTTTTGTTCTCTTTATTGTTTCTGCCCTGATGTTTCGTATGTGTTTAGTGAATTTAAGTTTGTGGTCGATTGTGATTCCAAGGTATTTTACGTCGTTTTTTGGTTGTGTCGTTTGGCCGTCTGCTGTTATTGTAGGGGAATCAGCGTTGAGTCTGTGGTTTGTGAGCAGAAGTTGGTTTTTTGACGCATTTGGTGTTAGTCTCCATTTATAAAACCATGTCATTGTGTTGTTTGTTAGTGTTTGGAGTCTTTGCGCTGCTCTCTCATTAGTTTTGTCATGTACAATAAGTGCCGTGTTGGCTGCGTATTGTAATATGTATGCCGATCTGTCGATTTGATTTTTGTCTGGTAAGTTGTAATTGTATATGTCATGGCAGTATATATTGTAGAGAAACGGTGAGAGCGGGGATCCTTGAGGGAGCCCTTGTTCAGGGGAAAAAGAAAATGACAGTGTTTTGTCAATTCGTACTTGTAGTTGTCTGTTTTCTAGTAAGTTCTTTATGGTGTGTAGTAGATATGTTGGTGTGTGTAGTTTGTATAGTTTGTATAGTAAGCCTCTATGCCAGACAATGTCAAAAGCCTTGTTAATGTCCATAAACAGGCAAGCTGGCTTTCTGTCAGTTAGGTGGGTAGTTTGTATATTGTTGGCCAAAATAAAGAGCGGATGAACAGTCGAGTGATGCTGTTTGAAACCAAATTGGTAGGTAGTTTGAAAATAATTATTTGTAAATAACATTTCGATGGTACCACGAGTACCTCGTTAATTTGCGTTCATTCGATGTCTTAACGCTGAAATTCCACAAAAGCCTTTAAATTCTATAAAAAATCTAAAAATACGTTGTTTTTAACCAAAAAACACGGTCAGAAAATAATAAGGGTAACATCTACCTCTCCTAGGGGGTTGAAACAATAAGGCTAAAAATATTAATTTAAAGTGTCCCCCTTACAAATAAAATTGACGTGTCTCTCCGATTTTTCATATTTTTAACTATAAGAAAGATATTAAGGGTGGGAAGTTTTCAGATTGACACCACGTATATTTAATACCGGCTATATTTTGTTTCAGCTGTTGCCTGCAAAGTTTAATTATTCTCTGAGTATTTCCTGGTGTTTTAGCTTTATGCTTCATGCAGTTTTTTTTTTCATTTAATGAACAAAGCCTAATTGATTGGAGAATCTGTAATTAATGACTCGCTAAACTCTGTATCACCGCAAACACAAAGCTACCAAATTATAGCTTGCGCCGATCACACACACACACACAATATAATAATTATTATTAGCGGCAAAGTAATTGTTAATTGCACCGACATTATTTAAGAAAAATAATTAATGACCGTACTTTTGCGCTTACAAATTAGTTGGGTGTCGGCCCCATTTGTCGACCATTATCATTTGAATTTTAAATTCCGCTCTCGACGACTGTTATTACTGTGGTGATTAATATTTTTATCATTTCGTATCCGCAACGTGTTATTAGGTGGACTATAAAGTGTAGAATAATCGATCCAGAACAAGATTTATCTTAATTTTATAACAAAATTGATGTAAACTTGAAAAAATCCAGCAATTTATTTATCACATCAGAGTTTACTGAATTTTTATATAAATTAAATTCGTAAAAAGTTATTGTATTTTGCGACATTTTTTCTACCTCAATTTACAGGTGTGGTACGTGATTTGAAAATGTTGGTTTATTGTGCTTAAGAATGGTCAACGTTAAGATGGTGAAAATCGTAAAATTTTCAGCCCCTTTACAAATCAGACTATAATAATACAACAAGCACAAAAAATGAAGCCTGAGTTAGAAAAACTAGTACAAAAGTTAATAAATAAAATAAAGTCAGTTGATATGCTGATGATGAAGGAATTAATTATGATTAATTGTATTAATCATCAATGTACCTTAAAGATAATCTTAAGGTACGTTATAAGTCACCAGAGACTATCAAAGTGTATATACGTAAGTATCAAAGATTGTATGCTATAAAAAAGGTGTTTTTCTATGGGGGCTCTCGAGAAACTTTTAGTGTTTTGATATTTTCGAAAAAAAATTACCTATTTTCTATCAAGTATCCTACGTGCTTTACTGTTTCCAAATTTTGTAATCACTTTGTCAAATTCGAAGGCACACTTTTTTCAATCGATTTCATGGAAAGAGGTGTAAAATGACCATCGGTCTTTAAATTTCTCGGACACGTTTTCATTCGGTTTAGATCTGAGAAACGTCGTTCGGTCTCTAATGTTCTTACCACCATTTCTAACGAATTTTTAGACTCTTTCAACGTATTTCCTAGATTCAACTCACCGCACGGTAAACTAGAAAGTTGCGTAAAAATTTAATACCAACAAATATCCGATACTACTCTACTACTCCATAAAGCGATCGGTGCTGGAATAAATGCAGCGAAATCTACACTTAAATCTCGTCTTTGTTTTAGCAGGACACGGGGGAAGCGGAGTGATGCGCGGGTATGCAAATGCGCTCATAGAACACGATCAGCTTGCTCAGATTCAATAACAATTTTGCTGGAACGTGACTCAGTAAGATATTCTACTGGTCTGACTGACTTGCACTTCGCATACAATGTTTTATCATTTACAGCCAAGTATTTACAATTATACTTTTGGTATAAGAAATACGTGCTTACGGAAGCGCTTAATTTTCGTCGCTGGTCTTCGCTTTGCTCATTTTCAACTACAGATCGTTTGCTCCGAAAAATGTGCTTGGTGTATAACTTCTTAAAATTAGAAATCACTTGCCAATCCGTGGGCTGCAGGATAGGAGTGTTGTTGGATGGTAGGTAGAGAACCTTTATAAACTTGAACTCTTCGAGTAAATCATCTTCGAGATTTGATGGGTGAATAGGGTCATTGTCGAGGACGAGAATGGCTTGCATGGGTAGGTTGTTTTCCTGTAGATATATTTTTACAGAAGGGCCAACCTCCAGGTTTATCCACTCCACCAAGAATTTCCTAGTGACCCACGCCTTCGGATTTGCCGTCCACATAACTTGCAGTTTTTCTTTTCAAATCTTATGTGACTTAAAGGCTCTGGGATTATCCGAATGGTATACTAGCAGAGGCTTGATTTTGCAGTTGCCACTCGCTTTGGCGCAAAGTACTAGAGTTAATCTATCCTTCATGGGTTTGTGACCTGGCATCGTCTTCTCCTCTGCCGTTATGTAAGTCATTCAGCATCCTTTTCCAGGAAAGCCTTGTCTGGTCACAGTTGAAGACTTGCTGGGGCGTGTATCCTTTGGCTTCTATCAGTTCGGAAAACGTTTTGATGTAAACCTCAGCTGCCTTCACATCCGAACTTGTTGCCTTACCATGCCTGACGACGGAGTGAATGCCGGTTCTTTTCTTCAAGTTGTCAAACCAGCCCCGACTAGCTTTACACGAGTCTTCCGATTCCTCGTTTGTGGAAGTGTGTGGGATCTGCTGCACCAAATCACCGTAAATCGATCGTGCCTTCCCACATATGATGCTTTGTGTTAAGGTTCCTCCTTGAAGCTGCTTCTCCGTCACGCACACCATCAGTAGTTTCTCCATATATTCATGGATGGAGGTTCGGAGCTTAGAAATTAGTGTAACGCCCTTAGCTGGAGTTATACCATTTATCAACTCCTTCTGTTTAAGCGCAGTACATATCATTGATATTCACCCGCATGTTGTGGTCGTGTGCAGAGGTGAAGTGTCCGATTCCTCGTATCTCAAATACTCGTATATTAAGGCACTCGTATACCACTGTACTTTAATTAAATTACTTAAGTAAATATTCCATGAAATAATTTAATTTTTAGAGAGATCTAGTGTTTTTCGCACAAAAATGCATGCATGCACCGAAGATTAGTATTTTTGGTGATAATAAGTCTAAATATGTATAAATCCGTTTTAGCAGGGCATGCAATCTTCTCAAAGGAAGTCTAGCATGAAAAGTAGTCAAAATAGGTTTCAATTTTGATCCGAACGGTTACGTCATTGACATAATAAGCATGTGAAAACGTTTTCAAATTCATACTTTTCAATAACGAAAAGCCAAAAATAAGGGCTGGGGAATTGTGAACATTCCAAGAAAACGTTCCCAAAATAATATAGAACCGCTATCCATATCCATTAAACACATTAGAGAAACGGAAATACCTTTAGGCTTGGTCCGAACCGATTTTTCAGTGACCTGTTCGTTTTTCTAAATTTTATTGGTTGAAATCACGCCAATAAGAGTGCGGTGCTACTTTTACTGTTTATGGCTTTGTTTATCATGGCCCAACTGATTTTTATTACCTGGCGTGCTAATGTCACGTTGATATGAAAAAAAATAGTATATTGGAACGTTATTCGGTAACGGGAAAGATATAAAATAAGACCTTCATGTGGGTCAAACCATATTTCAGATAATCCAATCACGAAAGTTCCCTTAGCTGGGATTCCGAAGGTTTTTTTTGGCAAAACTATCAAATTTAAACTGTCTACTAACGCCCAATATGTGTTTTGCGTAATATGGTTGATTTCAAGGGTTATTCAAATTAGTTGAATTGAGATGTGGTTTTGCTTTAAAGCAAAGGTCTACTTTAGACTAAAATTCTGTGAAATTTTCCGCATTCTTAATGTGTATTCAATTTAAATTACTTAATAATAAACTATCGTATTACATAATTATTGACGGTAATATGAACATGCTAATAACAAGCTATTAATTTACATAAACTCAAGAGCAAAACTGGCGTGCATCGAATATGGAGATTAGCGTAATAAACTTGGGTTCCAAATTATTTCTTTAATCATTTTCCCTAATAAATTCTAATAAAAATGTACATTTCTCTTGAAAACCCTCGATTGCAGCATGCAAATCAGATACTCATCCAAGGCAATGTCCCGAGCTCTAATTGAAGGAAATGTGATTTTTAATAATAAACCTCATCCTTCTCAGTGTTTCAATAAATCTTTTAGTAGCCATCCTATAAGGGTACATTAATCGAACAGCAAAAAACGGCAGTATGGCCGTTATTTATTTAATTTACCACCTAACGCAGGAAGAATCCACTTGGTGGGCAGGCAATTTACTCCTCAATAAATCAAGGTAGGCTGGGCAAACAAAAACCGCTTTTGTGACGTGTCAAGCCCACCTACCGCCTGTCAAGATTATGGGTAATGGCGATGGAAATTGCTTGGTCAAGTGAGCACTGCTCTGATTACGCGATCGTCTCTTGTTACTCATCATATTAAATCTGACACTTATCCCGTCTACGCCCCAAGGCCGCTTGCGATTGGCTCAGATCACTGTGATCAGTAAGCATTAGCGGAAAATTGTAAGTTTGTTGAATGAAAACCACTTTTCTCAATTAGTGTTTAAACATCTGATGAAGAATACTTCCGAAGCTTTCTAGGCTGAAGGCATGAACGAATGGTTGCTCCTCAAAATCAATTAGTTAACTAACTACAAATGTTCATTTCTTTTAGATTACTATTTCATACCCATTTTATGAGAATTATTTCTCCAATGTGAACAATTTCTAACTAACGAAACTGCTCAACAAAATGAAGGTTTCACAGCCATATTTTCTCGAACTTTGGAAGTGGATAAATTCTGATTGCTTAGAGGGATTTGGTTTCTGTTTGAAGCGTTATCTAGCCCCATTTGTATTTTGTTAGCCAGTGTGTTAATAAAAATTATGCATCCGAGATAAATTTTCTACAGGACGGCAAATGAATAAATGCGTACAGCTCGGCATGCTCCTTGTTGGACAAAGAAGATTTTTTTGGGTCCCGACAAAACGGTTTTTAAATTTTTCGGCCATCTCTTCCATTTATAGGGTGGTCTCAAAAAAGCAACTTAGAGCTCATGTTAAAGCTAAAACCATCATCATAGTCAATTTAAGACGAAAATTCTACATACAGGATTACATGAATAATGCCCCAATAAGAGTTGCTCCTGAAATATGTAATTCTGGCAGACGTTCAACTGAACTGAAGATCTTCTTCTTCTTCCTTTATGTAAGGCATCTGCCTTGTTCTCTATTTTCTTGGAGTTGTATCTGGGATGATGAATTCCAGCTTTCATGCCAACATATGGGTGGACGTCCAGGTGGTCTGCTGGATCTTGGAGACCATCTCTTGCAGTCTTCTGAAATCTGTTGTCGTCCATCCATTCAACATGATCTCTCCATTCGGGACGTCTGTTTCGGGACCATCTGACTTTGTCTTGGACATGGCTAAGTTCTCAGATGTCTTCGTTCCTTTTGCGGTCCCTTAGTGTGTAGCCTGCTATGGATCTTAGATACCTCATCTCTGCTGTGCGAATAATCCTTTTAGTTGGGGAGTTTTCGGCTCTTGTTCCTACAGCGTAAGTCATAACAGGTCTCACACCGGTCTTATATATGCGAACTTTGCTTTTAATGGACATGCGCTTGTTTCGCCATATTATTTCTCTAAGGAATCCTGATATTAAAGCTGCTTTGGTTGTTTGAGACTTTACTTCTTCCTGGAGGTCTCTGCTACTCATAATGTTGACGCCGAGATATTTGAAGCTCATAACCTGTTCTACTGGTTTATTGTATATAGCCAATTTACATCTTCTGGGCTCTTTTGAGATGGTTAGCACTTTGATTGATTTTGCTACCGATATCTCCATGTTGTATTTAGTAGCTGTCTTTTCGAACTGATAAAGCATTCTCTGCAGGTTGTCCTCACCCTCTGAGACCAGGACGACATCGTCCGCGTAGCAAATTACTTTTAGTTCTTTGTCCTCTAGTGAGTATCCTTTTCCAACCTTTTTACTTCCGCTATAAGTTCGTCCTTAATCGCTATCGCTATCGCCTTGCCTTATTTCAGTTTGCATGGGAAGTCTGCGTGTTTTTCTGCCTTCCACTTGTATTTGTGTCCAGTTGTTAGTGTTTATCTCCGCAACAATGCTTGAAATCTTCGGGTGCACGGTTCTCTGTTGAGAAGTTTCACAACATCAGTGAGTCGTACTCAGTCAAATGCTTTCATAATATCTATCAAACACATATATGCTGTTTTGTTGTATTCTATAGCCTTTTCAGCAATTTTCCTGATAGCAAAGATGGCATCTGCTGTTGGCCTGTTTTTTCTGAAGCCTTGTTGCTCTTTGCAAATGCCATGAGAGGATATATCTTCTGCGCGAGTATTTTAGTACTGAACTTAATAACGTAATTCCTCGATAGTTTTCTGGGTCTTTTTTGCTTCCCTTCTTGAAGATTGCAATGGTTATGCTTTCTCTCCATTCGTTTGGTATTTTTTTGGATTCTATGATTTTGTTAAAGAGAAGGTGTAGCTCTTTGGATAGTGTGTTCCCTCCGTGCTTCAGTACTTCGTTGGATATTTCGTCTATTCCCGCGGACTTGCGGTTTTTCAATTTGGTGATCGATTGTCTCAGTCTCTCATCGGACACGATCCACGGTTCTTCAGAGTTGTTAGTATGCTGTTCTGTGTCAGGATTTACTGAGTCTATGTCATCGCTATAGAATTGACAGAAGTGTTTTTCCCAATCGTTAAGTGCAATTTTCGTTATGTTTATATGTTCGTTGATTGGTTTTTGCCTATTCCTTAACATGTTCAAATCTTCCTCTGGCCTCCGTAAAGGTCGTGTTCCATGTCTGCCGAGAAACTTTCCCAATGTGCTCTTTTAATGTATTGGATTTTGTTGTTGGTTGTATTTCTTACGGCTTTGTATTCATCCAGTGTTAAGGTTTGTGATCTATATTTCAGGTATGCTTTGAGCTTTTCGTTTGTTAGTTCTTTGACTTCCTTAGTAAACCATGGTTTTGTGTTTGGTTTGGTAGATTTATTTGATGTTCTTCTTCCAACAGCTTCTTCGGCCAGGCATCTTCAGCGTTATCTGTTTCTACAATGTGGTTACTTTCTATTTTCTTATTGAGTCTTTGTTGGTGTAGGAGTTTTGTTGATGGGACTGTAAGTGATTCAATATTTATTTAGCTTACTTTAACGGGTGCTTGTTTTTTAGTGTATTGAACGTTGGAAGTTATTTTGGCAAGTACTAAGTTATGATTGGTTCCCGCGTTTGCAGATGTTAAGACTCTGATGTCTTGGATTCTATTTGGGTGAATGTTTTTATTTGTAATTATGTAATCAATCACTGATTTCTGGCCTCGCTATTCTAACATATCTAAGACCAATTGGAGCAACTGGGGACCTTCGGCAATCCGAGAAAAAATCCCCATTTGAGCCCTATAGTCTATAACCGCTTCTGTCTAAAACTATAGTTAATCAGATAACTAATGTCCACAAGAGGCAATGGACAAAGTCGCTGCAAAAATTTAGCTGAACAAAAGCAGAAGACGTTATATGGGAATCAACGAATCTAGAATCTACGCCTGGATGCAACTAGATAATGAAACCAATGTAACGATGTTTCTTCGTAAACATCTCCTGGTTATCTACAAGCGAAAAGTCTGGTGAAACTGTAGGTCTGGAGGCTTCATTATATACAGACAAAGTAAAAAGTAAAAACTCATGATCAGCACTAACGGCAATCAATCTGAAAGTTCTTTACAATAGATACTACTATAATCAAATTTCTTGCTTCTGACAGATGAATCAAAAGGAGGATGAAACATTTCTATTTACACTGTCGGTGTATTAAACTTCGCTTTTTTCGTTCACTGAAAAAAGTCGAACAATGAACAGATAGATGAATCGAGAAATATGGAAGAACCTAATAATATTCTGAAAACCAGAAAAAAAAACGAATCAATATTGAAGGCGGGCAGCAAAAGATCTTTTTATTTATTGTTGGGAATTTAATAGTGGCGATTACACGCGGTTCCCCGATCACGTCCGACTGTTCAAGGTCGTGCCGACCGACAGATAGACAGGTTCTTCGACCCAAGAACCAAGAGCAAGCCGATTGCTTGGTACCGGGGCTTCCACACTTTGCGGTTGTACCACTGGTTCTTGCTTGATACATATTGATGCGTTCGCGCGATATTACGTGATGCAATAGTCATTTTTCGATCAGATACAGAGAATCGTACCCATGCGAAAGGGTGCATGTGTGCATCTTTTTCCAGTTATTTACCAGCTAATTACAGGCCTAGAGGGAATAGTTAATTTTGCTTCTCAATGTGCTTTGGAAGACAGTTGCACGAAACAACGATAGAGTACTTTAATGGTACTCTTGGAGGGTTTTAACAGAACCATTATGATTGTACTATTAGTTAACGAACTAGTACTGAACCATGTCTGAACCAACTACCAATTATTTTAAGAGCTTTGTTGGAACTACAGCTATTATTGTAAAAAAGGTTTCGTCTTCATTTTGTCCATGCAACGCAGACATTGAAAGCTCCATAATTCATTTGCTTCCTTACGAAAGAGCAATAATTATTACGCAAATGTCAAAAGAACAAGCGTAGTAGGGTGAAAAAAATTTAAATAAAATAAAATCAGTTCTGAGCTTTCTAAATGAACAATGTTGACTTTGGTGGCTACCATGCATGTCATTTGAAGGGGTTCAGTGATTTGAACACATAATTGTAATAAAATGAAGCAAAATCTAATACGAAAACAACATTTCAGCTCCAAGCACGACCAAAGCTTACCATACAAAATGTGCTGCCGTGAAAATATAATGTAGGATGGTTCCACATCAACCCTGTTCCTTGAAAGGGTTGTAAAGAGTGCTTTCAGCGATGCCATTAGTCAGAAGTTTATAAAACATAAATATTAAGAAGACATTGTTATTTGGATACCGAATTAGAAAATTATCGCTTACTAATATTATACTCACTTGGAGAGTACGAGAAAAATATTGGAAACATTTTTTCGAAAATTTCTAGAATATATTAAAAGTTGAAAATCGAATTTCAACTTTGTCATGAATTGTATTAATTTGCGATTAAAAGGTTTTTGAAAAAAACTCGAAAACGGTTAGCGACTTGAAACAAGGGAGCCTTCTTTTCGTAAATATGAACAAATTTTTTTTTTTGTACACCAGGTTGATACAGGTAGGCTCAAAAACGATATTATAATTGAAAATTTTTATAATAAAACGCCCTCTGTAAGTTTGGTGAATCCTTGAACATGATTGGATGTGCTATTGCGATAGGCCTCAGAATATAAAATTTTATTACATTATCGTAATATTTGCTTAAATTATTTTTTTAAATTTACATAAACTGTTAATTTTGCCACCCTAAATAAATATGTCTTTATGAAATTTTCATTTTTAAATAGGACTTTCTAACGACCACTTCAGTCCTGCTTCCATAAACTGACTCCCTGGGTATAAACATTCCATCTTTTATGTCATTCATTCATTCATTCAACAGTTCTGACTATTCAGAGTAATTTGTTTCATTTATTAATCAAAATTCGAGTCATTCGTTCGTTATTTTTTAAAAAAACTGATGTAAATCTGGACTCTTATGGAGGAATTAGTGAATGCTCTTAATGGAAATATGAGTAGGTGATAACTGTTCATTACTCGTCTAAACTGTCTAAATGACTGCAAAGAATCAATTAAACCTGATTAAAAGTTGGCAACAAAAATTAAATTGATTGTCAAACTCTCCAAGCCTGGACAAGCGGTTGGATTATAGCCCTTCTTGTAGACAAGGTTGACGATTCCTCCAGAAATTCCAATTCAAATCAACCCTACAATTTTTCTTTATTCAGCGCTTGCTAAATCAACTCAGGATGGTTTTAAACGTTTTAGCAGCTTCAGCAAATTTTGTATCAGTTTCAACGGCGCCAAATCCAAACAATACTAAACATAACTCATTGGTGCTCGCTTTTATCATATAGATAATCTGACCAATGTATTAGAAGTCTCCCAAACAAGGCCATACAAAAGGGTTCAATTGTAGGTTCAGATTAAAAACAACTTTGAGGGAAAGCTCCTAGTTTTGGTACCAAATTAAAATTGGATCTTCAGCTGGTAATATCTCGGAGAGATACACGAAAATCAAGTAAGGTCCATTGCGTCTCAGTTCAATGCAGAATCCCTCTCTACAAAAAGTTTTTCCACCTACAAACTAATTAAGGTAACTGTAAAGAGAATACATTTTCAACTGCTGCAGTTCGACAAGATTATACACTATGGCTAAGTGTTACTTGGTCGTAAGTAACATTTACATATATGCTTATAGCCAACTTTAAAATGCTTTCATTCTCAATGTCGCACGAGGAATGTGTGAATAGGCCCGTTTTCAGTAGGCTCGATAAATCACTTACAATAAGCTTGAACAGAACAATCGCAAAACAGATCTTTGAACTTTTTCTGATAATTCTAGGAGCGCAATATGAGGCTTTTAATGTACGTTGTCGCTACTTCTTGAATATTACTCAGACGACAAGCCGATAACCTTCAACAAGCCTAGTTGCATACTCCAACCTTAACAAGACGAATTGATGATATTTCATGAAGAAAATAAATCCCCATCTCTGAGGAAGCGTAATCCAACTCTTTATTCGGTTGCCGTTTAATTTATGGCATTTTCCTTAAAAGTTTCTCGCAGTTCTCACGCCACCGCACCAATCCGTCACGGTTTGCAATTACCGCCGGGAACCACTGAAGAAGTCCTCTGGTCGATTTGTTTGAATGGGTCGGTGTCAGTGTGATTCTTCTCCTGTTTGTTTGATATTGACATGGACAATGCCTATGTCGGTTCTTTAATGAAATGCAAACATCCACTTGGATAGCTTATACATGTAGTTAGAGGTACCTTTGTGTATCGTGCACAAATTGATGACTATTTGGAGCTTTGATTATGAAGACTGTCTGTGTTGGTATTGAAACCGAAAGTTCTTAGAGAGACTAGTCTTCTCTAGAGATATGTAGTAAACAGCAAATATTAGTACTTGTAATGCTTTCTAATTATAATCTTAAATAGTCATTTTTAATTGCAAGTCAAGTCAAGTGCATTTGTCAAACTAAGGTAAGACGCGGAATAGTCAAATTACTGCTAAAAGTCTATTGAGTTCCAATTTCAAATCATTAGCAAATCAGGCAAATGTTCGTGAAATTTTGCAATAATTTATTCTTATACAGCTAATACAAATATTTAAAAAATATGTTCTCAACTGACGAGGTTTCAAATGGAGCGTGGAAAATTATTTTTCTTATCGGTCTTTTGTGCATTTTTTTCTGGTATTCAATCGTAATTGAATAATTTATTATATTGTAATTTAGTGTATTGTAATAACGTGGGTATTTATTTAAAGATTGAGCTGAAATCGACTTCAAGTGTATAAATAAGGCGGAAACTTCATGCCATTTAAGAGACTCAATGAATCACAAATAAAACACCAAAAGTGGAAAGTTCAACTCACTTTAATTGATGTCTCATCCTATTTTCTAGCATGTTTGTGATCGAATTCTTTTAACATAACAAAGCAGTTGTGGAATCATAAAGCTTGCACAGTTATAAAATTATTGGTGTCAAGCCAGGTGTATGAAATCCATTAAATTAGCTTCTATCTCTTACATGATGTCTGCCTGAATAACGAATATAATAGCTCAAGCAGGTGGCGAATTTAGCTTATGGTTAGCAAAGCTGTTCCGAAAAAAATAATTTGCTTGCAGGGAGTTTATGTATTGGACAAATTACGAATATTCCAAGTAAAATATATAAAAATATAGATGTGTCTAAAATGAATAATACAGTAGTTGCTTTCCTGCGAAATTCAAAACTGAGAAAGAATCGGTGCTCTAGATGAGGCTTGAGAATAATAAAAGGGAGGAAGTAGTAGTGGGTGTATAGATGATGGATAAAATTCAAAAAAACATGCTTCTTATTATAATTAATTGTGTAATGGGTTTTGGGGGTGTCTTATTCGTGTTATTAGTCTTAGTGCAATTTGTTCTGTTGTTTGTATATAATGTTTCGTCCTTTCTGTTCCGTTGGTCATGAGTATGTGTCCATAGTCTAGCAAGGGTCTACAAATAGCTTTATATATTTTGGTGGCGGTGTTTGTGCTAATTCCTCTGTCTTTGTAGGTTAGTGATCGGAAGTGTTTTGTTCTCTTTATTGTTTCTGCCCTGATGTTTCGTATGTGTTTAGTGAATTTAAGTTTGTGGTCAATTGTGATTCCAAGGTATTTTACGTCGTTTTTTGGTTGTGTCGTTTGGCCGTCTGCAGTTATTGTAGGGGAGTCAGCGTTGAGTCTGTGGTTTGTGAGCAGAAGTTGGTTTTTTGACGCGTTTGGTGTTAGTCTCCATTTATAAAACCATGTCATTGTGTTGTTTGTTAGTGTTTGGAGTCTTTGAGCTGCTCTCTCAGTAGTTTTGTCATGTACAATAAGTGCCGTGTCGTCTGCGTATTATAATATGTATGCCGATCTGTCGATTTGATTTTTGTCTGGTAAGTTGTAATTGTATATGTCATGGCAGTATATATTGTAGAGAAACGGTGAGAGCGGGGATCCTTGAGGGAGCCCTTGTTCAGGGGAAAAAGAAAATGACAGTGTTTTGTCAATTCGTACTTGTAGTTGTCTGTTTTCTAGTAAGTTCTTTATGGTGTGTAGTAGATATGTTGGTGTGTGTAGTTTGTATAGTTTGTATAGTAAGCCTCTATGCCAGACACTATCAAAAGCCTTGTTAATGTCTATAAACAGGCAAGCTGTCTTTCTGTCGGTTAGGTGGGTAGTTTGTATATTGTTGGCCAAAATAAAGAGCGGATGAACGGACAAGCTTCTTATTATAATTAATTCAAAGTATTTATTAAAATATAGATACATTATTTCAAAATTTTAATTTTACATTGTAGTCTGCTTCTCTATGTTTAGTTTGCTCTTTACAATTTTTCAGAGATTGACTTTTACTTATGCCATAATGTTGACGAGTAAATGTTTAGTTTTTTTATACGATATAAATTATAATCAAGGGTTCAAAGAATAGAGCTGATGTAGATAATTTCAACTCCGTCACGTCTACGAAAATGAAGAGTTTATTAATAGGCGGTAAATTTAAGAAAAAAGCATACTTTGATCCGAGAAGTACATGTCTTAAAAAACAGTGTAAGTCAAATAATAATAAATACCATGCCAGTTTACAAACCGAATCAACTCGAAAGCAAATGATTGAGATTATTCACATCGAAACTTAAAGAGATCTAAAGAACGGCGTATAGGGAGAAACAGGCAGTCGAACAAACAATTTTATTGGTAGAGACAATAAAATATTAAAAATCTGGAAAAATCCAATCCAACTATCTGAAGAACATTAACGAAAGTCAGCGGAAGAAATAGTTTCATAATTTTGAATAAAGAAAAAAGTTAGAGAATAAGAAAAAAAGTAAAAATTGAGACTTAAGTTGACCCGGGTCGAAGGACCAAACTAATGTTAACAGAATTCAGTCGCAGAACCACACTTACAGCATTTTTTAATTAAGTCAAAGTTAATTTTTCAATTAACAACAAAACAACTTGAAATTCTACATGCTTTTTTTTCGAGTTAAGAATGTGCACCATACGTGTCTGTGCCACTTAACTGACTTTTTTTCACCATTTGTTTTTTAGGAGGAAAACTTAGGAGTAAAATGTCTAAATTCACTTCACTTACTAATTTAGATTTCCTCTCAAAGCTTTTATCTCACGCTCTGGCAAATATTTTATTATTTTATAAAAAAACAGTATTTGAAGTCCATAATACAGCAACAAAATGCCAGCTTTTCCACAATTTTAAATTTTGAAGCAAAATACTCTATAAAAAGACTTTGGCTCCAGCTCCAAAGCGAATCTAAATATTCTAAATAAATACTCTGAATTAATTAAGAGACATCCTAACAAACAGACTCAAAGAAATATATGTTCAAAGATGCAATGGTACTCTTTGTACAAAATGTTTTAAAAAGTAAGTAAGTAAGAAAGTAAAAAAATTGACAATTTGTTAAAAAATGTTGTAGAAAAACGAAAATGATTTTTTACACATTTGTATTCATTTAGCCCTGTTAAACAATTCATTAATGCACTGCTTTTTAGGTTTTTAGCTTTTGAGAACAAAGCAGATTTGCTATCGAAACGTCAAGGTAACTTTTCTAAATTAATTTCTTCACTAATTGGAATTTTTCTCTCACAGCTTGTACCTCAGGTGTAGTGAGGTGAGGATACCCTCTAGGTGATAGCTATTGATATCCGTTTTATAAAGAATCCGTACTTTATTGTGAAATAAGAACACTCTTTACCAATCTGTAATAAAAGACGCAGCAAAATTCTTCTCTCTTTCAAAAATTTTTGAAGCGAAATATCCAGGAAAAATGTTTCGAAAAGTAAACACCCTCGAAAATGTATTATGAAATCTAGAAACGCCAGGCAAACTAAAACTCCAAACGAATGTTTGACTACACGCTCCATAAGCACTTTAAGTGAACATCAACAAAAATATTAAGCGATAAAAACGAAATAAAACTAATTCCGGTAGGTACCTTTTGGTATTGATTGTACTGCTTCCTGCCCACTGTTGAAGAATTCAAACCGTTTATACCTTGAAAAATACATAAAAGCCTCCTTTATCGCTCCGAGAACGGGAGCCGTTCGTTATTCTTATCTTTACGAGCCCGCCCGACAGAAAACCCACTATTTTACTAGTGTTTTTTTTCCAATAAAAATAATGAGATTCCTCCAATAACAGAATCTGGTATCTTGTATTGAATTTTAGATTTTGCTACGATTATTCCTAATCTGCGGGCTCTCAAACATTCTTCGGATACGTCAAGTCTGTAAATTTGAGGTGGTAGTCGAAGAACATGGAAAGAAGATTCCAAACACACTGTGTGTGGTGTATGTGGTAGGCAACAGTCGACTCTTTCGAATTCAATGACCGATGGAAAAGAAAAGATTCAGATATGAATAGTTAGAATAAAATACAAAAGTATATACAGTATAATAGCTTTTAGGGCTCAAATTGAACTTATATTTTAAAGAGCGTACAACTTGAAATACCGATTATCTTCAAAGTTAACAATTTCTTTTGAACGCTAAATACACGCTGCATTTAAATTGGACTAAAACATAATTCAGATACAATGTGAAAAACGTGAGCAGAAAACTAAATCTATAAGGCAAAAAGAAAAAGAGGGATTGTTTTACTGGGGGAAGTATAAAATTGTCACTCTAATCAGTTGAGATGGATTCAAAGCTCAATGTTCAGTTCTTCCATTGAGTTGCCAAAGCACTGATGTAAATACTTTCAGATCAATGCGTGCTTTCATTCTATGAGTTTTATTATCTCAACTTCAGTTCATTCAATGACTTCACAACATCAGTTTTTATTGTTCACAAGAATGGTTAGATCTCGGCAGCTCGATGTTGAAAATTGTTCTCTGGTGTAAAAAAATTATGAAACGCCAGAGGAGTAGTCCTTTTTCAAACTGTTACTTTATACTGGTCTTAATTTCTATGAAGTTTCTGCTTCTTCTATATGACATGGCAAATATATTTTTTTCTCACTGATCGTCACTAGTTACCGTTATATGATATAATTGCCAAACACCAAATCAGAAATTCAGACTGATAGACAGAAATTCATGACTTCACAACATCAGTTTTCATTGTTTACTATTTTTTTTGTATATTTTCCTGACTGCGCTTTAATTCATTCCAATGTATTCCTGGGTTTCAGTCAATTTATTGTTTATTATTTAAAATGTTACAAATACGTTTCGGTTGGACATTTCCAACCAAATGTAAAGGAAGAAACATACAAACTGATGATGGTGGATAAAGACACCGAAACGTATTTGTAACATTTTAAATAATAAACAATAAAATTAACTGAAACCCAGGAATACATTGGAATTGTTTACTATAATATTTGGATCGTGTATCTTGCTGATACTGATATTGAAAGACTTTAAAATATTGCTTAATCGCAAATTTAAAGTTGCATTTAAAGGCATTTTTCCCGTACTGCCCAAGTAAGCTCCAGTAAACCCTTAGAGGAAATTACAACGAGTTTTGTAGCTTTTTATAAGAAAAACATCAAAGTCCCTGTCGTCACTTAATGAATAGTCATCAGCAAGATTTAAGCCATACGTAAAGAGCAGATGTTTGAGTTATTATTCGTTAATAAGGTGCCACCATCTAACTGGGATGGTGGCAATTACATTACAAGCAACTTCTAGTTTTTTTCACGTTTGATAATTGAATTATTTGTGGTTACTGTAATGTGCAACAATCTTAGTATAGAAGCACTAACATCGTATAAAATCCGTTATTGTAATGAAATAATTATTCGCATTCCTAGCTAATCTGTATTATGCAAATTATTCAGCTAACATTAAATAACTCACCATCTACAACTTAATTACCATAAATATAAATAAAGTGTTGTGTTCGTTTGTTCCTATTAACGCTAACAATTTAAATTTATTAATAATATACAAGCGGGTGATTAGATTAAGCCCGTTGTAGAATTCATTAATCTTTGTTAAAAACCTTCAGCAACCTCGTATTCATTTGTAGCAGTAAAGACCTCTAAACATGTCATTTATTTGCTGCAACTTTATTTTAGTTAAATCATGTTTTGTAATGTCTAGGCTATGTGTTTTCGAATTAGCATTTTAATGACGAAAAGACTTCATCATAGGGCACCGGCAAACTAAGTGAGAACCACACACGAACTAAATGATAATTAGCAAGTTCTTACTCGTGTTGAGTAAGCGAAAGCTTTCGCCATTTGTCACAGGTTATCAACAGTCATTTTGACGATAAATCAGGCAGTGGGACAGGCTAAGTGTGTACAAATTAATACACTGTCCTTTAGACGTGTATGTCTAGGTTTAAGTAGAAATTCTTGTTTCAGTCCTGGAAATTATTGCACCAATCAAACATGTTGCCATGAATTTGAAGCTTATTAATTGCAAATAGAGCAGAAAACTAGATGACAAAGGCAAAAAACAGTGTGTAATAATGAATAACCTGTAGAAAAACTTCGTAGTTTGAGAATGGTGTTATAGTTTTATGGGTTACAAGCATCCCTTGGTATTTACTACCAATGGAAAGCACTTGATAGGTGTGTTCCTTAAACGTAATAACCGTTAATTCAAAGAGAATCTTCGTGTCGGCAACGCGTTAACGATATGGAACAAAAAATGCAACTCGCTAACGAATAAAGAATTATCATGTAGGGCAATAAAGTGGAAGTTTATGGCGGTTATAAAAACAAAATTTTACTGGAGTTTGGAGTTGCTTCGGCCGGTACGAGCAGGGTCCTATTCGAGAAGAAAACCGAATTTTTATTGACCTTAAATGCGCAGTTTTACACAGAGAAACTTACTATATGATATACACAGAGTAAGTCATAGAAACAGAAGCTGTAGCTACGTACATGCCCAAGAGCATCATCAGCATGACCATAGTTACCAGAAATTTGGTAAGAAAGGCACACAACCGAAAATCAAAAAACTAGGGTTTACCAAATTGCGAATATTCTTCCAAACTGAGCGTTCTTCAAAACTGATCTCATAAAACGATCGTATGATGAGGATTATAAAGAATACAGTGAAAAACCTATATGGAATGTTGTAGCTTGACTACTAATTGATAAACACCAATAATGAGCACGATGTTCGATTTAATCCGGTGGAAAACATCGAATTGAAATCGGCTCGAGAAGCTAAAAGCTCAAAACGAAAAAAGCTCTCAAACAGAGGCCCCAGAAAACAAAGAAACCTTTGTTCGCTTGAAATATGAAAATTTAAAAAAAAGTGTCCATCGTTGTGATGAAAATCCTTCAGACGGTCTTTAAGCGAAGCTCTTGTTTTTGCTATCCTACCAATCAGCATGGCGTGGATGAGAAGGATCAAGAAGCTTGAAGCATACTTTAAAAGATCCTAGGAAAACATAATATAAAAACGATCCACAAGCCCACGGCAAAGATCGAGGAATGTCTAAGGTCGGTTAAGGACAAAAGACCTTCCCTCGCCACGGCAGGTCTCTACCCAATCGCATACTCCTGTGGTAGCGTCTACATAGAAACCACGAAGAGATCGGTTAGGACGTGCCCTCAGCGAGGGAGTGCACAGCATCAAATTTGCAGAAACTGAAGTCCTGGCCACAGCAACAGGCTATGGCCCCCGACTAATACGCGAAGCCATCGAAATACACAAGCACAGCGACAATTTTAGAAAAGAAAAGACAGAAAAGAAGAGACAATGGCGCTAAACTGGATATGGTTTCCGGCACTCACCAATGCAAAAACGGCAAGGAAAGGTAACGGCACAGGACAAGAAGAAGAATCTGCTACACCGGAGCATAAAAACAAAGAACATAATGCGTCGACGCCGATGACACAGGCCACGTCATCACAACCAGTGCATAAATACGGACTGCGTCCGGAGAACCGCATCAGTACAGTGTAAGATCTCAAGCAAACCACCTCTGAAGATGCAAGGCACTCGTGCTTGCGAAACGTCAGGAAGAAATTCTATTTTACGACGGCCTGAAAACCCGAAAAACTCACCAGTATCTTAAAGATTGTTTTAATTTCTTCATTAAACACTAATTATTAAAATGGATAATTAACCATTGAAATAAAAACGGTTCTGGAAAAGTTTATCAATTTTCAAGAACAGTTTAGTTAGTCTATTGCTGCCATATTGTGGATCTACTAAAAAGATTGTTTAATGATAGTTTTCCATATTCATCTGTCCTAATAAATATTTTTTTGTCTGATTGGTCTTTTTATTCCTCTGCTTTTAGTCTGATTTTTATTGGCAAAAATTTGTAACATTTTAAATAATAAACAGTAAAATTGACTGAAACCCAGGAATATATTGGAATTGGCAAAAATAAATAGTGCTTCCTATTTAAATAAAAAAAAATCTTTTACTGGGTCCAGCAAGAAACAAAACTAAGTCATCTCAGTTAAAACGAATTCAGATAATACTCACTGAAGCACAAATTTTATCCGAGTTGAATCATTTACCGTGGTCTTCGGCTATTTGAGCTCGAGGAATAATAGATAGTTTTTTGTAAATGATGATGTTCCAACGCTTACCGGCTACTTTTAAGTGATACCGCACCATGATAAACAACTTTATGTTGGCAGCTGAAATGGAAATGGATGCGAACAAGATGTGGATCCAACAAGTTGCTGCGCCATGTCATACCATTCACAAAACGAGGGATTTATTTGAAGGCGAAAGTGAGATTATTTCCCGAAATAATGATATAGCAACAGTAACTGGCGTTTGAGATGCGCATCTAATGCTGTTGATTTATTAGTCGGGAGATTGCGTGAAAAGAAAGGCTTAATATATCTACCAGCCAAAAAAAAAGTTTATTAAATGGAAAATCGAGATTCAAAGAATCACGACTGAGATTTATTCGATAAATATCATTTTCAAAAGGACTTTCACGGCAGAGAAGCAAAGCAGTTTCCTATTAAAGTTGATTCATCTAAGGCACATTATTTATTTAGATATAGCCATTCATAGCGCTAGAATTGAAGATTTGGAGATGCATTATAATAGCGGAAATTTGTACATAGCTGAAGAAGCAAGAGACTATTTTTTGAAGACTATTGTTGACGTAATAGCTAAGTCATGTTTGAATGTAAATTTCAAAAGAAGTTTTATCTACAAACTAACCATTCAATAAATTTAAATAATTAATAATTTTGAGATACAAGTTTTCGCAACTATGAGAAAATTGTCAAAAATATGGCTTAATTCTTATGTAGAATCATTTATTTACCTCTTCAGACAATGAAGTCCACTACCAAATAATTGGTAACAAGAAGTTTTTAAATTAATTTATTTATATTACTTTTTGCAAGATTAACAGTTTTTCCGTGATTTTTGCCATATTCGAATTAATCTCAATGAAATTTCCAAAGTTTTAAATTATGAAAATATAGAATGCACACTATGTTTCAAAATTGGCGTCAGTAATCCTAAAGGGGTAAATGGAGCTTACTTGGAGAGTAGGAAAAGTCTTTACATTTTTTTAGCAATATAAATACGATACAAGATTCAAACATTTTTGTATAAATTGAAAACTGATGTTGTGAGGTCAGCTTATATCTTTGTGATTCAGTATATTGTGGACCTCGCCAATCATTCACAGTCAATGAGAAACTTGAAAAAATATTGAAGGTTTTTCAGTGAATAAGAAAAAATTAATTTCTCCAGTAAAATATTGCGTGATTGTGTTAACAATGGAAACCCAAAATAGGCTAATCCTTCTAGCCCGTACTGGAACATAAGAATGCCGGATAATATCAACGTATCGTTTCAACTTGTCGCACATTTTGAACATTTTAATATATTCGAGCGTATAAAAATTCCAACACACGAGCTTTTTTTGAATAATTTAACGAAACGCAGCTTTGGGATTACCTGCTCTACGCGGCGAGGTCCGATTTCGTGATAGATAAGAAACGAAAGCACAAACATCGCATTACGGTCGTTAAGTTTATTTGAAGAATGGCACGACCTTTTATGGTCGTAACCCAGTTTTGGATGATTCAATTTATTTTCTTCTTGCTCCACTGTATTATATATTCTTTTTTCAATTACTAAAGCAGGAAGCATGTTCCTAAGCCCTAGATAAAATTAATATTGTTGTGGGCACCATTTGAAAACCGATAGGTCCTGTAGTTGCTTTTTTATGTCGTGCGGTCTGACAAGAACATGTCGCAGATTTCCGCATAAAAAAAATTTAAAAATTATGTTTTATAAAAGAGCGTGCCATTTTATTTCCCATTGTAGTACACAATCTATCTTCACATATGCATTTTGGACCTAATATTGGCGCTGACTCAACACATATCTACTCTTAAAGAGGTCAGGCAAAATGTTCTCAAAAGTAAAAGTCTGCCAAAATAAGCAAAATAATCCCAAATTTAAGTGATAGGACTGCAACTGCTAATGGAGAAAACGCAAAATTGATTATGAAAACATCACGAGCCACCACTGTGGACTTGACATAGATAATACGCGACCAGGAAATGTATTGGCCATCGGTGGAAGCCGATAACAACCTACCGCTTCGAACCCGCAAAAATAATTAATTCCCAGAGTTTATGGGTTTTAGTTAACGGGGCGATGGTCAATATCGATTTGTTAGGCCCTATATAATCCCTAGGGATGATCAAGACTAAATACTAGGGAAGATTATGGCTAAAGGGTTCAAATAGCTCAACTGGGAATTTCAGGGCAGATAATTTAAGCAGATATTGGCATTGTTTCCGAAAAATTGGTGCGAAACTTACCACTAGAGTTAAGAATAACCACCATTGGATCTAACAGCAATAAGTTGAAGAAAACTTACAGATTAATCACTGGAGTAACACTAGAACTAGAATTTAGAACTATAAGAAGCAATCAAGTTAACAAGCTAAACTAAACTTCCGATATTTTAATTGTTATTTTCTCAAAAATGTCCATAGAATGAGTCAGAATACAAGAAGCCAGTGTACAACCATATCACATCACTTTCGTTCCGAATTCAAAGAAATGAAGAAAACTAGAGCGTGCTTCAATTGAAACAAACATGACCGAGGCACAAACTGAACAGGTTAAATAAAGGATGGTTCATCTAATTGAACAATCTCAGCGAAGAAGCTTTCTGCAAGAATGAATCAATATAACTAACTATTAAGCTAGAAAGAAACTGATTTGCAATTAAAGGCAATATTCGGCAAGAATATTTACAAATCAAAACCGATATGTTCTAAGACGGTTTTTAAAGTATCTTAAGCAAAAATAAAATCTTAAACGACAACTTCTAAATATTTACATACATGCAAATAACTCGAAAGATTCCAGCTTTCACGAAAGCCGATAAAGTACGCACATTTACTATCCAACGTCTTGTTACAAGTTTCGCTTTTTACACAGTTAGACGGGACTGATTCCAACTATTCGCCAATAGTGCCGTAAATCCTTCAGCCATCAAGCAAGAGGAAGAAGAATTTTCTTCTTCAGCAAAATGATAATTTCGCAGCCATTGTCTTCTTGTGAGGCTTTCGCGAATAAAATACGGGCACGCAGTTTGCCCGAAGATTATACAGTGCCCGAGTTCATTTCCCTTATAGGGCGACACAATCGAAACCAACCATGAACGAAGTGCAAAACAACTTATAAAACACGAGCATCGATGATGTGAACGGTTTTTGTCATATTATATTTGAGCAGGTATCGGTAATGTCGGTCCTTAGGTTGCTAATAGGGTTTCCATTCACGTTGATTCCTTTGACTGCAAAAGTGTTCTCATTTTCATACGTTTTTAACAAGTCCTTTCGCAAGTTTCCAGTGTCGACACTTTATACTCTATAATTAATGTTCCACCAGCCACTAGATCGATAATTTAATTTGTAAATCAACAGGATTCAATTGTTAACTCGAAAACGGAGATTAGCTGTAGAATTAAACGCTGGTAGCTTAGAAACTGCAGTTTCAGTATGAGTTACTCGTCTGTAACTCGGTTTTGACCAGACTCGACTGCAAGTTTTTTAGCTCCTGCAAAATCAATCTGAAGTCCGTTTAAATCGAAATTTGGGAAGCTTTCAGCGCCCTACTGTGGTTAGCACGGGACAAAATTTCATGTGTCTAGTTGCCCTAGATTGAACGTGAAGATTTTTTGAAAATGGTTGAACTTAAAAAGTCTGACCAGACTCGACTGTAATTTGGTTAATTCCTGCAAAATCATTCTGCAGTTCGTCTGGATCGAAATTTCGGACACTTGCTGTGACCTACAATGAACAACATTTTAAGGGTCTAGTCGCTCCAGTTTGTACATAAGCAATTTTTCAAAACGATTCAACTTGCAAGTTATGGTCAGGCCCAACTATAAATTTGTGAATTCCTGCATGTTCAGCCTGCAGTTTGTTTTCTATGAAAACGGTCTTAAAGCGTCATAAGGCCGTAGCGCCTTAAGGAAACATTTCCGGACATGGGTTCTTACACTCAAATGGCTTCCATTAATGCTCTGAACACTCCCTAAAAGCTTGATCTCATAGTTCTAAAACTCCTTTAATAATCTAAGTTAATGAAAATAATAGCAATACGCAGACGACACGGCACTTATTGTACATGACAAAACTACTGAGAGAGCAGCGCAAAGACTCCAAACACTAACAAACAACACAATGACATGGTTTTATAAATGGAGACTAACACCAAACGCGTCAAAAAACCAACTTCTGCTCACAAACCACAGACTCAACGCTGACTCCCATACAATAACTGCAGACGGCCAAACGACACAACCAAAAAACGACGTAAAATACCTTGGAATCACAATTGACCACAAACTTAAATTCACTAAACACATACGAAACATCAGGGCAGAAACAATAAAGAGAACAAAACACTTCCGATCACTAACCTACAAAGACAGAGGAATTAGCACAAACACCGCCACCAAAATATATAAAGCTATTTGTAGACCCTTGCTAGACTTTGGACATATACTCATGACCAACGGAACAGAAAGGACAAAACGTTATACACAAACAACAGAACAAATTGCACTAAGACTAATAACACGAATAAGACACCCCCAAAACCCACTACACAACCCCCCCACCCAACTACTATACGAACGCACAAACATGACAAAGATCTCGGAAAGACTCATACAGCTACAGACAAAATGGACAAACAACCCCTACAACTGGACCATACTGAATCCCCTTTGCCTTACAAGACCAACCAGACAATCCCGCTTCCGTTTCCCTACATTAACGCTACTCGAACACTTACAAACGCAACTGACTAGTGGACAATAAAATAATCTCTTCTTGCCACTGAAATTTTATTTAATAATATCGTTAACCTAGAATAAGAGAATTTTCATATTTGTTTTTTATTTAGATTAAGACTACATGTATCAAACAAGGGCAGAAAGACCGATAGGTCGATAGCCTTTTTTTAGAAATAAAGATGTTTACTACTACTAAACAATAAAATTGACTGGAACCCAGGAGTTTTTTTGTATTAAATCATAAGAATGCCAAGGTGAGTATCTTCATCAAGAACGTATGTTAGACTATTAACATCCACTACTCCTACATCATCATTGAAAAATGTTGCAAAAGAAGAGGCTTAATTTTAAAATTCAGGAACTTTTCCGACACCCACTTGAGCTTTTGCAAGAATATCATATTACTTTGAATTAAATTTGAATTCTACAAACACTTTGATCAAACTCGATGTCTTTTACTGATGTTGTATAAAGAAGCTATTTTACAAAATTTCCAGGACTAATTAGAATCAAAATTTTACATGAAGTATCTGGATAGAAATTTGTTTTAATCACAGAACCAGAGTCTGATAAAACGATCCCAAAATATAAGACTCTTAAAGGTTTGGTTTTTTCTTGTACTGCACAAAAGCTGAAAGAAATTGTTAATATCGCGATATGTATGTTGATGATGTAACCACATGTGGCAGCAATTGTCGCACCGAATGTGAGAGAAAAAGGATGCATTTGAACGCCCACGCCATCACAAGGAAGACAAACAAAACGGACACGTGTGAACACAGTACACGACGTGCACGTGCTCAGAAATCAAGCCAAGCGACAGGGGACATGTAAAAGCGACTGTAAATCTGTGTAAAGCCCTGTTGTTGGCATCGTTACCAGAAGGAAGCATCCAGGAACATAAAAATAGATTGTGTAAACTGACTGCTGAATGTTAACGTTCATTCTGCCGGTATAAACTGATCAGATTTATTTTGTTTAGATTACATTTAATTTGGAATCTTATACTCCCAACTGCAGCTTGAGAAAATCGCTCTGTATTGGGTTATGCTACTTTATATTTTTTGCATAGTTGCATGAATCTGAACAGTTTCTTCACTTACCACTGGAATATGCAGTAGGTGCAATGCATAAAAACGAACCGAATAGAGTCAGAAATAAATTATAAACATCAAAAGCCGGAACAAGAAATTTAACACTTCAACAGAAACAGTAAGAAGAATAGTAAGCAATATTACTGGCAGTTTATAATATGAGGAATGCATGATCCATATTTCTGTAAAAGTGTCTGCTTTCGCAACTAATAAATATTCCATTGGAAGAAAGCAGAAATTCCAAGGGTCTAAAGGAATTCATAATGAAACATAAATTACACTAAAGCAAACGAGTCGGAAGACCTTTAAATCCAATTACTGACTAAATTAGTATTCAACTTCCATTGGCAAATACTCTCAAAAGATGTTATGATAAAAAAAAATCACTTTGAAAATCGGATATCGGCATTAATAAGTTCATAAATTCACCTGCCTGGTTAACGTCTGTTATATTAAAATGTCTCTTCTATCAGTCTTTTCACTCTATCATCAATAGGATGAAAAAATCTCTTATTTTCTGGAAACACATACACATTTTCAAGCACAAAATGTAGTATTTCCATTATATTCTAGCAGTAGAAAAGTATTTCCAGTTTTGTTGTAGAATTTTCCGGAATGTTTTTTTGAAAGAGATCAACTGAACGTTTACACTTTTTTACTGTTTAGTAATGGAAAACCACCAAAAATTGAAAACGTTAAAATTAGCAGCAAATTGAAAACATATCAAATTTGGCCCTGAGACAACATGTTCAAAGATCCATCTTATGGACTTTATTATGATGATATACTTAGTCATAAAGATGTTATATTAATAATTTGAATTTTCTCAGAAAAATAATTCACTGTACTGGTACTTGAACTATTTTAGCAGCTCACCAAACTACACCTTGTAGGTGTAGTTTGATCACAGACACAGAGTACGATGAAGCCCTAGCGCATATCAAAAACACAGCACCGGGAAAAAACAAAATAAAGGCAAAACTCCTGAAAAGCCTAACTCAAGAAACACAAAAACTGATCCTAACTGAATTGAACAACTGCATTACAAATAACAAAATTTCAAAAACGTGGACAAACGGCTTAATAATCCCCATACCGAAAAATGGACTGAACAATACACAACCGAGCAATTACAAACCAATTACATTACTTCCTGTGAAGTGGATGGTTCCACTATTTTTGAGCTGCCTCTAATGTGGTTAGTGCACCACTGGAATCAGCTCTTCTGGTGATCAGGTTTGCGATAGGGTGGCTTATTTTATGCCGTTTGTGTTCGTTGAAACTCTCTTTTTGTTCGATGGGTTTTTTATTATTAGATATTTTAAGATTTGCCTTTATGGAAAACAGGAGATTAGTTGAATGAATGAGTGTCGGCGAGAGAGTGTGCCGCTAACCTATCTGTCTGTGACAGTCCCTTTTTGACATAAGGCATAATTACAATGTGGCCAACTGACTAACATTATAATTAGAAATGTGCACACACTGTGGTGTGACAGGGTAAGAAACATCGAACATCCCGCGCTCCTTGAAAGGCTGCAGGATCTTTCAAAACATGGCATAAGTATTTAAAAATTACATAAGGATTAAGCAACAATCACTAACATATAAACTATAGGATATTCCACTGAGTTGTTCACTGTTTTTCTTCACGAACATTGTCTAAGGGCAGTAAACTAACTTTCACTAATGCTCTTTTAAGAGTTCCGCTTTAGTACGTACACTCACAACGCGAACTATACCATCGGCACCGGGGTGGATGTCTATAATGCGTCCTAAAGACCACAGGAGTGGAGGTACGTTGTCCTCATGGAGAACTACCAGAGATCCGACAAGGTTTTGTGGTTGACGTTGATACTGCCATTTTGAGCGCTGTTGAAGATGATGGAGGTAGTCAGTCTTCCATCGATTCCATATATCCCTTAGCAATTTTTGGCAATGTTTGAAGCGTGATAGCCGGCTGATGGGAGTATCAGTGTAATCCAGTTCAGGCACAACATTCAGAGCTTCTCCGATGAGGAAATGTCCGGGTGTAATTGCGTCAAGGTCAGAGGGATCGTTGGAGAGAGGAGTGAGATGACGAGAATTTAGTACCGCCTCCACCTTTGTTAGTATTGTATAAAATTCCTCATAAGTTAAAGGGGTTGAGTTGAGAATTCTTTTTAAGTGATACTTAAGAGAACCTACCGCGGCCTCCCATAATCCGCCAAAATGTGGAGATCGGGCAGGAATAAATCGCCAATCTATAAAATGCTCACTCAGGTACAAATGGAATTTACTGTCGCTCAAGATTTCGGAGACTTTTATAAGCTCGTTATTAGCACCAATAAACGTTTTACCGTTATCAGAAAATATAGTCTTACAAAGTCCGCGTCTCGATACAAACCGCTGTAGTGCATCAAGAAAACATAGGGTCGTCATTTCAGTAACAAGCTCTATGTGTACGCATTTTGTTGACATACAAACGAAAATACAGGCATAGCCCTTTATGATCTTCCGATTTCGATACTTTCCGTCTCTTATTTGAAAGGGTCCTGCATAGTCTACACCAACTTGGCTAAACGCTCTAGATGGGTTTACTCGAGACGGTGGAAGGGAACCCATTTGTGTTGTTAGCTTGGAAGGCGTTACTCTGAAGCATTTTATGCATTTTTTGAGATGCATTTTTACAGTTTGCCTCCCATGAATTGGCCAAAAAGTTTTTCTAACAAAGGAAAGGGTTGCTTGAGGCCCAATATGTAGATTTAATTTATGTATATGTTCTATGAACAATTTTGTGAAAGAGTTGCGATTTGGGAGCAACATAGGATGTTTGTGATTAAAATTTATCTTGGCATGAGTTAATCTTCCTCCAACTCTGAGGATGCCATTATGATCTAAAAATGGGTTCAAGGAGATAATTTTACTGCTTGATTTAACCGACTTCGAGGATTTTAAACTCTGAATTTCTTCTTGAAAATATTCCCCTTGCACTAGTTTCACTAAAAGTTCAGTGCTACTTTGCCTTTCATGAGAATTCAAAGGTCCAGTGATATTTTTAGTATTAGGTTTTACGTTGTTTAGAAATCGTAGGCAGTATGCAGTAACGTTGATTAATTTCGAATAATGTGAAAATCGGCCTATTAAGTCATAGAATGGATTTTTCACGGAAGTTACAATCAGAACTATATCAGAGCGTATTCGTTGCTCAGGAAGATAAGATGTTTCTCTGGCAAAATTGGAAATGTGATTGTTTTTGGGCCAATTATCAGGAGAATTTGACAAGAAGTTTGGTCCATTCCACCAAAGAGAAGATCGCTCAAAGTCCATTGGACTAATGCCTCTAGAGATTATGTCAGCTGGGTTGTCGTTGGACGAAATGTGATGATTTTTTATATATTTTTTATCCTGGGAATAAAAACGATTTAAAGCTGTATGATAGGAATTTCCTAATTCATTAACGTTGTCCTTTAAGGGTAACTTGACAATAAATCTTCCAGTAACTTGATCTCTAATTGTGGAGTCGATAAATAACCTTTCACATTGAATTTCTTCATTGGAGTACAGCTTCTTATCCATATAGTTCTCTTCATTGTTTATAAATTTTTCAAACTGTTTCAATTCGGAGTTAAGACTGAGAAGACAAGAGGAATGTGTTTTATATAATGGTACTGGACCAGAAATTATATAACCAAATTTAGCTTGATGCAAAAATGGAAGATTTTTACCTAACTCAATTTTATTTTTACCAAGAGAGTCGAAAAATATAGACGCACCCAACAACATATCAATTTGAGCAGGTTGATGGAAGGTAGGATCTGCTAAGCCGATTCTGATTCAAACCAGCAACTGGTAATTCTATGGGGTAGTAAGGTAATTGTATTCGAGTTAATAGGTCTTCAGTTATAAAATTTGACTGTGATGCACTGTCTAGTAATGCTCTGCATTGAATTGGTTGATTATGGAGGTCATAAACATACAAAATGACTGTCGATAATAAGGTGAATGACCCAGATTGATAGCTGCATTGAGTCGTGGGAGTGAAACACGCATTTGAGGTTGCTCATATTCTTGAGTGACTTCTGTTGGTGGAGTTGTTTGATCAGCGTTTGAAATTTGATTTTGTACTAGATGGCTTGCTTGCCTAGGTTCAAAAGTGCTATTGCTCGGAAACCTTGAATTATTACCTTGATTGCTAATCCTTGACGAATTGAGCTCTCGCGGATTTAGGTGAAGTAGTGAGTGATGTTTTTTCTGACATATTCTACATGTATGGGTGGATTGACATTTGGATGTAGTATGATTGGCTCGAAGACAATTTGAGCACAAATGTAAACGTCTGACTTCATTAAATCGAACTTTAACTGGAATGCATTTAAATTTTTCGCAGGCGTATAGGAAATGCGGTTGCTTGCATAACGGGCATGACAGATTAGTGGTGGCATGAGAATAAGTTCTGTTGTGATTATTTTGACCATTATTGGTATGAATTTGAGAAGTTGATTGATTAATTTTAAAATCTACTGACTCGAGAAAGCAACAACGCGCTACCAAAAAGTTGGAAAATTCAGAAATTGTGTTGTTAACCTTATGTTGAGAATGAATTTCCCATTCTCGCCTAGTCTGTACACATAGTTTGGTGTTTAATAAATAAATTAAAATGGTGTCCCATTGAGTAACATTTTCACCTAGGGCTTCTAAGGCTCGGAAGTTGGCTAAGAATATATCGGTGAAATTTCTCAAGTTCGTGTGAGTTTCTTTGGTTACAATTGCTAAGTCGAAAATTACTTTTAAATGTGCGTGAATTATGGCCTTTTTATTTGCATATCTGTCAATGACTAATTTCCAGGCATTTGCATAATTATCGTTAGAGGGTGCTAATGAACTAATTAAACGTGCAGCATCACCTTTGAGGGAATTTTGGAGGTACCAAAACTTTTGTAAACTAGGGATTGAAGGATTATTATGTACTAGAGATTCAAATGTATTTTGGAAATGTGTCCATTTCTCATAGCTGCCACTAAACTCGGGTAATGACAAGGGCGGTAGTTTTGCACAAAATGCGGCAGCTATGTCATTAAGATTGGGACAGGTGCTTTGAATGCTGGGCTGAGGTGAACTACATTGTTGAACATTTGATTTGTTAATTCATGCACCATAGCTTTAGCTTCGGCGATTATTTGAAAATACCTTTGTTCAAACGCCTCCCTTTCCATTTCATGTTGTTCTGGTGTAGTTTTTGTGTCAATTTGCTCTATCTCAGACTGGATAGTATCGAATTCAGAGTATATGGGTTGAATAATATCCAAGCGTGTTTGTAAATCGAGCGCTTCTGTTGCACCGCGTAAGGTAGTTTTTGTTAAGAATGTTTGAAAACGTGTTAATTGAGATTTTAATTGACCGCGGCGAGATATGTAGCGTTTTGGTTCACTACTAGCAAGTTCAGCTTGTTCTTGTGAGTTAGGCATGTTAGAGATATGGATATAAATTCAAGTGCAATGTAAGATTTAATTAAGATGGAAGATAAGGAGGATTAAAATTAAAGTAAGGCCTTGTTTAAGATTTAAGGCAACAATAATTTCAGCGTTCAGATAAATAGATGCGTCTAATATGAACTGAAGGGTATATAATAAGGTTGACTTATTTTCATGGAGGCGCAGCACTAAATAAGGTTAGGTTAGGTCACACGTGGGTTAGAGTTATTTAACAAAAAATGGGTTATTTTGGGAAGTTTGAATGGGACTGACCTTTTATGCTCTGTTTTCCAATAATATCCGGCTCGAAGGACCAATGTGAAGTGGATGGTTCCACTATTTTTGAGCTGCCTCTAATGTGGTTAGTGCACCACTGGAATCAGCTCTTCTGGTGATCAGGTTTGCGATAGGGTGGCTTATTTTATGCCGTTTGTGTTCGTTGAAACTCTCTTTTTGTTCGATGGGTTTTTTATTATTAGATATTTTAAGATTTGCCTTTATGGAAAACAGGAGATTAGTTGAATGAATGAGTGTCGGCGAGAGAGTGTGCCGCTAACCTATCTGTCTGTGACAGTCCCTTTTTGACATAAGGCATAATTACAATGTGGCCAACTGACTAACATTATAATTAGAAATGTGCACACACTGTGGTGTGACAGGGTAAGAAACATCGAACACTTCCAGTACTCAGCAAAGTTTTTGAGTACATAATAATGCAGCGACTTGAAAAACTGACCGGAAAATATATACCTACCTACCAATTTGGTTCCAAACAACATCATTCGACTATTCATCGGCTCTTTATTTTGGCCAACAATGTACAAACAACTCACCTAACTGACAGAAAGTCGGCGTCGTGTATTCATGGACATGAACAAAGCCTTTGACAGTGTCTGGCATATGGGCTTACTCTACAAACTTCACAAACTCCACACACCAACATATCTACTCCACATCATAAAAACTTACTTGAAAACAGACTACTTAGTACTACTACAAGTACGAATTGACAACACATCTTTATCTTTTTCCCCTGAACAAGGAGTCCCGCAAGGATCCCCGCTCTCACCATTCCTATATACTATATACTGCCATGATATCTACAATTACCACTTACCAGACAAAAACTAAATAGACAAATCAGCGTACATATTACTATACGCCGACGATACTGCACTAATAGTACACGACAAAACCACTGAAAAAGCGACTGAAAGACTCCAAACACTAACGAACAATACAATGTCATGGTTCTTTAAATGGAGACTAACACCAAACGCGTCAAAAAATCAACTTCTACTCACAAACCACAGACTCAACGCTGACTCCCCTACAATAATTGCAGACGGCCAAACGACAGAACCAAAGAATGACATAAAATACCTAGGAACCACAATTGACCACAAACTTAAATTCACTAAACACATACGAAACATCAGGGCAGAAACAATAAGGAGAACAAAACACTTCAGATCACTAACCTACAAAGACAGAGGAATTAGCACAAACACCTCCACCAAAATATATAAAGCTATTTGTAGACCCTTGCTAGACTATGGACATATACTCATGACCAACGGAACAGAAAGGACAAAACGTTATATACAAACAACAGAACAAATTGCACTAAGACTAATAACACGAATAAGACACCCCCAAAACCCACTACACAACCCCTCTAGCCAACTACTATACGAACGCACAAACATGACAAAGATTTCGGAAAGATTCATACATTTACAGACAAAATGGACAAACAACCCCCACAACTGGACCATACTGAATCCCCTTTGCCTTACAAGACCAACCAGACAATCCCGCTTCCGATTCCCTACAGAAACACTACTTGAACACTTACAACGTAACAGAACCAACCTGCTGGGCTTGGTTAGGATTCAGAATAACATTAAGATTTAATTGTCAACCTCTCTTTTATTTCTTTTGTATTAAGTTGAACTGTTTAGAATAGTTTCGATGTAAGCTAGCATAAGATAATATATTGTATTATACAAGGGCAAAAAGACCATGGGCCTTTTTCTAGGAAATGAAGATTGTTTATATATATAATTCACTAGGGTCAAATCCGCACATTTGAGGAATTTTAGATTAGTGTTAACGAAACTCACCAAACTTTCGCAAATATTATTTTGTATATCGTCAATTCATATTGCTCTTTGAAAGAGACAAACGAGTAGAGATTCTAAAGAATCACCCAAAGGAAGGGCTGTTTAAACATCGAGGTCAGAATAAAAACTGTGTAAAGTTTACAATTACGAGCATTATCATCTGAAATGTTATGCTTTCAGATGATAATTCGCAGGACTTCACTGGTCACACATGCGTCCCCCCAATGACATCACATATTTATCCGAAAATTACGGGGACTAAACGTCGTTTTTGCGGCCTGTACGGATATTAGGGACATTATCTCCGGATTTACGACGTCCGGGAGGCAAAACAGGATCCGTTATCTCTTGCGGTCCAACAGTCCTGTTGGACACCTGAATTTCATACCAGTAACATTCTGCATATTAAAGTTTAACTACATTAAAACATTACCTTCATTGACGAAAGCACATCCCTTAAAACAAGGGTAGATGTGGAACGACAGCTTACCTGCAACAAAAGAATACATGGTATATTTTGATATGTAAAAAAATATAAGCTTATATCTACTAATGAAAAAATGTCGATTGGAAACAATGTCTGTTGAGGTAGACAAATAAAATTGGCTGGAGTTTAACTTAAACATTCTATAAGTCAATTTGTTGTAGCTGAAACGTAATAAATATAGGTAAAATATATGTTAGTTGGAAAGATTCTGTAGAAAAGAAAGAAAGAAAATATTTGTCTCATAAAGCGAATATTTTTAAGCACCAGACAAAACATTTATTTGCAAAACGTCTAAAATAACAGAGAACATTTTCAACCATCTGAGCCATAATTAGATGATTTTAGAAATTATTATTGTAATCCATATTTTTATTTTTGATGTAATTTTCATAAAAATAAAAAAATGATGCAGAATGTTTTTCTCCTTTCACTCCATTTCAGGTTCTTTCTTTTAATTTGGACGATTTTCTCCATTATCATTTAATCATGTTAAAGACGTTAAAGAAAGAGTGCTTAAGAAGTAGGACAAAAAGCGTTTTAAACGGAAAAAGATATATGAAATACATAAACTTTGAAAAAACATTGCTTTATTGGAAAAAAACAATTTCATTAATTAAATTATATTTTATTATTTTCCAATTATACAGCCACTGACTTTATGTAACTTTATAAACCAATGAAATAAAACGTAATTCTGATTTGTTCAAATAATGTAGCATAGTAAAAATTTATGTTGTTTAATGGATAAAAGAATGTTGTTTAATTGCCCCACATATTCTTAATAAATTTTATCTTCGACTTGGAACTTGATCTTTACTAGTAACTTTTATCAATTTGTTCTAGTAAAGTGAGATTATTATATACTGAAATCATTGCTCAAAATCATATTTAACTTTTTTTATGCTATTATATTTTTTGTTCTTAACAAAATATGAACTAAACTTGCATTCTCCTGCCGACACTCATGAAGAATCGAAGAATTATTGAGGAGTTATGGATTATAAATATTTTTTAAATATCCGTAACTCAACAGTTTACTTCACATTTTTGCGAATTTAAACCATTTCATCTGTTCGCCCATCTGATAAAATGCAATAAGACCACTCTCAAGCTAGCTTTAACAAAAAACTGAATTCAACAAAAGCCCGTCAATCGAGTAGCAGGCATAAGCCGGAGGCTTTTTTTCGCTTTTATTTGATAATAGTCTGCTGGCAAACGAATTGCACAACTTGGCAAAGAAACGTCTTGCAAATCGCCCATGACAGTGATGGATCGCTGGGGATTCGACCTCGGAGTAGCGATAGTTGGGAATGGTATGCTTTTAAAGTTGGCTGGGATATAAACAAAAAAGAAGGTGCATTATGTATTAGAATGGTAAATGTCTGAAGGAGGAGATCTGAAGAGCCTTTCGGTTGAATATTATTGCGCTTTGTTATCTGCAAGCGATCTGAGAGATATACCGATATTGAGAGTGTTTATTGTTCAATATTAAGTAGCGACCTGCTACAGATCTAAACAGAATAAATCTGGATCTCTTCAAGGACTTCGAAAAGCAAAACCACACACACACATTTGGTAGAATAAAAAATCATAATCCGCAAGGAGAACGAATTTTAAGTTCCCACTAAGAACTCTTTCAGACGGAGAAGAAACAAACGGCTTTAGTAAATTGAAGCCAAGGCATTCAAAAGCACCTATCACTACTGTTCCTTTCATGCTTAACAAACCATATCAAATGCAGGATTAAAGTATTAAGCTGCGATCCCTGGACTATCAAATCGTCAAGCGGAGGAATTTATTCAAGTGTGTTGCGACAACCTGTAATGTTTCCTAATTTATTAGTTTCAATCCGAGATTAGATTGTTAACTGGTTTCCACTGTTTTCACTACTTTAACAATGAACTGTATATTGGAAATTTATCCCAGTTCTGAAGGATAGCAAATTGGAAATCAGTAAGATAATCTCTATACATTTTCAAAGAGTATACGGGTTTGAAAGAATAAAAAAATATAAAATAATGTTTATAGCTAGGCAATAAAACAATTTGCAAAAAACGAAAGCAAGAGAACTATCAATACATTAAATAAGTTAATACATAAACTAACAAATGTTAGAAAATTGTCGATACGAAATCAGTGATGAACTAAGGAACTCCTGAAGAAACAGTAAACTACTGGATGGTGCAGAGGAAACGTATGCTTTCCGATTCTATGGTTCTAATCGATAGTGAATTATAATTGACACAGAAACGTTGAAAACTGAGAGCTAATTGGATACACGATTATTCGATGGGTTGAAGGTTTACGAACTACAAAATCTACCATCAAGAGGAAGCAATCGGATCTTCCAGAAAATGTCGAAAGAGTTGTAAGAGTGGTTTTGTGAAAAGGAATAAAAGAGCAGTAATAATGTTCAACTTCAACGGCGACTCTGAAACTTGGAATAACTTTGGACACTGCCACATCTGACACGGCTAGAGCATCAATGGAAAGTGTTCGGAAAATGTCTTTCTAACATGTGATCTCCCATCTCCGAGACCTTTCTGGCCTCCGTGCTCTCCAGACTTGTCTGTGTGCGACTTTTTTTGTGAGATTGTCTAAGTTTAAAGTGCACGCGCTAACAAACTCCGCACTGTTCAAGAATCATCAAAAAACCAGTACCAGAGTACGAGAAGGAATGACTTTTAGAGTGATGCCCAACTTTGCAGAGAGGGTGCAAATAAGTGACCGCGAAGCAGGACTTGGCTCACGTTTATGCCAGAAAGAAGCTTCTCAAAAGAATGTCAAGAGAACCTGTTTCTTTATTTCTTCCAGATCGGTCTAGCTAAACAGATATTCTAAGGGAATATTGCCATTTTTAGCGTATATGACTGTTGTTACTTTTTAAATATAAGAAAAAAATGTAGTTTTACATCAAATTATTCTAAAATTCATTATTTAAATGCACGCTAATAGAGAATAATCTAATGAGGTATATTTGAAGCTTCGGAGCAAAAGTGAACTCTTCTTAGAGATATAGTAGTAGTAAACATCTTTATTTCTAAAAAAGGCTATCGACCTATCGGTCTTTCTGCCCTTGTTTAATACATGCAGTCTTAATCTAGATAAAAAACCAATATGAAAATTCTCCTATTCTAGGTTAACAATAGTAGTAGTAAACATCTTTATTTCTAAAAAAGGCCATCGACCCATCGGTATTTCTGCCCTTGTTTAATACATGCAGTCCCAATCTAAATAAAAAACAAATATGAAAATTCTCCCATTCCAGGTTAACAATGTTATTAAATAAATAAGATTTCAGTGGCAAGAAGAAATTATTTTATTGTCCACTAGTCCGTTGCGTTTGTAAGTGTTCGAGTAGCGTTAATGTAGGGAAACGGAAGCGGGATTGTCTGGTTGGTCTTGTAAGACAAAGGGGATTCAGTATGGTCCAGTTGTAGGGGTTGTTTGTCCATTTTGTCTGTAGCTGTATGAGTCTTTCCGAGATCTTTGTCATGTTTGTGCGTTCGTACGTTCGTGTAGTGGGTTTCGGGGGTGTCTTATTCGTGTTATTAGTCTTAGTGCAATTTGCTCTGTTGTTTGTGTATAACGTTTTGTCCTTTCTGTTCCGTTGGTCATGAGTACATGTCCAAAGTCTAGCAAGGGTCTACAAATAGCTTTATATATTTTGGTGGCGGTGTTTGTGCTAATTCCTCTGTCTTTGTAGGTTAGTGATCGGAAGTGTTTTGTTCTCTTTATTGTTTCTGCTCTGATGTTTCGTATGTGTTTAGTGAATTTAAGTTTGTGGTCGATTGTGATTCCAAGGTATTTTACGTCGTTTTTTGGTTGTGTCGTTTGGCCGTCTGCAGTTATTGTATGGGAGTCAGCGTTGAGTCTGTGGTTTGTGAGCAGAAGTTGGTTTTTTGACGCGTTTGGTGTTAGTCTCCATTTATAAAACCATGTCATTGTGTTGTTTGTTAGTGTTTGGAGTCTTTGCGCTGCTCTCTCAGTAGTTTTGTCATGTACAATAAGTGCCGTGTCGTCTGCGTATTGTAATATGTATGCCGATCTGTCGATTTGATTTTTGTCTGGTAAGTTGTAATTGTATATGTCATGGCAGTATATATTGTAGAGAAACGGTGAGAGCGGGGATCCTTGAGGGAGCCCTTGTTCAGGGGAAAAAGAAAATGACAGTGTTTTGTCAATTCGTACTTGTAGTTGTCTGTTTTCTAGTAAGTTCTTTATGGTGTGTAGTAGATATGTTGGTGTGTGTAGTTTGTATAGTAAGCCTCTATGCCAGACACTGTCAAAAGCCTTGTTAATGTCCATAAACAGGCAAGCTGTCTTTCTGTCAGTTAGGTGGGTAGTTTGTATATTGTTGGCCAAAATAAAGAGCGGATGAACAGTCGAGTGATGCTGTTTGAAACCAAATTGGTAGGTAGGTATATATTTTCCAATCACTTTGTCAAGCCGCTGCTTCATTATGTATTCAAAAATCTTGCCTAGTACTGGAAGCAGTGTAATTGGTCTGTAGTTGCTCGGTTGTGTATTGTCCAGTCCATTTTTGGGTATAGGGATTATTAAGCCGTTTTTTCATGTTTCTGGGATTCTGCCATTTGTGATGCAGTTGTTCAATTCAGTTAGGATCAGTTTGTGTGTTTCTTGAGTTAGGCTTTTCAAGACTTTTGCCTTAATTTTATCTTTCCCCGGTGCAGTGTTCTTGATGTGCGCTAGGGCTTCATCGTACTCTGTGTCTGTGATCAGTGTTCAGGCATAGTTTGGTGAGTTGTTAAAATAGTTCAAGTACCAGTCGTTGATCAAGTTCCAGTTGTCATTGTCGAAGTTAGGGTTTGTCGATGTGCTGAAGGCTCTTTGATAGTGTCTGGCGAATGCGTCCGCTTTCTCTTTGTCTGTGTAGCGTTCTATTCCGTTTTCGTCAATTGTGTCAGTAGTGCCAGTCTTCCTGTATTGCGCCAGTTTCTTAATTTTTCGCCAGTATGTTTTGCCTTTGTCCTTCTGTATTTCTTTACATGTTTCTAGCCATTTGTCTTGTCGGTATTGTCCAATCATAGTTTTAATGTTTCTGTTAAGTTGGTTCATTGTCTTTTTTTGTCTTTAGAGATATATTTAACACATATTGTGACAAAAGCTTTTCCATTTCTACGTTCTTTCTGAAGTTGACTCTTTATTTCAAAAATGCCTTTCATTTTCACAACATTTCCACTCAACAACACCAGCACAACACGCGGGTTACCAACAAAAATTTAATTCAACGTTTGTACAAGCATACAGACTAAAAAAATCCCATTAAACACGTAGCCGTTAATTCGAACGAAATTACCTGAAATCTGCGTTAATTCCCAAGCGAAATTAACCATAACTAAAATCTAACGAGTTAAAAATTACCACATATGCCTGGAAATTACCGTGGCTTAATAAATCACAGAGTCCAGTCCTTTTAAAGTTGAGGCGTCAGCCAGAGCATTCTTTTACCATATAGAGGACCATCGGTAAACTAATTATGAGCGGTAATTGATTTTCTCGACATATCCAATTTATAATATGATCGATCGGATTGATCTATCAGAGTGACGGCTTGAATTCGACGATCGAGATAGAGGGAGAATTAGAGGAATTGCCACGTTGTCGAATCGTATTCAAGCTTGTTAACATGTTAACAGATAATATTTATGACCAGAGATTCGGTAACGTTATAAAACAATCAGCAATAGATCAAGACTTGGAAATTTCTTGGTAATTATAAAGAGATTTTCTCAGCTTTCATTTCAGGTTTAAGGCATGATTGAATGATTGAATACCCCGCATTTTAAGTAAATAAAATTTAAGAGAAATTATTACTAGGAAGAGCTAGATGGTATGGCATTAAGACCAAACAACATTTTCAAATTGTCTCCGTAGTCCATTAAGTAATATTTCCTGCCACTGTAGATTCTCGAACAATGTGTGAATAAGTGGTTTTTTAAAATGAAGCCATGAACGTACATGAGTGTCAAATTTCGAGAAACTCATGTTTCCATTCCGAAATTAACTCAAACTCCGCACCTACAAAAGGTTATTGGATAGCAATTCTTATATTTTCTTTCTCTTTTGTATGCTTATTGAAAATGTTCAGGCTTTACTTGACATAATCCAGGCCCAAGCAGCATTGTTCATTAGCATTTAGTTTATAACTTAAAGAGCCGTCACATTAAAATACTTGTTTAGTTCATTTCCATTCAAACTGCATGTAAACTAGGAAGAAAAATGTTCATTAATCTCCCATTTCAGCTCAATGTGTTTCTTTCGAAAATGGATGAAGTGTTAATATTGGCAACTAGGCGATGATCAACGATAATTATTTTGTTATTCGATCATGCTCAACATCTCATTATAAAATTAGTGTTCTTGATAATTTTCAAAATACGGCAAGTCATTAGTTTTTCTCACCGCGAGTGGGCTTTATTTCGTAAGTGAAGTTGGCTTTTAAATCGATGCTTGACCATTGCGTAGCCTTGATTTGCATTTTTTTTTCGTCGATAGTTTGAATTCATCAATCAATATCCACGTAACAAAACGCGCAGTAATCAAATTGAAAAATTCTTCAGATGTCTACTATAATTGTATTCAAAATGGTCACTATTATATCACCATTAACAATAATAACAATAAAAAAAATTCGTTTTAATGCCTGAAATTATAGACGTTTTAAAGCTTTTAAACCAATATGAATCCGTTCTACTCTTTTCCACATTGGTTTTGAATGTGCGGCTTATCTCATTTTAACGACTACCAGTTGATTTTTATGCTTCTAATTGATATTTCGGCCATTTTATACTGTTTATTGGTATTTTTCGGAGATTAGTGGCTGGGAACAGCTAATGGACGATTATCGTAATTAAGGAAGATTAATGCAGTTGGGCAGACGACTTAATTTATGGCAGGTTGTTTGTAAAATTCGACAATAACTTATACCGGGTGTTTCGGGCGGGAAAGGAAATATTTTGAAGATGCGTTCAGGAGGTCAAAATAAGATAAATTAACTCATATAGTTTAATACGATTATTAATCGTTTCTGAAATAATCGGTTCCAATGTTTTTTGTGACTTTTTATTTTAAACAACAAAATTAAGCTAATTCAGAATTTTCTCGAAATTACCCCTACCAGCACGCTTGTAAATCTGTCGTCTTTTAAGTTGAATTGCTTGGAGATTGTTTCTAATTATATCTGCATCATTGGAAATTCGATTGCGGAGTCCTTCCACTCTTTTTTCGTATGCTAGTGGTTTTATCCACTCCCAAACGTAATAATCCAGTGGATTGAAGTCTGGTGATCTGGTCTGGTGGCCAAGCAGGAGGTCCTCCTCTGTCAATCCAACTATCACTAAAACGATTACCCAAGAAATTACGCACTCGGCGACTTAAATGAGGCGGGGCTCCATCATGCTAAAAGTACATTCGGTGTCGAACTATTAGCGAAACATCATCGAACATTTTCATTAAATGCTCTTCCAAAACCAGTAAATTTTCATCTCCGGTAAGACGTGCAACCAAAAGAAAAGGACCAAACAACTGTTCGTTCAACGTTCCACACCAGACGCTAATACTGAATCGATGTTGAAAGTTTCGTTAAAGAGTGGCACGAGGATTTTCATAGAACCACCGATGTTCATTGTGGTAGTTATTGATTCCATTGCCAGTGAACTGAGCTTCATCGGTAAATCCGGATCGTAACTGAATCGGATCCTAACTCTAACACTTCGGATCCTAACTCTAACAACTAACATCGGATCCTAACTGAATTGAACAACTGCATCAGAAATAACATAATTCCAAAAACATGAAAAAACGGCTTAATAATCCCTATACCCAAAAATGGACTGGACAATACACTACCGAGCAATTACAGACCAATTACACTGCTACCAGTACTTAGCAAGATTTTTGAGTACATAATAAGGCAGCGACTGGGAAAACTGGTCGGAAAGTACATACCATCGTATCAGTTCGGATTCAAACATCAGCACTCGACTATTCACCCACTCTTCACTCTGACTAACAATATACAAACAACCCACCTAACTGACAGAAAGACAGCTTACCTGTTTATGGACATTAACAAAGCTTTTGATAGTGTCTGGCATAGAGGCTTACTATACAAACTATACAAACTACACACACCAACATATCTACTACACACCATAAAGAACTTACTAGAAAACAGACAACTACAAGTACGAATTGACAAAACACTGTCATTTTCTTTTTCCCCTGAACAAGGCCTCCCTCAAAGATCCCCGCTCTCACCGTTTCTCTACAATATATACTGCCATGACATATACAATTACAACTTACCAGACAAAAATCAAATCGACAGATCGGCATACATATTACAATACGCAGACGACACGGCACTTATTGTACATGACAAAACTACTGAGAGAGCAGCTCAAAGACTCCAAACACTAACAAACAACACAATGACATGGTTTTATAAATGGAGACTAACACCAAACGCGTCAAAAAACCAACTTCTGCTCACAAACCACAGACTCAACGCTGACTCCCCTACAATAACTGCAGACGGCCAAACGACACAACCAAAAAACGACGTAAAATACCTTGGAATCACAATTGACCACAAACTTAAATTCACTAAACACATACGAAACATCAGGGCAGAAACAATAAAGAGAACAAAACACTTCCGATCACTAACCTACAAAGACAGAGGAATTAGCACAAACACCGCCACCAAAATATATAAAGCTATTTGTAGACCCTTGCTAGACTATGGACATATACTCATGACCAACGGAACAGAAAGGACAAAACGTTATATACAAACAACAGAACAAATTGCACTAAGACTAATAACACGAATAAAACCCACTACACAACCCCTCCACCCAACTAATATACGAACGCACAAACATGACAAAGATTTCGGAAAGACTCATACATCTACAGACAAAATGGACAAACAACCCCTACAACTGGACTATACTGAATCCCCTTTGTCTTACAAGATCAACCAGACAATCCCGCTTCCGTTTCCCTACATCAACGCTACTCGAACACTTACAAACGCAACTGACTACTGGACAATAAAATAATTTTTTCTTGTCATTAGAATTGGAAAGTTTATTTAATAAGATTATTAACCTAGAATAAGAGAATTTTCATCTTTGTTTTTTATTTAGATTAAGACTACATGTATTAAACAAGGGCAGAAAGACCGATAGGTCGATAGCCTTTTTTAGAAATAAAGATGTTTACTACTACTACTACTAAAATGTATCTGTGTAGGCCTGGATTTTGCATAATCCATTCACAAAATTGAACTCTTAAGTTATGACCTTCTTGAAGAGTTTGAACCGGTTGAATGTGGAAGGGCTTTAAACCATTTTTTCCTAAGTGTCTTCCAAACGGTCATATGTGATTGTATATGAAATTCATCCCTAGTCCGCCTCGTACTAACACCTGGATTCTCTTCAGCCATATCCAAAACACTCTCTTCATTTTCCGCATTTACAACCTCCTCTCGATCAGAATCAATTCTTACGCTTGAAAAAGTTCCAGTTTCAAGGACACTTGCAAACACTTTTTGAAAAAATTTTCGTTTAGGAACCCTTCGATTAGAAAAACGACGTCCATATTCATCAACAGCTTGCAATGCGCTACCATTGCAGAAGCAATAAACGCATACTCAATTACAGCTTGATTTCAGAAACGGTTAAGAATCGCATTAAACCATATTATTGATTGTTGAGGTTGATTTATCTTATTTTTACCTCCTGAACGCATTCCTAAAATATTTCCTTTTCCTCTCGAAACACCCTGTATTCCATTTATTTACATGAAAACTCATCAAGTTTAGTATTGGGGTTATTCAAATGTGCAGCCTAACATGTATATCTATTTATAAACGATGTTTTCTCAAAAGGTCGTTTTTATGAAAAATCGTTCATAGAGAATAATTAATTTTTATAGTTAAATTTCAAATAAATTTGCAGTTTTTTTATTGATTTAAATTTTTTGATAAGGTGTTGATAATACTATCGCTGATGTTATCGTCGTATTCAGTACTCGGCTGAAAGTTGTTTTTAATTAAAATACGGTTCGTTAATAAAGCAAATCGATTTTCTTCAATAAAATACGGTTTAAATCCATACAAAAAACGGTGTTGGCAACGATCAGCAATAATCTGCAGGTGCAAGATAAGAGCTGCTGCCTCTTAAAGCGGAATCGGATTTTTAATTAAAGTGGATGGTAAACATGTTTTGGGCTCGTTGCTCTAACTACAACGAATCTAAGAATGAATTATAAAATTAAGTGCAGTCAGATGGCGCTTTGGTTGAGCATGCACATAGAGTAGTAAGTGCGAATAGTAAAAGGAAAATAATAATTTTTAATTATTTTATTTCAAAACAAAAACCATACAAGTCACTTTTTTATGAGTTTATAGACTCAACTATAAATCACATGCAACTAAAAAGAGATCTGGATTTGCGGTGTTCTAGTGAATTAGCTTCATTGTACAATTTGAACAATTCTTTTATTTGGGGCATTTGAACAACCTTGTATATGTAGCAATTGAAATGGTAATTTCAATGCCTGAAATGTACAGGCAATTGTCGCACATGAATCAAAAGCACCAGATTCAAATGTAGTTAGTAAATACTTGTTTGCTCCAAATTAGGTATAGCAGACACCAATGAAACCTGTAACGAAACCTGCCTATTCCTTGCTCACATTTACCCAATGCAAACACGTGCATATTCAAATTCAATGCATATTTATGGTGAAACTATTCAAATGGCGATCATAAAACGTATCCAACCATTTAATACAAAATACGTCGGACAACACAATATCGGCCGTAACATTTCATTTCTAAAGCTGTAGGATGTCGTATCGCTTGTATAGGCTAACTTTTTTCTAATTGCCGCGACAAATTGAAACACTCGGTGTAACTGTCATGTTGCCCAGCTTGGTTCCCGTGTATTGCAGATGGCGCCCATTACTTATTTCACTTCGCCTAAGAAATCTGATGGAAATAATCCAGATTATTCTTGGCTGATCTGGTTGATAACATCTCAGTTCTAGTTGAAGAGTTTAAATGAAATTCGACACCTATTCTCCCGGGTAAATAAATGTGATGATTTATTATATTCACTCAAACGAGAAATGTTTAGAAACTTGACATAGAAGGCAAATAATCAGACAAAGCAGCAGATAAAAAAGAAGAAAGCAGTTGCAAGACTTATACAAACAATTAACAAGATGCGAATGAAAAATATATAAAATAAATACAAAATGAAACAGACTTCTTATAACTGCAATGCCAGTACCATTTTACATTATTTTGCCTTGTGTAAAATTGTCAGCACATAGTGGAATAGAAATTAAAAATGTTTAATCAATTTGCAAAATTGTTGTGCAACAGATTTTTCACACAGTAGAAGAAAGTGGCATTTCATAAAATCAACTGACAAATTTTGCTACTTTTCAATATATGCTTTACGACTTTTCTCAGTACGTCTTTTTTGAGTAAGATGGACCTGCAATTTTTTATGTCATTTCCAGGAACTTCCTGTTGTATGACTACATTTTCATTATTCAGCTCCGTTAACCCGCAAAGTTTGTTTGATGTTACATTAAACCCGCTGGATCATTTCTGTTCCCAATGTGCGTCCAAACTCCTTTGTCCAGCTGATCATTCTAGCTCTAAACTAGATTTACTTTCACTATAAAGCGAATAATTAATACCTACTTAATATTCAAAGCCATAGGGAACCAGAATAAAACAATGTTCCAATCGGCGATAAAGTACAAAGGTATAATCGAAACTGAAACTAAAACCCGACAGGCCCAATCCCGAATAATGCCTGGAATAGTCCCATTAAAAGGCCAATTAATCGGACTACCGCCATTTTGGGAAGCAATACGAGACTATTTTATTGGCTTATATTGGTCAAAGGAATTAATGAACAGGTATATGACTAGATTATATGGAGCCATTAAAGGTAGATTTATAAATTTATATTTTATGATGCAATTTAACGAGGATTTGCATAAAATATTGCAAAGGCGTTATTATCAAAGTATGCAAACCACTGTCATCAAAGTAGGAAGTTCTCGCAGTTGCAATGTGGTAAATGCCTCAATAAATGTCGTTGAATGTAAGAAATCAATGTGTATATTACTTTAGGCATGAAATAAGAGGCTAGGAAAATATATTTGTTTTCTGTTGTCTGCTCATTCCAAGCCTAGTTCTCACTGATGGTAAGGTTATCCACCTTTTCCGTGAACTTCTCGTACTTCTTTCTGTTGCTGCTTCCTAAGATTCATCAACATCCTGCCACAATTGCAACTGATAGTGTCCCTTTGCCATCGTTTTGACTTGCTATAATTTCTTTTAGTTTCCTTTTTGATTTGTATCCTTTGTCTCTTGGTGCTTCAAAGTAGCCAAAACCATTGAATCACCAATAATTTTTTCCAAATATAATAAAGGTGAAATAATATTACAAAAACGTTTTAAGACATTTAAACGCACACCTTTAAGTTTCTTTAAATCATTTGAAAAAATTGCCATTTTGAAAAACAAAGTTTCAAACACAAAGTTCAAAGTAGTTGAATGTGATATAGTGGAATCTGGAAACTCATGTAAAAAAGTGGCTTGTAAAATTTTTGTTTTGAAATAAAATAATAAAAAATTATTATTTTTCTTTTAATATTCGCTCTTACTACTCTATGAGTGCATGCTCAACTAAAGCGCCAACTGAATGCACTTAATTTTATAATTCATTCTTAGATTCGTAGTAGTTAGAGCAACGAGCCCAAAACATGTTTACCATCCACTTTAATTAAAGATCCGATTCCGCTTTAAGAGGCAGCAGCTCTTATCTTGCACCTGCAGATTATTGCTGATAGTTGCCAACACCGTTTTTTGTATGGATTTAAATCGTATTTTATTGAAGAAAATCGATTTGCTTTATTAACGAACCGTATTTTAATTAAAAAGAACTTTGAGCCGAGTACTGAATACGATGATAACATCAGCGATAGCATTATCACCTTATCAATAAATTTGCAAAATCTCAATGATCAAATGCAATTATTTTTGGAAAAATTCAAATAATTTAATATATGAATAATTTAATTTATAAACCACAAATTTATTTGAAACTTGACGATAAAAATAAACAACTAACGGAACATGAGATTTATTTCAAAAGGTTTTAGTTTGGGTTAGTTTAGGCAAAAAATTGCCAACTTTGTAGCAAGCAATACCAAATGTTAACAAAAGGAACATTCATTATCGATAAAAAACTTAAAATTGTGAAAATATTTGTCAGTTTGCCATTTCTGCTCTTCATACTGCAACATATAAGTATGCTTCGGAGCTTTGCTTCAAATAATTGCAATTTTCAAGGGTCACATAAATCTAGATTTCATTCGGGGCATTAACTGCTGTTTCTGGAGTGGAGTGAAGAAATTGTAGATTTCGAGTGAATAATTTTCAAAATATTGACGACTTATTTGAACTGAATCCAAATATGATTTTTTCCAAAATATTGGAAATTAATGCATTTTTCTTTCGGGCAAATCCAGGGAGAAAAGTCGAAATAACGTATGGTTTTGTGCAGCGAAATGCGCAAAAAAAGTTGGTTTAGCGGATAAACCTGCAAATGTTACAGCGTGGTTGGTACTGTTAAACCGTGAAAATCGAGTTTTTCTGTAACTAATGTCCATTTTTACGACGCCAAACTACACTAAAATTAAGGTTGTTGATTGCATTTCAAGTTTCGCTGCATTAAGTTATCGGGTGGTCGATTTACAGGTGAATTCTCAGTTTTCAATATTTAATATTTTAACCACTAAATTGCGACTTTTTTTGCAACAAATAACCACGACTTCATTGGTAGAGCGAAAATAATGGCCAATTTTGTACTCAAAATATTGACACTCTACTTAAAATATTTCTTTTAAATTTCATTTCATACAAAATTTTTATTGCTGGTTCTATTAGTTTATTAAATTGTCGAAAGTTTGCCAGTAAAACATTATTATTTAATAATTGTTGAAAGTGTCTAGTCTATATAAAAGAAATTGTTGTCAAAATTATCGCAAAAATTTTGCCATGTTCTGTCGTAACAATCTTTATCATCGAAACCCTCGAGAAATCCTAGAGAAAACTCACTTATAAACGTTTTCAAAAAATTTACTATCTAAGATTTCGGCGTATAGTGATTACAGTCAATGATTCATGCGAAATTGAATATAAAAGTATGCTTTCCTTTAAATTTTCCTGAAAGCTTAACTTTGGGTAGAAGGAAAGTAGGAAACCAGCAGAAGGCAACTGTGATTTGAAAAGCTATATCGAGCTCAAAGGCTTCAAAGAAACCATTTGTGGGCTTTTAAATATTGCTTTATGGCAACGAACATTGCGGAAAATCGACTTTCAAATTTTTCACGCTCAATAACATGCGCTTCTAAATCAGTTTCCTCGCATAGTCGTAATTTCAGAAAAAAACCCGTATTAAATTTATTTACTGTATTAAAAGTTTAAAACCGAAGCGAAAAGTTTGAATTCAACATCTTCTAAAAACGTAATCTGATCCCATGATTGTCTGAAGAATTATAGAAAAACTGGCAACAATAATCTACAAGTAACAAAAAACAAACAAAATGATGCAGTTAAAACGCTACAAAATGCATGAATATGAGTCGTTTTGCTTATGATTTTTGGTTCTTTGAAAGATCGATCAAAACTGAAATTGAACTTGCTGAATAAATTAAACTACTGCTTCAAAAAGTGTTCAAAAATTGCCTGACTTTCTTATACAGGTATTTTTTAATTTATTTATTATTGTTTCTTAACTTATTTTTAAAGCAACAATTTGTATTCTATTTTTCTTGCTTGCTTAATTAATGAGCAAGGTAGAATTAAATGAAATTGTGAGGCTTACTATCTTTAGCAGACAGGAAAAAATCGAGGACACCGAGAACGTAGTAAAAATGTATGCGCTAACGAATTAGCAAAAACGAACTACAGATAATTTGAGTGGCTTAAGTTAATTCTGGTTTAAACCCATTATCTTGTCATGAAGAAACATAAGCCGATTTACGCAAGACGGAGATGGAAACGGACAAGACCGACGAGCTCCATAAAAAAAACTGGTCAACTATTTCGAAAAACCAGTAAAGTACTCTGGTGGTTTTACGAGTACTTTTCGTGCAACGCACTCATATTTACCGCGATATTTTTATGGCTATTTTGAGGTCATTTACGGTCACCGGCTGTGAATATTCAAATCAGTGGAAAAGCTGAAGAAAATTCAAACAGAAATTGGCTTTCAGCGAGAAGCAGCAGAAGTCAGCAATGAGTTGAATGCAAAATAGTAGTCTTAAAGTATTAAAATATAGTAGTAGTAGTAAACATCTTTAATTCTAAAAACGGCTATCGACCTATCGGTCTTTCTGCCCATGTTTAATACAATTAAATTATATTTACATAAGATAGAGATATTTCCAAAGTAAACTGAAAATAAATATAGAGCTAGTCGATTCTCTAGTTGAAACTACGTTATATTGAATAATTTTCTGATTTTTATTATTGATATTGGAGTATTTCTGCTTTTTTCCAAATGGATCGATTCAGCTTCATTGACAAATTAATCTGTTAATTAATATCTCTATATCACCTTGGAATATCTGTTTGTCTCGAGCTTAATCATTTTTTGGATTTATCAAAACTTCCAGTTTTTACTTAACCATTCATTCTCTTAACCATTCATTAACCAGCATCTCTTACAAGAGCATGCAAAGAGAACTAGAGAGAGCCACGCAGAGGCAAAAGCAAGTTTGAAAAATTGGAAAAACTAAAATTAAAGAAAACAACTCAAACCACACCAGACCTGGACCCAGCACAAACTGTGGTTAATCTCAGCAATCATACTTTAACACCTGAGGAGCAATCTGTCTTGGCCAAGGAAGGAAACTTTGCTATCAGTCCGAAAATGATTCCAATACAGGAGATCATCTCTGGCACCGAAGCGGCGCTGCAAGGACTTCCGGAACAAGTAGCAAATGAAATACGACTGGAAACCGCTCAAATCCCTTGGAGAGGAAAACCACCGCCAAGCAACCTAAGGGGAGAAGAACAACAAGCTCTCAAAGAAATAAGAAGGAACACAAACATCGTTGTCCTGCCAGCTGACAAAGGCAATGCTACTGTCATTATGAACAGAGAGGAATATGAGCAGAAGATCCAAGACCTACTGGATCCGGCTACCTACACAAAGCTCAAGAACCATCCGACTCAGGTCAAGCTCAGGAACATCAACGGCCTTATAAAAATGTCGTCATTTGACGAGACCGTCATGAAGAAGATCATTAAGTCAGAAGCCCTTCCACCACGTTTGTATGGATTACCTAAAATTCACAAGGAAGGAGTCCCACTTAGACCGATTGTCAGTGCCCCCGGATCGTCATCATACGATGTGGCAAAATATCTAGCCTCTCTTCTGCAACCACATATAGGATCCACAGACACTAATATCAGAGATTCCAAACAGTTTATTAGCAAAATCAAGGATCTGATACTGGAACCAACGGACATCCTAGTCAGTTTCGATGTCGTTTCACTGTTGACAAAAGTACCCGTGGACGAATCCATAGAACTAGTGTCGGAGCTATTTCAGGAGAGTACCGAAAATCTCTTCGAAGCTTGTCTAAACGGCACCTTATTCCTGTGGAATGGAGACTTGTACGACCAAAAGGAAGGAGTAGCCATGGCAGAAGCAGCCCACTCACCCCGGTTGCCTTCATGGAGAAATTGGAGGAAACAGCTTTGAGAACCGCACACTTTAAACCGACTATCTTGTATCGATATTCCGATGACACGTTTGTTATATGGAGACATGGACGCGATAACCTGGACAAGTTCCTCGACCACCTGAAGAAACAACATCCAGAGATACAATTTACCATGGAAGTTGAACAAAACCAACAGTTGGCTTTCCTGGATGTCCTGGTATCTAGCAACGGGAACCAATTGGACCATCGGTTATATAGAAAAGCCACCCACACGGACAGATACCTCCACAAGCTATCCAACCATCACTCGAGTCAAAAACAAAGAATCACCAAGACTTCCACGGATAGCTATAGCCAGGAAAATATGTAGACCACCGCACCTTTCAGCGGAACTGCAACATTTAGAAAGGGCTTTCCTTCAAAACGGATAACCTCAGATTGACATCAAAAGAGCAGCAAGGGTGGACCGTGCCGAAAATAGTGAAACCACTCAAAGCGCCTTTCTGCCTTTCATTCCCAGAGTTACGGACAGAATTGTCTAAGGTCGGTTAAGAACAGAAGACCTTCCCTCGCCGCTGAAGGTATCTACCGAATTCCATGCTCCTGTAGAAGCGTCTACATAGGAACCACGAAGAGATCGGTTAAGACGAGGATCGAAGAACATCGACGAAATTGCAGATTGGATCATGTGGAAAAATCGGCAGTGGCGGAACATGCCCTCAGCGAGGGAGTGCATAGCATTAAATTTGCAGAAACTGAAGTCCTAGCCACAAAAACAGGCTATCGCCCCCGACTAATACGAGAAGCCATCGAAATACACAAGCACAGTGACAGTAGTAGTAGTAAACATCTTTATTTCTAAAAAAGGCTATCGACCTATCGGTCTTTCTGCCCTTGTTTAATACATACAGTCTTAATCTAAATGGAACAAATATGAAAATTCTCTTATTCTAGGTTAACAATACTATTAAATAAATAAGATTTCAGTGGCAAGAAGGAATTATTTTATTGTCCACTAGTCCGTAGCGTTTGTAAGTGTTCGAGTAGCGTTAATGTAGGGAAACGAAAGCGGGATTGTCTGGTTGGTCTTGTAAGACAAAGGAGATTCAGTATGGTCCAGTTGTAGGGGTTGTTTGTCCATTTTGTCTGTAGCTGTATGAGTCTTTCCGAGATCTTTGTCATGTTTGTGCGTTCGTATAGTAGTTGGGTGGGGGGGAGCACAGTGACAATTTTAACAGAAAAGAAGATACAATGGCGCTAAACCGGCTCCCAGGCAAACCACCTCTGAAGATGCAAGCCACTCGTGCTTGCGAATCGTCAAGAAAAAAATCTATTTTACGACGGCTTAAAAACCCGAAAAACTCACCAGTTTCAAGGAATGACCTCGAAAGCTTAACTCTATATATATAATAAAAACTGTTCATGACGTTTTAGATAAAGCAGCCAAAAACTCCATATCTATCATTAAAACCTTAACTAGATCTACATAAACGCATGTATGTAATTAAAAAAGTGTTCCGCCCAGCTAGACAACGCCTTCACCTTTTCCATTAATTAGATTCCGAAATATTAAAAATAGAATACTCAATTAATTAGGCCAATAAGTATTACCGTAATTTCCCTGTTGATGGAGCTTCTGAGAATATTTATTAACTAATCTTTGACGTGTTTTCAGTGTGTTTTTATGTAAATCAAGATTCAAAGAATATTTTTAAATGCTTTGTCAATAAGTCACAAGAAAGAGTAAGAAAGGTACAAAATATGGTGACTATTTCATCACACTAAATTCAAAAGCGAGCAAACAATAGATTTAGTTGAGGATTGAGGCAAAAGATATTCGGCAGAATTTGCTACCGGTTTGCTAAAACTGTTTACCCCAGGAACGATAATTTTTGACCAACTTATCAAGAAAAGCATAAATAGAAAACGCTACAGAGCAACAAACAAGCCTATATTTTTACCGCCAATTGACACCTCCTATAAATCTCAACTTTTCACATCAGGGCCTTTATCATTAAAACCCCTCAACATCTGTTTGTTATTCCTCATGATCGTTAAACTGTAGAAGAAAGTCGACTAATAAAAAAGAATACAATTATACAAATAGTCACGTAATCAAAAGGTAAAATAACATCGAGTTTCAAATATCGAAGAAAATATATCCCACATCTATATCTATATAAGGCGAACTGTTCTCAACATTTTCTTCAATCATTATTAATTTTACAAAGCCTTAGACTCCCAAGAGCGTTTCTAAGAAGAGTAAAACAGAATTTGCCTTTTTCTTTAAGAACTATTAATGTAATGAGCACGTACAGGCACGTATATCTTTTCACATAAATAATGGATACTTCGGCGTAAGAACTGCAAGTAAGTATAGACAATATGTATATTTGACCTCAACTATTCGAACTTTTTAGAACGAATGTTTAGATTCAGTTACTCCTTTTCTTTCCCAGATGTCCACGTTAAAAGTTCCACTCTAAAGTTTATTGAGAACTTTTAAAATAAAAACACTATTTCCCTATAAGACTAGATGATGTAACTGGCGAACTAAACACGATCTATTTATTTTAGGAGCATTTAAAAAAAACAACAATGGGGGCATTCAAACAAAACGCCACTGACAGCCAAAATGAATACGTTCTGTATCGGCCGCATTATTAAATCAACTAAATATATCACCTGTCATTTTTCTTTATCCGGTCGTACACAGCGCTACAACCTGTATATGTCCGCTTGTTCTGTTTAATTCGAGATGACTATCTTTCATATTCCATCTTTGCCTAGGCTCAACCTTTAACCATTAAACCGAATAGAAGTGGGCATCAACTGCATCACTATCAACATCAACATCATTAAATTTATCTATTGGGACACTGTTTAGATTAGAATACTACTAGAACAAGCATTAACAGTGCCAAAAATGGTATTAGCAGAAAGCAGAAAGTCTGCAAAAATCTTTCAAATATCTTTAAAAAAAATCAAGTGGGTATAAATCAGGGTCTCTTGCGTACCAATGTAATTCAGCAATTCATTAAATCCATGGTATTTCGGTAGGAGGTCCCAAGAATTTAAGAAATATGCTTCTTGTCTGATTACCACTTACTTTGGATATTTTCAAAGATCAACAGAAAGATATGGCTTTTTATGTCCATCTGAATGAAATTGTATTGCATTTTTCTAACCTGATGATAACTTTTTCAAAGAATCTGAAGCTTCAAATTTCAATCAATGAACAACTCAATAAAGCAACTCAAGAAGGATATTATTTAAATGAAACCTTTGAAAGTCACAAACTAATTCACCAGTCCTCCCTAACCTATCTGTCCTCCCGATCTAAATCTTACTACTTTTTTTAGGAAAAGCTCAGTTAAGGAACACGGAAGTCTTAAAGAGAATTTTTTTCAAGAAAAAACATATTTTCAACACCCGACCTTCACGAAAATACTCGCCCGATTCCGAAAGCTCAGGAAAATAATTTTATTATTATTAAATATGTTATTGTAAAACCAAATAATGAAAACTATTTGCCACAATCTTTCATATTGAAACACAGTTTGAAGCAAACAATTCCAATACAGTTTGATAAAAAAAGTGTGCCGAACTCTTCGGGCACAACACAAAAGTAGAAGAACAACCTAAAAACGTTCACTCAACTCAAGTCGATTCAAACGTAGGTTTAATTGTTGGAAACTCGATTTTCAAGCTTTGAGAACACTTTAAAAAGTCAACATGTTTTTTAAATCACATTCTAACTGTTTAAAAACCAGATGCTAACAGTAGCCGTTTTAATTAGATTCAGGCCTTAACACTACTCCCATTATCTACATCCGACTTTCCATTTGCCCAATAACTCCAAATCTCTAATCAATTTATTACTATTCGTTAAAACTCGATACTTTTTCCAACAACAAAAATATTATAAGCTGCTTAGTAGTGATGTTTTGGTGGCCTTATATGGCCACACACCGTTTCTAATGCAAATTTAACAAAAAAAAGCCTCTTCAGTTCACTTTTGAACGGTTTTCTCATTAAGAGTTATATGTAAATGACTGCGGTCATCAGCGTCAATTTTAATAACTAATGAATTAATTTATTGCCGTTAACGAAATTAAATTTCCCAGGCCGGAATCGAACAATGTGCGTTTGAATTGTGACGGTTTATCAGCTGTATTTATTACTAGGTTAAAACAGTTCGCTACAAAAGACTGGTTTTGCTAATAAATAATGGATTGTGACTTTGCCTGAGGATGTGAGGTGGAATCTTCAGTGGAATGTTGATCAGGATGCTAACAACCTTACTTTGTGCAAATCTAAAACTGATTTAAGTTTCGAACTTAACATAAAATATTAGACAAAGCACGGGCCGCAGTTAAATCGATTTTGAAAAATCCACTACGATTTTTAATTATGTGGCAAGCAAAGCTTGACCTGGAAAGTTTCTATTAAACCGAAATTGAATTGAAAAAATCTTTGGTTCAGCTGAATTTTTTTGCAAACTTACACCTGAACTTCCGTTCCAAACGAAACATTGACTTGCAACGATAATTTTTCATTGCTACTATAGAGAAGTTTATTCTTTATTCATCCAGTTTCTACATTATGGCTTGACAATGAAAATTTTATATTTTTAGAAAGCTACGCCGTCATAAAGTGAAAAGTTTTCGTTAAAACCAGTTAAACATGTTTAAGCGGGTTTTTGCAATGCAAAGGTAGCAAAAAGTACCAATAGAACTTTAAACTTTGCTTGTATCAAAAATCGTTGATTCGAATAGGATTGTCCTATGGTCGACACTAAACAGAACATTTAGTTGAACAACAACAGAAAATATTTGTCAAGGGGCTTAAGTTCTGCACAATTTTTTTAAGCATAAAAAACGGCCAATATTTACTACACAATAAAACAGTTGGAAAGCAGGTGCCGACGAAACAATGAAACCATTCCAATTCACGTTGAAAAACTGTAAGTTTTCTGTAATTAAATTGATGCATCGTCTCAATAAAGGCTCCTAATTCGTCGATAAACATGGTCGCAATTTTAAAAAGAACAATTCAAAATCGCCCTCAAAAACCAGTCTCTGTAATGCACCAGCTTCACCGTTCCCATAATTATCTCGGCATTGGTTATGTAAATTGTCGGCAAACTCGAGAGATCCACCAAATTATACCCTTTGCGGTACTATCGGTACTGCCAGGGAGTTTTTGCACTAGAAAACGTACTTTAAACAAATTAAATCATCAAAATATTTCTCAATATCTCTCTCAAAACTTAGGTAAAGACTTTCATGACTACAAAGTCAAAAAAGTTGGTTAGTAGAATAAATGCATCGAAACGGAGCAGCAAAAAAGTTTCGAGTGTTCCTAAACAAGTGTATTTGATGAAATAACTAAAACACCATGAGAAACAAAATGAGAAAAGGCAAAGAAGAATTCACTAATACAGCTTCTTGAAAAAAATTCTTACAAAGAATAATATAGAATTACGAATTTGCAATATCAGCAAGGTCGAAAGAAATTCCACCGCTTGCAGAATGTTTTTAAATATAATATGAAATGACATTTTAACACTTTAAAGCTTATATAACTTCTCTAAAACAAATTTCATGTCCAACGTTTACAAAATATAAAGTAAAATTTAAGAGGCTCATAAAAATAATTTTTTATACATTGGAGCATGTGGAGCAACTACTCCGTTTAATACTCGAGTTTGTAACAACCATTGAGGAAAACAACAAAAAGAAATATGAATGAATTATTTCAATAAATGAGTAAAAATAAAAATTTACTAATAAAACTAGGAAAAAAGAAAAACTGTGTTTTGTACTGTGTTTCTCGGAATACCATAGTGGCTTTAATAATTGCAGGGTCTCACGCTTTCTTCAAAAAGTTATAACTAATAAAGTAAAAAGGAAAGTTGTGCATTAAGTATACCATATAAGCTCGACAGCACTCAGAAACTAGGAACGCAACTTAAAAAAAAAGGAAAATATAGAAAAAGCACAATAAAAGTTAAAATTCCAAATGGCAAACATTGAGGTTGTCCAGAGAAAGGCACTAAATTCTTCAACCCATCAGTTCTTAAAACTCCTAACATAACATATACCGTCTTTAAACATTAGAAATATATAGGAGATTTTATTTCTTTAGCTTTATTTTAGTCTCTTATTTTTTTTTGTTATTTGCAAAAAAATTTATCGGTTTCAAAAGTTTTAAAATGTTCAACATGTAAACAAACTGTACAAAATTACATTAAATACACAAAACGTCGGATTTAATAAAGAATAATTATAACAAAGAAGAAATTATATCTGTTTAGAGTTCGCCAGAAACTCAATTTTCAAATGTCGAGCTTTCGCTTGATGTAGGCTGCGTGTGTAAAAAAGATTGGTTAATAAATGTGTGTTTTTACGTCGGTTTTAGCATTTTCTTCAGTTTTTTTCAATTTTCGCAGACTAATTAAAAATCTTATTAATCAAATTAAGGAAGTTTGGAAAACTGTAAAATCGGATGAAACAAGCCCGTAACTATAAAACCCCAAAGAAGTGCGGCTTTTGGCAAAACTCCTTAGTTTTATAAGTGGTTCAAAATGTAGTGAGAGGATAGAATGAAGAAACACGGTATTGTGTCTGATACGAAACGTGACGTCTGGAATACGCCCGCGAACGAATTTTTTTTCTTACCTTAACTACTACGCTTTTATCTCTAAAAATGATCTTTTTAACCCATAAGTTGCATAATAAGTTCCCAAAACCGGATTATTGAATAATTGTTTTCCTCGACAAAGAATAATATTTAAAAATAACAAAGCAACTGAATGATTAAGCATACCTTTAAAATCCTAGCAGCATTTCGAAGAATCCCCAATTAGATCTCTAGACGATCATCTAGTGTCGACCAATAAAATCCAACCAAAGATAATCCAAAACAAAGCAAAAATAAACACAATAAAAAAATCACAAACACTAAAACAAAGCACACTAAACTAAAACTCTGTTATAAAATTGTGAGTTCTTAAAAGCACTGAATGTGGTACTTCACCGTGGAATCGCACACAGAATAACCCGTAAAACGGCAATATTAAAAAACCAACACTTGCAAGAAATGGTTTTCAACCTGTTGACAAAGAGACACCTGTCAAAGGGTTTCTGGTTCTGTTCGAGCGAATAATACACGGTAGAATAAGCACGAGATTTTTTCTTTATTCCTGCCTTTAACTCAGTCCGCATGCCATGCAGCTTGTTACAATTTGAAAAAATATCTGATCAAACTACCGAAACTGGGCACAAAAAGACATGCTGGCTGAGCATCATTTCACAAAAAAAAAATCACCTGTTCTGAATCACTTTACATCAAACAAAAGTCGCGAGTTTTACAAAAGCGCAAAAGCATTCTCGTAAGCTTCTCGAAAGCTTTGCTGAAGTCGTGGCGTCGATCGCACGCCATCAACATCGAAACCAACACTGAATCCGGTTGCCGAAGAAGTTTTTGGATGAAAAGCTCGAGTTATTGCGAGTTTAGCAACGCGCACCACGTGACATTTTCAGGAGCTTTTCAGGAAAAGCCAATCGGAAATTGGCAAGAGTCAGTGCGTTTCAGGAACGGCAGGAATACTGTTTGCTCTCTCAAAATATTCCAGTCGAAGAAGACTTAACTTAACTTAAAAGGAAAATTCATCAACAGAAATCTGTTTTTATATGCGCTGTGGTTTTTAGATGCCCATCGCAAATTCTGATGATAATTTTTATTACGTTTCGTTCAGGAAAATCTGGGAAATTCATTAATCTACCTGATTGATTGTTTTGTGATCAGAATGTTTCGGTTCTCAAGCTAAATACCTGAAAGTAACTACTTGAGAGCAGTAAAGTTGCTTTTGTTGCCCAGCGGTGTACAGTGGAACGCAAAGATGAACAGCTTGTAAAGAGATAATATACAAAAAAAGCATCAATATACAACCGACACAAACTGCTAAAAATTATCTAAAAATTATCAAACATCTTTCAGTTACAAACGATAGACTTTAATGCAATAGTGCTTTGATATGTGACATGATAGAAGAATTCAAGCAATCGAATGATTTTTTTTAGGCAAAAAATTCATTGCAATTGCACTTATTGACATATGTATGGCCACTAAAATGTTGGAAGTATCAGGTAGAAGCAGAATAATGGCGATGATATAGGAGAAATGATCCATATAGGAGAAATGAACATTCAACAAGTTTCAACATTATAAAAAGAACTGTAGAATATCAGATGAAGAATATCCAATATATATATATTTTTATATTTTAGTAATATTTACTCTTATATTTTAGTAATTAAACAGATTGTTTGTGAATCACTTTAAGGAAAACACCTGGACAAAAACACTCTTCAAAACGGGCTTTGAATTAAAGAAATCAATGATTTTAATCAATCCACTTAGTTCTTCAAACTTTGCATGAAATAATTAACAAATATCAACAATACACCAACATATATAGCATTTTAAAACACGTTAACAAGAAATACATACACAAAAAACATTAGAACTTCAACAAAATATAGAAAATTGCATCTACTTTGAAAGCAAAAGCATTCCTTAAAGTTTGCTATTTTGCTTACATAATTAGCGTAATGTAAGAGCAATTCTGGGACTTTTATAGACCAGAAATGCTTAAAATTACATGAAAAATGTTTCGCAAATATTTCTAAAATCATGTTAGACAAAAAAGATATAAAGGTATACAGTGAATTTATCGGAAATACTGAACATTTCTAATAGCGGTCTGGTTGTATGGTCTTGCTAAGTATTCTTTTTAATAATGTACATGGTCCATTCAGATAAAATAGCAAAATGTATCTTTTAAATTATATAAAAATACGAAGCACTGGCTTGAATAACTAATGTTTGAGAGTCGTGCTAAATTAAGTTATACTCTTTTTTCCCTGTTAACAATACGAAGAAACTTAAAATATAACCCAAAACATGGTAAACATGCAAATGTACATTAAACGAAATTTTTCTAGGACACAGAAGAAACTAAACCCATAGAAAACGTTTCAGAATTCATTACGAATAAAAAAAATAGCAAGGAATCAACCAAATGAATGTAAGTGGTGGGTCCAAAACCGTCTCAAATCTGATCTTCCCACGATTTTTCCATCAAAATGCTGACAAATGTCTTCTGTTGCAGTTCTTTTATTTTACTTTTAGGTTCGCGTAGTTAACTAATCTACGTTTGGCATGCCGACTCAATTAAGGAGCATTCTTATCTTAATTCCTTCAGCAGCTAAGTGACACTTGGCGATTTTGGGGTTTATTAGGTTGAAATGAGATCATAAAGGAGCCTTTGGGAAAGAATTTCTTAAACCGGATGGTCCAAAGGAGCCGACGCGATCTCAACAAATTATAAAGTTAATTTTTTTAATCATCCAGTTATTTCAAGCTGGATGTCCACGACTTGAGGAAGATGTTTTGAGTGAAATTTCGATTCAGGAGATTTTGGATAATTGTCCTACTTGAAGAACCAGCAAATTTTTAGCATATAATGACACAATACAAAACAATTAATTCTATCGACAATTTAAACAATGATACAATAAACATATTTTCCCAAATTAAGTTGCAGTGCATTGAAAAGAATTGAACTCAGTAAGCAAAACTGTATTTTTAAATATCTGAGAACTGGAGAAAACTAATTAGGAGCCATTTCGGGCTGTTGGGCCACAAGTTCACCAGATTTAAGTGTTGTGATTTTATTATCAATGGTTAATGAATACCAAAAATATGCATTGTTCATTGATAAAATGAATTGTTGAGGAATCTTCGCTTGATATGCATATTGAACAAACACTCTGAAAAATATACTTTCTTTGTATATTTAAGGCTTAAAATTTTGACTGTGCAGAGTTGAGCTTGACAGAAAGTTCAATATCTGTAACTCACACCAATGAATTGAGCAAGTTATATTATATTCTAGGTAGTATCGATATGATACCGTATCGATAGCTGGCAGTCCAAATATTCCAATCGATAAAGGTTTAAAAGAGACCTTGATAAAAGCAATTTGGGCCATTTTAAAAACACGATTTCGTCATTAGCGCATTAAGCCGTTTTTCGATTTCGTCGATTGAGGGGCGATTTAAAAAAGAGTAAAAGCGCCCTTTTAGGCTTCCGAAACATCCCCATTTTTGGTGCTGAATGTCGCCGGTTAGTTTGATTAATGTTGTTTGATGATACATATGCCTTGATTAGTATGTTTACCAAATATGTTTCCATGCTGCGTTTAGTGGATTAAAAGGCTTTCGAAATATTCCAACCAAAGGGGATCGAATGACTTATTAATGTGTTTATATCTGAATTTAATTACACATGTTTAAAAAAATTTTTTTTCAATATTAATAATTGGTGTATTAACGAATTCGTGCCTAAAGTGTTGTATAAAGCTAACTTTGTAAACCAACTTTGAGTTTTAAAAGATGCCTCAACTCTTATTTTCCTCTTCCGTAATTTTTAATTTACTTAATATGATGAGGCAAATCCAAAGGTTTCTAAGTTTCTAAATTGTTTTTTGTTTTTCATATATTTAATATTTCCACAATAATGTTAAAAGTCGCGTGTTTGTACGTTCAAAAATGCAAAGAACATTTTAAGAAGCATTAAATGTTCATATCAGAACTGGAGAAAATTAAATAATTTTAATTAATTCTTTATGTTTGTTTGGGATATCACATTTTATAGGACGATATTGATGTGATGAATGCGCAAAAATAAAATGAAACGACATTGTTAAAAAAACACAAATTTGATTATAGAATATTTGGGAGCAACTATAAACCTTGTTCATTGGGGTTCATGGGGTTCATTACCCCATTCATTGCTGATTTAATAAACTTAATCACAAATGAGAGCACTAGTTGCATGCAAGTTGTTCTTGAAAAGAACGAACTCAAATTTCAAAATTTTTTTCATCCAGTACTTTTCTAGGATAATCTACCTTTCAAAATATCAATCAACCAAACATTCCCGATGTACTGCACAGCTAAATAAGAAAATCAAGCAATAGTAGACTGCAGTAAATTCAGAGAATTCAATTATAAAATTACAAAACACGAAAAATTTCTGAAAAGTCGCAATTATAAATATAAAAAATGCTGTTTTATTAGTATCCTTGCTGCGATGTCTATTTTCTTTGAACAATCGGAAAATCCTCATTTACTTACCTGATTTAACACAAAGTAAACTAGATTAGAAACTTAACCATTCAACGAGCTTTTCAATGTTGCGCTGCTATTGTCGACATGACAATGGGCCAATTAGTTCCAGGTTCTCCACCTAATTAAGTTAACCTTTCTAATTGTGTCGATAATTATTCGAAATTGCCTTTATTTATTAACAAACATCGCGATCCATAAACGGATTAATCAGATAGTTTGCATTGTAATTAACAAACGGATTTCGACCACAGAACCAATCGTATTGGAATGCTTTTGTGTCTGTGTTTTTTTTTATCATTTGTTTTTTTTGTACCAGGCTTTGCATGCGATGTCATAAAATTGAATGTAATTAGGCTTGATAAATCATTTAAAGGAGTTGATCACATTTTAGCATTATTTAGGTGTATCAGCAGTCAAGTGATTTTATACGAAATCTTCATTCCTAGTCTTCATCTTCTCTTTGTTTTTGATTGTTGTTGCAGTAAGAAATTCGATCAATTTTTAATAATATCCATATTGTTAAAGTTCACTCTAAAGAAGACGAAACTGAAAATAGTAAATATCAATTTCTGCCCAACACTATATAATTTGTAATTGTGAAAATCATAATGGTTCACTTTCTTAAAAGAGATTAAGTCGTGCGCCGAATTGCGGCTTTGGGCGTTGGACTGAAAAGGTTACATCCTAGTTACTGCCCAATCTATTCCCGCTGATAATATTACAAAATCCTAATGGCTACACGTTTTGCATGTCCTGCGGACGTTGAAAAAGTTCCTAGTTAGAAGAATCGAATTCGTGAATAATACTGTTCTATGCCGAAGAAACCGTTCACTTGCAATGAATTGAAAAATTATTATGTTGTTTCATCAGTCGAACCAGGTAGAGTTTGAAACGCTATCTTAGCAAGGTGTTAATATCTACAGGTACAGATGATGTTTAACTTCAGCAGGGAAAAGCCCAAATATACACGTTTCACCGGACGATTGCTTTTAGAAATTCAGTCACGTTTTCGTCAAGCAATTTACAGATCGCGATGTTATCGACCGATGTACCGAGAAAGGGGCCAGGACAAAAAGTAGCCCACTAGCCCGAAAAGGGACCTTTAATTGATATGCGATTTTAATGATGGTAGTACCAGAACCAGAAGAATTCGCTGGCGCGACAAAAAATCGCCAGAGACGTAACGATGACTTATTCGCTTATTGGAGGTGTGCGAATTAAGTGTGATGTCAAATTGGAACAGGCTTAATTACTTTTTAATTACTAATACCACTTTTCTTTAGTTTAGTGCCTTGGCAAAATGCACCGAAGCTCGATACTTCTTCCTTAATGTTTAGGGTAAATCAGTTAATTCCGTAGAACCGTCTTACTCCATTAGGTCTCTAAGTTATCGCTTTTTTTAGTTAACGATTTTTTTTCAGAAAGAATTACCTGTGATGAATTAAAGTGGAAACATAAAATTCTTAAAAAAAGTTTGCATTTAAAATAATTCAAGGAGGAATCAGTTTATGAATAATACCAAATCTAGATAACACCCTGTGTATAAGAATCCCAAAAGAGAATTTGACATTTTCGTACTCAGCAATTAAAAATTTTAGTTGGTTCTACTCACTGTGGTACTTTCAAGGTACGGTTCTGTTTCAACATTCAGATCGTACCGGGCAATTTGGTTTAATGAAACCCATAAACTCAATCTCATATCTCAAGAAGCGTCAATAACAAAGATGTAATTTTCGTCATTTGGGGTTTGTTGCCTGCTAAAACACCCAAGTGGCGGAATCAACAAATTAGCTACCGACATTAGCAAATGTAAATGTGGATCTTTTATAAGTGGTTGGCTGGTGACGATAAGTAGTATAATTTAATTTATCGGCAATGCAGATTTATTTTAATTTCTAAAGAGAAAAACTGAAGTAGCTCTAAAAGGACTGAGATGAGATGAAAGCCAAGAAAAGGGGACGAACAGAGGAGCGCAAATAACAAAAGCCTGAAAAGTTGCCTAAAAAACAGAGTTGTTTTACAGAAAATGGAAACAAGATGGACACTTGATTGACCTGAACTAAGCACCTCAGATTTTGACTGTGGAAAAATCATGAAACAGTTGTACATTGAACAAATGTGGGTTTTGAAGAAAATACTGTTCGTTTCAAAAGAATTGAACCTTTGACGGTCCAGGTAACGGAGGTCCAGGGGCAAGCATTGCTGTATGAGGACATCCTGAAGTCGTCGATATGCCGTTTTGGCCATGCCCATTCGAGTCTTAATCTGTTAACAACAGGTCCGAGGTACCTAAATCTCTGCACTTGTTCGATGTTTTCGCCCTTTACCTCGATAGTAACCTCTCGGGTCCTACGGTGAATTATTCTGTGGAAAGCCTTAAGTGCATGGCTCATTAGGCTAATAAGTCTAAGGTCCTCACACGGTTTGGGGGTATTTTTTTAGGAATGATAGCGAAAGTCGATCTTCCGGTAGTTTGCGGGAGTCATATATTCTGTTAAATAGACGTGCTAAATGGTGTTTATCCACATGTTTTAACGCACTTCAGCATATATGTTATCATGTCCTGGACATTTACCGTTCTTCAACAGTCCTACAGCTTGCTCCACTTCGGACCTAATGATAGTTGGACCCCTCATTTGATTATGCAAGGTTAGCACGTTGCCTTTTCGGTTATCGTGAAAAAGGGTTGTTGCATATTTTAACCAAGTCTGCTTAAATTCTTCTTGATTTACAATAAGTCTTCCTTGATCATTTGTAAGTGACGTTAACGGTTTATTCCTGTTAGTGCCTGATATTTGATTTAGTTTTTTCTCGAAATTAAAGCTACCATGGAGTCTTTGAAGATTTTCAGCTTCTTCACATTGGTTTGTAGTCCAATTCACCATAGCATTTTTTATTTTGTTTCTTTGATTCGGTTATACTCCTTATATCTATCAGTTTGTTTTTTCACTGATCGTCTCAGTTCCAGTAAATCTAATATTTGTTCTGTCCTCCAGGGTTTTAGACTTGTTTTTTCATCAGGCCACAGCTTTTGTGGCCACATTTATGTTGGTTTTAACCCTTTTCCATCTTTCTTCAGGATCGTCTTCGAAATCACGATTGTTTGTCAGGCAGAGTTTTTGAAGTTCGGCTCTCATGTTTTTCCTTGTGTTTGATTCAGTTAGACGTCGTATATTAGGTTTTGAGATTTAAGTCTCTTAAATTCGCTACACTTTTCAGAAAAACAAGGTGAGTTTGGCATAATTCCAACAAATTGCTGCTTATTATTAAATTGTGTGATATTTACACGAGTACACATAAAAAGCTTGAATATTCAGATTGCAGAAAATTGAGACGACTACAAATGACACTTATAAACAATAATAAGTGGGATAGCCAGAATATACATTGATTCATACGGATATCTCTACCTATATCTAAGGTTAACATAATCCGAAAACAAGTATTAAATATTTTGTTGAAATTTAAAGAAAAAACCGTTGACTTCGAGCCCAGATTACTTTAAAATTTTGTGATTTTTAATACTTTCGCTCGATTATTTTTGCAAGTAACCCAATTATTTTGCTTCTTCGCATCAAAACAATACATTAAGTTAAATAAAACCTTTTTTTCAGAAATTGTCATTGAAAAATCAATAGCAATTAGGCAAATGGGTCAGAGATAAGAAATAAAGTGGAAAAAATGAAGTAATGGATTTCAGTGTAAAACTGGGCAAGAATAAATGAATATTTATTCAATCTCAGCCACTAATGTATTTTATCAAAAGAGTTTTTGAGTGATCATTTCAATAACGTGAGTTGCAGAAGAGTTCATTTAAGCGAGGAAGGTTTGTTCAGAAATTTCTCAATCTGGTTGATCGTCGAACTTAAATAAAAAAAATTGCAACAGTGTTTAAAAGCTAGTACTGGCAACTTGATTCGTTATTCCAATTTAATTAATAATATCCAAACAATATTTAAATCCAAGCAATATTTAAATATTTATTCATCTAAAGAAGATTAATTCTGATATAAACAGCTACAACGAAATAATCGGCAAAAATTTGGCATTTCTCGTGCAGGATTAGCGAATAATTACTTGTTATTTTGGAAACAGTTATATTTTTTCGATGCCGATGTATCAATCAAGCTTAATCTAAATGGTTGTTATTTTCGGATAGCAAGATTAATAGTCAAATATTGTTAATTCCAACGAATCGACAAGTTAAATTCAAAAGGCATTCTGAAAGACTAATGATGCAAGATAAATTCAAAACCGGCTGACATCGGCTTGCACACCAATTTTGCTGCAGAAATTCATCAGGATTAGATATGAGGAAGTATATCGATATAAAGGAATATATTGATAAAATTAGTATTATATTAATTTTGATTTATGTTAGATACCTACACTTCAGTTGCAGGATCTGATCATGACTTGAATTTAAATCAGTGCAATATCGTTTCCGCAGTTATTTAAGATTCACTTTTCAATATAACTACGTATTATATATTTCCTATATTTTTTTATAAGTTTATTATAAATTACTGTGCAAATTTTATTAGGAGGCCTCCATCTAACAGTGTGATAAATTCGGCATTTTAAACCATTAAAAAAATATTTTGAGGCGATTAAATGTCTTCATCTTAGAAAGTGTCGCTTACCTTTATATCATCCATGCTCCGTTCTAGTCTGCAGTCTGCAATTAACCAAAGTTCCAATCTGAAACGAAAAGATCAGTGGTAAATTCATGGATAGATATAAGAGTTGAAAGAAATTTTGAGCCGCTGGGAGATGATTAACCGAAACATTAAGACCATTAAACATAATTTTTTGATATTTAAAATACAAGTAGATTAATGTTTAGATCTAATAGAAATAATCAATCAATAGATGAATAGATAAAGATATTTGCTTCATTTTTTTCTTCGTCTAAAATATTTAATAAAACTTCCGACATTTATATTAAAAGTTTTCAGTTTTCCAAATTTCTTTGTGGCCGTCACCAGTACAGACGTTGGACACTCTTTTCGCAAAGAATCAACTCAAATCTTTGAAAGGACTAAGAAGTAAACTATATGCATGAAAACAGTGATTGAAATCACGCAAATGGAACATACCAACTTGCCAGAATATTAAATAAGGGTATAGATATGCCAGAAAAATGATAAAATAAGAGTTTCCTCTTTTATGAAATCCTGAGGAGGAGATATAGGGTGTTCTAGTTAAATTAAGCAAGTTATTACCGTTCGAAACGTGCAATTATTTGAACACAATTTTAGTACACCCTGAAAATGCTTTAGTTTCATTTTTATTCTTAAATATACCCCCGGCGGTCTTCCATTTATCCATAAAATGATACTATTTAAAAATTAAATAGTTCAGCCGCAATCTTCCGTGTCATATAATCTGAATAACCCTGTATAAGCAGGTCTAGTAGAAGCTTGAGCCATTCAGGTAAAAAAGAAAATCAACGCTGATTCATACTGTTATGAGCATTTTCGATGATATCATAAGAGATCAGAAGGTCTGAGATCAAACGGCCGATCTCTAGAATGGAAGACAATAAATCGCCTAGATGAGGCTCTTAAATTGGGTGGGCGACAAGCTGCTGCAAAGCCTTGAGTTTATATGCAATTAATGTCTTATCAACTAAGAGAACTGGCTGGCTTTTGATCGGGATAAAGCAAAAATGGTCATCTTCAAGTTTTAAAGATCTTAGAGGTACTAAGACTCTTCGTAATAAGCGCAGATTAGTAAAAAGCTTTCAAAAGATTAGATCAATATCAAATATTAAAGTCAATATACAATGCGAGAAAATGTGCTTCCATTTTACAGAAAATCCTGATTTGAGCTTTCTTCAAATATTTATAAAACATGTTGCTTGAACGAATTAGACCGACACAGTACTTAGTACATATAAACGAAAGTCATCTTCAAAAAAGATTAGCGCCCTGGTGTTAACGAACACACTTTTTTGGAGAGTCATGTATGCATTAGGTGCATAATAAGGCTGAGAATTGAACGACATTTTTAGGAGAAATAAAACTGTTTTTAAAACCCAAATCGGTAGCGGAAATCTGACTCTCCAGTATTGGCGCCCATTGTGTTGCAAACTTTAGCACTTAATGGCTTTTCCCACCTTTGGAAATTGGCCAATAAAAAGCCAATAAAGGCCTTATATGTAAATCGGCTGATTAAACTCGGATATAAGCGTTTTAACAAACTTTTAAATTATGCCGGTTGAGGCATCGGCAATACTGAAAACCGGTCGCTGATCTCGGCCGGAGAAATTCAAATATACTCTCGAGTTCAGGTACTGCTGCTTCTGCGGCTCGTGATGACGACCGCAAAGTGATTCTTGATGATGGCCGATTGAATTACTAGACCACTTAGTGTGCGAAATGATTAAGCGCCGTACATTAACCGAATCCATAAACATTGATTAAAAACCTTTCTGTTAGACAAATGAGAAAAGCAACCTTTTTCAATCGCTCTAGCAACTGTAGCCCCTTAAGTCAGCGAAATATTTAAGGAAATAGAATGACCCTTCGAAACAAATATATCATTCTTCCGCGTCTGCTGACATCCATTTTTCTTGTTCATTCAGACAAAGGGACACAGCCTTTTTTAATTTTACAGCCAAAACTCGCAGTCGGAATGCACCCGGAATTCTGACTCCAAAGTTCGGAGTCAAAGGGCTTTGAAATTGGTTTGAAAGCATCGGGGCCCATACAAAACAGCTTTGGGGTTGCTTTTTCGAATATTAAAACATCTACTGGATGTTTTATACCTTATCTAAGACAAATAAATAGAACCAAATGTATAATATTTACCATCAAATGTTAAAATAGCTCGCATATTCATTTACGCACTTATAATCAACGATGAAAGCAGCTAAGTGTAATTAAGGGCCAATAAGTGTAGTCCAACAAAACTCAGCTAAGCACTGTGGGTTTGAAAAGGTCATTATCAGAGCTTTTCTGAACACAATTCCATTAGTAACACGATACAATTAAAGGGTTCAAATCGATTAAAATTAAAATACGTTCAAATGAATCGGACTACTAAACTGACCAAAGGATTATCTTGCCTCCCAAAGGCACCGAAATTAGGGCAAACACTCAACAGGAAAATATGGTTTTTTCACAAAAAAAAAATCAAACAATTGTTTGAACTTCCTCCGTCCTGTTCCAAACATTTTCCCGGGAAGGAGATTTTTTTTAAGGAAAAAAAAAAGACCGAAAAATCTGTTCAAATGGTTTTTTTAAGTTTAGTGTCCAATTTTAGTTTTAGTTGGCCTTAATTTTTGTCATCAGTAGTAGTAAATATCTTTATTTCTAAAAAATGCTATCGACCTATCGGTCTTTCTGCCCTTGTTTGATACATGTAGTCTTAATCTAAATAAAAAACAAATATGAAAATTCTCTGATTCTAGGTTAACAATCTTATTAAATAAACTTTCCAATTCTAATGACAAGAAAAAATTATTTTATTGTCCAGTAATCAGTTGCGTTTGTAAGTGTTAGAGTAGCGTTGATGTAGGGAAACGGAAGCGGGATTGTCTGGTTGGTCTTGTAAGACAAAGGGGATTCAGTATGGTCCAGTTGTAGGGGTTGTTTGTCCATTTTGTCTGTAGGTGTATGAGTTTGTCATCATTATTTGCGTTTTCCCGCTTAGTTGTTACTTTGTTTGTTACCATATCAATTATGCCAGATTGTAGAAGTTTTATAAGTAAAAAAGCGCGCAGTTAAAAGTTAAACAACCGCAATTCGACATAAAAATGTCGAAACTTATTTCTGATTTTTATTACTTCATATTAACGTTTGGATTCAGATTTATGTTTGCTGTATTATGTCAATTTGTGATCATAATTTCATTTTAAAGAAATATCTTTATTTATTAAGCACTTTGACAAATATGGCACAATAAGTCTAAGACGAGGACAATACCGATATTTATAAGGCTTTTAAAAGTGTTTTATAATATGTACCTGTTTTAAAAATTGCTTTCTATAATCCTTGTATTCTCGTGGTTCAAATGGTATAGAGATTCTGAGCGATTTAAGATTTTTAGAATAATTACGAACTTTGGGATCTTTTCGGTCAAAAAAAAATTGTTACTTATACATTCCCTGAACTCAATGATTGATGTTGTCGACAATGAAGCAGATTATGCCAAAAAAACAACTCAATTAAATCGGACTTTATTAAATTCAAAGTACATAACATTTTTAAAAGACCAACAATTTTTAAAACATTTTACGACTTTAATATTCGCATGAGCATAATTTTGTTTTTTATTTATCACACTTTCGCTTAATTAGTTGTTTGTATGATTTGTCTGTTGTAAAAAACACAAAAAATGTTTGTAATTTTAATATTATCACATAACATTTTGTAATTTATTTTCGGATTTCAACGTTACTGCAAGTATTTTATAAAACCCATATTTTTTCATCATTGTGTTGAAAAAGAGGTTTATTTATTTAGCACTTTAGCGAATAAACCGATACCACCATGGCATTTAAAATTGTGTCTCTAATTGAAGAGAAATACTCCTAAAAAAATCCTGTATAATGCAAAACAAATATTTCTATAATCGTACTGCTTTTTGAGTGTTTTCTATAATAACTTCACCTTTAAACTTCAACATTTAATATAATGCTTTTTATCAATAGCCTTTTCGGACTTTCCTTGCCTTAAAACAAATAATATATTTGTAATTATCTATCACATTTAAATAAGCCCTTAAATAAATATTCAAATATTTGAACATATTAATAGAAATAAATGAAATTTGATAATTATACACAGAGTACACAGTAAGTCCAGAGTAATATACAGGATGCATAATTTCAAAGCTTCGCAATCGTAACAACGTGGAAAGAAAATTATTTGATTCTTAGCTATTCTGTATAAAGCAGAACAACTTTCCTTTTATACAATATAAATTATGTACACGGTCATATAAACCAGTGTAATTTCGATATTCATAGTTGATAGTTATGGATGGATATCTTTTGACATAATGAAAACAGCTCTAGTTTATAGTTTGTACTCTACCTTGTATATTTTACAAAATTACTTCTAAATGAAAGTTGCGCAATTAAAGTATAAATAAAAGTGCATCTAATTTTTACGAGGCTTAATAAAATATACAAGATGGTACATAATCTAAGGACAGGTCAAATTTTAATGGAGAACGAAATGTACGATTTTTTATAAAGCAACACTGTAAATTACACAGTTAATAATATACTTTAAAATTGCATTGCACCTCGTGTATTAGTAAAGGTTTTACGAAACAAAGTTAATTATTGATTCGTTAAAATTACGTTAATTTGATAAATAAATTATATTAATTCACATTCATAAAACAAGTGTTATCAGCATTGTTATGTTAAAATTCTGCGCTTTAATGAATCAAAACTTTTATCAATTAAATACAAAATTAATGCAATAAACACATGGAGCCGACATATTTCCCTCAATACGTACACGGCCTATAATACGTATCTTTGTCTAAGTAACTAAGTACACGCTTTCAGCGTATCATAAAATAAATCTGTGAAATAACGTTGATTAGTCGAAATTAAAACTAATAAACGAGCATCAAGCCAGTTTCAAAGTAGGATTTCCTCTTAATTAACGACCTTTCGTCTCGGTTTACTGTCGATAAATGGTCGAAGCTCCTTGGAAAAATCTGACATGTTGCCATTTATTTTTAAAAGAATGGAATGGTCCTGCTGGCATTACTATTCCAGTGATTATGGAAGTGACGGTTTATGGAATTCTTTCCCGTGAGGTTGCAAGATATTCGCTATAGAAAATTGTTGCTGGTTTCAACTATTTATAAGTCGGAATGTATGTAATTTTCAGATATGGATGAATTCTAAGTACTTCTTGAAAGATATTATACATTTCAGAATTCCGTTTAAATGGTTATTGAGTTATGCCATCTTTAAGTGAAGTGTTATTTAGGAGTGATTCGAAATAATCAATTGAAAACAATGTGTTGAAAAAAGGCAAAATATCATATGTTCTTCTTCTTCAAGTGCTTATTCGTTCCGAATATCGTCGAGTCGAATATGGCGATCATCCTGGCTATAATAATCTTGTTTACGGCTGCTCTGAATAATTGAGTGGTGGTTTTGGAAAACCAGTTTTTGAGCCATGATATCCTACGCCGTCCGGGTCCTCTCTTGCCATAGACCCTTCCCTGGAGAATTTCCTTAAGGAGCTGGTATTTGTTTTCGGTTCGCATGATATGGCCCAGATATTCAAGTGTTCTTCTTTTTATAGTGTTTATCACTTCTCTTCCTGTGTTGATTTTTCCCAGTACTGATTCATTAGACACCCTGTGCACCCATGACATCCTCAGAATTATCCTGTATACTCACATTTCAAATGCTTCAAGTCTTTTTTGGTCAATGTCCATGACACTACTCCGTAGAAGAGTGTCGAAAAAACGTAACATCGAAGGATTTTGAATTTGATGTTAAGGTTCAAATTGTGGCTTTTAAAAAGTTCTACATTATGATAAAAGTTTTTTCTTGCTTGTTCTATTCTGCATTTAACCTCTTGAGAGTGATCCCATTGCTCATTAATTATCGTTTCCAAATAACTGAATTTGAACAACCTATCCACTGGTACTTTCAGACTCTGGACACGCTTTCCACTGTTAATTTTTAGACCATATTGTTCACTAGCCCCGTTTGTTCTGTTCATCAACTGTTGGAAGCCAATTAGACTGGCGGCAAATACTACAGTGTCGTCTGCGTATCGAATGTTATTGATACGTTCTCCATTCATCAGGATTCCGTGTTCGGTGTTTTCCAAAGCTTCGGTAAATACTTCCTCCGAGTTTAAGTCGAAGATCCGAGAAGAGAGAATACAACCCTGTCTAACTCCACGCTGTATAGCAATGACATCACTCTGTTCCTCTATATTGAGCGTTATGGTCGCTGTTTGGTTCCAGTATAAGTTCCTTATGATTCTAATAGCCTTGTCATCCAATCCAGCGTTCCTCAGCGCTTGCAGCATCCTTTCGTGCTGTACCTTATCTAACGCTTTCTCGTAATCAATAAGGCAAGTGAAAACACACTTTCAGGACAAAACAGGACTTGCAAAGTAAACAGAGCATCCCTTGCACCAACTCCCTTCATGAAGCCAAACTGTGTATCCGCTACTTTCTCCTCACATATTCTGTAGATTCTTCGGTGAATTATCTTTAGAAACAGCTTCAACAAGTGGCTCACCAAGCTGATTAATCTGTAGACCCCACATGTTTTGTCACCCCGTTTCTTTGGTAGCGTTATGAATTCGGAGACAAGCCATTCTTTTGGGATATTTCCCGTAATGTAAATATCGTTAAAAATGTCAGTTAACGTTTGTTCAGATTTGTCAGCAAGGAGTTTAAGGAATTCTGATTGTTTCCCATCTGGCCCTGGAGCCTTTCCTTCTTTCAAGGCAGTAATAGCCGTTCCGGCAGCAGTTTCATTAGTTAGTACTTTGGGGCCAGTTTCTAGCTGAAATATTGGTGAGTATCTCCTTCTATCGTGAAATAGATTCTCTATATGATTCCCCCATGTTTCTTTGATGTATTTCCGGTCAACAATCAATTCTCCTCTATCGTTGGTTAGCTTGCCTACAGGTTTATATCTTCCTGTTATTTCTTTAGTTTTTTCGTGTTCGTTAAATTCATCCTATTTACCTTGTAGTTCTTCAATTTCTTGACATCTTTCCTCCATCTCTATCTGTTTCGCTTCCCTGATATTTCCTTGCACTATTATGTTGAGTTTTTGGTACTTTGTGGCAACATTCTTATGTTTTCTCCTTTCTCCCATAAGTTGCATAATTTCTTCTCTCATCCACGATTTTTTGCTCTCTTTAGCTTTGTTCTATAATCCCCTATCATTGGATTGTGATCGGATTGTATATCGACGCAGGGAAATGTTTTCACACTTGTAAAACTGTTCCTATATCTGTGATTTACCAGAATATAATCGATCTGGTTTCTTATGATGATGTCCTTCCCATTATCTCTGGGTGACTTCCACGTATACAAACGTCTCGGTGCTTGTCTGTAGAAAGTATTTAATATGACCAGGTGGTGTTCGGCTGCAAACATACTGAGAGTTTATATCCTGCCGTTCCTATCTCCAAGTCCATAGGGCCTGATGTGTCCGCCTGTCCTTCCTCTACCTACTTTGGCATTAAAATCTCCCATTATTATTAGAAGTTCATGTTTCGAAAAAGTTTTTATTAGTTCGTGGATCTGGGCGTAAAATGCCTTCACTTCTTCATCATTGTAGTCTGTGGTCGGTGCATAAACTTGAATGATGTTAGTGTTCAATGGCGAAGGACTTACTTGAAGAAGCATACTCCTTTGATTCACAGGTATGAAGTTAGCAACGTGCTGAGCTACACTATTTTGTATGTTATCCCTATACCATGCTCATATCTTCCATCCGTTGTTCCGGAGTAAAATATTCTATAGTTGTCAATGTCGCAGTAGCTCGCATCAGGCCATCTCATATCACTGACGCCCATTATTTATTTTTAAGCCTGTCCATTTCTTCCAGAGTCCAGGTCTTAACGTTCCAAGTTCATATTCTCCTAGGTTGTCGTAGTTTACTCCTTTCATTTATCATTCTACTGTTCAAACCTGCTCCCCCAGGACTGATTTGACCTGAACATAGCCATGTCGTATTATTCTTGACATATCCAATGGATCTTTAATGTAGATGGTTTCTCCTTGCCTTTTACATCTCAATGCCGTTGACCCTTGTGAGGGCTTTTCCGCCTTCTAGGTCAATTTCTCAACCCCAGTGCAATGATTCCACATATTGGTTCCTCCACCGGAAGCTGTTGACCGATAGGTGAAAGAGTAGTTATACCGGTAGTCACTCGGTCGAAATACCCTGGTCAGTTAGAAACAGGGTGTACAGTACAACTGGAGTTGTAGCTCGTGAAGGTGAGGTTGGCTTTTTTGTATGAGTGGCTATATATTGCGCATCTATACACCTTACACCCCGCATGCGTTAAAAATACGTTAAAAACTCTTATTGAAACAAGCATATTACAATAAAATCAACGGAAATCACTAGTAAAAACTTGGTTTATATGAACATTGCTGTATGAACAATCGCAACAGAGAAAACTGAACAATATATATAAAAGCCAGAACAGATTAAAGGCCGATTAAAGTAATAAGACACCTTGAAAACTAATTAAACAATCCATTCAACAAACTCCTATACAAACGCACACAACTAACAAGAATCCTATATGTATATAGGATATAGATAGAAAGTTCATTTGGTATACTTTATTCACTGTAAATGTTCACTTAACAATAAAATTACGTAATAATATGGTCTGAAAGACAAATTGGTTGATGATCTTTTACCGTGGAAATAAATATTATTTATATATTTTTTTAATGTCCTAGTATACATAAACCATTTTCATTAAATTAGAAGAAAAAATGTGAGCCTTTAAACTCTGTGCGTTTTGGAATAATAAGAACTTTATTCTTTTTACTCACTATTTTCTCTTCAGGATCCAAGGTTAAATATCAATTTGTTTCAGTTGCAAAGTCATAATTAGTAGAAGAAATATTTTTCGAATTTTATTATCGAATTTTATTACCAATATATAATCCAGTTTTGAATATTTAAGTCGAAAACAGTTGATCACTCGTCTTCTCAACAACATCTAATTAATTTTTATTATTTAATTTAGAGAGATAAATCAGGTCAACGACTATAGCAATTTTTTATTAAACGGTTTCATCTGTAGCTTCTTTATCTAAATTATATTTTCTCTGAATCATCAATCCACTTGACCTGTAGAATTTAAGGTTTTTAATATTCTTTTTTCATGTTTAATTTATTGGGGAACTATAAGGAAATTATTAGAGTTAAAACACTGATTGCAATGAATTAATACCTTGAAAGAAAGTAGATAAGAATTAAGAAATGTTAAATTAAACTACAGTCTTGTTCCTGACAAAATTATGTTTTCTTCTACTGTATGAGCGCTGTTTAATTAATTAGTAATTAGTACAAAATAATTTGTCAATTCAGCAAAACTTTCTCAATTGAATAAAAACTTACAATTATCCTCTGCGTATAATTTAAAATCATAAATTAAAGTTTCAACATTTAATGCAAAAGACAGTGGGTGTAAGCTAAAACTTCTTCAATTTTCCATCATCAATCAACACTCTAATCCTGCAATGACACCGCGCATTAAAAAGAGAACTTTATTTGATACTTCCAGCAACTTTCTCGCCCTCAAACGTTGAACTAATGCAATAAGAAAAGGCGACGTTACCTTTAAAAGAAAATCCTCAAACCCATTTCCATAAAACGGCGGATATTACATCCATAATACCAGAGTGGAGGTTTAAGAGTTCCCATGAATATTTGATGGTTTTTGTTTTTAAAGAGTTTATGATGGAAATGCATCAATAACTAATACGAATTGGGTGTAATTTTATGAAAGTTTTCAGTCCTCGAAGGTACAAATATATCATGATTACTTACATAAACAAAACTTGTACTGCTGAAAGACAAGTGTACAAAATTGTAAAAAAAATATTCGCAGATCCTTTCGAAAAAACTGATGCATGATATGTGCAAACTAAAACACTCCTTATTAGAATTTTATTCACGTAGGAAACAAACATGCAATTTTTCATGTCTCAGGTGCATCAGTCCCAAAACGCGATTCAATTTCAATTCTCCACAATGCATTTTATTGAAACTTCTTTTCTAAGCTGCATCAATTCTCAAAAGAGATCGCACTTATAGAGTGATCGAATGACACCTATTGCAAACACTTCCAATGGAACGCACTGAAATAATTTAATTTTCCTCTTTTAAATATAATTCGAATAACTAGATTAGTATGGTATATAGAAATACTCTGACTGGCCTGACTTTTTCTGGGTCAATTCTACAATTGATATCTCGTTTTCAAAACACGATGGTTTTATTCTTGTTTGCCTTTTTAGCCTCGATTTGTATTCAGTTTACGCCTCCCGTTTATTTCTTTTCATTTCCCCCCTTTTTGGTTACGCTGCCGGCATTCCACTGGCACAATGAGAGAAATATTTATTTCCTTTATTACTCAATTATTATTACGAGCCCGTCAATGTTTTATAGCTTTTTCAAATCCTTTTTATCTCGTTCACTCACGTAAATATGTATCGACCAGTTGCCTATTTATAGACAGTATGAATTTGTTTCAAATACTTTCTCGTTTATAGTTCGATTCAATTTGCTATTTATATGTCACTTATTGTGGGAATGAATGAGATTATGCTATTGTCTGTTAATAAACTTAGTTTACAAGTAAACAATGTTGATAGTCATTTCTTTTTAGTGGACGAACTCCTTTTTAAATGTGTGTTGAGTTTTCTTTTGTGCTTGTTTTCACTCAGATTTGTTTGCTTTGAATCTATTAATAAACGTTTGTTATGTTTTTGTTCAAATTTTCATTTTGATTACATTAATTTTCAATAAACATTTACGTTTCCTGTTCGGTTTATTATTAAACTCAACTACTATTCTTGTTGATCAAGAGCTTGAAGTTTTAATAAAATGTAGAATTTTGTTGTGTTTCATACATTCTGTCTAACAGAGACTGAATAGGAATCTTAATGTGAATTGATGGTTTAGTGCCATGCAGGAGATTTGATAAAAAATATTACAAAATAGAAGCATCAGATTTTAAAAACATATTCTTAAAGTATATGATTCTAATTTTTAATACACAATAGATCAATTTATGGCGCCTTAATACGTCAATCCGGTTTTTTCTTTATACACAATTAATAAATTAAAATAAGTACTTTTTTTAACTTGTTTATTATGTATTGTTTCATATACATCTATATTCATATATCTGTATTCAAGGGTGTTTTAGACTCGTTTCGTAAATTTTATTTTCAAACATTTTGTTTGTAAAACCAACAAAAAGTTTGGTTTTATTCGATATAATTTTATTATCGCTTTCCTGAAGCTCGATTTTCGGACCGAGTATCATTTTTCTGTCTAAATACTAACGGCGAATTTACTAGTATCTCATTTAGTAATTAGTACCTAAATATGTTCTCATTTTCTCCAATCTATTATGAATAACGGTTTTCGTTAACAACTTATTACTAACAGTTAATTATAAAGTATTGTTTCTATTACGTCGCAATCAGCAAGAACGGTACGTTTTTAATTAATTTTTGAGAATCGATGAATATGCAATAAACGGGGAATACGCCGAGTAACATTCAAATGTACAGAAAACAATAAGTTCTACAAAAATGTTATTTTAAGTTTTTAAGTTACTAGAGCGCATTATCTTAATTAATTAATTTTATTATTAAATAATAGTGTGTATGCAAATTGAGGGTCAACTGCAAATAGGTAGCAATAACAACCGACTTAATTTACATCAAAATAAACACACATTCCCAAGTAGAAAAGCTTGAATTAAAGGAAAACAAATTTTAATCAGTTGGTAATCGGTAAATCGTTTAGTTTTTTTTTAAATATTTTCGAATTATTAGATTGTTAGTAAGTTTTGAAGACAATTTATTAAAATGTAGTGGTGATGTTTGTATGTTTATATAATATATTATAATTAGGCAAATGTTTTAATGCTTTCAAAAACACTGCTTTGGTCGATTTAGTATTATTATAAAAATAATCATCACTTAAACAGATAACTTGATTAAAATTATTAAAACTATAAGATGATTTTTAAATATAATTTTTCTCGCTTCTGAGTGCTCATTTTTAGATTGAACAGCTATATCTTCGTACTCGTATCTAGTAAAACTAAGAATTAAAAACCATAAATTTATGGCTTTTATACAGGGTGATTCGAAAGTGGCGTCATTCCTCTGGGGGTGTTGTCTGGGGGTGTTTTGGAAGTACAGGGAAAGTAGTAAAAAAAATTAATTCGTATCAAAAACTGAGATATTTGAAAAAAACTAGATCAGAATTACGGCAACGATGCTTAATATCACAATGAAAGTGAAAATTATATTTGATTGGGGTTAGGACAACCCTGTAAGGAGTTTCCCCTTTCTGTCAATTGGTCTGTTCGGAAATAAATATTTTATACTAGTGATGATGTCATTTGCGAGTACTAATTTTCTAGTACCTTTTTGTATTTAACTAATGTTTCAATGCCATTCCAGATTTCGGAAAATAAATGATGCGAAACAAAATAATTTTCACTAAATAAGAATATTTTTAAATACGGCGCGGCTTAATAATTTGAAAATTCAATTTGATTTCAATAATACCTCCCATAAAAAGTAATAGCTTAATGAAACCAACCTACGGTAAGTGAAGAACCTATAAAAAATGAGTCATTAACCTTTAAATACGAAAATCATTTCGGGGCTTGGTGGTAAAACGAAAGTCTTAGATATAATACTGTGGTTCTGAAAAGTGAGTTAAGCAGCTTCTTGTATTCGTGTAACTAACTCCTGCTCATTTTGTACCGGTGTTTGATAGACAAGAGATTTAATGTGTCCCCAAAGGAAAAAATCCATAGAAGTCAGGTCAGGAGACCTTGGTGGCCAGTTTACTGGTCCATTTCGGCCTATCCACTTACACGGACAAGTGGTCCTGATTCAGCCAAGCTCTTACCGGAGCAGCGAAATGGGCTGGAGCCCCGTCCATTTGGAGCCACAGATTTTGAACGGAGGCTATGGGCAGATTGTCAACAAGACTTTCAAACTCCGAATGAAGAAAAAATAAAAAATGTTCACCATTGAGCCGAGATGGAAAAATTACGGGTGCCAGTAGGTGAATACCCAGAATACCTGCCCAAACATTCACACTAAAACGGTTTTGATGATGTTGCGAAATGGAAGCATGTGGGTTGTCGGTGGCATAAACATGAGAATTGCGGGAGTTGAAAAATCCATCTCTACTGAAATTGGCTTCGTCGGTCCATAAAATATGTGATAAAAACTGAGAATTTTGTCGATTTTGCTCCAAAAGCCAATTACAAAAACGCTGCCTTAATGGAAAATCTGAGGAAAAAAAGCGCGTGTGTCTTACATTAATGGTAAAGATGAAGCCCTTCCTTGGCAATAATCCTCGGTGTACAGTTGATTAGAATGCGTCATTTGTTGCGCAATACTCCGTGTACTAATGGAAGGATCTGCTTCAATGATATCCAATACATGTTCTCTATGTCTGGAACCCGAGCACCTCTTGGTCGTCCAATATCTACTTCAATTACAGGAGCCAATCGTCCAGTATCACGACTAAGTAAGTCACAATTTGACAAATGCTTGTTATTCTTGACAAAATATATCTACCTGTGACTACCTGATAATGACAAAAAACATCATTGCCGCTTTGACTTTTCATCAAAAAATTGTAGAAGAGTACTTTTTTAATATCGAAAATTTTCGTAATTTGAAGTAAAGATGGTAATTTCTCTTTTCGAATGCTTAAGTTTTCCAATATGCTACCAATCAAACATGGAACAATTTCAGAATAATGCTTAATAACAAAGTTGAAATTCGATTTTCAACTGTTAATATCTTCTATAAATTTTCGAAAAAAATGTTTTCAATATTTTTCCCGTACTCTCCAAGTGAGCCCCTATTACCCCTTAAAAGGAATGACGCCACTTTTGAATCACCCTGTATACGAGGTCTCAATTTGAAAACTTCCCACCCTTAATATGTCTCTTACAGTTAAAAATATGAAAAATAGAAAAGACCCGTCAATTTTATTTGTAAGGGGACACTTTGAATTAATATTTTTAGCCTTCTTGTTTCAATCCCCTAGGAGGGGTAGATGTCACCCTATTTGTAAATAATATTTGGATGGTACTACGAGTTCCTCGTTAATTTGCGTTCATTCGATGTCTAATCGCTGAAATTCCATATCACGAAAATTTAAAAATACGTTTTTTTTTTAACCAAAAAACATGGTCAAAAAATTTAAAAGATGTAGGCAAAATAAGAACATTATTGGAAACTCGCTTTTGCTTCATGGGCTGTTCAGTGATAACTTTTATTGAGTGCATAAATTGTGAGAATGGTTTTCAAATTGACACCCCTTATATTTATTCTTCCTTATTGGAGAACTGAGTTTATTGAATATTAATGTATTCAATGACATATACGCGTAAATTCAACAACAACAACCAGTTTCTTAAATACACAATATAACAAATCTCTGTTAAATTAAAAACTGAAACGCAACACCCCAAGTCCTTGACAAATTTACTTTTAAATAACTAACAGTTAAAGCCTTCAAAGCGCATTAAAATAATAAACGAGTATGAAATTAAGCGCTTTACATCCAGAACGAAATGAAAAATAATGTTGAAAATGCATTTAAGAAGTAATTAAATTAGTAATGCCAAGAATTCCTGCATACCAATGAAATCTGTATGGACAGCTAACCACACCGTGGAAATTTTATAATTAAATTTAGGTATTAAGGAAACCATTAATGGGCCTTAATTTATATAAGTTTGCTCCAAAATCAAAAATCTAATTGAAAAATTTAATGTTTTCTTGCAAACTTTAACTATTAATTAATTTTTACACGCGTAGATTGCTTTTGAGAAAGACGATAACGTGCTGGCTGAAACTCTTTCAGTGAGGAATTCGACAACCTTTTAAGAAATCCGCAGTAAACTGTCCAATAAAATCTGCTCATGCATAATCGTTAATCATAAGCCACGTCTCCATTGCTTCAAACGATGCGTTTCATTTACTTTCCATTAACGTTCGCGTAACCCGTGGCTAAAGATCCTTCTGGTAGCGGTACAGCAATATTAAAAGAACCGTTTAACAGCCAAGCAAACAATTTGGTTCGTTTAACCAATGAGTTGAATAATGGCCATGGAATCGAAAATAATGGTACATATAACTGACACAATATGGAAGACAAAAAAGATGCGAAGCATGAACAAGATGAAGAACGCGTGTATGGCCTAATAAGACATACCATATAAAGCCAGCTTAAGTTAAAAGTCATCTTTTGAAGCAAATTAAAATTTAATTAATTTGAACCGACTTTGGTTGTTCATTGATGATGATTTTTTTATTTCAATTATACCAGTCATTGCAGGTACACTCGAAAACCTGAGAAAAATAACGCCACTCAAAGATTTGTAGGTAAACAAGAACATTTAAACTCTTAGCAAGAAAGTATCCTTTAAATAGGCACTCATTAATGAAGAATTATTGTTAAATGTTCTTTCTCCTTTCAGCCTTTTCTTGCTATAAATGATAGGATTATATTTTCAATTCTGCATGTTTTCGTGCGCATTATCTGCGTTTAGTATCTTTGGCAGTGTCAAAATGTCGTCAATTTCTCGTAATTTAGTGTCGTGTATAGGCGAACGGTGACATACTATTATTGGAAATACTAAATTTCCGTCCGTGGGCTTATCTGATTAATTTGTGGTGAACGTCAGTCGTAAAGACTATCTGCAACTTGTTTAGAAACAAATGCGGCAACTGCAGAAAACCCTGCGATTGATGCAGATAAAAATTTTAGAATTAGCTATCGTCTATCTACTTACTGTAAATGTCCAGCAAGAAGCTTTTGTTAATGTTGTAATAAGTATACTGAGACCATCGAAAGAATTGAAACGTGATAATTTATATCAATAGTGATAATGAACATAAAAAGTAAAAAATAAGTTATAATTATCTTTCACAATTTCACATTAGAGCGCACTTACCCGTACATCCGGCTCCCAGGTTTAACGTCTTGCTCCAGCAGCCTCAAACACCTTTCCTGTGGGAAAAAATATTTTAATATACCAGCTAGGTGTTTACAGGGTGTTTCATTAAAAGTGACTGACGGCTATATCTCGGAACCTACTGAGAAGAGAAAGTGAGCGATATTTTTTGATTCCCTTCCTCCTTTTCCGTTATTTTCTTCTTGCAAGACAGTCGAACATTCATTTTTTTCAAGTGATACTTAATTATTTAATATGAGAAAACAATGTATAATTTATATGGTGCATTATCACTTAAAAAGCTTTTATCTAGTTTTTGAGAGTGTTTATTTCAAATGCAAGCGAAACATCAGATCTAAATTGATTGTAAACTAACTTTCAGGTCTGGTTTCCCTTTTTTTGATGAAAAATAATAAGGGACGGAAATCTCTTAATATACCTCAGCTAAGGGCGTTACAATAATTTCTAAGCTCCGGACCTCTCTCCATGAAAAGATGGAAAAACCACTGGTGGTGTGGGTGAGAGAGACGCAGCTTCAAGGGGGAACCTTAACAGAAAGCATCATGTGTGAAAGCATCATGTGTATCTATCTATCTTAAGCAGATCCCACACACTTCCACAAACGAGGAATCGGAAGACTCGTTTAAAGCCAGTCGGGGCAGGTCTGCTAACTTTAGGAAAAGGCCCGGCATTCACTCCGTCGTCAGACATGCTGAGGTAGCAAGTTCGGATGTGAAGGCAGCTGAGGTTTACATCAAAACGTTTTCCTAACTGATAGAAGCCAAAGAATACATCCCCCAGCAAGTCTTCAACTATGACGAGACAGGGTTTTTCTGGAAAAGGATGCCGAATAGGACTTAAATAACGGCAGAGGAGAAGACGATACCAGGTCACAAATCCATGAAGGATAGATTAACTCTAGCACTTTGCGCAAATGCGAGTTGCGACTGCAAAATCAAGCCTCTGCAAGTATATCATTCGGAAAATCGCAAAGCCTTTAAGTCAAATAAGATTTTAAAAGAAAAACTGCTGTTATGTGGAGGGCAAATCCGAAGGCGTGGGTCATCAGGAAATTCTTTGTGGAGTGGATAAACCTGGTGTTTGGCCTTTCTGTTAAAAAATATCTACAGGAAAACAACCTACCCACACAAGCTCTTCTCGTCCTCGACAATGCCCCTGCTCACCCACCAAATCTCGAAGATAATTTACCCGAAGAGTTCAAGTTTATAAAGGTTCTCTACCCACCACCCAAGACCACTCCTATCCTGCAGCCGATGGATCGCTTTTGGCGCTGCTTTGAGGTGAAGGAGAACACAAACCTTACCCTTTGAGAGTTCTGGAAGGACCACGATGTTAATCGTGATATGCCTAAGAATTATTGATCAGGCCTAGCTGGGTGTTACAACGAGGACGAAAGAAGTGGAACAACGTGGAAGAAGCTGTGGCCTGAGGCTGTAGCTGAAAGGGCCTTCGAATTATTGGAACCCGAAGTGTCACTGGTAGAGGAGATTGTTTCTCTGGGAAAATTCATGGGTGTGGACGTGAATGAGAGAGATGTGAACGAACTCGTCGAGGAACAGTCTCAGGAGCTGACAATCGAGGAGTTACACGATCTACATTCGCAGCAGCATACGGTGGTTCAACGAAAAATTAAGTTTGAAGAGGAGCTAGAGGTGGAGGATGTTATCTCTACAAGAGATATAAAGGAGATCTTAGGAATGTGGGAGAAAGTTGTAGAGTTCGTGGATAAAAATAAACCTCGAAAAAGTTGCAACTGGTCGTGCATCGGAGTTGTTCAAACCTCCTTGGACTGCAGGTGAAAATGAGCAAAGCGTGACGAAAATTAAGCGCTTCCGTAAGCACTTCACTTTTTCTTTTATTATGTTTTTATAGAATATGTATTTGTTATTTATAAATAAATGTTTCTGCTTGTAAATACATTTTTCTTATTCAAAAACAACTGAGGTGGTTTTTTTGGGAGCTGGAACGGATTAACGGCATTTCAATTAATTTCAATGGGGAAAATTGCTTTGAGACACAAGCAATTTGACATACGAGCAAGGTTACGGAACGAATTAAACTCGTATGTCGAGGTACAACTGTATTCGGAAATTTGCGAGTATTTGCCAATTCCCAGAGATAAAAAAGATGTTCGGATTTCCGAAGATCAGATAAAATCAGTTGCAAAGTATTACGATATATTATTTTGGCAATAAATAGACAAAGCAAAGACATCGAACTGCGTATTGCACCGTATTTCTTGCATATTAAACTAGCTTTCCGATTATATATAATAAGTATACTGTGTGATTTGAGTTCTCAGCCTCAGCCAGCAAAGGAGACCGATATCATTGCGAAATGCACCCTGCAGAAATATTGATAGCTATCGGATTCCACACTACTCGAAAGTTTAAAGCCCTTACACTTTTTTCTAAACAAACCTAAGATTGCTAACAAAAAATATTCCTAAACTTTAGCAAGTCGTTTAGATTCTACAGCAATTTAAATGTTCATTGAAGTAATAGATTCTTCAAAATGATCGTCCGTTTCCCAACCTTTCTAATCATGGATCATGATTTAATGATCAAACATATACTTAGATTTAGAAATTTCCCGGGATATTTAAGTTCTTAAAATTTACTATTCAATTGCTTTCTCTTCTGATAAAATACAAAACTAAAAAAAATTCTAAATTTCCTAATACCCACTTTAGTGATTGAAATGTTTGATTTCAAATATTTGTACTTATTAGCTTGCTAGATGTGGCAACCAATCTTATTTAAACACCCTGTAGATTTGTATTAGATATATGTATAAAAAATTTCAAAATAAGTAGGCAAACACCACAATAACAAGCATTATTCGCAGTTTTTCTGGGTTTTCTAACAGCATTTTACAATGTACCCTAATGATTACCAATTGCAACATACTTTTCTCAAAAAACATACAATTTTAGATTGTGAAATTTTGAAATTAATGTCTACTATTAGATGGAGTGAATCTCTAAATCACCAGAGAATGTTTGTGAATATATATATTTCCATAAAAGCCTGCATTAAAATCGAAAGAATCAGTATAAAATGCAAATAAAGAATAGCACAAAATTCAGCGACATAGCAGAATATCAACAGAATTCAGATACAGCAGAGGACAAAGAAAATATATAAATTTAATACAGTGTCTAAGTGAACCTTCGATAGTCTTTACCAACAGTAAAGCCAATCTTGCATCTGAATATTCTGAAAAGACTTTCCAGTCAAATAAAGGCGACACCATTTTTGACTGCAAAAAATTTAGTCAGTCAGATACTGAGATCAGACTTACTGCCTCAGGCAAAAGTAAAGGAATAACAAAATAATAAAAATTCACCCCAAAATAGCTGGGACCAAGTATGTTTGGATAGCGGGTTTTTGGCAAGATTTAAAAGCTCCTATTCTTTTCAAAAAATAGCATAAGTTTCGGCACTTTATTCGGGTCTTTCTCAAGGCTGGAAAGACATATGTAGGTAATAAAATAAAATATTACAACTTTATGGAATCGGTTGTGCAGCTTCATGAAAACAATATGTTGTCACGATTTTCAAACAATGCATAAATTTATATTTTACAACCGTATTAATTTTTTACCATCTACATTTGTAGGCACATTATTTGAATTGCTGGCGGAATCCAATGGGTCTAATGTTTCTTCATCAAAATTGCAATTAACATTTTCCGCTTAACTAATGCATTTATCGGATAAATGTCTAACTGTTTATCAAAAAAATATGATTTTACAATTGTATTTATATTTTTTGAAACAGTAGATATTAAACTGACAATAAACCTGCATTTTAGATTAGAGTCCCAATATGGTAAAAACGGCAGCCACTTTAATAGCAGAAACAGCCTCTTCGTTTGCCTTATTTCCCATTCTAATTAAATCTCTCTATACAACTCCGATACGATATAACAAATGTTAAGACAATCAATTAGCAGAGAATTTGTAAATAGGCAATAGCACACAAACTACACAAATTCAGACAGAAGGGCAATTTAAATAGTAGCAGTGGGTTGAATTTTACGACTTCTTTGTTTCCTTTATGGAATCGGTGCAAATAGACGCAGATTTAATGTAAATTAAAGCTCGTGCCCTGTCAATTGTAAATAAATAATCGTTCATCTTCGAATGCAATTTAAACGGTGAAATTCAAAACTTTGTGAATTCACCAGTGCTGGTCCAAATACGGACTTAAAATTCCCATCACGTTACCGCGCTGGATTACATTTGTCGCCCGAAGACCAGATTCGCTTCTGGAATGCCGATGAAACCGGATTGAGGTCTGGAGGAGCCGTTCGATTAAGAAGTTTCTCGGTATAGGGTGCGGGTGGAATGCACCCATCTCATTATTCCCTGATCAACCCCGCGAATTTTACACAGAAACCGTAAATTTTATTCAAATACTCAATTGAGGATTCTAACTTCTAACTAAGGTTTCAAATAAATGTTCTAGACACTTTTCTAGATACAATCGCATCGCACACAACGCAATTATAAAAATACTTTAATAACAACGTTGTACCGAGCAAGTGAATAAACTTTAGTCAGTGATTAAGCTACTTATAAATTAAAATTTGATGTTGGAAACCAAATCTGTCCTTGCCCTTAATTTTATAAAATTTCATTGGATTTTTAATTTACAAAGTGGTGCAAACTTGATGTCCTTTCTCTGTAGATGATATCTGGGGTTATGTGGGGAGCACAAAAAAAATATAATAAAATAAATAATCCTAACAAAAAAGTGCAATTCTTGCGAAACCAAAATCATAAATTTTGCAACACTATATTTGATTGCATCTAGAAATGATGTTACTCTCATTAGTATTGCTAAAAAGTGTTTGCTTTATTTCTAAATCGACAAATAAGCAGATGAAAATTCATAGCAAATTGAATTAAGAGATGATTTTACTGATAGAACTAGAAAGTTGCGTCCAAATAATTTGGGACAAACTCACAGTTTCAAAATTTAAGCTTTCAATGGAGTTCCTCATTATATAAGTTATGAGTATCACAAAACAGCCTAATTTCTCACAAAACTGCTTAATTTCAATTTATAACCTGACTTCACAACATCAGTTTTAATTTTTCGCAACTAGTTATCTCGGCACTTGATGATAAAAGAATATTTTTTCTGATCAAATGTTAAAGAAGAAGAAAGAAGAAATAATTCCTCGATACGGGGTTCAATTCATTCAAAACTTCGAGCTAATAAGTTTTTCATTATTTTTATGCCTCGTTTTGGTGCCTGACTTTCTTAAGTTCAACCTGGTCTTAAGAAACGATTAGTTTTGGGTATCGCGCTCAATATGACTTAAACAATCAGCTATTTAGAAGCGACAACTTTTGCTTATTTCGACTATTTCACTTTCATTTTCGCAGAACAAGTTATTTGCTTGTAACAAATAACACACCGTGAATTACTGCTAATTTTCCAATTTTTCATATAGAAGATTGGAGCTCCTTAGACTCTCTACAAGGAACGTAAACTGTATGGATGTTCGACATTGTTAAACTGACATGTTTGGACCCGAAACGGATGGTTACAATTACATTTTTTTATAAAAAAAACTGTTGTAATCCTAATTTTTGCAAATAAAAAGTTGGCCTAAGTTCATGCCAGTTTTCATTGTTTTAATTGTAGTGTTTTGCTGTAGTAATGGCAAACGCTAACTTACTCTTTGGTGATAGTTTGCAAAATGACCAATAAACAACAATTTATTGTAGTATTTATTGAATACATGAAAAATGTGCATTAAGGAATAGTTTTCTCAGGATTTTGCAAACAATATTTCTCTTCCTGTCTGGATAATTTTCCATACCAAACAAACCTGGTTATTCTAGATATGTGCCAGTATTTCCATAAGCAACTGTCCATGTTACTGTTCTAGTAACAAGACACAACAACAACAATACTTATTTTGAATTGTTTTGGTTTTGAAATGATCAATTTTATTGGTAAACTTCCACTTTAATTATGAGGAGGATTTATGTGCGAAATTGAGGACCACAGAGGAAAAAAACGATTTGTCATTTTTTAGGAAATCGGGGAAGTTTACAGTTGAGTCACATTTATTAGGGAAGATCGCAAACTTGAATTTCCTCTAACCGAAGTTCCAATGAAAACTGGTACTCTGAAAACATTTGTTGTTAAAACAATGGAGTACAGAGTAGAAAAGGATTTAAGCAAACTTCTCATGCTAGTTTTCTTAAAATAGCATTTTTACAAATCGCCTTTCTTCTCCTGTGGTCTTCAATTGTTACTAGATCTAAAGAGACCGATTTTGCAATTTTTTGACGATCCAAATCAGAATCAACAAACGGCTAAATTTCACATCAAAAACGTCTTTAAACCTATTCAATCATTCGAATATATATTTTCAAATAAGTGTGATAAAATGTAACTTCATAGAAACATTTAAATGTGTAATTGATCTTGCATGATGCAATTAGGCTTAATCTATTAACGTAATGCCTAACCCTCAATCAATGATAATCCGGAAAGTAAATAATCAACGTGAGGAAGCCAAAGGCAATAATTGAAATTTACCTCGGTTTATTTGCAATAGAAGTAAATGCCAGCAAATTTTCTCACGTAGTCCCATTAAGACACGGATAATTTTACATTTAAGACAACCACTTCACTAATCTAATCATAACGCGTTTTTTTCTTGTATGGCACTAAGCTAATTTACAGTTGAAAATCAGATTAAATACAATGAATCCTAACTGAGGTCGAAACTAATGAATTTGAACTGAAAAGTTTGCTACTAAAAGCACGCAGAAATTTAGCTCTTGCTAAATAAAATATAAAAAATAAACTGCAGAAAAAATACCACTATTTCAAAACAAAACAAAGTTATTTGAAATTGATCGTAAACTCCCTATGAAAACGAAATCAGCGAATTCTTAAATGTTCTATTTGTAAGTGAAGGCCTTAAACGTTATATAAGAAAACCAGTAATTTCATAAATTCTAAATAACATAGAAAATATTATGTTTACTCGCATATAATTACATAAATGTTCCTAAAAATCAATCATGAATATTAATTGATAGATTTGGGAATGTTTATGGATATATTAAACGCTTCCTACGTTCTATAATCTTAATCATCTTATTTACTGTCTCTGGTTTATTGAAAATTATAATATCTGGTCATATAAAAATTATTTTTGAATTCTAATTGCTTGATTTATCCCAAATGATGAGCATTAAAATTAAATTTTCATTTATATTGAAGACGATGACGTAACAAGTAATTTTTGAATCCATTAAACACCCATTTTACAGTCACAATATCAGTTGTTTTGATAAGTCGGACACTGAAATGTTTATTAGAATGGACAGGATGGCCCGAAAGGTCTCAGGTTTTTTTTATTAGTTTTGGCGGTGCACTTTTATACCAATCAGAATCTCATTCAAATTTCTGTATTCTAGCAAACAATTGAAAAAATTTCACGGCATTCAATACAGACACATTGAACAAAGAAATGCATATAAAATGTCGGTTTTAAGTTGTTTTAACAGGCGAAAAATGTGAACTAGTATGAAGGTGCTTTACAGGACTATAATTAAACAATTTAGTATTGAGTTAACTTCAGGATTACAGGATCCGAATAGTCAATCAAACAACATAAATGCAATAAATAAAAAAATTACTTCCTTTTTTTAGATCTAACAGCATTTATTGCTGCCGTTTAAAAAGTTCCTCAATTAATCCCGTAAATATAGTCGCTTTATCAAAACATTAATCTCTTCACTAAAGTTTGTCTTAAAACTGTAGAAAAAGTCCAGAACCGTAATCCTGCCAGCCTCAGGCAACAGATAACGCTGCTGTCGGGTCTCTAATCCTGGATGAGGCCATTTCCTCGAAATGCCCGTTTCCTGCGAGGACAAAGGACAATTGCAAACCGGAATGTTTTACCCGATAACTGGACAAATTGTCTCCGGTAGAATTATTAATTGCTCTGGAGTACGAACATTCAGTTTGGGGTAATCCTTCGGTTGGCTCTCAGATTTAGATCCGATTAATCGATTTGCAATGGAAACACTAGATTATACATATTAAACAGCCATAAACTTACGTCTGACAAAGGAACATTTTTGGTAATTTGATGAAATATTTTCCGAATAGCTAAACGAAGTTTAAAACTTCTTCTGAGCAGCTCAATCAATATCTTACAAAGACCGGTGACAAAACCCTGTTTTCCTGGATGGAGTGAGAATAATGGCATTCAAATGCAAAAGCCCGTAGATTGCGCCTGAGAGTGTCACCAGAGAGAAAGATGTTCTTTTGTTGGATTTACATTGGAGTTCCAAAACTACGTTATTTTTAAAGTTGAACTTGGTAGACTTTATATTGCATTATTTTCCTCAAATATTGTATTCTTATTAACTGATATGGTTTTTATGATTTTTCATCCCTTTTTTTGTGTTTTCACGATTCAAGACAGAAAAATTGAGACATTTTGTTGTTAAGAAGTGTGCGCTAGAATAGAAACAATATACTTTGTAAATAAACGTATGTATGTATAATAAAATAAATGTATTCAAACGACAAGCACTTTATTGAATTACACTCTATAAATGGATGAAGTATAGACGAAAATAGAAACAGATTTTCACCTGTTCATCAAAAAACACAATTTAAGATATACAGGGTTATTCAGGCTATATGACAAGGAAATTACGGCTGACCACTTTGGTTTTGAAAGAATATCATGTAATAATAAAAGGAGTCCTATCGAGGGCATATTTAGAAATTTAGAAAAATGAAGCTTTTAGCATCATCAGGGGCGTCAAAGGTTACTGATATAAACAGGAACTGAAGTGAAAAGGTATTAATCTCAGGCGCCCCAAGAACCGGTTTCGATGCTTTCAACTGTCATCAACTGGGTTTAACTTGAAAATAACACTTCGGAAACCTGCACAATATAATAAGGGCATTTGGAATAAGACTCTAAATATAGCGATAGATGTTTTTAAAAAAATAATTTTTGGTCCTTGAGTCTGCCTTTTGGAGTTGAGTGAGTGCATAATAGAGATATGTATTTAATTAAAAAGAAATTTTTATTTTCAGCTTTTTATTTCAAGTAGAGCTTTCACTGTATTTGAGTGCGATAAAAAAATTTCTAGAAAATACACATTAAATTCTTTTTTAGAAACGATTCTCAAATGGAGATGCTCGTTGCATTTTTGCTCGTTAATTTGCTCGTTGCATTTTTTACTTGCACGTTTTCCCGAAATTATGTTTTTACAGTTAGTAAAATAAATCTGAAAAAAATTAATATGTAATTATGATTGGTCATTTTTGCAAAATGAAAGTTTAATGAATCTTAAAGAATTTTCTAAAATTAACTGTTCGGCAACTCTAAATTATAAGTATATTTGTTGACAAGTGAATAATAAACCCTTAAAAAAAAGTTCCAAAAATCAATATGAAGTTTAAAAAAACCTACTCTGATATTTGCAGAAAAGCAATAAATTAAATAGAAATTCAATTTAAGAAATAATCATTTCTTTCGACTAAGGAGATCTCAGCAATAATTTTAGTCATTAAAATTATAATCGCAAAAAAATAACTTTAGTAAAATCGAAAATGTCTTAGCAAATTCGATTTCACAGATATTGTGGAAACAAACAAAATGTAATTGTAATTGCCTAAAATTGGTACTGAATTTATTAAATATAAAATATATGCTTTAAATCTACGATCAAGGCACTTAAGGAGTGTTGAAATTTTTCCTTATCTAATTCTGATCCCCTCTGATATTTGGATGAATATCATATTGTTTACCGATTTTTTAAGTCGGTTCTTTATGTCTTTAGCAGACCCGCAAAGAAACCAAAGCAAATTCAAATTTTAAATAGACACCCTCAGATAAACACTATCATTGTTCTAGTAGAGGCCGATAAATAAATGTTTTTTCATTTTTCAAATACGAATAAATATGAAAAGATTCAAATACATTTCAGCTTTCAAACGATGTGCAGTAAAGATACATAAAAAATAAGCAAATTTTCTGTATCGAATTGACTAACCACAGTTCTAAATTTGTTAATTTCATCAATTAAATAATGTTTTTTTTACTGTCCGGAAGTAACAATAAGACACTTCAGTTCGTAATTTAAATCAAATAGTTTTGTAACAAAATATTATTTCCTTATTTTAAACTGGAAAAGTCTCAGTGAAAATGTCCAGGAGCAGAATACTATTTTGGCTTTCTCCCAATGCTAGAGCTGCATTATGTATGGTCTCTAAAATAGTGCTGTTTTTATCCAGTTATTTTTAAATAATAGACAGAATATCATGCTAGAATAAAACCGTCGAAATAAACGCACTCATGGAAATAATGACTTCTCCCCATGGAGTTGTTCTTTATGCCAGTGCCATTGTGGCTGAAAACTCAATGCATATACAGTAGTCATTATTTCAAGGAAACCGCCTGTTCTCTCCATTTCAATGGAGAATACGTCACCGGGAAGCATTGGAAAAGCCGACGATTCGACAGCCAGCTCTATTATAACAGGAGCGCGAGCTCGTTTCAATGGAAGACGGAGATAAATTGGATGAAAATCAGGGTGTGTTCGTTTGAGAAAAGCCTTTGTTGGAGATTTCCTTGGTTTTACTGAAAAGTCGGTGCCAACTTCACGGCTAGCAGAATTTGATACCTTTTGAACCGGAATTAAAATTGTAAGATTTTAATGATCTAGAATTATGAAATTAGTAGTCTCATTCATTCTGCTTTATTCACTACTAATTTAGTATCGTTAGTTCTTGATATCAGTTTTACTAACAGCCGATTAACTCCAGAGATGAAACTATCGAAGTATGGAAATAGTAATAACTCCCTTTTGGTTAGTAGTAAGGTCAAAATTCGTTTTTTCTACATTACTAATAGGTAGTCAAGACGGAAATATAGAGAGAAATCTTCACAATCGAGTCATAAACTAGTTAACAGTTATAGTTACAGAATAATTTGCAAGAGGTTGATTAGATAGTAAAAAATAAGTTGACCAAAACGAAAGAAAATTGTTAGAGGAGTGTTTAGGCCTTGCTGTTTTTATAATATAATTTATCAAACTATTTAAAAAAGTAATTTATTGATTAAAATAAGTGTAGAATAGGGAAGGTAAATAATTATACAGAAACTAAATTTAAGTTATATAAATATAAATATTAGCTGTATAAATCATGAAAAGTAAACGGTTTTAGAGATTCAAGAATTCAAAAGCTTAATTTGTTTTGAGTTATTTTTTTTATATTTCAAACCGGTGTATCGTTACAATATTTGGCTGGGATTTGTTTTGGGTTGAAAATTTAATATCTGCTTTCGATTTTAATATCAAATGTAGAGGTTAAAAAAAACAGGCTAAAAATGGAACAATTTCTTGGTCCACACTATTTATTTAATTTTTAAATATACCCTCTTATTCTCCAACATTCTATACCTAAAAAGGAGGAATTGAATGGAGCAGAAGTTTTCGAGATATCTTGATTTAAAAAATGTATTTCGTCTTTGATCAACAACCGAAAGTTAATTATAGAGAAGCTATTTTAACAAAAGGTTTAAATTTCATCCCTTTTCATCTGTAAAAATATGAAAATGTCGAACAAAATTTATATTGAAACATCTGGAGCTAAATAGAGTTCGTTTAGTTCTTTTAGATCTTGGGTTGATTTGCCTTATGTTAGTTTGGGTTTATTTGAGTTCGTTAGGATTAGCTAGGGTTCGTTTCGATTAAAAGCATTTCTGTTGAAGTTGAGATATCACAAAATATATTGTTTAAACACAAATATCTCAATAACAACTATTCAAATCAACTTTTGCCAAGTTTTTTTTTTCACGTTAAAAACGTCGAAACACGGTTTTTTTTAAATACAATATATTAGCGGTAAAAAATGTTGCTTTTGTATTATAAAAAATAAACGTAACTCTGGTAAAAATGAACTTTTAGCATGCCAAATGAAACTAGAGATTTTTCAAGTTGATCCGAGAAATTGCCTTCTAGAGAATTGTGAAAGTGTGAAATGTGAGAATGTGAAATTTTGACACTACTTATTAAAACCATTTTTAGCATATCTGCTAATATAACAGTTTTAAAAACATTTTCTTTGCCTGCAAGCTTTAATTAGTATTCAAATTATATCTCAGAATTAGGCTTAAACCACTCCTAAACAGGAAACGTTAAAGTTCACCGCAGGAACAAACAAATCACATTACTGCGAGCAATTAGTAAAATTGGGGTGAAATTCTGGGGGATCGATTTTTTTGAAGGAAAAACATTAAGGTCTATCAATCACTGCACCAGTGACAGAATGGCCCGAAAACAAATATCTTAATTGCGTGATTGCACCAGAAACAAAAACGCAAAAGCGGTTTCTGAGAGAATTAATTTGAAAAAGATTGCACCCTGGTGGAATTCCGAGTTGCTAACGGTAAAGAAATACGAATTCGTGTGTGATTAATTATCTACTAGGTGCAGCCAAACTAATGTTAATAAAAGCTTAACTTTTACTGTACATTTCTCACTTGTAAACTCTAATAGAGCTACATTTCTAAATCTTCTGGTGCCCTATTGCTAAAGCACTGATTTGCCATGCACAGATTAAAATTAAAAGTCGGATGAAAGAGGAATAAAATGCAAAAAAAACTGCGTTGAAGTCGAGTTCATGAGAGGTATAAGTAAATAATTGCGTAGTTTTATTAGATCGGGAAAATGTCCTTTAGAAACGTTTTTTTTTTCTACGGCGTACTTTAGACTTGATTTTTCCGTTGATTTTTTAACTTTTCCATAACTTTACTCCAAAATGTGCACATTATCTTTATAAATTTGCAAGTAATTCTGATAAAAAATGTTGCAGCTTAACTAAAACGCAAAATTGATTTGTATTTCTAAGATTTGTTGAAACTAATTTGAAAAACTGGTCTTCTAAACGGGGTCGGTTTGCATAGGCGTTTATTTAGAAATAACTTTTATTACTTTATTATAACTGAAAATAATAATAATAATAACTTTATAATCAGAGTTAGGCTTTCGAGGCCATTCCTTGAAACTGGTGAGTTTTTCGAGTTTTTAGGCTGTCGTAAAATAGAATTTCTTCCTGACGTTTCGCAAGCACGAGTGGCTTGCACCTTCAGAGGTATAGTGACATTTATGAGATTGAAGAATTGCGTTTAGGTAATAAATATGTCTTGAATTCGAATTCGAACTTCAAAGTCTTTGCAATATTTCCTAAATAGCCATTGACTTTTAGAAATTCTTCCAAATTTTTATTGAACCAATTTCTTGTTTTCTTACAAAAAATCTGAATTAGAAATTAAGGCAGTTAAAGGTTAAAAGTACTTGATAACCAATTTTCAAAGTCATTGAAATGCAAAATGAGAACTCTGAGTTCTTGTACCAAGAAGAACTATGAAAAATTGTATTTGAAGAAACATTTCTTCGTGTAACTAGTCAGACTATGGTCTAAAGAGGACCTTCAACAAATAATCTGCACTAATAAATTTTCTTAAAAACACAATAGAACTCAACAAAACATTTCCTGCAAAACTCGGATTATTCCCGATTCCAGATTGAGCCCGTTTTACATTCTTCCGGCTTATCGGTAACAGCATACGTTTTCCCGCAAATCCCTCGGGAAGACGGATCTTATAAAAGCAGGATTTGGCGTCTCTCAGACCCTCTTCTATTATAACTTTAAAACGTTTAAGAAAACTCTCTCTGCTGGGATTCGAGCTCAAGTTGGCTCCGGTGTACCATTACATTGACGAAAGCCAAACTTCAATCGGGAATATTTGCATTTTCATATTGTCATGATGCCTTATTATATTGAAAAAGGAAATAGCTAGCACAAATCATATATTTTTACAAATTGGTCAAATGCAACGGGCTATAGTCCGTTGAAGCACCAAAATCTATAGTCGAAGATGTAGATCGCCGTTAAATTAAGCTATAGAAAAGCTTCAATTAGACAAAATCCAAACAGTGTAATTTAAAAACAAACATAAAAATCTAACTCGTATCGATCTTTATTTAAGCAAGAGGCTTTAATTTTTTTCTATAGTTTTGATGTTGCGGTTTCACTCAACCAAATGTACCTAATTTTCTATTTTTATGAAACACTAACAAAGATCAAGTAAAGAATTGAAAATTTTGACTTTATTAGACTATTTATTATCAATTTATATTATTTTTAGCTTCTATAACCAAATTTAAGCAATATACAAGCCTGAGGACAATTATTTGCAAGTAACGCGGGACATAGCATGTGTTTTATTATGTTGTAAACATTTTGATAAACCATATATTATTTTAAAACCTATCATAATTAAGTACGTAATATGTACCTTTAAACAAAGCATCTTTAGATACAGATAATTATATACAAGGTGTTTATTTTTTATGTCGAGACCCGAAAAAGGGTGAAGGGACAAAAAAGTTGTACTGAAAGTTGCCTAATCCTTGCCAAAAAGAAAAATTGAAAACAAGTCAGTGGCGCACATTTTTTTCGTCAAAATAGTGCCCAGGTTGTCCCCTGAGATGTCACTAGGATTGATAAATTTAGTCTATTTAGGGTAAAATGAACCCCTTATGCTGTAAAAACCACTTCCAAACGTTAACAATATAGACAGAAAGATTATGTATTAATTTATAAAAGCCAGTTTTTTTTTCATTTCAGTACAATGTATATTAGACAGAAAGCATTTCCAGATGTATATCTATATAAACTTTTCTTCATAAAGTCAAACAGAAAATCACCTTGTGTACTTGGGCTACATACTGAAATAACACATTGTATTTTCTTAATCTAAAGTTATTATAAACTCCTATACAAATTCACAACGTTCGAAAAGTTAAACGTTTATAAAGTAGGTTTTTACAAATGGAATTCTACTTGAAATTATAGAATAACAACTAAAAGGTTTTTACAAGCGAACCCGCACATGCAACCAAAATTTGAATTAAAAAAATTATTCAATACTTTAAACCTTGTGATTTTAACTAATAAATGTGAAAATCCATAAGAACTTGAATTGAAACGACTCACTTTGAAGATGTATTCAATAATTCATCAGGTCAAACAATAAATTTAAAAAATTGATTTTTTTCGTATTAACTTTAAACGAATTCAAATCAAAATTAGTCTGTGTTCAATGTTATGGGTTTCAATTGATATAACAGTCACTCGAATTTTGTAATTTTATCTAAGATTTCATCACAATAATTTAACAGTCTGTATATTTGTATATTTGCATGCAAGGAAGGTGTAATTTTTTCTGTATTTTATATCGTAATGACAAAAGTTGCATAATGTTGGCTGTATTTGAACATTAAAATTTTTGCTTCAGTTCATGTTCCTTAGCCAAAACATCAATCAGTTAAGAAGTTTCTATAAACCATTTTTTTTGGAAAACGGACGTGGTGAGAAACCACGTGCTTTTATAAACATTCTGCATATTTAAATATAATTTTAGCATGTAAACTTTCAGAGATGTTATGTTTAATCGCGAAATTGAATAACTCCGAGTATAATACATGAAAAGCAGTTTTGACTCTCCGAACTTAAAATATATTAGAACAATGACAAAATCTGCATGGAATTGTAATGGTTGGAATATTTACGGTCGATTATGTTATTAACTGAAAATATTACTTTCAAGTATATTAATAGCCCTTCATAGCCATTCCAACTTAAAAAGCCATTTCATGAAAATTATGAGGAAACAGTCGCCTGCCAAGCAAAAAATTCCTTCCGTCCCATAAAGCCGCAACCGGAAAAGCTTTCTAAAGCGATAAGATCTTAACGACACGAATTTCTGATCCTGACGCGTTTTCCTTAACCGAAAAAAAGTCGTTAAGTAGGAAAAATCTCCCAGCTGAAACAAGGAAAAGGCTCTGATATGTCAAGCTTAAGGGGGGATTAGTGCTCCGGTTATAGGATCCCACTTTTAAAATTACCCCATTTTCACTGGGTAGGCCCTATAATAATCTTTATGACCTACGCCTATGATGGAAGATGAGAACAGACGAGAACTTGCCGGTAATTGGGCTTCAAATTTAAGCGAACTTCGAAAAATCTGCTCAAATTCTTTCAGCTGAACATTGGTGTAATTAGGAACCCACTCCATTATGAATGTTTACGTTCGCTTTTATGTACGAAATACAGTTTTTCCTATTAAACACGGCGATAAAATCCCAATTTGCAAAAAGTCGCTGAATCGATTATTTATTCAGTGCCTCGCAACTAAAAAGTTGAAACGCGAGACCAAAAAATTGATAATGAACGATGAAAACGCAGAAGAAGTAAACATCAAAAGTACATTTTACAGTAATAATTTAGTACTTACTGTTGATCCTTGATTGAGCAAAATGCCCAGAAACAGATATTCACTTAAATTTTAGTAACCGCGCTACACTTTTGTCGACTTGGAAATAACTAATTTAATTCTATTGTAAAAATGCGTTTTGTGTGCAAAACTTAACCACGCACATAAAAAAGCCCGTGCTTGTTTACAAAAGTCAGTGGGGTAAACTGGATTTGAATATTTCTGCTAATATAAACAAAGCTAAACCGGTTAACAAGCCGGGCTAACGCCTGCAAATAATGATGGCCAATTTATTTGTATATAAAATAATTTTGTAAGAATGTATTGAAAATTGAGCTATTTTATTTGATCGTTTTACTAATCCCGGGCATGATAGTATATCGAGAATATGTCAATAAAAGCTCATCAGCTGAAGATAGGGTGCTAATGAAATAAGTTTTCTCACTTTAGATTCTAATTTCCACACTTCAGCCTTTAAGCGGTTCTTTATTGATATGGAAGCGTTCTTTTATTAGTCCGAAGGATCAGGAAAAGACCTAAACAGCCATCAAGATGGGCCATAAAATTAGCATATAAGAACTAAGTGTGTTTGCAATCCTGCCGAAGTGAGAAATTCACACAACTATGGAAGTTGCCATTTAATGTTTGAAAGGACGCCAATAAAAATTACTTAGAAGAACATAAAGTATTTTTACTTGCTATATATTTTATTATCTGAGGTTTTGCGAAATTTTTGTCTTCAATAAAATGTGCACGAATGCATTTAAAAAGTTCCAAGAATGGTTGTAAAATGTTTAACTGCATTTTAGCTTCAAATAGTATCAGAAATGTATTTTTATAAACTGTAGAAAAGTTTTATGTCTTAACTGGCAACTGTTCATGTTTATTGAGTGCAAAGAAAATGCGATTGAGGAAACATGTTATAAATTTAAAACACAAAAGAATAAAAATTAACAGGCTTCCATCAGCAGTTTGCATCGATCAGAAATAGAAATGTACAGTGTCCAAATAATTTTGCTTAGCACGACTTTCAAGTAAAAGAATTTCTAACGGTTTTTTGCGACAACTGTCGGAAACAATAAGGAAATTTTATATTGAAAATAACATGTAAAAAGTTTAACAAAATAAATCTCATCACTAGATTCACTGAGGAAAGTTGATGTTAGATGAAATGGGACGAAACTCAGGAATATATGCATAAATCACAATAGGAAGAAACGGGTGGACATCAGAATCAAACGAAACTATCTGGCAGGTTTGAAGGTTTGAATCTCTTTAGCCTTTCTGAGTCTGACTGGCATTTTTAGTTGGTTCCTTGTAGAATTCTGGGAGTTCGTCGAAAACATGACAATTGCAGGGTCTAACGGATTGTAGCATTGTAGATGTACCAGAAACTTTTCGCATGGCATAGTAATATTTTGATTGGAGTTGATCTAAAATATCCATTTTCAAATATGGCCAAAAAGTTCTTCTTATTTTAGAGCTGAGAGTTAAAGGAACGGCTGAATGGTCAGAAGAGGGATCAAGGATTGATTCTAATCAAAAATTGCTGTTTTTGTATCCAGATACTACTAAAGTCTGGGATTTTGAAGTGGCCAGTTCACCAATAGATTAGGAGATTTAGTGTCTTGGAGGCACGTAGAAGGCAGATCCTACATAAAATAAAAGTGGTAATTCCAATGGTAGAAGTTATCACTGGTAGGATAAAAAACCAAACCACATTCAAGTTTTTTTTAAACTATTTGTTCAGTTATGTATTTGAGAAATTATAGTGCTAAAATTAACCATTATGTTATTTATTTGTCTTTGTCATGCTCATTAACACAACTCCTGAATTTCATATTTTATGACCTGAAATCATACTTAAGCATTATCAATATGAACTAGAAAATATCAAAATCAAACATTAGAAATTAAAATAACGTACCGTTCTTAATCAATGCTGCAAGAGGTTTTCCAACCAAACATTTAACAATCTTTGCGTCTACTTTACCTCAATTTTGCCTCAGAAAACAGCATTTATAACGGAAATATGAAAAAAATAAAAATGGGTCCTAAGTTCTAATAAACTCACTTTTGAAATGGTATACTTAGCTTCCAAAGCGCAAAATTGTGCCTTGAGGCTTTAAACTCCCTATAAATAACGTCAAGTTAGCTAAAGTCGGAAGCAAAAACTCTCTCATTTTCCCGGAAGTTTTCACAAGGAATTACCCTAATAATCTTAAAGGGCCGGTCATAATAGATTTCGAGTCTTTAAGGGTTAATACCGGGACTTAGCGTTGTTCTTAATTAAAGGGTGGTTTGTTAAGACCGAGATAAGGGCAAGGGTAAGTTCATATTTAGGATGACTTTCATATTATGCTTGGTGATTCATGCGTTCATAAAGCAGAGTTTTGGTGTAGCTTTTTCAGATAAGATATATTTCCTAAAAAAGCGAAAACAATGTTCTAACGACGAGGAAATTCGTCGCCGTCTAGACGCGGCTATCCAGATAGATATTCTGGATTAAGCGCACATAGCGACGTTCCTAGAATTAAATTCACATCTCGGACAGTTCCAGGAAAAACATCATAATTTGCCAATTCTCCATGGAATAACAGTGACTAATGCTGGCAATTTGACACTATAATAGATCTCTAGTTTATGCGGGTCAAACCTACTTGGAAATGAAATTTATGCCCCTTTGAGGCATAATTATGGAGACTTTTAAACAATTTTTCAGCTCGTTGTATTTAAATTACCCATCAAAATTGCGCATTATGTCGCAACGCGAACATTTCAATTTCCCATTTACCACAATGTTATCAGATATATTATTTATTTTTATTATTATTAGCACATGGCCGCTCACAGTGGAACATATCGTGCGGTGCAGAATAACAAAGCGACAAAAAATGAGAATATGAAAACAAACAGTTTAATAACATTTCCACGCATATGGCTTTACAACATTGTTTGCATGCATGCAGTTTGTTTCAAAGTGCACTTGCAGCCTTTTCATTGCCGTAGGCAATTTAAAAGTAAGTCATATTTTAAACTACCCAATTATATGTTGGTAACTTACGTTTTATCTGGTCATATGAAATGTTGAAGTTGCCCCATAAAGCGCGTTTCTGTTTAAAGCTGTACGGCGTTTGAGTAGTTTGAGCTGATTTAAGTTGAGTAATTTATTTGAATATTTTTCAGTCGCGTTTACTGAAGAAAAGTTTGTTTGAAAATAATCATTGAAATCAGGGTAGATTTTATTATAAATTTGTCTTTCAAAAGATTCTGTTGGATTTTTGTTTAATTTTGAATAACTCCCTTCATTTCAAATTTTTTTTTATATTTTTGACCTTAGATATTATAATCTATGATAACGGTTGCATTACCTTTATCAGCAGAAATCATTTTAATCGCTTCATCTTTTTGTAAAAATTATATGTAAAGAACTTATGTTTCGTTTAATTTAGAAAGGTTTTTCGAAAATTATTTTTGATCTTATACGGAATTCATCCTGTAGTTTTCTGGTAAATGGTTTGAATGGCTTCTTCTACATTAGAAATTAAATCAATTTTTTCGACGTTTTTTGGTGTAATTGAAAAATTTTCAGCAATTAATTGTTTATAAGATAAATTAATAGATGTTTTGTCTTAAACTTGTTTAATTACTACGGGGAACTGAAAGAGGTCATAGAGAAATCCGAATAATTAAACATCTTTACTAGAATCAAACGGTACAGGTAAAATTACGCATTATCAAGACAGACAATATTAAAGGACAACAATGAGTACATAAGGCACCACTGCATGCTACATCTGCTGTTCAATCGCTATTCTGATCGAATATTTAAGAAATCATTAAACGAATAACACTTTGGGATCAAAATAAATGAAGAGTCAGTCAATAGTCTACAATCAGATATGCGGATGATACAGTGATTCTAGCAAACAAAATCGAGAGTCTTCAATTGCTCGTAAATATTAGCGGTGAAGTGGGAGAATGACAAGATCTTCAACTATTCTTTGTTATATGCAAATCTAGAAGCTTTAACGGCCAACTGCATCATGGGACTTCTCTCTTATTCAAGGAAAATTTTACTTGTATATAAATTCAAATGACTCTCTGTGCGGAGTGAAGACTTAGACCCTGAAGGAATTCGAAGTATTGCTTCACAGAAAAATGCTTAATATTCCGTGGAAACAACATGATACAAGTGAGACTGTATACAATGTGATGATACAAGTAAGAAAAAACAATTCTTAGCGTCCATAGAATGCAGAAAGATATATCTTAAAGGGTGATAAATAACGTATTTTAGAAGTAATACGCAAGGGCAAGATTGAATAACATCAAAGAGGAGGCAGGAAGTAGCAGTTGTGACTGCAAAATATTTGATGAGCTGCTGAACTTTTTCGCATGGTTTGAAGAAAGAAATATTTTAGTTAGAAAACTTATTTTATGAATGATGAACTGTGCTAACAAACAGTTAGAGACGAAGATTGTGAAATGTATTTCAAAATGCGACGCCACTGATAGAATTCAGTCCGGCAATGAACAAATAACCCCGAATCAATCAACACGTCACACGTGACGTAGCTCGCATGTATGAAAAAAGCCTGGAATCGGTCGGACAAAACGCCAAATAATAAAAATGGCCTTTCGCTTGCAAACACGACAAATTGCCATTAAAATGTACCTGCTCTCATTTGTATCTGTCGAAGTATTTGCATGTGAAAGTGCAAAAGCTTTTTACATGAAAACTGCCATATGATGGCATTCCAATACAAAAGTTTCACTTTTTTTTAAAAGAGCTCGAATATATGGTTAAAGTGTCTAAATTTTCAAAAAAAACGTACATTTTTGCTATAATCCGGGACTATTTTCAATAACATTAATTATTTCATCTCAATATTATTTTGTTTAAAGCCTAATTTTTATATAAAGTTCTGATGTTTTGAATAGTAACTCTAAAGGAACTTTAAAATATGAACCACGCACCTGAGGACCATTTCCTTTGGTTTTAAAATTCGCCATGATATGTACAGGGCGTGGTGTTTTACCTGCCATTACCCCCCCCCCCCCTTCCCCTATACATATCATGGCGAATTTTAAAAGAAAAGGAAATGATCCTCAGGTGGGTAGGAAAACTCCCGACTCCCACACCTCTATGGTCTGCCTCACGGAATCTGGGAGAGGTAAAAGTTCGCTCTCGATAGCAAAACTCAAAAAATCACGAAGACTAACAAAACCAAAATTACAAAAATTGATTATCCTAACATACAATATTAGATCAATGAACACTGACGAAAAGATAAATGAACTGGAGGAAAAGCTAACAAGAATAAAGTGGGTCATCGTGGGTTTGTCAGAAAATCGAATAAAATAGAACTCCGCACACACAAACTGATCCTAACTGAATTGAACAACTGTATCAGAAATAACAAAATTCCAAAAACATGGAAAAACGGCTTAATAATCCCTATACCCAAAAATTGACTGGACAATACACAACCGAGCAATTACAGACCAATTACATTGCTACCAGTACTTAGCAAAGTTTTTGAGTACATAATAAGGCAGCGACTGGGAAAACTGGTGGGAAAGTACATACCATCGTATCAGTTCGGATTCAAACATCAGCACTCGACTATTCACCCACTCTTCACTCTGACTAACAATATACAAACAACCCACCTAACTGACAGAAAGACAGCTTGCCTGTTTATGGACATTAACAAGGCTTTTGAGAGTGTCTGGAATAGAGGCTTACTATACAAACTATACAACTACACACCAACATATCTACTACACACCATAAAGAACTTACTAAAAAACAGACAAATACAAGTACTAATTGACAAAACACTGTCATTTTCTTTTTCCCCTGAACAAGGCCTCCCTCAGGGATCCCCGCTCTCACCGTTTCTCTACAATATATACTACCATGACATATACAATTACAACTTACCAGACATTACAATATTACAACTATTACAATACGCAGACGACACGGCACTTATTGTATATGACAAAACTACTGAGAGAGCAGCTCAAAGACTCCAAACACTAACAAACAGCACAATGACATGGTTTTATAAATGGAGACTAACACCAAACGCGTCAAAAAACCAACTTCTGCTCACAAATCACAGACTCAACGCTGACTCCCCTATAATAACTGCAGACGGCCAAACGACACAACCAAAAAACGACGTAAAATACCTTGGAATCACAATTGACCACAAACTTAAATTCACTAAACACATACGAAACATCAGGGCAGAAACAATAAAGAGAACAAAACATTTCCGATCACTAACCTACAAAGACAGAGGAATTAGCACAAACACCGCCACCAAAATATATAAAGCTAGTTGTGGACCCGTGCTAGACTATGGACATATAACAGAAAGGACAAAACGTTATATACAAACAACAGAACAAATTGCACTAAGACTAATAACACGAATAAGACACCCCCAAAACCCACTACACAAACCCTCCACCACTAAATAAAAAAAAAGAAATATAGATTAAATATACGATACCATAACAAAAACCATGATTAGAGTAGGAAAATAAATAGCACATAGGGAAAATCGCGGATGATATGGCCTTGATAACAGATAAGAAAGAAGAACTGACGGAAATTCTGGAAAAAATGGACATAGCAGCTAAAAATATAGGTCTCAATATAAACTACGCCGTGTAATTCATAACTACGCCAAAACTAAAGCCATGGCGAACCCTGATGAAGACATTACAATCAGAATAGAGCAAGAAAAAATAGAACAAGTCGATGAATACATATATCTGGGACAAATTATTAAACTAAAAAAAGAAAACAAACAGCATAAATCAAGAGACGAGTTAGATTGGGTTGGGCAACATTCGCCTAATTGAGCTACATCCTAAAAAATAAAAAATATCCACAATACCTCAAATCCAAAGTATTATTATCAATGTGTACTCCCTGTCCTCACACATTACACAGAAAAACATGGATAAAGGAACAAAAGCACAATTATCAATGGAAAGACAAATGTTACATGTAAAGCTGTTAGATAGACAGAGAAACGAGTGGATAAGAAATAAACCGAAAGTAAATATGTTAGAAAAGAGATAGCAAAATTAAAATGGAAATTTGCCGGTCACAATATCAGACAAAAAAACGAACGATGGAACAAAAGTATTCTAAACTGGAGACCCTGGGAAAATAGAAGAAGCAGAGGAAGACGCCAAATGAGGTGGGCAGATGACCTGAAGAAGCACTTTGGAAATAGATGGATGAACATGGCGACAAACAGGGAAGAGTGGAAAAGACTGGTGGAGGCCTATGTCCAAAGATGGATCGAAGAAAGCTTGATAAAATGAACAGTCTATATTTTCGTGTGTACTTAAAACGATTTTTTGTACCACGTGGAAGTGCAAAATCTTTTTACATGAAAACTGCCATAGTGGCCCAAATCCCAATACAACAGTTTCACGTTTTTGAAAATAACAACAAATCCATTGTTTAAGGGTCTAAATTTCCAAAAAAAAATAAGAGTTTTGTTTTAATCCGGGACTATTTTCAATAACATTTATTTTTGCATGTCAATTAAATTTTTTTAAAAACCTAATTGTTATAAGAGGGTCTGTTGTTCTGAATAGTAACTCTAAAGTAACTTAAAGTTAATTTAGCTTTATTATAAAAATGTACAGTATATATTTTCGTGTGTACTTTAAAAGACTTTATTCATCATTGAATAGCTTTAACTATTGTTAACTACTGTGTATATTTTCCTGACTGTATTTCAACTATTGTTAACACAATAATAATTATGCTGAAAATCTGCCCGAAATTGATTCCTCGAAGTTGATATGTCTGACCGTAACAAAAAATAATTCTTCCTGTATTAAAAACAATGCATTTAAATTTTAAAAAAATGCATTTTACATAATGTTGGAATTTTAATAACAATTGTTAGAAACTGTAGATTTGGGCACGGTTAAAACAAATCTGAAATTGCTAGCAAAATAACAGCTTATTATCTAAACGAGTAAATCTCAAAGTTTCGGAAAGGAAACAATAAAACGCTGTACGGTTTTGAATTTGCCAGCAAATTGCTACAAACGATTCATGAGATAAATTAAGGAAAAACGTCAAATTTGATGAGCCAAAGATGATGATGGTGATAACTGAATTGATTACTTACGCATGTTGCTTTTTCATACATCCACAGAATGTTATATTTATCTACCTACAGCCAATCAATCAATCGGTAACAAATCACACTAAATTGTTTTTCTTCTTAATGATCTCGAACAAGATGGGTCTTATTCTATTTCTACCACTGGTTGTATATCTGCGTCTTATACGCTTTCCATCTAGATCTATGCACGTCGTATAACCAGTGGTATTTTACAAGTAATAATTGGCAGATTTAATTAGCGTGGAATTCTTTGCAATAGATTTATCGATTACGGATGGCACGCTAAGTATACGACCAGTTTCCTCTAGCTTGAGCTTTCTGGTGTGAGTATGCAAATGTTTGCGTAATATGTAAATTAATTATCAATGTTGATTATTTATTTGACAAGTATTAAAATTCATCAGCATCGGTTGCGTACAAAAAAAATCCGTATATACTTACTTTGTTGCCTATATAATGGACCATTCCAGATCAATTAAATATGATACAACTAATTAATTGGAAATAAAAGCACTTCAAGTGTAATTAATGTTAATAAAATGATGATCAATAAAAAAATCAAAAATTAATAGTCTAATTGCCCCTAAGAAAGCTTTATTGCAAATAATCAGTGAAATATTTTAATTAAATACACAAACTTTCATCACTGTACAAGCACCGGTTCTTTAACACTGTCTGGTACCAAAAGTATGAATCCTTTGGTGTTCTGGTTCTTTCTGGATCATTAAAGTCTACTTCAACTAGTCCCAATTTTTGTCTAAAAATAAAGCGACTTTAAAATGGAAAAAAAATCACATTTTCTTCTTTTGATTACTGATATCCGTTTGCCCATTCAAGATTGTCCATCAAACTCCAGACTGTGTAAGCAGATACGTTTACACCGTCTTCATAAATCGCTTCAAGAAGAGCGCTAAGATACTCCTAGAAATATGTTAACTTAGCTTTATAAATGGGATACTTGAAACTTTAAGTATTTTTTAACTGCCAAAAGAAATATTTTATAACAGTAAAAGTTTGAAAAGTCAATGTGAATAGTGCGCATTTTTTACAGTCAAAGATGCCATGATTTTCCGCTTTTGATTAATCGATTGCGTTTTCAATTGTGACAAACGAGTTTTTCGCTATAACAACTAAAGAACTGGGGAGTTACAAGACATTTACCGGAATGTTCGTCCTAAAAAATGTATTTTTAACTACAAATCCTCTACTCTAGTGAAATTTCACTTGACTCTAGACGAATAAAGAACGTACTTTGCACATTTAGAGGCTCAGATTCTCGTTGTAAATGGCAAACAACTTACAAATTCTATTGATACTTACGAAATTGCGTGAAACTTACACTAAGATAAGTGATTCTATCCTGATCGTCTGTTCCAGCAGTTGTAACATTTTGGGCCCAACCATTTTCTGTAACGACGATTTCTGGTTGTCCAAACGTGTTATGGATGTAATTGAGTAATTTTCGGAACCCTGATGGTACCTTGTGCACCCATTCAACATCTGAAGCCCATACAGGGTCAACTGAATTTACCACTCCTGGAAACAATTAAACATGAGACAAGGATCCACATAAAATTCAACTAGAAAGTTTAGAAAAGCTTTTTCCGAGAATTAATCATGCTGATATATGAGAATTTCAAGTGTGATCATCAGAAAATGGAATAAACAGGAAATTTCTCAAAACCACATTGTATTCAGAATTTCCCAATTTAAAACTCATAATAGCAACTTTTTGTCTAAAATTTAATAAAATCGCAGAAAATACGGAACATTTTATAACCGATTCATTGCAAATCACATTGTATATAATTTTTATCCCTAATATAATCTAATAATAAACTTGCCTTGGTCAGCATAATAAGTTACCTCATCAGGGTCTATCGATTCATCCCAACTATGCTGATGATGAGCAAGATAAGCTGAGTATCTGAAAGAATTTATACATTATGCTCACTTGGAAGCTTTGAAAATGTAATTAAAAATATTAAATTCAACAAAAAATTGTCTAGAAAAGTACTAAAAATATTGCATGATTTTCTTGAATAAAATAAGTAAATGAATTAGATAATTAAATGCAAAATTTTCTATTTTCAAAAATTGAAAATAAAATTTTGAAGGAGTGATTAAGTGTAAAAAAACTGAGTTGATGGATAGCATGTCCTTACGTATTAACAGAGAAAAAGTCCGATGTGCCATTAATAAACTGAATTTCTTCTTCAGTGAATTTGGGCAGTCGAGAGTAAGAATATCCTTCCAACTCACTCCTGGCATCAACTATCCTTATTACCTGTTCTGGCCAGTTTCCGTTATAAATCGGATTAGCATACAAACCAAACTGGCATGAAATTCAAAGAAACAGGAATAGAATCATTTAATTGCAAAATGCTGCTATTAAATTGAATAATAAAAACTATAAATAACTACATAACATTGACGCTTACAAAGAAATCCAGCTCTCTTTGAACTGCTTCTCTATCTTCTTCAGTGTCTGTCAGAGGTTCGAACCACGGGCTATCAATTACTATGGATACTCTGCCTAAAAAAATAAACAATCCTTAAACTAAGCAGAGCAATTGAAGAAGACCTTAAATGAAAACGCATAATCTAAGAAATTGATCCTAACTGATAGCTAATTGCGTCTCACAATTTATTGTGAAATAAACAATCTACATCTATAAAACCAGCCGGAATTTCAGTTAAAGTATGTGTAGCATGCCATTTTTTCTAAAGTCTCTCATCAAATTACTTTTAAGCCCTTTTTTACATCAAGTTTTTATTTAAATAAAGAGTAATTTAATAATAATTTACCAGCTTAAGTACTTTAAATTCACGGACAGGTTAGAACTGAGCGGATAATCATAATTTAATAATATATTTTATAAATAATTTGCAAAGAAAATCGTAAAAATAAATGGCCTTAACAAGTTTTTAATATAAAATATTCATAAAATTGCAAATGTATGCTGCAATCTGATAATTTTCCAATCGAGCCAAGATCTCAAAGACAGCCAATAATTACTAACATTAGCATTGGAAACTTTTTAAAATGTATTGCATTATAACTATATATAATTTCATTTTTATAATATTTAGTACCTTTTTGTGTGGCTCTGAATTCCTCATCATAAATATGCCAGGCTTTAGCATGAGCTAAAACACTAGTGTATGCACATTTGTAAACGCCTTCACTAGGAAGTGCGTATCCAGGCGCATGATATCCAGTTCCGTAGCTAAACGAATTATAGTTAATTAAATCATTTGCTGTGTCCCAAGAAGAGAAAATTATTTTTATTTTGTTAGGTTTATCTATTCTGCAAAACCAGGGACATGTGTATAAACATTAGAAAAATTAGTATGTAGGAGAGTATGGGGGAAATTTTTGCACTGCTACAAAGTGTTTAAAAACTTAACTTATATAAAAATCATATTGATAAATTGAACGCCTTGTATAATTTAGTACATTTAAATACATATTAGGAGCGTCAACAATTTGTATGCTATTTTCTATTAGCAATTTTTCACCAAATGGTAGAGGATTGAAATAGCAATAGATTTAATAATTACACTCTCATGACTAACTTTCAACATTTAAAACTGTCGTAAGAAAGTGCTTATATTTCAAAAAAAGGACCGATAATAATTTCATATTAAAAATATATCAAAATTATTAAAATATGATTCTGAGAAGAAGAAAATACATTGAGACTTTTGGTACTTTTAGAAAATGTATTCTTTTATTGATGGTATTATATACCAAGCCGGGATTTAATAAATAAGTCTAATTTTCTGCAGATTTAATTTTTTTTCTTGGTTTGCCATTTAATAAAGGCGTCTACTTTTCTTTGATTTTAAATATGTTTTCATATTTGTTCAAAAGTGAACTTTTGTAAGCTCGAATTTGGTTTTATATCCAATGTGATAATACCCTCTTCTACGCATATGCTTGGCCAAGACAAAAATCAACAATATAAATGATAGCTTCTTTGTAAAACATTCATAAAACGAAGAATAAAATAAACGTTCTAAATATTCAACTTGGTTTTCTAAGCAAACTTACCCTAAGAAACAATATGAATGTGGCTCATTCAATGTAATCCAGTTTTTGACAATATCTCCAAATAATTCGAAGCAAATGCGGGCATAAGCCGCAAAATGTTCAGCAATGATGGGATTTTGCCAACCTCCAAACTGATGAAGAGTAATCGGTAAGTCCCAATGGTACAATGTAACGTATGGGGTGATACCAGCATCGACTAAAGCCTAGGTAAAATATTTTGTTTTATTACAAATAATTTTTAAGTCAATAATAATTCAAATAAAATTATCTTATTAATATTATTATTAGAATTATCAGTCGTAATAAGTAATTAAGAAAGTAAATACCTAAGACATATCTCAAAGTAAATAAGGTGCGGATCAGACGTAAGAAGAAAGAAAACAAATGTACTGAAATATCTGGTGTCGAGAAGCAATAACACTTTGCCTAAATTTGCACATTTAATATTTCCATAATAACACTTATGATCCATTATTCTGAAAATTGAAAATACATGCAAAAAATCACTAAATCACACAGGAAGCAGATGCTTCTTGAAGAAAACAATTTAATACATTATCAATAGACTTATTCTCACCTCTAACAAATGTCTGTAATATTGCACCCCTTCCTCATTAATTGTATTAATGTTTGCCCATCCATGAGGTAAAATCCTACTCCAAGAAATAGACAATCTATAATGGTTAACTCCGAGAACTTTTAACAACTCCAAGTCTTCAATCCATTTATGGTACGAGTCACAAGCCACATCGCCAGAATCACGATTGAGAGTTTTATCTGGATATGTGTGCATCCACCTGTGGCAGAAAATCTCAAAGTGATTTCAACAACAGGAAGTGAAAAGTTTTTTTTACCAATCCCATAATTGTTCGCCTTTTCCGCTCTCATTCCATGCTCCTTCTATTTGAAACGCTGCAGTTGCAACTCCCAATGAGAAACCTTCTGGAAAAAGCCTATTGTTGAGCGAATCAGCTGCTGCCACAGCATATCTATAAAGCGTAGGTCCCAGACATTCAACTTTGCAAACTTTTGGGCTTTAAGATATGTTTACCCTAGGACGGAAGTGCACCAGATAATTCCCAGTATTTTCACCATCTTGGCATTAATTTGGAAACAACTGCCAATTACTGTTCTTGAGTACCTCGGTATCTAAACTTAATCGACAATTAGATCATGTTTGCTTCGTATCTACTTTACTTTCCATGATCTGACGCAATATGATATCAAGTGTTTTTGTTGTAGTCAAAAATCTTAATTAAACTAAGATAATCTTTAAAATACTCATTAACGTATATGAAAAGTTCCCTCGGTTGTTGCATCGGTCTAAATACAAAAATGTAGATTAAATAGCGTTTAATTTTACTTTGTCAATAGGCAGGAAGAAAGGAAGGAAGAGTAGGAAATAAAGAACTTGCATGAATAGAAACATAATAATATATGAGTGGGTTCAGTTTTAATCGAGAAAAAGTAGCTATAGTAATGCCGATTTCAAAATTTTTCAAAGGAATGAGTCAACCGCAAATCTTTTCTGGAAGGAGGGTTTGGAGACAGAACAAAAACGAAAAATATTTATTAAATTTTGATGCTGCTAAAATCAATGTATTTTTTTAATTTTAGTATCTTGACAAACAATAAAGCAGTTAAGTGTACATTAAGTTAAAAAAATCCAAAGTTCTCCAAAATCATTTAATTATCGCATAAAAGTAACTTTGGAACACGTTTTATTTTCATTTGCTGAACAATTGTTTTCAGAGACGCTTTAAGATCGAATTCTGAATCTATTAACTGTGCAAGGAGCGAAAAGAAGTAATTTAATTTAATTTAAACAGTATTGCCAACTGATCTTAACGGGATTTTGAACAAAAAATGCCAAAATGACCGTATATTGAATACAATTGAAAAAGGCACATTAATCATGAGACGATTTTATATTTTCTCGCAGTTTTCCACCAAACATCTGTTACGAGCAACCGTTTGATACCAATAGTACGAAGCTCTGGGCGTTCTAGTCCTTTCCGGACTGCTGAAATCTACTTCTACTAAACCTAGTTTTTGCCTAAAACGCAAACAGTTACATAAATGTGTTGCTGAAACAATTATTTAGCAAAATATCTACAAAATGTTCAATAATATTCACTTACTCATATCCATGTGACCACTCTAAGTTATCCAGGATACTCCATGCAGTGTAACCCGTTACGTTTACTCCGTCTTCGTAAACGGCATCAAGAAGAGCGCTCATATATTGCTGAAAGTTAGAAAATTATTATTTATTAACGAATTTGTACTTAAGCGCAGCCCAAGACTATAGGCGTAATTTTTCTATATAATTCAATTATATTCTAATATAATGCTTATGTATTCTTACTTTGAGATATGTAATTCTATCTTGATCGTCATGCCCTACAGTGGTAAGGTTTTGAGCCCAACCATTTTCTGTCACAACAATTTCTGGCTGGCCGAATGTGTTGTGAACATAGTTCAACAATTTTCTGAAACCTTCTGGAACTCTGCTTACCCAATCCACGTCTGATTGCCAAGCTGGATCGAAAGAGTATGTAGCACCTGGAAATTTTTTTATTTTAACTACTGTTTTAAGGAATTCCTTTAGAAAGTACCATTCTTAATATGAAACTGGATAAAAACCAACTATGAGTAAAGACAATTCGAAAATTAAAGCAACGTTACGTCATTAAGAGGCACATTGTTTACTAGCATTTATAGCTTTTTGCTTTCCAACTTCCGACTATATGCAGATTTATATAAAAAATGTTAATCGACTATTATCAATTTTATTACTAATTTGCTATGAATGACTATATTTTTAAAATATAAAAAAATTTGATGAACGTACTAATCTTGAAATTTAATTTGAAGAATAAAGAAGTGGGTCGAATTAAAACTACAGAAAATGCAACAAGATTCCTTACCTGCATCTAAATCGAATGAAGCGCTGTTGGAGTCTATCATTTCATCCCAATTATTTTGATGTTCTATTAAATAAGTAGAATACCTAAAACGGATTTGGAAGTTATATATGCAAAACATCAATTAATAAAATTAAGCTATTTACTTTTAGGTTTATGTGTAATTTATTATATTTTTTATTTTCGACATAGAAACGAAATAGAAATATAAGTTATAAATTTAAGAGAAAGTTTCAAAAATAGCATATATGATGGATACTTCAACTCATAGCAGAAGCTGAAGGCTTTGTAAAAGTTCTAAAAACACAGTCTAATTAAAGTTTTCAAATAGATCAGATCTGAAGACTAACGAGAAGAAACGTTTTCAAAGAAGCCCCGAAATTTGGATCAAAATGTGTGGTAAACCAGCAGAACAGATTCCATTACAGGGACATAATCTGCAAGTTATATTATAATAAATAAAGGAAATTTAGATGATATTTATCTACCCGTACTTTCAGCGTTTAGATCGTTTAAATTTATAGCGAATTTCTTAATATAATACCAAACTCTAGTTAGGTCAATCTTTTATAGATATTTTTCTGTTAAGGACTGAATGTAAGACAAGATCATGCAGATTATGAAGATTACAAATATAAATGAGACAAAGTGCATATTAAAATAACAGATTAGAAAAAACCTAGAAACTGAGCAAACAACCATTATTTGAAAAGCATTTCTCTAGAAAAAAATACGTAAATTTAAGAATAAAATTATTTTTCCTGAACTATAATTTAATGCACTTGAAGTAAATATTTTGAAATAGCTCGAAAAATTTAAAACATGTTTTACTGGCTTTTGTTCAACTTACGAATTCAGACAGAAAAAGTCAGATGTGCCCTTAATATATTCGATCTCTTCGTCTGTGAATTTTGGTAATCTTGATGAAGAATATCCTTCCAATGTGCTTCTGCCATCCACTATACTTATAACACGTTCAGGCCAGTTACCAACGTAAATCGGATGGGCATATAATCCAAACTAAGCATACAATTCTTATAAAACTTTAACAAATTTTAATAAATTAATATATCTATCGATATTTATCGCAAATGAACGCAGGAGATTTATTGCTTTCTGCCCACAAAAGGTCTTAATATGTGAAAAATGATTCAAAAGTCGCCAAAAAATTTTGATCTTACTTCTGCTTCTTTTGTAAGTGTTGGATTTGCGAAATTGCAAAGCTTTCAAGTGAAGAATGATTTCGCTTGAAATATCGAATTTATCTCGAAGCAAATAACGTAATTGATTTAAGCTAAAGAAACTAAACAGGTTTATGTACGCACATAAAATAAAATGGAGCAAAAAATAATTAAAGTCCATACATTTTTCAATGTAAAATGTTTAAACATTACAAAACAGATTAACTCATTTATAGAGTTCTAGGTATTTTAGTCTTGGAAAATTTTAAATAATTATAATTAACTAATAAAAGTTTTTTCTGGTTTCAACAAATGTGTTACTTACAGAAAAGTCTAGCATTCTTTGAGCTGCTTCTACATTCTTTTCCGTATCGGTCAGAGGTTCCACCCAAGAGCTATCAATGACAATTGCAGCTCTTCCTAAAATATTAATTCGTTTTTATTAGTTTCAGCTGAAAATTTCAAACACCTGCCTTTCTGACTAGCTCTAAACTCATCATTGTAGATATGATAGGCTTTGGCGTGTGCCAAAATACTAGTATAAGCGCATTGGTAAATTCCTGTGGCAGGAAGCACGTAACCTGGTGCATGATATCCTGATCCATAGCTATAACAAACATCAATAGCTTTATTTATTTTATTTTATAAAGCTTTTAACGCGAAATTTATAATTTCGTAAAATAACACCCCCGCATGGGAATCATAAAAAGAATATACAATTTATTTCTGATTACTGTTCTACATCTTAAATGTTTAATAAATATATTTGTCCATATCCTCTAAACTTAGCGATTATTAAAAGTATCAGCTCACCCCAAAACGCAATATGTATGTGGTTCATTCAAGGTAATCCAATTCTTAATAATATCCCCATATAACTGATAGCAAATACGAGCATAATTAGCAAAGTGGTCTACAATAATTGGGTTTTGCCACCCTCCTAACTCGTGCAGAGGAAGAGGCAGGTCCCAATGGTATATGGTAACGTATGGGGTTATACCATTCTCAAGTAAAGCCTAGAATATTAGATTTCGAGATTTTTGTTATTGGATTATATTATAATTGTGTATATTTTCCTGACTGTACTTTAATTTATTTCAAAAAATTCCTGGGTTTCAGTCAATTTTATTGTTTATTATTTAAAATGTTACAAATACGTTTCGGTGTCTTTCTCCACCATCATCAGTTTGTGTGTATAGTTGTTTCTACCTTCACATTTGACTTAAATGATTAAACGAGTCAAATGTGAAGGTAGAAACAACTATACACACAAACTGATGATGGTGGAGAAAGACACCGAAACTTATTTGTAACATTTTAAATAATAAACAATAAAATTGACTGAAACCCAGGAATTTTTTGAAATAAATTATATTATAACTAAGTAATTACTAACTCACTAAAATTAGTGCAGATTTTATATTTTCAGTGATTGGAATGTTCTTAATTTCATTTTTGTAGCAAGATACATGAGTTGATTTTTAACTTAAGGCGATTTTCAGAATTAAATAACCATATGAAAGAGGTTTCATAAAAAATACACAATAGAAAGTTTAGATCGGTTCAATATACACTTTCAGGTTAAATAAATAAATAATTTCAGAAATATATATAACTATAATATAAAACTAGTACACTGATCCATCCAAGCCTCCAGTACTATGATGTAAATAAAACCGCTGAATATATAAGAATTTTTAGCCAATGTTGTTTGAGTTGATTGAAAATGCAGAATTCTAATAATGCAGATTTACTAATTTGATATTTGCGGTTTTCCTGAAAATAAAGTTACTAATACAGTAAACAAATAACACATGCACTTACTGAACTGACTTAAAATTGTCTTTCTGCTTTAAAATGAATTATTAAAAATTGGACAATTCCGAAGTTCAAAACGGACAAATTTTTGAAGACAATTGCTCTTTAAATGTATATACAAATTAATAATATGAAATGATATCAAAATAAATAGTTTAAAACAAGTGCAATAAAATTTTGGAAAAAAAATTTCATAAGCTTCTTAACTTAAAGAATCTCTCACAAAGATGGATGTGTTATGAATTCCTGTTAATTAATTATAATTTTTATTAAATTTTCTAATTTAAAGAAAATAACGTTATCTGTTTTTTGATAACTTTTGTTACTCTCAAATACAAACGATTGAAAACATTCACGTTACAAATTTATGTTTCTACTTCGTTTACCTCAAATAACTTTCGGTAGTATTGAACTCCCTCCTGATTAATTGTATAATTATTGGCTACACCATCAGGCAAAATTCTGGCCCAGGAAATTGACAGTCTATAATGATTAACTCCCAAATCCTTTAAAAGTTGCACGTCCTCCTCCCATTTATGGTAGGAATCGCACGCTACATCTCCGGTAGCGCCGTTTTCGATTTTCTCTGGATATGTGTGCATAAACCTATAAGAAACATTCAAAAATTCAGTTGCATTATGCATTAAGTTCGTTTAAATCAGTATAATTTGTTAATGTGTGTCATTAAGATTGATTTAAATAACAATCAGCTAATATTTGATTCAAAGTTTTGAAAAGTTTTTTCGTCAACATGTATTTTTGAAAAGGATTAAATTTAAATTTAAGGTGTGGTTCCTCCTTCAAATAGGTCTAGTATAATATCAAAGGGGAGATAACTTAAATGTATTACTTCCTCGTAAGCAAGTTAGGTGTTACAGTAATTTTATTGACTTATGGTTACGTTCATTATTATTACATGTTTTTTACTCTTTTTGTCTATATGCACTTTAAATTATCTGCTTCGTATGGTCATCATTTGGTTTGATTTGAATCACAAACATGCAAATACTTTATTCAGCAAAGTTCAAAGTTTTTACAAGTATGTTTTTCCATTTATTAATTAATAGATAAGATAACTGGATACCTTCCAATATGATTTCACCTTGTGACTCAAATGACGGCCATATCGAACCGAGTCATATACATCATTATCAAGCTTAGTGAAAGATATAGCCTACAAGTCATCCAGGTATGGCGTATACCTAGCAGTGCATCTGATGGAACTGAAGTCGAACAATTCTAAGAGGATATCACCACAGCCATAAGATCCGAAAAAGTAAAGTTCCGAACTGCGATTTTCACGCAAAACTCGGCAAAACGCAACAAGAAAATATCGACAACGTCGGGAACTGTGGAACAGGAGAAAGGAATGATAGAGAAGAGATGCTCTTAAACTATTTGCAAAACGAAAACTTATTCTGCATGAATAGCTTCTTTCAAAAACCGATCCAACGAAAATGGACATGGCTAAGTCCGAGCGGCTTCGTGAAGAACGAAATAGCTTATATTCTTGTAAATAACAAACATATAGTTACAGACTATGTCTTCAACAAATTTAACAGCGGAAGCGATCACCGACTTGTACGAGCCACAATCATCATCAATACCAAAATCGAAAAAACCAAACTAATACAAAAACCGAACCCATACAAATATCGATGAACAGCTGAAACAAGTCTGTTGGACGCAGTACGAGCAGGACCTTTCATCACGCCTTCCTAAAGGGAACCTGCAAAATCTCAAACCGCCATCATCATTCGTACCACCAAGAGAAAAGTATGTGCACTTAAAAAGAACCCAAAAATCCCAAAATTAGCCAAAATACTCTAATAAACTAATGGAAAAGAGAAGAACCCTAAGTTGTGAATCTACCGAATATAGACAGGTTCATGCAGAGATAACCCACCATATTCGAAGAGACATAAAAACTTACAACACCCAAACGATCAAGCAGGTTATAGAATATGAAGGTTCTGAAAAATTCGCTGTCTCCGGGTAAAGTTAAGATCTTTCATTCCAATGTATCCCTGGGTTTCAGTCAATTTTATTGTTTATTATTTAAAATGTTAAAAATGGGGCAGAAAGACCGATAGGTCGATAGCCTTTTTTAGAAATAAAGATGTTTACTACTACTATACGAAACGATAGTTAAGATCTTTAAAATTTCAAGTGAGAACGGAATAATAGTTAGAGACCAACAAGATATCAAGCACTTCATAGCACGTCGTTTAGTTTAGTAATACTATACTAAACTCTATAGTACAATCATACCAAATCCTAACACTGAATTCTACCAAATCCTAACATGAAGAAATTCCCGATATTAGTATGGAAGAAATAAGCGCAACATTAAAGCATGAAAAAGAGAAGAGCGCCTGGTGAAGACAAAATTACCAGCGAGATGTTAAGCAACGGGGGGGGGGAGAGTATGCTAGGGGTTATTAGTGTTCTTTTTAATAAATGTCTAGTTGAGGGCCAGATCCTATCCTCCTGGCAGAACGCCAATGTAATCATATAACCTAAGAAAGGAGACATTAGTAAGATAGAGAATTATCGCTTGCTATAAGCTTGCTATCCCACATGTACAAGCTGCTGACAAAAATAATTGTCAATCGATTAATAATAACTGAACTCGATTTTTATCAGCCCCCAGAACAGGAGGGATTTGGCACGTCGGATCACCTACAGTATCTGCGATCTCTTATTGAAAAAGGCGCAGAATATAACATCCCGTTACACCTTGCCTTCGTGGACTACGAGAAGGCATTTGACTCCGTTGAACTATGGGCCATTTGGGCAGCAATGGAAAATGCTAGAATAGATTCGCGCTACACCAATCTTTTAAAGTTCATCTACAGAAATGCCACACTCCAAGTACATATAAGTGAGGACATAACTACCGATAAAATACCTATAGGGAAAGGGGTCAGACAGGGAGACACAACATCACCGAAGCTGTTCACTCTGGCAATGGAGGATGTTTTCAAAAAGCTTCTCTGGCAGACAAATGATATCAATGTCGACGGAAAATATCTGAATCATCTCCGATTCGCTGATGATATTGTGTTGATTAGTAACAATATAAACCAGTTAGAAACCATGTTGTAACAACTGAACGAGGCATCCAAACATCGTATTCAATTAAATTCTATGTTGCATTTATTATTTAGTTATTTTTTAATTTAAAACCTCACTAATGTGTAGTTAACAACTTACCAATCCCATACGTGTTCACCTTTTCCGCTTTCGTTCCATGCACCTTCAATTTGATAAGCAGCGGTTGCAACACCCAAAGTGAAGCCTTCTGGCAACGGATTTGTGTTAATAACTACTTCATCAGCTGAAGCACTAAAAGAACAATATTAAGTACTCGTATTCTGCTGTAGATATCATTGGCCAAAAGTTACCTGAAGAAGAAAATGCAAAATGATGAGATCAAGAGTTTCAACATTTTTTAAAATACTATTGACCATCAAAGTGTTAAAAGCAATCACTTTATATAAACGGTCTTGAGTGGAGTGATTAATTTTGTTACAAGAATGCGCTATACTCGTATCTATGAGATAACTATATTAACTAAATCATAAACAACTGTAACAAGTGGTTTTATTCGAAAATAATTGAAATCTTATATTAAATCTTTAAGGAATAAAAATTCTGGAATGTGTCGAGTAATATGATTACGTTTTGCCATAAACTTTCTGCAAAACTCTGGAAAGTGGCTGGATCAGTTTAATTTCAGTGTTAATAATAAAAATCCAAATAAAGCTAGTTATGCGGATTATAAAAAATAAATAATAGGTATCTACGAGTATTGAGAAGACTTTTTGTGATGCAGATATGTACTGGATTTTGTCAGACCATCATCAGATACTTTTTTTAATCACGGTCTAAATTCCGTGAAATTTTGTATCTTTACATTCTACATTTCCATGTTGTTAAAGAAGATGAAGATTCCAACTTGAAATTTGAGCCATTTTTCAATAGTGCAGTGGGGAGCACCCAGTAGAACTAACATTGTTTGAACACTTTGTTGACTTAAATTGTTAAGTCAATATGTTCATTGATTTGAATAAATTAAAGCATTAAATAAACACTTGAGCAGATAATTACACATCAAATCAAAATACGTGAAGTTTTGCGTTTATCATTAGATTTTTCGCAGTTTCCAAATTGCTTCCCAGGAAATTTTCATTTTGTCCTGTGCAGCAAAAATGGCCAAACATTTAATTTTACTTACATTTCTTGTAATTTTCAGTGAAACATTTGGATCCCCAGATTTCACCTTCAATAATCGGTATTTTCCGCCAAATTTTAAATTGGGAGCCGCCACTGCTGCCTATCAAATTGAGGGAGCATGGAATGAAGATGGCAAAGGAGTGAGTAAATTACTAAAAATAAGTATAAATAGTCTAAAACCTGATGATTTAGGTGAACCTATGGGATTGGTATACACATACCTATCCAGAAAGGATCAAGCATAATTTTACTGGTGATATAGCTTGCGACAGCTATCACAAATGGCGAGACGATGTGGAATTGCTGAAAAACTTGGGAGCCAGTCATTATCGACTCTCTATTTCTTGGAGCAGAATTTTACCCAATGCTACTATTAATAATATTAATGAAAAGGGAGTGGAATACTACGTAAATCTCTTCAAGGTAGGTGACATTTTATCGGATTGGTAAGCAATGAGTTCGTAAGATTCGTTTCTTTCCATTTGTGCTTGATTGCATTTGTTCTCTATGTATGGGTGCATTTTCTAAGTCAAATTTGAGTAATTATTTTAGGCTTAACTTAATCAAAAGCCAAATTAGTTCCAAGAAATGGGAAAGTGCGGTGTGAGTAAAACTATCTATTAACATTTAGAAGTAAGTACTCTGATTTGGCTTTAATTTTTAAGATACAAAGTTTTATCATATAAAAACAGAAAAAGTAATAAAATAGCGTATAAAGCACATTAAAATTAAGTTTCAACTTTTCATCGACATAGATATTAGATATTGAAATAGTAAAAATATGTAGATATACATTACTTAGAGCTAAATGTGAAGGGTCAAAATATATTATCTGGACTTGTTATTTAATTGTTTATTTTCAGTTTAAAGGATGTTTAATTTTAATGGAATTCGGAGATCTTGACTAGAAACGTTAAGCGTAATGTGATCAGGACGAACTTTACTATGAAGCTTCTAAAGCTCTGGTAATTTAACGCCAGTTTTACGAAACAGATTTAAAGCAACGATTTTAAATTTCTGCATAAATTTGCATTTATTATAGATAATTAAGCGAACTAATCGAATCTATTATTTCACTTCTGGGAGTTGAATGCGGTTAATAAATGCTTTAAATGATCACTTCAAATCGTTGAAAATCTGATGTAAAATTTCTTAGCTGTAAAAAGTCGGGAATTGAAAACTACTATAAAGTGTACGTTTAGAAGAAAATAATAATTAATCAAAGCGTAAAATCTTAGCAGTATTTCTACGTACGTAAGTATTTTTTTTAACAAAAAGTCAATTTGAAATATTGTTAGTAAACGATAAAACAGCCTGAAATGGTCAAAATTCCCAACAATTTTCGACAGTTTTTTTAGGTTTCCTATAAATGTTGTATGCTTATTAGCCACAAATAATCTTTACATATTTCTTTTTTAATCTTTATAGATTATTTGTAATATTGCCATTAGTATTTATGGAATTCTTGTTCTTTGGAACTTTTGTTCAGTAAATTACCCTCAAACAGATAGAGTAATAATTTAGCTCTGTCAGAACTTTAACTAAATAATTAAATCTAAAAACCTAAGAAGAGGAAGTGGACAAGTTCTACGAAAATATCTCGACTGCTAAGAGCTTAGGGCGAGCGAAACACACGGTGATCCTAGGCGATTGCAACGCTAAAATTGGAGAGAAACAAGTGGGAGACCCGTACAACATTGGTTCATACGGCCTGGGCACGAGGAACGACAGGGGACAGTTACAATTAGACTTCATAAATAAGGAGACGATGTTCTGCATGAACACATTCTTTAAAAAGTCCAAGCAACGAAAGTGGACGTGGAGAAGCCCGAATGGACAGGTAAAGAACGAGATTGATTATATCCTAACCACAGCGAAACAACACTGCGCGGATGTATCTGTTCTAAATCGTTTCAATACAAGAAGTGACCACCGGCTTGTGAGAGCAAACATATGCATAAATACTCGGCTCGAAAGATAAAGATGATCCAGGAAAAATCGTCAGCGACCCTACTTCAACTTCAACACAAGAGAGATAAATATAACTCCTACATAGAACGAAAACTCCAACCTGTAGAGACGCTGAAAGATCTAGACCTTAACATCCTACCCGAGAAAATAACTAAGAGCATCCAAACCTCAGTGAAACAAGTATGCTCACTTCAAAAAGGCAGGCTGCTGTCAAAGCTTAGTGCAACCACAATAAATCTGCAAAAGACTGGAAGAGAGATGGATAGAGATTCGTCAGACTACCGAGTCATTGACAAACAAGTAAAGAGAGGGATAAGGAATGATCTAAGAAACCATAACACCCATCTCATACAGCAAGCAATTGAAGACAACCTTAACATGAAGGAATTGAGACAAGAGGAAAACAGACCACACGAAAAATGAGAAATGAACAAGGAACAAGGTAGTGTATGAAAAGCAGGAGATCGTGACCATCATTCAAAGGTTCTACCGAAAGCTCTACAGACAGAAAATGCCAGACACAGGTTACCAGAGATAACAGACCACACATTCTAAATGTGGAATCGGAGGAAATACCGGAGATCGTTATATCCGAACTAGAAAAGGCACTGAGAACTATGAAAAACCGCAAGGCTCCAGGAGAAGACCGCATTACGGCAGAGATGCTGAAAGAAGGAGGAGCAACACTGAAAAAAGCAAACCTCATCCTGCTCAATAAGTGTCTGGAGGAGGGCCACATCCCAGAGGCATAGAGAAACGCCGATGTCAAAATCTATTTCCGAAAGGAGACTGTAGCAACATCGAAATAACAGGCCCATCAGCTTCCTATCTAGCTTTTACAAATTACTTAGCAAGATCCTGACCAAACGCCTGAGTCAAAAACTATACTTCTACCAACCCATAGAACAAGCGGGATTCAGAAAAGGCTATAGCACCACCGACCATATCCAGACTGTGCGGACACTGAAGGAGAAATGTAGGGAATACAATGGCCCTCTTCACCTTGGATTCGTCGACTATCAAAAGAAATTTGACTCGGTAGAAGAATGGGCAGTACTAAATGAATTGGATAAGGCTAGGGTCGACTCACGATACTCCACTCTGATAAAGAGCTGCTACGAGAATGCCACTTTTCACGTGAAGAGAACAGAAGCCCTCAACACAGAAAAGAGTTAGACAAGGAGACTCAATATTACCAAAAATTTTCACCTTGGCTTTGGAGGGAGTTTTCAAGACCTTGGACCGCCTCACCTGTGCAGAGTATGGAAACCTCTCTCACATCCTAAGAAATTTTAAAATCCAATTAATCTAAAGCGGAAGGTGTTCGAGAGCTGCATACTACCGGCCAAGACGTATGGCCTTGAGAGTATAACCTTCACACAAAAAAGTGCCAATTGCCTGAGAGTGTGTCAGAGAGCCATCGAACGTTCAATGCTGGGTACTAGCCTTAGGGACAGAATAAGTAACGATGACATTAGGAGGACGGGAGTCGCAGACGTCATGGAACCTGTGGAAGGAATAAGTGGAGATGGGCTGAACATGTGGCGAGGGACGATATCAAGTGGACCAAGGCCATCCTCCAATGGCGACCTAGGGAAACAAAGAGAAGTGTTGGGTGACCCAACACCCAGACGAGGTGGAGGGATGACATCCAGAGACATCCAAGATGGACTACACTGGAGACAATTGGAAGAGGCCTGCTTTCAGGAGTGGAAGTGGATGGGCTAATAAGAAGACAAGAATATTTTAGCAACTGCAATTAATGGTAATATAAAATCGAAAAAAGTCGGTCTAGAACAATGGCGCTTAATTAATTCTAACTACAGATTATAGGAGCAAGTCAAGAAGATTTAGCAGATATTATTAAAATAAAATGAAGAGTATTTTGATAGTTAAATAAGTATCACAAATGCGGGATACATTTGAAAATAACCAGAAGATGTAAAACTACGAAATACGGACAAGCTTTAAAAATCAGCAAACTTGATTTGTGTAAATTTGCATAAATTTAAATAAAAATACCGTAGAGATTGTTACCAATTAAATAAATTAATAAAAAGTCAGCAGAAATGAATGACTGCTGATATATTATTATTTAATAGGGCTAATTTAAAAATGATTTAGTTATAGTAAAGAATTATTAGAATAAAAAATAAAATAAAGAAGTGAAATAAAGTTATAAAAATGACATTATTCAGCATAATAATGTTTCTGGGGTCTTTGGTTGAACGTTTTGATCAATCGGCCTATTAAAAACATGCAAATATATGCAAAGAAGACTTCTATTGTGAGGTAAACCTAAAATAGATATTGGTAGTCAGAAACCGTTTAAATCTAGAAGATTAAAGAAACTTATTTCCGATAACTGCCAAAATCGCATAATCCAAGAAAGCCATCAAACCTGAATCGGGCATGCATCTTCACCTAAACGAAATATAATTAGTTAAACTGCTGCAGGTCCAAGCTGCCATATGAACTCAAATAATTGCCTAACGTACATAAATGGAACAAATTAGAACGTTCGATTGTATTGAATTCGGATGAAGTTGAACCTACGAAAGTACCAGCTATTGAAAATTCAAAAACTCTTGAACCAGCATAATTCCTGTTTGGTTGGACTTGTCTACTTATTTTACCAAAGGTGTTGCTTAGCACATTAATTAGCTCAGACTATTTAATATTGGCGATAGATTTTTCCTTTTTTAATGCATTTTTACTTCCTCTGTTTGCTTTCTGCATTTGCTTTACAATTTCCCATTATTACTTTTTTAGAAAAGCATTATTCCTGCTAACCGATAGTAAACTGTTTTATTGCAGACATTGCGTGAAAACAATATAGAACCGATGGTAACACTGTACCATTGGGACTTACCAATTACCCTACATGAAATGGGTGGATGGCTTAATCCATTGCTGGCCGACTATTTTGCTGATTACGCTCGGCTTTGCTTCGAAAGGTTTGGAGAGTATGTGAAAACTTGGATTACATTGAATGAACCACAATCTACATGTCTAGGCGGGTAAGAATAAGTTCTTTCAGACAATTTTCCACAATTCCTTGTATCATCAGTAACCAGACAGTTAATTGAAGATGGGGAAACAAAATGATCTACTACAATAGATGTACACATTCATAGTAAAAGTATTTCAGGTATGCTGAAGGTGCAAAAGCTCCAGGATATAAGCATATCGGCGAAGGACTTTATCAATGCGCATATGTTCATGTTTTGGCTCATGCTAAAGCTTTCCATATTTACGACAACGAATTCAGACCAGCCCAAAACGGTATGCGAAATTACAAACAAAACTTAGCAAAAGTTCCAAATTCCAATTAATCCAGGCCGAATCTCTATTGTACTCGACGCTGGATGGCCAGAACCAGCTACGGATGATGAATCCGATTTAGCAGCCGCACAAACCGAAAGAGAATTTGTGGTAATTCTTTTGTGTATATTTTTTTCCAAACTAGATACGTATGAGCATGTTCGATCGTTCATAAATGCATTTGTGTGCCTCATTTGTAACAAATTTAGTCTAAAATTTAATTATTCCACTCTATCTAAGAATGGGAAATATATTTCATAAGTGTTTTTAGTTAGGTATTTACGCCAACCCAATTTACTTGGGAAATTGGCCTGAGGTTGTTATCAAAAATGTTGGGCTAAGAAGTGCCTTAGAAGGTTTAAACCGATCCAGATTGCCTGAACTAACTGAAGAGGAAATTCATTTTATTAACGGCACCTCGGATTTCTTCTGCATAAATACGTAAGTTGAGTTAGTCGAATTACAGAGTGTTTGATAGGTCGGGGCAAATATTTATATGAGTGATATCATTTAAACTTTTTGAAGATTTTTTCAGCTAAACTTCCGAACTCTCTGTGTAGCAAATAATTCAATTAAGTAATTATATTTAAATATTTAATTAATTATTATTACAGCTACTCAACAAATTATTTCACTTCGGATAACGCAGTTAATGAAAGTATTGGAGAACCAAGTTATGCTTTAGATAAAGGTGAGTACAATGCTCAGTTGCACGAGTCTCGTATTTTAAAATCGAGATGTTAAATATATCAAGAAGGTTTGGTAAAGCACATTTTTTTAAATTTCATCAAATATCACACGGTATATGTTTATATAAATTTTTCAGGACAAATGCCTTAATTATCTTATTATAAAGCAAATTTTTAGGATTTTAGTGATTAGATAAAAGTAGGTATAGCGCAGTAAAAAATGTAAAGTAACTGCCTAAACTCACTAACTCAAGTTGTTTTTACTTTATGATAAAACCTGGTCACTTGGGGTATCAGTAAGAGCTTATTTGTTAAATAGGTATTATTTGTTGCTCGCAATGTTATTGAGAAAACAGATTATGTAATAAAGCGCGCATGTTTTTCTTAAGTGCATTGAATATTTAATTTTAACTCTAAATTAAACTTGATTTGATTCGGATCTCTTTATAATAGTAAAAATCTATTTAATAGTAAAAAATTGTGTTTCCGGGTAAAACAGTATTTTACTACTGAGTGCGGCCGTAAAAGGCGCCTACATTCCTTTATAACTTTAATGTTTAGACGTTTTTTTTTAATTTATTTAGTTTAAATTTTTTAATTTAATTTACTTACTATTAAAAAATATTCCTTAAAAAATATATTTTCCGTTTTTCCCCTGAAACTTTCTCAAATTTCAAGTTTAGTTATGAGCATTTCTGCTCTTCTATGATCCGTCTTTTCTTAGCATATCCTTATCCTTAAACTTTCAAAAGCTTCAATTTTCTCTTAAAAAGCTTTGCGATGCTCCATTTGCTTAAATGCATTTTTAAATGTTTTTTTGGTTATTTTTCGGTTATTAGTTGAGTGTTTCAGTGTATTTGTATTAGAACATCTGTTAAAATAATTTGAACTAAGTCCAAAAAAATCAAAAACGAACTAAAACTCTATTTCCAAGAGTAGTTTTGCAGATCATATAAATGGGCAAGAAAAAGTCTCAAATCCAACGAACTACGAAAAATAATACTTTAACATTGTAAATGTTTAAAATGCTTTATTTTAGGCACCAGGTCGTTTATCGACCCCAGCTGGCCCTCAAATGTAACTTGGGTCCATTTGGTTCCATGGGGCTTCAGAAAACTCCTCAAATATGTACATGATCAATACAATCATCCCGAAGTCTTCGTAACTGAGAATGGTTGGGCTGATTTAACTGGACAACTTGACGATACCGAAAGGACCACCTATATCAGTGTAGGAAAATAGGAAAATGCATTTACGATCCAAACATTCGAAATTAAATTAAAAGTGTCTTTGTAAACTAACTTTTAGCATCTGTTCCATATCTACATGAATTCGTTTATTTGTTTTAGGAATACCTCAGTAGTTTACTGGATGCTTACTATGAAGACAATGTGAATGTAACAGGCTACACCGTTTGGAGTCTTCTGGACAATTTCGAATGGACCAATGGATACACGTAAGAGCCTTTTTTGGAAATACAATGAATCAGACATTATTGTGAATTTTTTTCAATCACTTTCAGGCAAAAATTGGGTTTGGTTCAAGTGAATTTTGATAGTGAAGAAAGAACAAGGACTCCGAAGGATTCTTATTACTGGTACCAAAAAGTTATAGAAACCAGATGCCTAGTTGATGAATGTGTCGAGTAGTTTAAAATAAATACTTGTAACAAAATAATAATTTATTTGGGGAAAACATCTAAACAGATTTCAATTGTAATTGATTTTAAGAATTTATATTAAACGATTAAAAATCAGTTAGATACAAAGAAAAATGGAGTTTCACTTTGATTTTCTCAAGAAATTAGAAACACGTATATATTTAAACGTGTTAACAAGCCTTGTATATATTCCGAAATCTAAGAAAAGAAATTTAAACGTACTTGAAACTCTCAAGTGTTTTGTTTCCTATTTTTTTACCTACAAGGTAATGACTAGCAAATTCCGCATTCTCAAGGTGCTGTTGACCTTTAAGCTGTATTTGGAGGGTTAAAATTTAAAAAAAACTAGAAAGTTTTGAGTTTTGTAAATAAAATATCAAACATTATATAAGTGTTTATTCAGTAAAATAGTACAAATTAATCAACAATCTGCCTTGCTGCAATGAGCCTTTTGTACCATTCAGCAGAACTCTTGTACGTTCTGGTTCTATTTGGGCTCTCAAAGTCAACATCCACGATACCAAATCTTTGCCTAGAACCATTTCTGTATACACATTTCTGACTCTACTGCCCAAATACTTACGTATATCCTTGACTCCACTCAAAGTTATCCAGCAAACTCCATAATGTGTATCCAGTGACATTAATTCCATCCTCTACTACAGCGTCTAAAATATTGCTTAAATAGCCCTACAATGTTTATCAAAATCAAATATTTAAAATACAGGTTTGAAGTACCTACCTTGAGGTAAGTGACCCGGTCCTCATCATTCAAGACGCCCGGAACTGTAGACCAGCCGTTTTCAGTTATAACTATTTCTCCGGGATTGTATTTATCCTGGATATAGTTTAGCAAATATCTGATTCCTGGTGGATCGGAGACTAGCCAGGAAGAAGCACTAGTAGGCCACGAAGGGTCAGAACTAGAAAGTGTAGCTGAAATTTGTTTTTTTAGTAGAATTTTTCACCAAAATAATTATCAAATAATTACATTGATCGGAGTAAATACTTGGAGTGCCGATAGGCGCGTCTTCTGTATGTTCAACTATTGTACTGAAATAACTAAAAATACACCTACATTAAATCTACTGGTTTTTTACATTGTAATAAATTCTTACGAATTAAGAGTTAAATAATCAAATGTGCCATTGATGTAGTCAATTTCCTCTTGAGTGAACTGGGGTAATCTGGAAAAAGAATATCCCTCCAATTTGCTTCTGTTTGCCACTCTGTCGATTACAACTTGAGGCCAGTTTCCTCTGTATATCGCATGGGCATACAAACCCACCTAAATGGGTCAATTTACTTTAAATCAGATTTGACCGCAAAATTATGGTTTAATGCAATTTACATTGAATTCAAATGCTCTCTCGCGCGCTTCTATGTCTTCAGTACTGTCGGTCTTCGAATAGAACATTGGAGATGGAATGTTTAAAGCAACCTTTCCTCCTTGTTCCTGTTTAAATTCTTTTTCGTAGATCCGGTATGCCTTTGCGTGAGCCTTAATTGTATTGTAAGCGCATTGATATACTCCATCGCCAACTAAACTTTTTCCTGGCGCAAGTGAGTTCTAGAAATTAAATGATATGTCATGTGCAGGAAGACCGAAAAATTTAATTATGGTCTTTTGTTTAATCACAGAACTTTAACAATATATTCTTACTCCACCATATCCCTCTAGGCAGGTTGCCAAAGGTTCATTAAGAGTAATCCAGTATTTCACAAAAGGCCCAAAATGTTCAAATACAACTCTAGCGTAATCTCCGAAATAATCTGCGATTTGTGGATTTAACCAACCTCCCAAATCTTCCAGATACTGTGGTAGATCCCAATGATAGAGAGTAACGATTGGCTCTATATCATTCAACTGCAATTCCTGCAAGTAATATTACTAACTAGCTGCAGTGTCTTTTTTATCAGGAAAAGACTTACCGCGATTAAACTAAGATAGTAGTCAATTCCAGCCTGATTAATTTCATTTGGGGTGCCATTGGGCATGATTCTTGACCATGCTATGGAAAATCTGAAAATTCAACAAATCGAAGTCTGATATCAAAATGTAACACGTTTGTTTTAAATTATACCTGTAAATATCCACTCCTAAATCCTTCAAAATTGCTACATCTTCCCGATATTTGTGGTAGGAGTCGCATGCGACATCTCCCGTAGAGTTATCTGCAATGTGACCTGCACAAGAAAGGATATATTTTGGCAATTAAAACTATTGGCTTAAATTACCCGCTTCGTGAACGAAGTTATCCCAAATACTTAGTCCCTTTCCATCTTCATCCCAGCCACCTTCTATCTGATAGGATGCAGTGGCAGCTCCAAACTTAAATCCGTCTGGAAATTGTTTTTCAGCGGCAGCACTAGAAGGAAAAACTTTCCAGTCAATAACATATTTTTTTGAGCTTGCTTTTTTTACTTTTTTCATGCGAGTTGATTGTTATTTTCGAACCTGTATTAGAATTGCAGTATGTTTTTAATTTTAGCACATACTCAAAATTTGATAGTCAAAAAATATATCTCGACAATTATACTCATTTAAACATATATTGAAAGCAGATTGAAACGAGCTTCGGTCATGGTAAATCACTATAAAAAATAAGATATTTATTTGAACATTGCAATAAAAAATATCCTAGAGATTATCTCAATACGTGTTACTACTATCCAGTAGCTCTAGAGTCGAAAGTTAATATATAATATTAATAATTTAATTAATCATTGAACCATTCCTCATTGGTACTCTCAGAAACGTTAACTGCTTTAGTTAAAATTTGTTACTGAAGAGAAAAATAAAAGACCGTTTCATCATTTCTCAGCTAGTCTAGCAAGCTTTTTATTGCTTAAGACTATCCTAAAACCGTTTAATACCGTTTTAAGAAAGTATTCCATAACATATCCTTATGAAACTTTTAATAACCTTAAGTTATTGATCATTACCTTTTTATATACCTATATTTTACTCAATAAGACTGTAGAAACTGAAATTGGCAATTATCTCCAAGTAAACATAATAATTTTAATGCCTTTCAGGCATCACGAATAAATAACAATAATAATTTTTAATGCCAACAATATTATGATAATTCACAACAGAGCATCGCACAGCAAAGAATAGTCCTAAAATACAAATCTCATAAAGTAGATGCATTTAAACTGCGCCCACTGATAAAAAATATTTCTAGATCTAGTTAAATTTTTGGTGTCTCTGATGTTTACTATCACGAAGGTCCGCTCTGTGTCTGGTCACCAATGTCTTATTGAGATCATGCATATCCTGATAAGTAAGAAACAAATTATGCTTCCTCCTGATAAATAAAATAACCGTGACGAACAGGATTAAATGAATGTTTAAAACGCACAGCATCAGAACCGTCTTCAAACCGACAAAAGCAATTAGACAGAGCCTTAGATCAGCCAAAAACAAAAGAGATCTTTTAGCAGGAGCTTGGGCCTACAGGATTTCATGCAGTTGCGATTCAGTCTACATTGGGGCATCTGATCCAAATTAACCTAAACTAACAACAAGCTTGCGGATCACAAGAGAATCCGCAAATTGGGATAGACGGGAAAATTTGCTGTTTCACAGCGCGCTCTAATCGAAGGCCTTCAAATTCTCCTCTTCAAAGAGGCAGATGTTTTAGACATCACTTCTTTCCAAGATTTTCGTGGGAAGCTATTAATAACACTCAGATAACCTCAACAGAAAATAAGAAGTTAGTGTGTTAAACCAGAAATCGAAGCGGACATTGCCTTGCTCGCGTCTGAGCCCCACTCGCTCTTGTTGCCCCACTCTACCCCACCATCGCTCCAGAAGTACAAAATAATATAAATACAGCAGTAGCACGACATGAAATACCAATCATCGGAGAGAGACACTGAAGACAACTTCAACTGTTACCTCACCACTTCGGAAATGTTCACCGCAGATCCAATGGTTCCAACTTTTTTTAAAGTAAAAACTGTATGATACTTGAGCATTTCCATTAAGAGATATTTGCATGTATCCAAGATTTTAGACATTTCTTAATATACTATCAGGCATATGCATAATGAAAGAATTAACATCTACGAAAGTAATTTTTGCTCAACAAATGTCGTTTATATTTTAATGTTGATTGAATAAATATGCATATAAAATGTTAGCTATTTGATAGCATCAATTGACTTTAGAAAAACATTATTCGCATCTACATATTCATCTAGTATTAGTTTAGTCAGTCTAGTATTAGACGCTGTTTTTTTTTACCTTAATGTATTAATATTAATTAATTATGCGCGTTTCATTCTTTTCCATTCAATCAACTTGAATTATATCCAAAATGATTCAAATGTTACTCAATTGAAAAAATTTCCAGATGAAACATCACATAGTACCAAACATACGATAAATAGAAAATGTTAAGCGGCAGACTTCTAATAAATTAAAGTATACGTCAAGTAAAAAATAGGAGTACCTTACTGCCAGGAAAAGCACAAACAAAAAATCAATCGCTGACATTCTCTTTGAATAAGCATTCAAGACAGACACGTTATACAAATGAAGTATTTAAAGAAATATACTTATATTATCATTACAGAGGTTTTCGAATAGTCATCAAGGATTTTTAATTTGTTTTAAGTGCTTAACAAAATTAGGGAATGCCGTTCAAGTACATTATTATTGAGATATAATGGCTTTTACAAGCAAGATAAAAACTATTACTAATACAGGATGCTGAAAAATTCACGCAAAAAGATGTTTTTGTCAAACATAAGAAGCATTTTTTACAGATGTTTAAATTTCAGGGCACGTCAGTGTGAAAATTTCTGTTCTTTATCCGAATCCTTTAACCCGATTATTTTATTACAATTTTTTAAAAACTCGTACAGTTTTCAGTACGGTTTTTTCGTTTTGCTCAAATGTTTCCTTCGATAAAACAATTAAATAAACTGAATGTTGTTCTTGCTATATTTGTAAAACAAAGAACTTTGCTTAGTTCTGGTTGAAAACTGGTGTATGTAGATATAAATTAAATTACTTCAAAATATTCGAAGAATTTACCAATATTAAGAAGACATAGACGTATTCTTTTACAAGAATTTTAAGGCACTTGAATTTTTCATTTACTTCCGCCCCAAAATACAATTTTTGCCCAAAAGTAAAGTAAAATGAGAAGCTATGAATTTATGTAAAACGAATAAAAATCAGTTAAGTATATGCAAATATGCAAACACCTTTTCGTCATTGAACGAAATTTTCGAAATTCTTTGAACTTAAAGAGCATAATTTTCAGAATTTTTATCTGAAAATGGGTACCTTTGTTTTTAGTTTAGATATTGCGTAAATGTATTTTTTAAATTCATACATACCATGGTAGAGCGCCGTGGTAAATCGCCAGAATATGTTCTACAATCTTGAGAATGGTCCAGTTACCAAAACCCTTTAATAATGGTTTTGCTTATATAAAAATGTTTTTCAACGTATAATCAATTATTATCTCTATCTATCTATCTATTATTTATGTATAATCTATCAATTCACTTTATTCTTCCGCGTATTCTGAAGCTAGAAGGAGAAAAGCATGGTTTTTGATCTAAAAGAAATCGGGATTATTTTGAAGTAGGTACCAAAATACGTGGTATCCTTATTAAGTAAAACAAGTGTAGTTTTATTTGAAATATTTTTACTCTAAGGTGAATATTTGAAAAGCGGAGAAAGCTCGACATAAATGAGCTAAGAGTGAGAGACTTAATTTGTACATTTAATTTACTTTTCTCTTGTTACCTGACTTACTGAATTATTAATTAGGTATAAAAAAAATTTAAAGAACAATATAAAACATGTATTTTCTTCTTTCTAATCACGAAGGCAAAATTTGTTTGATAGTTGTATTAGTATATTTCAACGCAATATCCCGGGCTGGCTTTGTGCATTGTATTACTTTCAATAAGTTTTTATTAATGAATATTATGTAATATGGACAACAAATTTCGGGAAATAAAAATATTTCCAAGTAAATTACAGACTTTGTCTACAATAGGTTTATCTAGTAGTAGTAGTAGTAAACATCTTTATTTCTAAAAAAGGCTATCGACCTATCGGTCTTTCTGCCCTTGTTTAATACATGTAGTCTTAATCTAAATAAAAAAACAAATATGAAAATTCTCTTATTCTAGGTTAACGATATTACTAAATAAAATTTCAGTGGCAAGAAGAGATTATTTTATTGTCCACTAGTCAGTTGCGTTTGTAAGTGTTCGAGTAGCGTTAATGTAGGGAAACGGAAGCGGGATTGTCTGGTTGGTCTTGTAAGGCAAAGGGGATTCAGTATGGTCCAGTTGTAGGGGTTGTTTGTCCATTTTGTCTGTAGCTGTATGAGTCTTTCCGAGATCTTTGTCATGTTTGTGCGTTCGTATAGTAGTTGGGTGGGGGGGTTGTGTAGTGGGTTTTGGGGGTGTCTTATTCGTGTTATTAGTCTTAGTGCAATTTGTTCTGTTGTTTGTGTATAACGTTTTGTCCTTTCTGTTCCGTTGGTCATGAGTATATGTCCAAAGTCTAGCAAGGGTCTACAAATAGCTTTATATATTTTGGTGGCGGTGTTTGTGCTGATTCCTCTGTCTTTGTAGGTTAGTGATCGGAAGTGTTTTGTTCTCTTTATTGTTTCTGCCCTGATGTTTCGTATGTGTTTAGTGAATTTAAGTTTGTGGTCAATTGTGATTCCAAGGTATTTTACGTCGTTTTTTGGTTGTGTCGTTTGGCCGTCTGCAGTTATTGTAGGGGAGTCAGCGTTGAGTCTGTGGTTTGTGAGCAGACGTTGGTTTTTTGACGCGTTTGGTGTTAGTCTCCATTTATAAAACCATGTCATTGTGTTGTTTGTTAGTGTTTGGAGTCTTTGAGCTGTTCTCTCAGTAGTTTTGTCATGTACAATAAGTGTCGTGTCGTCTGCGTATTGTAATATGTATGCCGATCTGTCGATTTGATTTTTGTCTGGTAAGTTGTAATTGTATATGTCATGGCAGTATATATTGTAGAGAAACGGTGAGAGCGGGGATCCTTGAGGGAGCCCTTGTTCAGGGGAAAAAGAAAATGACAGTGTTTTGTCAATTCGTACTTGTAGTTGTCTGTTTTCTAGTAAGTTCTTTATGGTGTGTAGTAGATATGTTGGTGTGTGTAGTTTGTATAGTTTATATAGTAAGCCTCTATGCCAGACACTATCAAAAGCTTTGTTAATGTCCATAAACAGGCAAGCTGACTTTCTGTCAGTTAGGTAGGTTGTTTGTATATTGTTAGTCAGAGTGAAGAGTGGGTGAATAGTCGAGTGCTGATGTTTGAATCCGAACTGATACGATGGTATGTACTTTCCGACAAGTTTTCCCAGTCGCTGCCCTATTATGTACTCAAAAACCTTGCTAAGTACTGGTAGCAGTGTAATTGGTCTGTAATTGCTCGGTTGTGTATTGTCCAGTCCATTTTTGGGTATAGGGATTATTAAGCCGTTTTTCCATGATTTTGGGATTCTGCCATTTGTGATGCAGTTGTTCAATTCAGTTAGGATCAGTTTGTGTGTTTCTTGAGTTAGGCTTTTCAACGCTTTAATTTTATCTTTCCTCGGTGCAGTGTTTTTGATGTGCGCTAGGGCTTCATCGTACTCTGTGTCTGTGATCAGTGCGCAGGCATAGTTTGGTGAGTTGTTAAAATAGTTCAAGTACCAGTCGTTGATCAAGTTCCAGTTGTCATTGTCGAAGTTAGGGTTTGTCGATATGCTGAAGGCCCTTTGTCTGTGTAGCGTTCTATTCCGTTTTCGTCAATTGTGTCAGTAGTGCCAGTCTTCCTGTATTGCGCCAGTTTCTTAATTTTTCGCCAGTATGTTTTGCCTTTGTCCTTCTGTATTTCTTTACATGTTTCTAGCCATTTGTCTTGTCGGTATTGTCCAATCAGAGTTTTAATGTTTCTGTTAAGTTGGTTCATTTTCTTTTTAGGTCGTTATTTTGAGTCTGTGTATATAGTCTGTACAGTTCTCTCTTATGTTTTATTAGTCTCAGTATGTATTTGGGTAGTGTATTTCGGTAGAAAGCATTTTTTATTTCCGGGCTAAATTTTCCTATGGCTAGTGAAAGTTGTTGTTGTATGGTTTCTATTGAAATGTGCTGTGCTTGAGATTGAATGTAGTCGTGTATATGTTGTTTCACTTTGTCTATGTCAGTCTTTGTTAGGTTTAAGTTTTTCTCTATAGGAGGTGTATTGGAGGTAGGTTGCGTATGTTGTAAGTCTATGTTAAACGTAATAGCCAGGTGGTCGGATCCAAGCTCGTTGGTTAAGTTTATGTTGTTGATGGTGTTTGTCAGGTTTCTTGTGTGCAGTAGAACGTCTGGTGTTGAGTCTGGGTTTGCGGGCATCAGAAAAGTTGGTGGGGTGTGCTGTTTTATAAAGTCGGAATTTTGTAGAAATCTTTTAAGCTGTTTCGTTTTGCTTTTGTTCATATTAAAGTCGCCTACAATTATTGTATATTTATAGATGCTCGCTTTAGTCAGTATGTTTTGTTCTAGGTTGGAGTGTGGGTGTATGTATGTCAGAAATATGTGTATCAGGTCGTTTAAGTAGGGTAGCGTAAAATGTAGACAGTCGTTCAAAGGGTTGTTGAGGGAAGGAGGATTTGCTCTTCCAAGTTTATATGTTGGTTTTAGGAGAGCTGCGACCCCGCCCCTGGCATGATTGATGGTATTTCCATGCCTATAGATATACTGCCAATTTCTGTACGTTGGTGTTTGTCCTAGTTTGGTTTTAGTCTCTACAAATATGCAGCAGTCTGTGTCGTTTTGTTCTATGTAATTGTAAATAAGTGGTTTTTTGCTGTTAAGTCCGTTGATGTTCGCGTAAAGTACTTTCAGATTGAATCTTGTATGCTCGTTACTGTCTGTCTCACTTGTTCGCAAGGTTCAGTTGGAGAGCGTCCCTCGGGCAGGAGCATGTCAAACATTAGGATGTATACATGGTTAGGTTTATCTATTAAATAGATAGTTATATTTTTGATAAAGTTTTACTGAATTCAAAGTTATTTTGTTTTGAATGGTTTAGCTTCAATCCTAAAAAATTAATTTCGTTACTTTTGTGATTATATTTTATTATTTTCATCAAAATCTGTGCAATTTAAACAACAACCACCAAACTAAAAAATCTCTAAAGCATATCTTAAATAAAGTAATTTTGCTTGTCTAGAAAATTCTGGAAAATTATCTTTTCTTTTGATTCTATCTTTTCTGATACACGAAGAACATCGACTAAATTGAGACAAGAAGGTTGTCCCTACACTCTACACGATGTAAACGGATATTTGAGAAAAAGAAACGTTAAACTCATATGAATAGCGATTTTTTGAAAGCTATAAAGTATTATTTAAATTCTGCTGACATATTCGGAAACACGCTGGTGTATTGCAGAATTTCAAACAAAATCCAATGTTGCAGAAAAAATACCAAAAATAACGCAATATATGTTTTCAAATGAAAACCTGAATAAACAATGTTTAGCGGTAATCTATATTATGAATATAGAAAATATTAAAACCTAAATTTAGGTAAAAAAACCTTTATGTAGTTAACATATCGTATTTTGAGCAGATTATCAAACTCAGAAAAAGATCGCTTTGTTCTTCCTTTTTAGAAACTATTACTAAGTTAGATTTGGAAGATCTTAAAGTGTCAGTTTTTATTTCATTTAATCAGGCTTAGATACTAGAAAACCTTTATTGTTAATTTTTCGAAAGCTATTTAAAATAAGCATGGAATGTTGAAATAAGTATATATTTAAACGCATAATATTATTCGCTGTACAGGTGCCTTAACAAGCCCTGTATATTTTTCGCAATACAGGCAAAATACATACAGTACAACGGTACTCGAAATTCTTCAAGTGTGACGACTTAAGTATTTTGTTTTCTAATTTACTAGCCACAAGGTAATGACTGGCAAATTACTCATTCTTAAGATTCTGACCATTCATCTATATTTGAAGAGTTAAAAATAAATAAAACACCAAACATTATATAAGTGTATATTCAGTTAAATAGTACAAATTAATCAACAATCTGCCTTGCTGCAATGAGCCTTTTGTACCATTCAGCAGAACTCTTGTACGTTCTGGTTCTATTTGGGCTCTCAAAGTCAACATCCACGATACCAAATCTTTGCCTAAAACCATTTCTGTATACACATTTCTGACTCCACTGCCCAAATACTTACGTATATCCTTGACTCCACTCAAAGTTATCCAGCAAACTCCATAATGTGTACCCAGTAACATTAATTCCATCCTCTACTACAGCGTCCAAAATATTGCTTAAATAGCCCTATAATGCTTATTAAAATGAAAGGTTTAAAATACAAGTTTTAAGTACTTACTTTGAGGTAACTGACTCTGCCCTCATCGTTCAAGATTCCCGGAACTGTAGACCATCCGTTTTCAGTTATAATTATTTCTCCAGGATTGTATTTATCTTGGAGATAGTTTAGCAAATATCTGATTCCTGGTGGATCGGAGACTAACCAGGAAGAAGCACTAGTAGGCCATGAAGAGTCGAAACTTAAAAATGTAGCTAAAATTTGTCTTTTAAGTAGAATTTTTCACAGAAACATTCATCAAATCATTACATTGATCGGAGGAAATACTTGGAGTGCCAATGGGTGTTTCTTCTGTATCTTCAACTATTGTACTGTAATAACTAAAAATGTACCGTCGTAAAATCTACTAATTTTTCACATTGTAATACATTCTTACGAATTAAGTGTTAAATAATCAAATGTTCCATTGATATAGTCAATTTCCTCTTGAGTAAACTGAGGTAATCTGGAAAAAGAATATCCCTCCAATTTGCTTCTGTTTGCCACTCTGTCGATTACAATTTGAGGCCAGTTTCCCCTGTATATAGCATGAGCATATAAACCCACCTAAATCGTTCAATTTCCTTTAAATCAGATGATTTTATCGCAGAATTATTGTTTAATGCTACTTACAGTAAATTCAAATGCCCTCTCGCGCGCCTCTATATCTTCAGCGCTGTCGGTCTTCGAGTAGAACGTTGGAGAATGAATGTTTGAAGTAACCTTGCCTCCTTGTTCCGGTTTAAATTCCTTTTCGTAAATTCGGTAGGCCTTTGCATGAGCCTTAATGGTGTTGTAAGCGCATTGATATATTCCATCGCCCACTAAATTTTTCGCAGGAGCAAGTAAGTCCTAAAAAAAATAATACGTTTTATATTCCTTAAATTTAAGAGACTTTAATTTTGAGTTATTTAAAAACCGCTTATAATATTCTTGCTCTTCAGATTTTTTCTTTCCTAGAGTTTAGAAAAGAAAAAAATATGCAAAACTGATTACAATAAGATCTAGATTGCAAAGTTCGAAATATAAAGAGACATATTACAATAAAGTACAACTTTTTAATATGACCGAATGACGACCTAAGAAAGATGTAGTGAAATTTATATTTATTTGTATTCCGATATTAGCTTCAAAAAGTATAAAGTATACAAATAATTATAGAAAAAATTATATGAAAGGTGTTATTACAGCTTAAAGAAAAGAAGAATCAAGGAAATTAACAATTAATCTGAAAATCCACAGTAGAAAACAAAGCTGATAATGTGGAACGGAGAATAGGTTTCTATAATATTTCTAAATAAATCCAAAATATCCAGTTTATTTACGGCTTTAATTATAAAAACTTTTTTTCAAATAATTTCCTATAATGGATTTTGGAAGATTATAAATCTTGTTCAGTAAATTACCCTCAAATAGATGGAGTAATGAGTCAACCATGTCAAAACTTTAACTAAATAATCAAACCTTAGCACCGTTTAGCAAAAGCAATTAATGGAGGTAGAGAAGAAGGAACCGTAAAACGACGATGAATGAATTAATGATATTAGAAATCATAGAAGAAAGTTAGGAACATTGAATATTTTATTATTGGATTATTATGGATTATTTAAGCAAAATAAAAAGAAGTTGTACGAAAAATCAACAAAGCAAAATACATATAGGATTGATACTCAAGAATAATTAATTTTACTTCAATTAAGCTGCCATTGAAGCATTGAAGAGGCAATATAGCTTCAATTACCGCTAATGATATATTACTATTCTTATTATTATATTATTTTCCCCATATATGCCTATAATTAGCAACACGTGAGTGAATTTTATAAATTGTGATAAGATATGATGCCGCAAATTCTATATTACTTTATAGTTCTGTATTTATTTTATACAGCAAATTAGTATTTAGCTTATTGATACACTAGAAAGATGATTTAATGAAAATTATTTTTAAAAGTCAATTAATAAACATTACTAATGCAACTGTAATATCGCGATAATTGTGCTATAAAATATAAACATTTTTAACTAAATTAAATGAAAAACTAATTAAAGACTATTAACTGTAATTTGCTGTTTTTGTGTCTCGGTCCAGTTCACTTAGAACCTGTAGAAATCAAACTAACCGACATTAAAAATTGAAAATGAAAATATACCGACATAATACACTCTGATGATTCTTAATATTATTTAAAAGGGTATTAAAAAGTTAGTTTTTTATTCAATTGGGTGAGACTTTTATCTTTACTGAACACCTTGAAATGTTTGAATAAGAACGAAACGCTAGAAAATTTTGCAAAATTGGCATCAAACACAATTGGTTAGTTTCAACATAGAGTTTCTTCTAGAATGTTGGCCTCCTCTAAAACTCCCTTTTTTAGCTCCTTATTCATGGCGTTGGAGCCTCAATATGCTACAGTAAATAAAAAATTGAGTACCCACCAAGATTTATAAGGTGTTTTAGAAAAAATATTTTTTTGTCTAAAAACAAAAGTCTTAAAGACACCGCTTTGGAAACTAGAAACGTCGAAAGCTGGTTGTAATAAATTGAAAATTCAGAATTTTACGTACACCATCTATTAAGTAAACTAAATTTAATCCGTTTTTATCAACAATTAAACAAATATCTACTATTCCTCTTACGTATCTTGCGATGAAGATCGAGGTCTATGTAAAAAAGGTTGCATGTTTTGTTTCTTAGGCCTCTTGTTTTGTTAGGCGTGTTTTGTTGAACGTTCTTAATAAAATAATTGTTCTACAATGGTAAATCTACTTTTTACTAACTACCTGGATGCCGACCAATTGTTTGTCTACAGATCTGAACATTTTTACGATCAAAATTGTTTTCGTCAAAACCGATTTCGACGGTCGAATTGTAAAAATATTCTTCGAATATTAGCTGAGACACATGAAAATATTTGTTATGAAAGTGGATGAAAATATTGCAAATATCTAATTCAGCTCCACTTAGCAAGATAAGAACTGAAAAATTCTTCTTTGCCTTTGTGTTTTTAAATCTTTTTTTGCAACAGTTTATTTGATGTTTTAGAGAACGTGGCACATTTATTTCGTTATAAAATATAGATGGAAATATATTTAATATTTAGAGAAGTGCAGAGTTAATTATGTGTAAAAATGGTGAATAGTGTTACCTAATTTAGAATTAAAATTTTACTTTTTCTTACCCCTCCATATCCCATAGTGCAGATTGCCAAAGGCTCATTAAGAGTAATCCAGTATTTAACATAAGGCCCAAAATGTTCAAATACAACTCTAGCGTAATCTCCGAAATAATCTGCGATTTGTGGATTTAACCAACCTCCCAAATCTTCCAGATGTTGTGGTAGATCCCAATGGTACATAGTAACGATTGGCTCTATATCATGCGACAGCAATTCCTGTAAGTAATATTACCAACTAGCTACAGTGTCTTTTTTATCAGGAAAAGACTTACCGCGATTAAATTAAGATAGTAGTCAATTCCAGCCTGATTAATTTCATTTGGGGTGCCATTGGGCATGATTCGGGGCCATGCTATGGAAAATCTGAAAATTCAACAAAGAGTAGTCTGATATCAAAATGTAACGCGTTTGTTCTAAATGGTACCTGTAAATATCCACTCCTAAATCCTTCAAAATAGCTACATCTTCCCGGTATTTGTGGTAGGAGTCGCATGCGACATCTCCTGTAGAATTATCTGCAATGTTCCCTGCAGAAGAAACGATATATTTTTGCAATTATATTTATTGGCTGGAATTACCAGATTCATGCACGAAATTATCCCACATGCTTGGTCCCTTTCCATCTTCATCCCAGCCACCTTCTATCTGATAGGATGCAGTGGCAGCTCCAAACTTAAACCCGTCTGGAAATTGTTTTTCCGCAACAGCACTAAAGCACAGAACTTTTTGGTAACAAATTTTTCATTTCAACCGCGCAATTTCATTTATTGTTCGACCGAAAATTGACTGTTATTTACATTTTTAGCTTAGATTTCGCAAATTTGAAAGAATGCGTCTTTACTTGTTTGTTGTTGTTTATTACAAGAGAAATTATTCCATAAATTAATATAAACCCAAGTGGAAAGTTTTCCTGAAGGAAAACAGTTGTTATTGAATTAAGCTTATTTCCTAAAATAATAAAACCTCCTAAAGTACGTGTAACATACATGACGCATATAATGAATAAAAATGAGTTAAGAGGCATCATATTAATAAAGTAAAATCAAATAATAAAATAAAAATGAAATAAATCATTAGCAAAAAACAGAACATAAAATTAAAAGAAATTACCTTGTTGCAAGGAAAACAACAATAAAAAAAACAGTCGCTGACATTTTAGTTAGGCAAGCATTAAAGACACGCACTTTGTAAACATGAGGTATTTAAAGAAAGATACTTATATTGCTATTATAAATGTTTTCAAATGGTCATCAAGGACTTTTAATTTGTTTTAAGTGCTTAAAAAATTTAGGGAATGCCGTTCAAGTACATTGTTATTGAATTTATTGGTTCTTAAAAGCAAGATAAAACTATTACAAATATAAGGTGCGCCAAAATTCACGTGGAATAGTTTCTATATTTAAAAATGGCAAAATAAGTTTATTACCTATGTTTAATACATACATCATCATAATATTTGTGAGCGAACGTGAGTGTGAAAGTTTAAAATATAGTTTTGTTAAAATGCAAATAATTGTAGTCCCGATTTTTTTAAGCCGAGTATTTTTAACTCGTATAGCTCTAAGTACAAAATATAAATTCAGCCGATTTATATTATTTTATTTTGCTCAGATGTTTTTTTTTGACAAAACCATTAAAACCATTTTTTTCTCAGTTTGTCTCAGAACAAGTTGGGTGTTGGTACACAACATGTTGGTACATATTCACGAAACTCTACTGTGATTATATTTTTCATTTACTTCCGATCCAAAAGACAGATTTTTGTCCAAAAACGAAAGAGACGTAAAAATTAAATTAACGTAGTAAAAAGTTTTTATTTGTAATTTTTATTTCAAAATATTCCTGGGTTTCAGTCAATTTTATTGTTTATTATTTACATACAACAATAAAATTGACTGAAACCCAGGAATATTTTGAAGTGAATTGGAGTACAGTCACGAAGGTATACGTAACGATAATGTAATTTTTATATAAAATAAAATTATTTTGATTAAATCTACTACTACTACTACTAAATGAGTTTCAAATTTTGTCGGAAAAACAAAAGTCTTTCCGTCGAGGCGCTCTTGAAATTGTTAGTTAAACCGTGAAAAATTTTATATATAGACATTCACAAAAAAATGTACAAAATCCACAGAAACTAAAAAATACGTTTTAGCATATCGATTACTGTCGGGCAGTTCTGAAAATGCAGTATTTCTGTACATACAGACTTTATGCACATTTTTCTTTTGACGACTACCTAATTAACTTTGATCATTCGACTTCTGTAACCCCCAGCATATTTGCAATATCTCATTATGGTTCTTTATGTATACGAAATCAAAGTTATATTTTTTACTTTTATTAGTGAAAACAATTTTAAATATTTACTTTTTGATTTTGAAAACAGTTTTTTAACTCAGATAATTTGAAACAACATTGCTAAATATAACTCGCTTGCAACTATTTTTTTTCATATAATCGTTTAAAGCATCCTTTATTTAAAAAACGAGCCTTAATAAAAAAAAGGTTCATCGGCCACACCCCCATAAATACTTGTTAAAACCGATTTGGCAGCGTTGAAGTGTCAATCTGGCATTTTACAAGTGACGTTTGTCCACGCATCAGTACAACATGGCTGGTGGGTAGATTATTATTTTTATTTATTTTGACATCAATTTTTTATGGGTAAATTCTGTTTTTCAGACCTTCTTCCTAAGGTAACATGTACTTATTGTCAGGAAGACATTAATGGGGTTCGCGTTCAGTGCTGTGAGTGTCAGGATTTCGATATTTGTTTGCAGGTTAGTTCCTAGTTGGGGGCCTTGAGCCCTGGTACATTTTGGGGTAATGTTTCAATTAAATCGTTTGTAGTGTTTTGCCAGTGGAGCAGAAATAGGCACCCATAAGAATGACCACCCATATAGATTTGTGGTAAGCAACATTACAGAGGACAATGTATTCTTTGTTTACTAAGTTTCTCATATTATTTTAGGATCATGGCTCTGTTAGTATATTTGGTGGGAGAGGATCCTGGACTGGAAGAGAACAGCTGAAACTATTAGAGGCCGCAGAATTATACTCATATGCCAATTGGGACTTGGTAGCAGAACAAGTAGGAACCCGAACAGCAGAAGGTAAATTTGTTGTTTACAAAATGACTTAGGTTTTAAACGGCGGCTGATATTTGCAGAATGTAGAGAAGAGTTTACAGCTCGATACCTGGATGGAAATATTGGGAAAGTAATGTGGGGCAATGTTTCCAAGCCTAATTTGATTATTAACTTGGCTGAAGATGAGGGGCCATTATCTCCAGCTGCTTTGGCAAAACTGCCTCCTTTGGACGCCACATTGGAAGAGGCTAAAATATTGGGTTACAAACCACATAGGGATGATTTTGAGAGGGTATGTACTAGGTGGAGAATTTTACAAATAGTCAAATTTACTGATGTAATGAATTATTTTTCTAGGAATACAATCCAGAGGCTGAACAGTTAGTTGCCCATCTTCAACTAGAAGATAACACAGACAGCGACGTTGAAAGAGTTTTGAAACTGGCAGTTGTCGATATGTATATTAGAAGACTAAGGGAAAGACAACGAAGGAAAAGAATTGTTCGAGATTACCAGTTGGTTGCTAAATATTTCGACAATTTAAGGCGAGATCCCTCCAGGCCATTATATCCGAAGGAACAAAAGTGAGTAAATGTTTTAGCAATAATAAATTCACATTACTTGAGTATAATTGCCGTGCTCCTTACATTGATGGAAAGACAGCATTGCGTAAAATTGCACTTTATAAACAAGCAAGTCAAAAGGAAGCATCGGTGGCAGATTGAAATGATCTAATTTTTTAAATAAATTATATCGACGTTGTGTATGAATGTGTTTCTGGAAAATGTTAGTTTTGTAACACTTTAAGCGCTTCTGTCCAAACGTGGGAATAATATTATTTTGTGTTGCTTTATTAGTTCCAAGCACATTGACTATAAACATAAACATTTGCTATTGCTATTCGTACTTTTATTAGTGTACGATTTGTTAAATCAACTGACGCCTCAAACAAAATGTATCAAATTTTGTTTAACAATCTTTTCAACTGTGCGTTTCAAATTTCCAAACTAACCGAAATTCCTCACCAATGTGTAAATGGTATTTGAAAAGCCCGTGTTTTTTGACTTGCTTAAATGTGAGTGGTTTAAATCCTTAACATTAAAGTTTAAAAAGTGTGAAGTTTAACCAATGCAAAACTGTAGTACTGAATTTAAGATTATATATTTTTTTTGTAATAAAAGTTTATTTTTGCAGAGAATTACGGGACCGTATGCGGCCGTTTGCTCAATTTTTAAATGCCGGTGAACACGAGCAGCTCATTACTAGTCTTGAGCGCGAACGGGAACTGAGACACCGACTATCAGAATTGAAACGATACAGATCCCTTGGTTTAACGACTCAAGAAGAAATTATCCACTATGAGCAGCATGCAACGTTTCAAAGGCAACAAATACGACAAGGAAAAGCTGTAAGTTTTTCATGTTCTGTATTGTGAAAAATTAGTATTTTTTTACATTATCTGGATGTTTTGATATCGGTTTTTGTTTGGTTTAAGCATTTTTTACATGTTGGCTCTAATTTTCACACACACTTTTCATGGTCTATTAATTGCATGCGTATTCGGCACTAACTACCTTTCAAGTATTGTAGGTAAGGAATAACAATTTTCTAGATTGATTACTTTGTATGTATTGGTCTCTATTGGATTTTATTCATCGGAAAATTTCAAAAAAGCTAGATTGTTCAAAAAATATGTCGTTATGTAAGAGGCTAGTTTATTAATTATTTCTAAATATTGCAACAAGCATAGTTGTTTTTTGCTTTCATAAATTGAAATATGAGTATAATTTGTTTTGTAGTTGTAGTACAGTGAGTTAAACAATGATAATTTGATATATGGAAAATAGTCTTTAAAGCAAAGCGAATCGCTGCACAGAAGGACTAGTTTGGGTTAGATTCAGTAGACTAAAATTCTGTTATTTATATCGTTTATTTCCTCATGAATGAGGAACAAAAGTAGGTACAGAAGGGAGCAAAATGTACTTAATATATTTTTCTCTGCTTGTTATGTAAAGTAAGAATAACAAAATAGTAAGGTTTTAAAAGTTATTTTGAATCTCGTAAAATTCTGGTGATTGAAGAAACTCGTTAATACAAATTACGTATTTTTATGCTTCGTTTTATGGGGCCAAGCTGATGCTAATTGTAAAAGATTTTTTTCTTCATTCGATTCTCCTATTAATTTGTTTAAAATAAGCTCTAGTTTGCTTTACGATCTTTTACAATTTTCGAAGTAGACATTTTTTTAAATCTATAAAATTAGTTTTTTTTTTCTATTAAATTAGTATCTAATATTACATTTTTATGCGATCTATAATACAAATCGAAACCATTAAATAAATCAAACTGTTATCGGAACATTTTGATAAATTTATCAGTACTTTAATATGCATTTGAACTAACAAATATTCACTAAAATGCGTTGATCTGGAAAACGTATACATAAATTAAAAAGACGCAGCTTTTCTGTGATAAAATGATCGGAAATTCAAGCAGAAAAGACAATTCTTACAGCCTCATTAAAATAGAGTGAATTGATATTTAAAAAATGTCAAATACATAAATATGAATATAAATGAGATAACTTTAGTAACCCTTTAAAAGCATTTTAAATATATTTTTAATTTCGTTCATTAAAGGCTAATAACGTAGTAAGAATAGAAAAGAAATTAGTCAAACACTATTTGTTGCACAGTTTTATTATTTAGGCCCCTAGTCTCTCGGAAGACTAGACCTATCCAATATATGAATAATTATTTGGATATTTCTACAATTTTCAAGAATATTAATTGCAAGAAAAATGTACTATTAAACGTTAGAGAAGACCGTTTTCTTTAACAAAGCGTCAGTTACATTTTACAGGTACATAGACAGGCCATAATCCTTTTTGGCTACTTATACAACCTCAGTACAAATTAAATATCGACAATTTGAAATGTTGCTTTTATCCGTATATTAACACCCAATCTTCATCTCTCGAATGGGAGGAATAATCACATCATAAATAGGATCACCTCCTTGACATACCCATAAGCTGCCATTGTCTCCATTATTGAGCATCTCGTTTAAACCTTCTGCCACATCTTCAACATTCTGCCAGGGTTCATTGAGAAGTTGGCGTTTAGCTCGTTTTTCCAAGTCGGGAAAGCCATCAAACACCCAGTCGGGTGCATTGTCGATCATCGAAGTATCCGTAACACCCGGGCATATAGACATGAATCGAATTCCGGTCAAATCGAACCAAAATCTGGTACCGATTGATCTGGTGAACCCTATAATAAAATGTTTGGTGCCGGAATAGCAAGGAAATTCTTTAAATGCTTCCAGTCCTGCGATGGACGAAGTGTTAACGATGGTGCCACCTCCATAGCCGTTATTTTTGCCCATATACTTAATCCCCAACAAATTGCCTCTGACTGTAGTTGTTATATTTAAGTCGATCATTTCCTCGCAGGCTTTGTCCTTTAGCTTGCCCGCATTGTTCACCAGCAAGTCCAGCTTCTTAAATTTCTGCATGGTTTTTTCAAAGACACATTCAAATTGTTCCGCATTTACTAAATCAGCCTTGACAAAATGCGCTCTTCCCTTTCCATAGCAACATTCCATTTCCTTGGCCAGGGCTTCGCCTTGCTCATCTATGTCCGCGATTGTGCAACCTTTCATGCCACTTTTAAACAGTCTTTTTACATACGCAGCTCCTATTCCAGTAGCACCACCTGTTATTATGGCTATTTTACCGGAAATTACCTCCATTACATAAATGTACATGTACTTTGTTTATAAGAAGGAAAGTTGCTAGCTTATAATTTTGAATTATTTGCCGAAATGATGTAATTGTCACATGACACATTGTTACTAATGGAAATTTAAAATTGGTACGTAAGTACGAAAGTACTTTTTCAAAAAGCACAAGAATTTTGTAGAAATTTATAGATTGAATCCTCAAAAATGTGTTAAAAATTCGTATTTTTATTACAGGGTTTGACAAATTTTAAGTAAAGTTGATACTTGAATGATAGAACAAATAATTAGTAGAAAAAAATTAGTAAAAAATTCTAACTATTGCATGACTAAATGGCCATCCCAGATGTTTATGACATTGTTATTCCAATCCAACAATATGTATTTTACAAGGCATTAACCCCACAGCTTTCAGGCCATGGTTTAATTCATTTCATATATCCATATTCATAATTTTCTGCAAACTTATCATTACTATAAGTAACGATATTTACGGATTTGATACTACAGGGTGTGTAGCTGAAAAATAAGTGTCAAAATGGTTGTTTCCAATGCTGGAAAATCATCTATTCACATGCTTTTTGAAATTCTTTTAACTGCTGCTCAAGACGAGTTTTTTTAACTAGACACACTGTAATTATCGATGCATCATCATTGTGTTCGGTAGTATGGGCGGGGCGATAGTCGGACCCGATTGTATGTTTCCATTTCACTTAGGGTGGCAGTGGCCTTGCGAATCCAGTGAGAAGTTCCAATCAGTACTTAACGTCCCCAAACGGGTAAGTTAAAGTTTCCAACATTCCATCATTTTATTTGGGAAGTTATCGAATATTGACTCACCCAGATGTTGAATTTCCCAACATTTGATCAATAAGATACATTTTTTTGTAAGTAAATATCAAAACAATAATATATTTTATAATATGTTATGTGTGCTTTAACTATCCACATAGATTATCGCGTATATTAAAACTGCAAAGTTTCAGGGCTTTTAGCATATATGAGTATAATTTTTTGAAGATTCTGTAATACAGAGTGATTTTTTTTAAAACAGCCACTGTCTAGGTTTCCGCCCTTGATCGAATATCAATAAAAAGAATACGAGCAAGACATAAAAACATTATATATCAGTTTCCCTATTCGTCTTTTCGGTGGGTTATACGATACTTTCCAATATATTTTTAAGTGTTTTCTTACATTTCACCTTTGAAGAAATTTATTAATTTATTTCAACAAGTAACAAATGAAAAAGAACAATTTAAATGGACTGTTTCGTTTCGGTTTTATGTATGTTTTTTTATTTAGCGTGCGAAAAACGTGGCAGTCCATGCACTCGATTGTTTAAGGGTTTGTTACTAACAAAACTAGAACAAAATATATTCTCAATCTTAATAAACCCAAGAGTGTCAATTAAAATTGATACAGAATCTTTATAAAAAAGAGAGGATTAAACACAGAGATTAAGCAGCGAAAAAACTACTTTTTATATTCTGGTAGAATGAAGGATTCGGGTGCCCCAAATAAATAAATCAAAGAGGATGATTAAATCGGGACAACGTCCTGCACGTTTTATTGCGTTTCTAACGATCTGTGAAATGTTGATTTAAATTCGCTGCAGGTGTTCTCGCTTTTTTATTTTCAAAAAAATTGACACCATGATTTTCGTTGCTTATAATATGAATGAATTTAAAAAGTTGATAAATAACAAATTATGTGATTGGGAGAAAAACAGGGAATACAGATATCAATAAATCGATAACATTTGTATACCAGTTTAAGGTAAATATTTACATCGATGCGGAAGGCACAGTGTATCAGGGTGATTCATAAAAGGCCAAATTCATTGTGTAAAAGTGAAAAAAGTTTCGACACAGTCCACAATGTTTTGTTTTCAATATAGAAGATGCAAAATTATAATAAAAAATAAAATGTTATAAAAACGGTTCTTAATGAGTATTTTGCATGTTGTTATTGTCGATCTCTTTGTATATTTTTAATTTGGTAGAATGTACGCACAATGTCAGCGTCGTGCCCCTCTTGCAAGTATTTTCTTCCATTGGGTTTCAATCATTTTTTTCTAGTTATGGTGGTTTTTTTTAATTCAGCATTTAAAAATCAGTTTAATACATTTTATGCTGTACGCCTGAAAAATAAACATCAAAATTCACACTAGCCCAGACAAAAGCCCAGCTTGATTTGGTTAAAAATTTCTTAAAGCGTTCTCTATAGTACGCTCGATAAATAAAACAAGTAAATAAAATAAATATATTATATAAAAAAATTAATGGATTTATTGCAGTAAATGAAAGCCTACCAAACTAATTTACTACATTTTTAAGTTCATAAATGAACAGGACATGCAGGATAGTTGATTCATAATTTGTCTGAACAAAAGTTGCTAACGTCTTTGTGCCACATTTATGAATCACCCTGCATGCTCACCAACAACAAAAAATTGAATTTTTGATGCAATTTCCGCACCGTATTCGATGAATGAGAGTAATTGTGCCTATGCAAGTCTGCATGTTTTTTTTTGCAAGTCTGATGCTGTACATTATTGCATGGGAAATGTAGATCTGTTGAAAATCGTGTAACTATTTCAGTTCTTTTGTGAATGATGTAAGTTTTTTTTATGTGAGGTTTTTGTTTGTTTCAGCGACGGAGAAACAAAATTAAATTTCATCGACGAAAAAACCATGTGGCTGTCCGGAAGCGATTCCGCGTACGACAGCGGGGAGGGAGTGGGCGGAGAGACGATGGACCAATCAGCGATGTCAACGTCGATTTGGACCCAACAGTCCCCATCGACGAAGAATAGTGTGATCAAAGACTCGGGAAAACTGGTTATGGAGAGGTGGTCGAGCCAAGGGGAAGTTCAGGTTAGTAGAACTAATTGTTTTGTACAGTAAATAATTCCATGTCACTGAGTAGAAAACGGCTTGTTAAGAACAAAAGGAACAGTAATTGATTGAAAAATAATAATAAATTTAAATAGTGGTGTCGGAATACACAGTTTTAACAAGGAAACTGTGGGTTTTTTTTTAAATCATTCCTGGTATTTTTTTTTGATATAAGGCAAACATTCTATTTTTCTTGCAAGAATGTGTTGATGCACTGATCAAGTTTGCACTAGAGGACCATGTTATGTAATTAAGATATTAACGTTTATGGCTTATATACACATATAATTCTAAGGCATGTTTTCACATATCCTTGAATCCCATTATTCATTCATTCAGAACAAACTACTTCATTTCAGTGGTGCAACAATCTAAACATGCAGCCGCTCACCTATGTCACATTGAAATCCGTTATTACTAAAGTAAGTTTTAAAAAATTATTTTGTACGAATTTGGTTTTCGATATCCCAACTTTGAAACTAATTTTGTGTTAGGAAAACCTACTCAATTCAGATCAATGTGATAGTGCAGTCACGCAGGAGCCAAACTTAATGGATATCAACATCAATGATGAATTAATTAAATTTTTGGGTCAAAGCGCTTGGTTGCCGGATGTTGCTGGGACCGACTGATTCTTCCCCTTTAGCTAAGTCTAAATGTTTTATTCTGAGAAACAATTTTGAACTTTTAATATAGCATTAAAAATATTTTCTCGTAACTATATGGTGTATGTGATCTCAGTTGATTCTAAGCTTTAGCAGACTTACTGTTACAATTAATTAGAACGTATCATTCTAAAATCCCCTGCTCATCAAATAGTTGAACTGTGCTCTTGGAATCAGATGGCATTATAAGCATAAAAACAATGTACAAAATAGAGAATATTATATTATTAAATACGTAATTATTTGTTGTATTCTTCTTTATGTTTTAAATTTTCAGTGCAACGCTATTACCAATTGGTAGATTTTGTAACATACAATTGTAAAAAATACTTCTCAAAACTTATGTTAAGTTTAGTGTTATACCTTGAAGTTTGTTTCTGCAATTTCATTTGTAAATAGAACTATTCTAAGTCTCAGCTTTACGTTAGGTGCGATGTGTACAAATTTCAAACTGTCTTTTATTTTGATTTAGTAAATCTGAATTCAAAATAAAAATCCATTTACTTAGTTACTAAGATATGAACTGTAAGTTAAGTAATTTTCTAGACTATTTGACAGTGGTAGTTTAATCTTAATTCGTTCCCAATGATAGTTGAATTATATTTTTATGATTCCAATATTTCGGAAATTTTGGAATTGTTTGTTGAATTTTAATAAATGTAACTTTATTAATTACAGATGTTTTTGTTTCTATCCATTAAATCTCAGAAATCCGATTCGTTAAGATACATCTCGCCATTTAGGTAATTTCTTCCTTATTCATATTCTGGCAAAACTGAAAATCCTTTTAAAATATTAACAATCTTAAGTGAAAATACACGTTGTGTAGTTATCAGTTTCAAAGTGTTTGGTGTTTGACTTACACTAATTCGCAATATTGTGCTCCGCGAGTGCAAAGTTTGGTCAAAATTATGATTATTGGCTTGGTTCTACATACATAATTTTTAAATGTATGCAAAATGCAACTCGGAAATAGTGCTAACCGCACGAACAATTTATTCGAATAATCTCACTAGATTGTAATTTTTCATGATTTTGATGTTTTTTTCGCAATTTGCTTTTAATCAATTAAGAATTGGTTTTTGGATGTGAAGTCTGGAGGAAACGGAATTTTTACTGATAAAACTATTATTTCAAAGAATTTATTACAAAAATACGAAACATTCAATCAAATAATACCCAACAAAGGGCTACCAATAGGTATTGATGTCGCCAGTCTTTTAATAATACACTACAATTAATTAATTTGGTATTTCAGGTATGACTTTTCTATTATAATTACGTTTGCAGTCTTGCCTTACCATTTGTCAACCTCTTGAAGTCCTACTAAATTCACACTTTCTGTGACTATTATTAATAAACAAAATTTTATACGTAAATATTTGAGGATATTCATAAGGATTCAATTTGAGTAAATCAGTTGCTTCATAATGAATTTCAAAAAAGTAAAGTCGTGTCAGGGTGACTAAAAGTTAATCTTAAAATAGGCTTAACAGCGTATAAAAACCATCATAGTAGTAAATCTGAGGACTTCGAGGTTTCCATAAGATACGTAATCACCAGCTACTAGTTGATCAGCATCTAAAAAGTACTTTGCTTAAAATTAGTCCTTATGAAAGAGATTATTTGGTAGCACCTAGAAACCTTAAATAAATTGAACACGTGAAAGAGAATGTAGAATTAACATACGGTAACATTGATTAAATAGCCTAAGCTAAGCTCTTACAACCTAAATTATATCACTTTGCAACAGATGCGGCTGAAGCAGACACTCTAAATCACCTTAGACTAATCGTATAATCGGGAAGTATAATACATCAATATAGAGCGAACTTAACTTTACTTCTAATAAAGAATTTATCAAAATTACTTACTTAGTATACATAACATTTTTAGAAAAACATTCTTAAATCCTACAGTATATCGAGATCCTTAATAACATTGAGCAAAATACTGTTAACTAAAGTTTATAGTTCCTACGTGCTTAAATGAACTAGCCATCCAAAGTGTACAAATTAATACGTGTGTGAATGTGGATATGGGAAAGTTTCAGGATATGTTCCTGTAAACGATTAAACTTTATCAAATTCAAATTGTTTTTCTGCAGTTTCACAATTTAATTGGCTTTCCTCAAGCAATTCGAGTAAATTTTTCTATAAAAGTCTATACAATAATAATTTAAACAATTTGCAATAACACACAAGAACTCCATTTGCCGCTCTTTGGTTGGTCGCTACTGTACGAAGGCGTTTCCTTTAATAATTCGAGTATTACATGTGCTTACGTTGAAAATGATAACACCGAAATACACAATATTCCATTAATAATGTAGTCATGTTAATACCTACTCTTTTTTACCTACTTTTTTACCATTCCCTGTCATACTGGTATAGACACTTTCGACAATTTTGTTCTTCAGGTGAATCACCGGCGAAGACATCGGCATGTAAAAGTTCTCAGAGAGAATAATCTTCGCTTTCTCTAGATTTTTGTTGGGACTCATCACCACATACTCGGAATCGGTTTGGTTTTGCGATTGCGGCATAAAATTGAAGAGTTGCGAGAATTTGGATAGATCCTTGGCAGGTAAAGTGTTGCAACGCGATGAGATGTTGGAAGGTGACTGTGCAGGTTCCTTACATCTAGATAAAGACGTTTGAGTATTAAGTCAGTTTGATCAGGCAGAATCATTTTAAGCATTTGATTAATCCTTAGTTATCAATGAAAGCAATTATCCCAAAAATTTAATTCGCCACTTTTTTCCATGACACATGCATAAAAATTGCATGTCGATGAAACTAAAATACAGGGTGACACAGTGCGACCTCAATAATCTGAATTAGTAAATAATTCGGATCACTGAAACAAAACAGTTTTTATTCAAAAATTAAATAGGTCTAAAAACGGCAGTATGTACAGGGTGGGCCACTAAGAGAGGTGGTCGGCCGTATCTCACAAACTATTAGTCGTATCGATTTCGAGTAAAAAAATATATGAGTAAAGTGACCAAGAGAAACTGCTGCAAATTACTTTCAAGTTCGCAAAATGGCCGCTAGAGGACGAAATTGCACCAGTAAATTTTATATACTGATTTTTAGCGGTTTAGGACAGGCTAAGGTAGGTTGGAAATACTTTCATTCTGTTCTTGACAGAATTTCACTTATTTTTTGTGGGATCGTTATTGGTCTAGCCAGTCAAATAAAGTGGTGAGGGAAAGTCAAATATTGGTTCAAAACGTTATGGATAGCTCCGTATTGGCTTAACCAAATTCAAATTTTTAATTCTAGTTAAAAAGCTCTTTATTTACTTTAACTCATGCTATAAAATATTTGCCCTCATGATTGCCACTTTGTCCGCGAGAATGCGCGTTATCAAAGGTCGTCAAACTTTGTCGTTTTCCTTCAATTTTTTAAATATAATGATATATAATATTTAAGCTGCTTAGAAAGAGAACGACAAATGAAACAAAATAGTGAAAACCGCATATCGATAAATTTTTTGCAACCGAAGATATAGCTAATTTTATAGCGAATACAATTTATACCGTTTTAACGTCAAGTATTCGTAATAACAAATGAATTTGTTTGACAATCTTCAGCAGGAAGTTGATCATCAAGGTCGATTTAGTGTCAATGTCTGATACGGAATAATTGGGGAACAAATTATTGGTCCATTTATATTTGAACAGAAGATAAAAGGAAATATTTATTTAGACTTCTTACAAAACCAACTGCCATTACTTTTAGAAGACTTACCTTTGCGAAAGCGAGTAAACATGTTTTTTCAAAAAGACGGGGTCCTGCTCATTTCTCGGTAAATGTCCGTCGATTTTTAGACAAGTCTTATTGCGATAGATGGATAGGACGAGGCAGTTTATTCCCGTGGCCAGCTAGGTCACCCGATCTTACGTGTATGGACTTTTATTTGTGGGGGAGAATAAAAGAGATTGTTTACCAAACCAGACCAACTTCCAAACAGGACCTAATAAGCAAAATGAAGGGTGCAATTCATCACATTCCTGTCGCAGAAGTAGAGAGGGCTGTTTTATCTACGAGAAACAGGCTTGAGCAATGCATAGCTTGAAATGACGGAAAACATTTTGAGCATCTAAGCAGGTTTTAATCCCAAGGGTGTATTTCATCCGCAGGAATACTCATAATGCGTGAAATATAGCAATCGGTTCTTATCAGGACCAATAACTGCCATGTATTATTATAATATCATTCATATTGTCAAATTGTTTATATCTTCGGTTGCAATAAATATATCGGTGTGCGGTTTTCACTATTTTGCTTCATTTTTTAACCTCTTTCTAAGCAGCTAAAATATTATATATCATTCCATTTAAAAAATTAACGGAAAACGAGAAAGTTTGACGACCTTTGATAACGCGCACTCTCGCGGCCAAAGAGGCAATCATGAGGGCGAATATTTGATAGCATGAGTTAATGTAAATAAAGAGCTTCTTAACTAGAATAAAAATTTTGAATTTGGTTAAGCCAATACGGAGCTATCCATAACGTTTTGAACCAATGACTATCCCTTTGACTATCCCTCACCAATTTATTTGACTGGCTAGAACAATAACACTCCCATAAAAAATATGTGAAATCCTGCCAAGAACAGAATGAAAGTATTTCCAAACTACCTTAGCCTGTCCTAAATCGCTTAAAATCAGTATTTAAAATTTACTGGTGCAATTTCGTCCTCTAGCGGCCATTTTGCGAACTGGAAAGTAATTTCCAGCAATTTCTCTTGGTCACTTTACTCATATATTTTTTTACCCGAAATCGATACGACTAATAGTTTGTGAGATACGGCCGACCACCTCTCTTAGTGGCCCACCCTGTACATACTGTTCGATTTCTTCCAATCCATCGATTAGTGTGGGTATTGTTTGAAACTCTCACACGTTAAAGATTCCGCAAATATATACATAATATAAAGTACAAAAATGCTATAAAATTAATGCTCTGTTTAAATTTGAATTAAAATATACAGGTTCCATTGAAAAATTCTCGGATCTCATACCGCAGTTATGAACCGTCCTGTATAACCGCTACGATTAGCAAAATCTGATACATTTGCACACCTTTGGAACATTTTTTAAATTTCCTTCTTATTAAAGGAATAATATGAGTGTGTGGATTTGTAGCATCACCCTGTATATCCTTTAATTTTTCTGAAATCAACCGTCGTACACAGTCCGAACCGCTGAAACATTAACTAGAGGTTCTTCCAGTAAAATAACTTTGTTCTAAACGAAAAAACCATATTGATTACAGATTTTCAGTGGCCGTACTGGTGCCTAGTCAATCTAACGATCCTTGTCAGGACTTACCTTTGCAGAGTGAAGCTTTTAAATGTTCTTGGCGGCAAAGGAGGTGCTTGGAAATATTTTCCCAATTTTTTGTCCAACATCAATTCGAATGGGTTCTCATAAATGTGACTGAGGATGCTTATAATCGATGGCAGTAGTTTTATTATTGCTCTGATTGGTTGCTTGGTCTTCCGAAATTTCTTCGTAAATTCCAGAGGACAAAGATATTCCCGATTTGTTTCTCGGGATATGACTGGAATCAAACAGTGACTAATTACAGTGTCAAAAAATCACTCTTTCACTTTATTTTAGAGCAATACGCTTTAAACATTTTCGGATTTTCTATTGAAGAGTAGTGTTTGTTAAAAAAATAAAATAATGAATATTATGTACATGGTTATTATTAAATATCATATATCTACATACAGGGGAGGAAATGGTATTTCAATTGTTTAATTTCTGACTATAATCCATATAAACATAAGTGTCTAATCGATAGAGTGTTGCAACTGAAGTTTTTTAGCTTTTCTTTTAGGCACTGCGCCAATTTTTACAATTTTTTCGTATCTACAAAAATTCATAAATTACGGAAGAAATTATAAAAGGAAGCAAACTCTTTGCAAAAAAATGCTTTCTATAGATCCTGCGATAGCGGAACTTGTATTTGAAATATTTGCCAAATGTCTGAAAAAAATGCACGAGATCTACAGAAAACTGAAAAAATCTTGAATTTCAGCACTTTACATATTGAAAACAGGGATCTTGCCGTCACAAAATGAGATAAAAATTAACTCTCCGTGTGTGTCATTGAGGAACGCCTTCCATAAATAAAAATATAAAAAGTATTTCGCACTGCATTTCTTTGGGTATATAAAAATGTTGTAATTTTTTTATACTTTAGTAGTATTTTCTATATTAGGCACATTTGCAACTAGCTAATTGAGTAAGTAGGTTTTTTTTTTTTTATTTAATTAAACTCCCCGTAGGACATTTACTAACATTACGATCTGATCAAAGTTGATCAATGAGTAATTCTGTTCTAACCTAACTTAACTATGGACAAATCTTAAAACTAAGGTCCTACTCACCAGTGTACCTTAGAGTCTGGTGGTCTAGTGACATAGCTACACTAATTACCGTGTAGCACAAAACCGCACATTGTTCTGCTTTTGCACTGACATAGTCACTTACATAGCTCAAAAGGCTTTACCCTCTTGAGTCTTCTTGTCAGGTTGGTATTGTCGAGGAGCTGAATCGCCTCGACATTCACATGTTGATGAAGCCGTTGTTCATGACTCCTTGCAAATCTCGTGATAGTCTGGTCAACAGTATCCATCTGAAGGTCTCGATGAATATCACTATTCCTGATGTACCAAGGCGCATTAAGAATGTTTCTCAGTACTTTATTCTGGAATCTCTGAATAATTAGGATGTTACTCTTGCTGGCACAACCCCAGAGCTGTAAGCCGTAAGTCCACACTGGTTTGAGGATTTGTTTATACAGAAGTACTTTGTTGTAGATTGATAGTCTAGAGTGCCTACCCAGTAGCCAGTATATTTTCCTATATCTTATATCGAGCTCTTCCTTTTTTTTCTTAACATGGACTTTCCAGCGCAGTCTTGCATCTAATGTTATGCCCAGATACTTTGCTGAATTTGCATAAGGGATCTGAGTATTATTTAAGTGAATTGGTACCTGCTGGTTAGTTTTATTTGTGAAGTTAATGTGTACAGACTTGGTCTCGTTTAGTTTGATACGCCATCTTTTGGTCCAATCATATATTTGTGAAACTGATGTTTGCAGTTTAATTGCGGCTTCCTCATGGGTTTTCCCTACCGCTAATATAGCGGTATCGTCTGCAAAGGTAGCTATAGTATTAAGATCTGAGTAGTGTAAATCACTGGTGTACATCAGGTACAGGAGAGGTCCTAGGACACTTCCCTGTGGCACCCCTGCTCTGATTTTTTTTATTTCAGTGAATGCTTCTTCTTGTTTTACTCTGAAGGCTCTGTCCGAAATGTAGGATTCCAATAGTTTCGAGTATTTTTGTGGGAGTAGCATATTTAACTTATGTTTCAGCCCATTATGCCATACTCTGTCAAAGGCCTGCGATACATCAAGGAAGATGGCTGAGCATACTTCCTTACTTTCCAGTGCTCTTTCAATAACATCTGAAATTCTGTGTACTTGGTCTATCGTTGAGTGGTTTTCTCTGAACCCAAACTGATGATTTGGTATTATATTCCTTTCTTCGATGATGGGTTTCAGCCTTGTCAGGAGTATTTTTTCGAACAGTTTCGATATCATAGGCAGTAGAGAGATTGGCCTATATGATGAAACATCGTGAGAGGCTTTGCCTGGTTTATGAATCATAATGATTTCAGCTACTTTCCACATCCTAGGAACATACCTTAATCTGAATGAGGCATTAAAAAGATGTGTAAGTTTGGTTATACCTTTTTTGGGGAGCTGTTTTAGCACTTCACCAGTAATTAAATCAAAACCAGGAGCTTTCTTAGGATTAATGTTTGTTCTTATTTCCTTTGCTACTTCTTTTGTGGAAGTTGGTCTAATGTTCGTGCTATCTCCGTCAGAGAAGTCCCAGTTCGGTAATTCTTCGCCATCGTTTGGTTGGAAGATTTTTTCAAGATGATCTGCAAACCTGTTGGCTTTCTGAGTATTGTTTCTAGCCCAGCTGTCATCTGCATTCCTGATTGGTGCCTTCTGTAGTATCGGACTTTTTAATATCCTAGTGGCTTTCCAGACTGAGTAGTCAGTGCTTTTGTCATTTGTCAACTCACTCAGATAGTCACTAATAGATTCATTTTTTATTCTTTCTATTTCTCTCTTTAACTGTTGAGTGGCATTATTGAGTATGGTTTTATCTGCTGGAGCTCTGGTCTGGTGCCATTTCCTCCTAAGTCTTCTTTTCTCTGAGATCAAGTGTCTTACTTCCATGGGGTATTTGTTTCCTTTTGTCCTCTGAACAATGGATGGGGTGTTATTCCATGCTGCTTGTTGAATTAGGGTAACAAGATTTTCCACTTCATCATCCAACTGTTCTATTGTTCTTAATGGAACAGTTAAATTAATAGCATTTTGAAGTTCTAATCTGAAACTTTGCCAATCTGTTCGCCTGTTTGTTAGTCTAGGAGAATTTTGTTTTTGGATAATAGAATCGCTAAGAGTGAGGAGAATGGGAGAGTGGTCCGAGTTCATGTCCCACGCCTCATCAACTTGAATATATTTTGCTGATATATTCCGCACAACAAAAAAATCTATTAGGTCAGGTATTTTATTTCTATCTGTGGGCCAATAAGTTGTTTTCCCAGTTGAGTGTGCTTCGCATTTTATCTGTCTTATTGCTTCCATCAATTGTTTGCCTTTGGTTGTGGTTAACCTAGATCCCCAATGGGTGTGCTTAGCATTGAAGTCGCCTCCAATGATAAATCTAATTCCTTGGCTATTAAAGAAATCCATGTACTGCTCATGCTGTATGGCATGTCTTGGAGGACAGTATACGGATGTGACCATGACATCCTGAGTTTTGGTTTTGATCATTACCGAAGTTGCCTGAAATTCTTCAGTCCTGTATCCCATCTCTTGATGATGCATAATCGCTTCTCTTACTATCACTGCACTACCTCCTCTGGCTGAATTCTGGGGATGAGTGGTGTGGTACACTTTGTATCCCTTGAAACTGATAAAGGACTCATTGGTGAAGTGAGTCTCTGAGATCAGACATATGTCTATTTTTTCTATGTCCAGGACTGCTTGCAATTCTTGTTTGTGTTGCAAGAGTCCATTGGCATTCCACTCTATAATCTTGAGGCTACTTAGCATTAAAAATTATTTGAGATAGCTCCTTTGGCCCTATATTCAAGTCTGCTAATCCGTTCATCCATTTTTATTAATTTCTCCATTATTTGTTGAAGAGAGTTTTGGATGGAAACATTTCGGTCTTGTTGTTGTGTTTGATTTGTACTAATAATCAATTCAGGCTTACCAGTAACTGCTTGACTGTAGGTGTTTTGTCCTGCACTTATGTTGCCTTTCTGCACTTGTACGTTATTCCTCTGTGGCTGCTTAGGAGGAACTGGTTTCTTGTTGCGTTTTTCTTTTAATTTTTGCATTTCTTTTGCAACCATGCATCCTCTGTAGTTGGCTGGATGCCCTTCACCACAATGAACACATTTCGGTTTTTCATCCTTTGGTTTTTCACACTCCATTGTTAGGTGCTTACCAGTACATCTGACGCAGCGTGGCTCCATGGCACAGTATTTTTGTGTATGTCCATAAGCTTGGCATTTTTTGCACTGTGGTACAAGCCTGGACTTTATTAATGGAGTGATTTCAACTCTGACCCCTAATATGTCAGTTATTCCGTAAATTTTATCAATACTCTCGTCATGCCTGAATGAAAGCATGAACATGTTTAGAGGTTGTTTTGTTTTATATTTTAATTTAGGAGTGACTTCGATAAGTTTGTAGCCGCGTTTTCTAACTTCATGCAATATTTTTTCTGGATCTATGGAATGATACAGTTTTTTGGCCATAACTTTAATTGGCCTATTCTGCTTATTCTCATAGGAATGCCAAGAGTATCCTTTTTCAGTTAGCGTTGCAGTAAGCATTTTATAGTTGGTCTCATCCTGTACATTAATTTTTATATTTTTATCATGAATTACTTTAATCTGGGCACCGGGAAGTTGGGTCACGATAGCATGGAGTTCATTAAAATTTATAATATTGTCCACTATGATAGGCGGCGGTGCTTGAATTTTTTTAGGCTTTTCTACATTCGGCCTATTGGTTTGTTGTTGTGGTGGTGTAAGCGAAGTATCCATTTTCCTTTTCCTCCAATTTTTTGTACGAATCCATTCTGTCTCCCTTGCTAACTCCTCTTCATCGGTATGATATTCACCTGTCCCCCTTTCTTCGGCGTTGCTAGACAGTTTCTTTTCTAAATTTGAATATTTTGTGTTCAATTCTGCATACATTTTATGTATTTTATCCAACTGGGATTGTAGTTGTTCCACCTTGTATGTAGCATTCATTTTTTCTTGCTCAGCTGATTTCCAGCTATTGTATAAAATTTCCTCATTTTGGGTACGTTGATATTTTTCTAATAATATCTGGCTTCTTTGCATTGCTGGGGACTAATAAAATGCATTCCCTATATCAGTGTTTTTTAAATATCTTGCGATAACTTAAACGACCTTGGCACGGTCGCCGGACACCACTCGCCGAGGATGATATCCTTTAATATCAATTTTATTCACGATAAGAGAGCGAACGAATCACTTGTTCACTGTTCAAACGTCGAGAACGAACAATATTAACAAGCATCCAGGTAGATATTTGCTAATAAAAATGAGTAAGTAGGTGAATAAAAAATATTTTAAATATTTCTTACATTTTGCCGACTGGCTGTTGTAGATCTGGGTAAGAATCTTCAGTCTCGCTACCCCCAGGGGTTTTCGTAATTTCGCTCATACCCAAATTGACAAGATTTGATTCAGTCTGGAATAGAAATGTTCCTTAGAAGCTGACTTATATGGGGTTTATAAAGGATTATTCAAATATCCGCAAAAATGTTTCTAAAAATGTTAAAACATGTAACTTCATTGAACTGATCCAAATTATTTTTGATCCGTTAATGTTTTTGAAGACCTTTTCAGAGAGCCCCCATATGAACTAGGTTGACATTTTTTTCAAATGGATGGATGGAGAGGTTGTAAAGAAAGGATGGATGTTATGACCGAAATTTGAATAGTAATTTCAATTAAGTAACGTGTTTTGGCGTTTTTTTGGTCATACAAAAGATATGGATTTTTTGCGGAACATTTTAATTACTCAGAATTTATGTTGTGTGTTTGCTATGTGACAAACAATAATCTTTGGTTCCGCAAAGTTACAAACAAATCAATTAGATATTATGGAAACTTCCCACCAGCAAAGTAACTTTACTTTGCTGGTGATTTTTATACGAGTTTATTCTTACAGTATATTTTTTTTGTTGCTTTACAAATTGCTTTACAAATTTACAAATGTTCGCTTAACATATTGTATTAGTTTCGACCTTTCTACACAACAGAACAGTTCTGGTACTAGTTTCAATAAACCAGTCATGACTTTTATTTTTTTAATTAGCTTTAAATAAATAATTAAAGTAAACTTACCTTAGATTTTAGGCCATAATCAGTCTCTTCTGATGCATTTGAAGTAGGAACACCCGAATCATCGCTACTGGTCTGACTTCTAAAATACATGCGACTATCAAGAACACTGGCCCTGCTGCAACAAACATCACCTTCGCTTCTACTAAACCTACAAATAAACCGATCATCCAAAACTAGTTATAAATCATATTAAATCAAATACCTGATCGAGTAAGCAAGTCCTGAACTTGCTCTGCCGCACTGACCCCTGCTAAGCAAATAATGCAGTAATTGGGGGCCTTCCGGGCAATACACCAATAGCTGCCCCGGTCCACCAGGAAAATACCTAGAATTTCATAAAAAAAGAACATATTCATCCAGCTACATCTGGGCAAATAAATAATTAATGTTTACCTGCTGGTGTGCATGACGATAACCTTTTTCCAATCCTGCTTTTCGTTGGTCGCCTGTAAGTGAAACTGATGGAAATGGTACCACTTCCAGGTTACTGTCGGAGCGCCAGTGCATGGATCGTTCACCATAATTTCTTGGGAATTCGCATTCAAGACTCCGTATAAGCCTAGCAGTCCTGCAGAGCGCGAGTGAGGCGTGTCCACAAAGGAAATTCGAAAATTTGGTTCGCCAACTGTAAAAACGTATAGTTTAAGTACTTATAAAATATTGAGTAGTACACTAAGTGCCTTACCAGGTATATAACTAGCAATACTAAGCATTTTCCTAATCAAAGTCATCCACTCCTGTGAGTGACTTTCGTTCATTCCAGCCAGAAATAAAACCGCTTTTTTGTTGACTTTTCTCAAATTAAATACACCAAAAGCAAATTGTTTTGATCGGGAATCGGTTCGGCATAAGATAGCTGATCGAGGCACATGAATGCAGTTGAGAAGGTGACCATTTTCTGAAGACTTGAAGGCCATTTCAACACCCACTTCTAGGTCTTCCAGACGACGGATTTCACACCATTGTCGTTGCCATGCCTTGATAAAAAAAAAACAAATATAAAGTATATATTAAAATGGTTTTCATTTTAGAAAATAATCGAGTATGACTTGTTCCTTATCGATTCTTGAACTGGTCTTTGCTCAATCATCCTTGGTTCATTTTTGAAGTTGATTCTTCATATCTGAGTCATGTAATTTGTAGTCACTCTTTTTTTTTAATTATTTCAGTGAAATATCCAAAGTGGAATAGGTAGATTAATTTCAGCTAGATGACAATACAGAATCTCATACGGGTTTATTATGGTAATAGGATCTGACTAGCATGTATATTATTTTTTACTTAAACACCGATATAGTAAAAAAGCTTGGAAATAAAGCCACATCAGTAAATATTATTATAAGTGATTGCTTGATTTACAGTTGTTAACAACAAAAGCCACATAAAAGGTCGGTCTGAAACACTAACAAAAAACCAGGTAAACCAAAACTGCATTAAATAGATCTTTCAATTTGCGATTTAGACCAGTCCTTCAATGTCTCTGCTTGCCCTTTAAAGCATTCTCCTTTTGTCCATTTAAGTATACCTTGACTTGTTTCTCTTTGAATTTATTTATAAATAATTGTCCTGTTGGCTTTTGACCTTTCAGCTATTAGCTGTAAGACTTCTTTTGTCGTTTTCAGTTCTTGAACTGGTATTTCCTGCATAATCATTACCTCATTTCTGAAGTTGATTCTTGATATCTGTGTTTTGTAATTTCTTCATCAAGTCACTCTTTTTGTTATCTTTATTAGTCAAATATTCATTGTGGAGTAGATGGGCTAATTTTAGCTTAGAACACAATACACATCTCATACGGGTTTATATTATTATTCATTTAGGTATATCTTAATACCACTATCTATACTGCACATAAACAAGAATATAGTTTGGCAATAAAGCGACACCAGTAAATAGTGTTATAACCAATTGGTTTATTTACAGTTGCTAGTAAATTTTCAAAACTCATTTAATAAACGGTCGGTCTGTAACAGTAACAAAGAACCAGAGACGCCAGAGCAGCGTTAAATAGGTCTTTCCATTAACCTTTTAGGTCAGAAGTCAAAAGACTCCCACTGTCTGCTTTTCGTTTTAAACCATTCTTTTGTCAATATAATTTTAGATAGATTTATCTTTGTATTTCTTTATATATAATCGGTTCTTGTTTGAGTTCCTTCTTTCATCCATTGCAGTATTTATTGAGTCAACCATCGCTGGTTCCTATGGTTCTTATTCGTTCCTAGTCTCTGGTCTGGTCTCTACTAAATCATGATTATTTCATTTTTCATGTGTAACTCTTGCAATTTGTCTATTAAGTCATTCTGGATGGTACGTTTTTTGGAAAAATCATTCAGTCATAATGTTTTTTAGCAAAATATCTATTTTCACATTATCTACCGATTGATGGTTAGCATTTTCATTTAAGTAACAAAACAAGAGCAAACAACTAGCTTTTTTATTCACGCTCAAAACTAATAAAGTAAAACAAGTTCCAACACATACACTTTACAGGTACTTTTCGGTGCTTTGTATTTTGTTTATTAGATTAAAATTTTCTGACAAAAGCACACAATTGTAAAAAACTCTGAACAGCTCATATTTTTTAGAAGTCATAAATATTGCTTTCACAGACGATAAAAACAGTATATTTCTTTCTTTGATACACTGAGCAGCAGTAAGGGAAAATATTCTCTCCACATTGGCATTGTGAGATAGAATTGCAAATAAAAATTGGCTGGAAAACAAGGCTTTTGATAGTGTCTGGCATAGAGGCTTACTATACAAACTATACAAACTACACACACCAACATATCTACTACACACCATAAAGAACTTACTAGAAAACAGACAACTACAAGTACGAATCGACAAAACACTGTCATTTTCTTTTTCCCCTGAACAAGGGCTCCCTCAAGGATCCCCGCTCTCACCGTTTCTCTACAATATATACTGCCATGACATATACATATTACAACTTACCAGACAAAAATCAAATCGACAGATCGGCATACATATTACAATACGCAGACGACACGGCACTTATCGTACATGACAAAACTACTGAGAGAGTAGCTCAAAGACTCCAAACACTAACAAACGACACAATGACATGGTTTTATAAAAAATGGAGACTAACACCAAACGCGTCAAAAAACCAACTTCTGCTCACAAACCACAGACTCAACGCTGACTCCCCTACAATAACTGCAGACGGCCAAACGACACAACCAAGAAACGACGTAAAATACCTTGGAATCACAATTGACCACAAACTAAAATTCACTAAACACATACGAAACATCAGGGCAGAAACAATAAAGAGAACAAAACACTTCCGATCACTAACCTACAAAGACAGAGGAATTAGCACAAACACCGCCACCAAAACATATAAAGCTATTTGTAGACCCTTGCTAGACTATGGACATATACTCATGACCAACGGAACAGAAAGGACAAAACGTTATATACAAACAACAGAACAAATTGCACTAAGACTAATAACACGAATAAGACACCCCCAAAACCCACTACACAACCCCTCCACCCAACTACTATACGAACGCACAAACATGACAAAGATTTCGGAAAGACTCATACATCTACAGACAAAATGGACAAACAACCCCTACAACTGGACCATACTGAATCCCCTTTGTCTCACAAGACCAACCAGACAATCACGCTTCCGTTTCCCTACATCAACGCTACTCGAACACTTACAAACGCAACTGACTACTGGACAATAAAATAATTTTTTCTTGTCATTAGAATTGGAAAGTTTATTTAATAATATTGTTAACCTAGAATAAGAGAATTTTCATATTTGTTTTTTATTTAGATTAAGACTACATGTATTAAACAAGGGCAGAAAGACCGATAGGTCGATAGCCTTTTTTAGAAATAAAGATGTTTACTACTACTACTAGAATTTTTTTTATAGGAACGCCCCCAGCTAATACTAAAAACAAACAAATTTCTGTTAAATCAACACTATGTGAAACATTCGTGGTAATCTGAATCACATAATTCCAAACAAGTATATTTCCGGACTAAGTGTTCGTAGAAGTTTTGTTGGGTTGTTTAAAAATAAATTTATATTCGAAACTCGAAATATGAAACATCCGGTAGCTTTTAAGAAATTCCGAAATTTGTTGCGAAAACGACGAAAACTTTAATAAGATTATTAACCTAGAATAAGAGAATTTTCATATTTGTTTTTTTATTTAGACTAAGACTACATGTATTAAACAAGGGCAGAAAGACCGATAGGTCGATAGCCTTTTTTAGAAATAAAGATGTTTACTACTACTTTAACATCATCCATTTCGACTTATTTTGAAACTAAATATTGTAATGAGGGCATAAAGCCCCTGACCCAATCACACTTAGTAATATCATTTAGGCTCATCCAATTACAACATTGGAATTTTACAAATGGTTTGAGCCAGTTTTTTAATATTGAATTGAGTTACTAGGAATGCACATTAAAAAAATTAATTTTAGTTGGTCAGATTCAAATTCTAAACCATTTTCATGCATATTCATATTCAATGCATTTATTTAAAATGTCTGGCACTTTTAGAGGCAGGAATTTGTTAGCTGCTCTTTTTTTCTAAAGTAGAAAGACCATTTTTTTAAATTGTCATTGTTTCAACCACATAATTATTTTGGCGTTCAATTCTTTTTACATTTGTGTGAAAAGGAGACACTAAAGAATGAACAAGGAAAAGGTGGGCTTCGAAAAGAGCTAATTGATTTACGTGCATTCGGAGCACATTGAGACAAAACCCAAGCCTTCAGGGCTTCAAACAATTTTAAAACCCATTCAATAGATGAAAATAAAGATAGACATCTAGTTGATGAGTGATATAAAAGAATCTCGAATCATGTACCCAAAAATTCACAAAAATCTGTAAGTGATTCAACCCGTACAGATAAGTAATGTTTTTTTTATGTAAATATATTTTTGCTTGAAATTTCATATGAACTTTGACCATAATAATTATGGTCTGTCATTATTTTCTCCAGTAGCTGTGAGCTGAGAGCTAATTGTATCTTGTTTCGTGTCTAGGCCTTCCTCACTGTCCCCATCAAACTTATCTGGGAGTCCATAGAGGTTTTTTTTTGTTTATTACATCTAGAGTAAGCTCTTTGAAAGAGTTACTCTTCACGTTTGAATATGGCCCTCCTCCTTCTTTTCCTCGGTGACCTCTTTTCTTACCACCCTTTTGATGTTTTCGTAGTACTTTTTAAGCTGCTCTTTCGATTTAGCATGCTCAGGCGTTTGGAAATTAGAAGCAGTTGTTATTTTGGTCCACGCCGAATATTTTTCTCTCCACATGGTACCATTTGTTTGTTTACTTTCAACAATGTTTAAAATTGTGAATTATCACAGACATTTTTCCTTAAAAGAAAAATGTGGAGCCCATTTTTTACTTTCAAATGCTCAGCCATATTTAATTATTTTTATTATATTATTAATAATATATTTGAAATGCACACAGTAACGGCAAACTCAAACTAACGAGTTTCGTTCTAAAGATAAACGTTAGTTAGGGAAGAAAAGGCGGGAGAAATAGCCAATTTGTCATTTTTAAAAAAAGTATCTCTTAATTGATGACACCCGTGCAAAACCATCTGTAGTTAGGGTAAACCCTAATCCAAAGTTATCCTTAACTAAGAATGAGTTTAAGGATGACACTCATCTTTACTGCAGATAAGCAACTTTATATTTGAAGAATTTGGCAATAAAGCGGCACCAGTGTGTTATTATAACTTACTGATTTATTTACATTTATTGATAAAATTTCAAAAGCCATTTAATGAACGGTCGGCCTGGAACACTAACGAAGAACTAGAGAAGCCAGATCGACATTAATTAGATCTGATAATTAACCTTCTGGGTCAGAAGACCTCCACGGTCTGCCCATTTAGGCCGAAGAAAATCTATAAACTGTGACCAATTTGCTGTTAACTGCAAATACCTTCCAAGGGGTGAATCCTCTGCGACTTTTCGACGATATTTTCACATCGATGTACCCTCGCATTACACCTTCAGTCATTATTTCCACTAAATAACACTAAATAGCAATAAAACAACATTAAAACTAAACACTGTCGGTGTGATGACCCCTCCCAATGTTGATTGAGTACACTTGGAATGATTGGAATGTGCATGTTGCCATGAGAAAGCATGCTCCATGAGAACGGCCATGTTTTTCTCTAAATCGGCCGACAACGCCGCAAAGCAGAATAGAGCATATAAATGTATATCGACAGAATAAGTGAAAAAAAAGCGAAAATTTTAAAGTAAAACTGCGGAATATTGTTGAATAACTTATTTAATTAGTGCGAAGACAATTATAAATTTGAACACTTTGACTTTTATAGTAGTAACTATTCATAAGTCTTCTTCTTAAGAATAGTGTAGTGAATAATTCTAATAATAAAATAATGAGTTTTAAGTATCTAGGAATAAAGTAAATGATAAATTTTTACAATTCTCGATTTAAAGTTGCGTGCAGACCTGGCGCACGCCAAAGACAATCTATAATTTTTAGTGTGGACGTGGTTCATTGCACAGAGTCGGTACTTAAAGTATCAGAGTTAAGTACTTGAGAAATGAATTTGAAGTCCATTTGCTTTTTGGAATTTGAACTTGCTTCTTCCAGTACTACCTACAAAGTATTTGTGTTTTAGACACTTTCGCGTTCTAATGGAAATTTTGCTGTTCGATCGTCTGCTAGCTCCTCCGCCTTAACGCCACTTAATCTAGGAGTCCTTAAAGAATAAAGTTTAGAAAAATTAAGCCAATTTTGTAGATTCCCAAGAAGAACTGTTACGCATGATTCTAGTCCAGACGAACGTATTACAGAATGGTTCAGAAATGTTGAATATTCACTCCATTCAATTGCGACTGCGATACGCGTAAAATTTGTAATTTTTTTGAGCATAAGCTATGAATACAATAAAATTTTTCAAACAGCACATCAATCTCGAAAATGGACAAATGCATCCACTAAAAAATGTCAGCTACTAAGGAAAAAGTTCTAAGAAACTCACGAAATTACTTACATTTTGCCCAAAGCCGGTCGGCGCGAAATGATCTCGATAATACAAAACAACACATTTTTTTGAAGAATTTTGACTATAAGTAGATGAGCCAGACATTTTTTCTTAAAAAAAGTTAGGTCAGATCGTCCTTTCTTGAGCCATAGTATCATTTTGATAATGTTAGGAAAAAAATTTTGAATTGAAAGTTAATTTTTTTCTGTATTGCCAATATTTTTGTCAGAAAAAGACAGTATTTCCGAAAATGTTAAATTTTGACAATTTGCCATTATTTTGTAATACAAGCACTCTGTATATTATAACATATTTAAAAAGCGCGATTTGCTTTGATTGTGAAAAAATACATGTGTTATATTTTATTCGCCCGTTTTCAAATTATAATGCTCTCAAAAAGGAAAATAAAAGTTTATTAATGTGCTCTAAAAACATTAACATCCATGATCAAGAAACAATTGGAAGCCGGAGCCATTGCAGTTTTCTAAGTTTAAGAAATTAAGTTTTCTAGAATAAGAAAAAATTGCGCTTTTTAAATATGTAATAATTAGAGTCAGGATTTATAGGCATTATGCTTTTCGTAAATCATAAAGGCAATATCATCATAGGCAGCATCGAATTTGATCATTTCTTTTCTCTTATCTCCTCATCCCTACGTTCTAATATGGAATACGGTATTTTCCGCTAGTGAGGTGCCCAAAACGTGTACATTCACATCCATTGCTCTTCGTATAAGAAAGAAATACTTCTGTATTTCCCCGGTGCCTTTCGCCTTTTTCTCGTGCAAAACAGTTAATTAGGTCTTCTAATCAAGAACCCGGAACGAAATAACTGTTCCGTTCCGGTTTCGGTCCAAGGCAAAATTTAAAATTTCGATTCCGGTTTAGAAAATAATTTCCAATTCGGTTCCGTTTTTTTTTCGGTTCCAAAAACTATAAATAACAACGAACGAGGACAAAGATAAAGGCTACTTTAATTAGGAATCTCACTACGTTTTTTCTTGCTTGTTGTATTATACAAGATAAAAGATGAGCAAACGATCCACTGCTTCACTGCTGCATACGCTACTTCGGCTGGTTGTATGGTAGGGGGTAGGAGGACTAGCAACCCCACACAAAGATTGAAATTTAGGTAACATTAAAGGGAACAACATTGAAGTAAAGACCTCCATACAAAAATTAATTTAGTCGTATTTTTGAAAAGTAATTTATTAATGAATTTTCTGAGTTTAGCGCGTTTCTCTTCTTTCCGTTTTCACTCAGGTCCACAACTTCGTCAATTCCTCTTCTTTCACTCTTATTTCCGCTTAAAGATTGTTCTTCCTGGTTCATGTCTTCACACTCTTCACTATCTTTGGAGGAGTTGCTTTTGTCCAAAATTCCAATTTCAAATGTTTCGTTGTTGGTGATCGAAGCACTAAAATAATTCAACTTAAAAAAGAATTTTAAAAATAGTGTATAAACGTACGGTGTTTGTTCTTTAAGATTGAAAAGTCGGGTGGTCTTCATAAATAATTGTTTCTCTAATATTTGACCTCGAAGGCGGCAACAAAAATTTGGGTACTGCGAATAACCTCTCATCACTTACTTGAGTTGCCGGTACGCTTAACAATACTTGAGCAAGCATGTATAACTCGGGATTAAGCTCATTATTTTTCTTCCAGAAATCAAAAATCGTTTCATTTTTAGGTAAGCGTATGCGGCTTTGTTCCTTTTGATAGGAGTTTAAAATATTTTCAAATTTGTTAAGGGCTACAAATGAACCTTGCGAAGAAAATTCGTGCTGATTAATTCATTTTAAAAATTTTTGGTCTGAATCTTTATGTCTCAAAAAGGCTTCCATTTCATAGCTTGATGAAGAACTAGATGATTCCGTTTCCATATCGTGTTGGTCAGGGTCAGATTTAGAAGAATTGCACTCTTATAAGAACATCAGTCTAGTCCATAACGACTTTAAATGTGCTTTTGTCCTTTCTACTTGATTGTCGTCTAAAAATACATTATGCCAAAAAAATGTTATTTTGTTGCCGAGTTTGAATAGACGATAAGTTTGCGTTTTTCAGCAAGTTTTGAGCTTTGATGTATATTCGTTAATCCAAATTCTAGATGCAGCACGATAAGAAAATAATATTACACATGCTTTGCATCAACAATCCCTAAAAAGGTTTGCAAATAAACCTAAACAACAAACAATAGCAGACTTTTTACAGTGAAGTTATGGCTATAACGAACAATTTAATTTCGACTTATGCAAAGAATTAGTACAATCTGACCACTAAACAAGTTACAACATGATGTATTTCGAACATTTTTGGAAAAATATTGAAACCAAATTGTACCAGATGAAAGAACGCTTCGAAAGAATTATGTCACCGCCGCATGGTTGAAGGCTGCTTAATACTACGCCGAACATCTTCAAGATTTCAAAAACCTTGTGTTAGAATTTCCAGACACTGCAAGTAAAGCCATTCAAGATTGTCATGCCGTTATAGAAAACAGGGATTGATTAAAATAGTGAAAAGAGTGAAAAGAGTGAAAAGTAAACAGCAGATATTGAGGAGTTGTAGAGCAATTCCAAGAATGCAAAGAAAAGGCGAAGTATAAACATGTTTTTTTCGTTCCCCCGCTCGATATCGAATAAAATAGCGATTTCAATGTCCAATCAAATGTGAAGGCAGAAACATCTAAACATGTAAGTCAAATTTAGATCTCTAAACAATAGATTCTAGTCTTTTCCCGAACATGTTTATCCCGACTCATCACCTGAGAACCAAGGTCCCTAATTGTACTTTTTAATATGTGTGTGATTTGTATTTTAATATGTGAATTTTGTGAGTTTTTTTATTTAAATTGATAATAAATGTAAAAATGTATATTTTAGACAAACTGATGATGGTGGAGAAAGACACCGAAACGTATTTGTAACATTTTAAATAGTAAACAATAAAATTGACTGAAACCCAGGAATATATTGGAGTGAATTATAGTAGTGTAAAATTGACGGAGGAGTTACTGAAGAGATCCACTTACACAACAGGCACCCTACGATCCAACAGAAAGGGTAATCCTCCTGAAGTAATAAAAAAGAAGTTGAAAACGGGGGAACTAGTTATTCAGCATAATTCGCAAGGCATATGTGTTATGAAATGGAGAGATAAACGCGAAATTTTGGCAATTTCCAGTGAATAAAATGCAGAAATGGAAAATATAACTACACAACGTGGACAAGAGAAAAGAAAACCCAAACTTGTAAATAAATATAATAATTTTATGGCGGGCGTCGATCATTGTGATCAAATGATGGCCTATTACAGTTCTGAACACAAAACGTTAATATGGTATAAGAAATTAGGAATACATATATTCCAAATGATGTTGCTAAATTCATTCCACCTCTATAAGCAGGCAAATCGTAATGCCAAAAAAAGCTTATATGATTTTAGATTATCTGTGGTTGAAAAACTTCTTGATCCACCTGCAGCTGAGCCATTGCCAAAATTAAGAATCACTCACCTTCCTGAACATTGCCCTAAAAGTGAAGGTCCCAAAAGTCGCATCAAACGAAAGAGGTGTCAAGTTTGCTGGGAAAATGGACAACAAAGGTAGGATTCTATTTATTATTGCCCTTTATGTCCCAATCAGCCAGGACTTTGTTTAACACCTTGCTTCAGAACGTATCACTCGAAAAGCAAATGAGAGTGTTTTTAGTATTTGGGTGGCTTTATTACAGACCGTACAAAAACAGAATATTTCCTGTTATGTTTTCTTAGAACTTTTTATTATTTTCTTTTCTGGTAAATTTTTGAGCAACTTTTGTGTTTCCCAAATTTGTAGACTTTTGAAAAAAGTTTGTAGATTTTTGCCATGTTTTATGTTTCTTTAGTTAGGATATATTTTTATTTGTATTTTCTTCCTAGTTTGATATAGTAGAGTATAATATATAGCATTGTTTACCTACTATTGCGATATTCCTGTTTTTATGTGTTGACCTGCTATATTTGCTTGTTTCAGAATATATTTTTTTAGAAACCAAATATTTTATTTCACCATATTTCTGCTTGCACGCCTCAGGGGCGGTCCCGGGCATACAGTACGGCGTCAGCTTTGTCCTGTTCCCGGACCGCCTCTAAGGCGTTCCTGTGTTTTTTCCCTTAAAAATTGTTAATTTCCTTTCCTTTATCACTAAATAGTGATACTTAACATACGTTTTGATATATAGCGAAAAAAAAAATATGGCACCCAGCAGACTTACGCATATATTTTTGGGCAGTGAATGTGTTAATATGATATTCAAACAGTGAAAGTAGAACATGTTCAAAACTTTTAAATATTTTGTTTGATTCTGCTTGTTCCCAAAATTAAAATCCCTTCTACTCACCTGTATGAACGTTGGTATGATAGCCTTTGGATGAAGACAGGTTGAAGGGGACATATAGGAGATTGCAAGCAAAATTGGCAAGAGAGAGGAACAGAAAAAGCTTTCTAACCAGATGCAAGAATCTGGCTATCGTACCAAAGTTCATACAGGTGAGGAGAAGGGATTTTAATTTTGGGAACAAGCAGAATCAAACAAAATATTTAAAAGTTTTGGACATGTTCTACTTTCACTGTTTGAATATCATATTAAGTGATTGTTCTTCAAAATTAAAAAATGTAGAAAATGAAACCATTAAGGTAAAAAGATCTTTACAAGAAAAAATTAATCAAAATGATTTAACAATATGTTAAAATTAATGTTGTGTATATTTTCCTGACTGTATTGGATTAAAGTTAAAATTAATACAAATTGGTGGATTTGAGAATCAGACCTACTGGTTATTAAAATTAATACAAATTGGTGGATTTGAGAATCAGACCTACTGGTTATATTCATTATAAAAAACATCCGTAGAAAAAATAAATCTTTGTACTTAAGTTTGAGCAATAAGTCTAACTTAACTTGATAAGGTACTCGGCGATATGGTGGTGGCTGAGCGGAGCTAGTGGCTGGTAACCTGCGTAGCTCCCTTGTTAAAACTCCCAATACGGTCCGTGGTACTAGCCCATAGAATCCCCTGTGGAATGTTATAAAAGTTTGGCCACATAGTTTTTAATTGCAAATTATCCCGAATCTTCCCTTTCCATTTCACGCAACACCAGAGCCGTATCGACTAGTATATCGAATGTACTTAATTCGCCATTCGAACAATCAAACTTCGACAATACTGCTTTTTTAATTTCAGGATCGGTGTGGCAAATTAATGGTTGTCCATAAGCTTCAGTCATTTTTTTTTCCGCTGATAAGCCGCTTAATAAATTAAGCCGAGTATTTTGCAAGTGTGAGTTTGTTCGTACATTTTCATATCTTCTTATCCCAGCTCCAGCATTCAAAATCGGCACTGGACATGGCATTGCTTAAAAAAGAACAACAAAAAAACAATATGAATAATGTTGATAAATAATTGTGAATGTGAGAAAATATTCAAGATTTTGTTATTAAGAATGTTTTGAACGAATCGTTGATTCTTACTTACTTTACAGGAACGGCATGATGAAGAACGTTGGCGGCCTCAAATAGTGTGTCCAAATCGTTACATTTTGGGTCGGAATTCAGACTAGAGCTTTCATACCCAGTCCAACTTTCATCCCCAGGACACATTATGCCGTTTTCATAATTATGATCCAGTTCGGCCGTTTTCTTTCTAAATTCTGCCGAATACGTTCTACAAGCATGATTATAATTAAACACTAAACTAGAGCATTTTCAAAAAAAGTTAAGCTAAAAAGTTCCTGCTATACCTTGTCTTTAACGCTCCTTACAGATCGGACGTTAAACGAGCGCGACACCTCGAGACAAACCACAATTTGAAGTTTAACGCACAGATCACTGTGGTGTGTGGTGTAACGAAAAAATGGTGCGCAGTATATTTTAAGTGTGGACGGATTATTCGTTCTGCGACGCTTTTACCAGCAGATTAAAATAAAACACACAACACATCGCAACAAAACCGTAAAACATATTTTGACCACCAAAATGATGCTGCAGCTGTTTTTTTATTAAATTTTAAATAATACGTAGGTTGACTTTAAAGGAAAAAAATAAGTTTAGAGAATTGCACGAAGTTCGGTTGGTTGTAAATGTTATTAGTTGAAGACGCGATTGAGGTTCGTCCCAGTGTATCTCTAGTCGGTTTTTCGATGGCAGATTAAAAGTGTCCAACATTTTTTATTTTTGGTTTTGTGTATGTTTGCATTGCGTGGAATGTTTGAGGCAAGTCTTATTTCTGTCGCGCAACTATCGTATCAGGTCTGCACGCGGCTTAATATTATTAGCAAGAAATTAATAGTTTTTCAACTAGAATATTTACATTTCCAATCCAACAAATGAAATAGGTATGAAATTAAGAATTATTAATTTGTCATAAAAAAGCCTTACCCTATGGTGTCTGCAGGAAGCTTTTTTCTTCTTCGCGAAATTCTGTAATCGTCAGGATCTCGTCCCTCTTTCCGAATCATTTTAGTCAAATCACGTCGTCTTGCATTAATAAACCAATTACAAACTTGCCCGGAGGTGAGATTTACTTGTTTCGCAAGAATTTCTTTTTCTTTTTCCGTTGGGTAAGGGTTGTAACTGCAATGGCATATTAACCGTAAATATAAACTTGCGTGCCTAGAAATCGGCCCACTGTAAACTTTTGACTTTAACTATATATTTTTTTAAAACTATTCATCAGATCAAAAAAAGAAATATGCTGTTTGAAAGACAATTTAATATGCGTTAATATGAGTATAAATTTATCACTGTGTATATTTTCCTGACTGTATTTCAATTTAATCCAAAAGAAATTCCTGGGTTCCAGTCAATTTTATTGTTTATTATTTAAAATGTCACAAATACGTTTCGGTGTCTTTCTCCACCATCATCAGTTTGTCTAAAATACACTTTCATTCAAATTAAAATTCACATACTAAAATACAAATTAAACACATATCACATATTAAAAAGGTATATTAAAAACAATAGGTTCACAGGTGATGAGTCAGGACAATCATGTCTGGGGAAAGACTAGAATCTATTGTTCAGAGATTTAAATTTAACTTACGTGTATGGCTGTTTCCACCTTCTCATTTGACTGGCTATTGAAATCCATACTTTGTTCGATATCGAGCGAGAGAATAAAGAAACTGTTTATATTTCGCTTTTTCTTTGCATTCTAGGAATATCAATTGCTCTGCAATTCTTCAATGTCAGGTGTTAATATTTTATTTACTTGGTCCAATCAATACAAATTAAAAAACATCAGAATGCAATGAATTTTAGATCAGACACAGACAATCTTAGCTCTGTATACCACACACTAATTAAATGAGCGCATGCATACACTGATTGGACCAAGTAAATAAAATATAAACACCTGACATCGAAGAATTGCAGAGCAATCTTAGCTCTGTATATCACACACTAATTAAATGATCGCATGCATGAACTGATTGGACCTGGTAAGTGAAATATAAACACCTGATATTGAGGAATTGCAGAGCAATTCCTAGAATGCAAAGAAAAGGCGAAGTATAAACAGTTTTTTTTGTTCTCTCGCTCGATATCGAATAAAATAGGGAATTCAATAACCAGTCAAATGTGAAGGTAGAAACAACTAGACACGTAAGTTAAATTTAAATCTCTAAACAATAGATTCTAGTCTTTTCCCAGACATGTTTGTCCTGACTCATCACCTGAAAACCAATGTTCTTAATGTACTTTTTAATATGTGTGTGATTTGTATTTTAATATGTGAATTTTGGTGAAAGTTTTTTATTTAAATTGATGATAACTGTAAATATATATTTGAGACAAACTGATGATGGTGGAGAAAGACACCGAAACGTATTTGTAACATTTTAAATAATAAATAATAAAATTGACTGAAACCCAGGAATATTTTGAGATACTCACAATAATTTCTTTCTGTCTGCTGTCTTTCAAACAGCATATTTCTTTTTTTGATCTGATGAATAGTTTTAAAAAATATATAGTTAAAGTCAAAAGTTTACTGTGGGCCGATTTCTATGCACGAAAGTGTATTTGACATTTTAATTTCGGAAATAAGTATAAAACACAAGGTGGCTCACTCAAAAATATTTAAAAAACGCTCGAACCTCTATTCCTGTAAGAGCCAACTGCACCTCCTTTATCATAAGTGTCCCTTGACTAGGTGCCATTAACATTTAACAGCTAGAATTTAATACTTACCGATGGTTATATAACCACGACTTTAAAACCTCCACCGATTCTTTGGGCAAATTACCTCTTCTCCTCTGGGCATAATTTAGATTCAATGAGACATTCATGATTTGATCCAGATTTGATTAATATTTTGTGTGCTCCTCACCGGTAAATCTTGATTTTGGAAGAAAAAGAAAAGCGGTTGATAGATATTCAATTTCAATATAAATAAAATAAAGCGCAAAGTGGTAAAAATAAAACAACAAATAAAATAGAGTGATCTCTAAGAGTCCTTTTACAGGAGTACAGTCGCCAGCAGACTAGCATCTCGAAAACAATTTATTAAAAAATTAAGCAAAGAGCCAGGAAAATAATGTTTGGAAAGAAATCCCAGAATTCCAAATTAAAAAATCTTTTTATACTTATGGAAACCGATGTTACTCCCTCGACTGCTAGCTGAGTTTAGTGTGTTTAATATATTGGTTTTTCACTGCTTGTTCTTTCAAAACAAAAGTTTATATTATAATTTTGTTGCCATTTTCGTTCATTTTCACATTCAAATTGAGATACAAGATTTCGCCGCCTGCAAATTTTATGCTATTACTATACTCACTTCCAATTCAAACGTACAATATTCAAAATAATGTCTCCATCCTATGTCGAACCGATCGGTGTGTAGACTGTTGTGACTGTCGTAGAATCCTCCAAGCATTTTCTGAAAATAAGAAAATGTTTCACTATTGCCCTACGTTCTGGAGGTTGTATTTTAATCAAGGACCCGGATCGAAACGAAATAACTGTTCCATTCCGGTTTCAGTCCAAGGCAAAATTTCAAACTTCGGTTCCGTTACGGTTCCGGTTTAGAAAATAATTTCCAATTTGGTTCCGTTCCTGTTCCGGTTTTTTTCCGGTTCCGAAATCTATATATAGCAACGAACGAGGACAAAGATAAATGCTACTCTAATTAAGAATCTCACTATCTCTTCCTTGCTTGTTGTATTATACAAGATAAAAGATGCGCAAACGATCCACTGCTTCATACGGTACTTCGGCTGGTTGTATGGTACGGGGTAGGAGGACTAGCAACCCTACACAAGGATTGAAATTTAGGTAACATTAAATGGAACAACATGAAATAGAGACTCTTTAAATGAAATGAAGACATTTTTCCGTTAGCGTATGCGGCTTTGTTCCACTTTATAGGAATTTACAATATATTCAATTTTGTTAAGGGCTGCAAATGAACCTTGTGAAGAAAATTCGTGCTGATTAATTCCTTTTTAAAATGTTTGCTCTGAATCTTTATATTTCAAAAAGGCTTCCATTTCATCGCTTGATGAAGAACTAGATCATTCCATTTCCATATCGTGTTGGTCAGGGTCAGATTTAGAATTAGAAGAATTGCACTCTTTTAAGAAAATCAGTCTAGTGTCTAGTCCATAACGAATTTAAATGTGCTTTTACTCTTTCTACTTGATAGTCGGCTAAAACTACCTTATACCAAAAAATTGTTATTTTGTGATTTATACAAGATCTTGTCATTTGGGACAACTAGTTTCTCCCTTTGACGGCGTCGCGGCGCCGACTATTAAAACGATCCCAGCAACTAACTAAAAGAAGTACACGCACATTAATAGTGACACCGCGGCTCACCAGAACACAGAAATAATTTTATATTCATTTGCAGCAGGGTAAATTATTATTTTCATTTGCTTCTAAAATGTAGAGTAATTTCTTTCAAGCGTTACAAGCAGAACCAAAAAAACCGAAATAAAATATTGCGGTTCCGGTTCAGCACCTAACAGTGTGTTAATTTAAAATATGGGTTCAGTTTCGGTTCAAAAATACAAAACGGTTTCGTTCCGGTTTTGGGTCCATATCGTTTCCGGTCCGGGTCCCTGATTTTAATAATAAGCACAAAAACATGTATAGCTTGATCAATCTCATTGCAAGATGACGTCGCTTGTCGCGCTTTGTCCGATAATGAGTGTTAACCATTGGGCACGTCGTAGCTAATTCTGTATTGTTTTATCAGCGTCAAACGCCAAAGAGGGAGTTTATATGATGTCGTATAGAGGGCGACTTCGCGAAAAGGGTACGCAAGGGTACGCTTCGGGGGTAGCGGCGGTCGGTGAAAGGGAGTCGTTTAGCTGAATTCGTGACCGACGGTCGATTTTTGGTGACGCTTCGACTTTCAGCCATCTTGTTAAGTCTAGAACTCAGTTTTGAGCTATTTCAATTATTCGGTTCGCGGCTTTGCCCAATCGAAATCTTTACGCCATCAATCCACTTGCATGGTCAAGTGTGCGTGTGTCCTATAACCCTCGCGTGTCGCTGAGGGTGTAGTAATTCCAGAACACGTGTTTTTCTTCCAACACCTCGTCGTACGGAGTCCACGGTCTTTCCAACCGCGTTTCCCGGACCACGTGCATGGACAATTATCTGCATGCTTGTGCTTTGGTGTTAGTGTTACGAGTTTAAGTAGTAAGTTTAGCGTTAGTGGTGGTGGCCTTTTTAGTAGTGGAGTCGGATTGCCTCCCCCATTTTTCAGCTGCCCCTCTTAACTAGTTTTAAATATTCCTTTGGTGATTGGGGATTTCAATCACCTGGCATCCCTGGACTGAAGAGTACTCAGCCCGTTGGCGGTACTCTTAGCGAGGTAACTTTTTTATTTCTATTTTTTTTTGTACGCTATGGAGCGTACCCCCCCACCCCCACGCGATACGGTCGATCCCCTGCGAGGGGGGAAATTATTCCTGGTGGGGACCCCCGTCACGACAGGGACGAATTTTTAAGTGTCCGGGATACTCTGCAACGGGATCCTACGGTCACTGCAACCACCTTTGACATGGGTACCGACGGCGAAGCACGAGCGCTGTCCCCCGCACGCTCGGGCTCCAGAGAATGCTTAGGGTTCGGGAAATCCCCCCTACGCGACAATGTTTATTGTCATTGACACTGGCATATATACTTAACTAAAATAATAACATTTGTTATTAATTCCGAAACGATACAGTGAATGCGAACAGCGCTTAATTATCAAGCTGATAAACTATTTTCAGCTTGAAGAAACAGCAGGAAAATCCCTTTTACATGTGGATTCAGTGTACAATGTAAATATATCCTTTTCTGTTAATTATTTATTCAAACTTGTTAACCATAATAAACTATTTTAAAGACAGTACCTATGTGATGCTCTTTGAGTATCACCATCTACTGTATACAAGCTAGCAAAGAATGGCGTCCAAAGGGATAATGAGTACAAGGAGTCCGTGAACACTAACAGAATATTACCCTAGGTCCACCACTACATCAAATACATGAACACATTATCAGAAGTCGAATTTACAAAATGTACGGTGCAGGTAAGAATACAATAAATAAAGAGTTCAGTCGCTTATCAACGGATTTCATCTTATGTATTTATTATTTTTATGTTATTTAGGAGAGAATGTCACTCTGCGTTTATTGCAGTCAAAGTTACAATGCATTGATACGATTAAAATATCATTTCGTTCGTTAAGAGTTGCATTGGAGAAAATGTACAGTCTCAAACAGGAAATATTTAATGGAGATGCCATATGTTGCACACAAAAGACTACAATTTCTAAGGTAGCACGCTGTTAACGAAGCATCATCTTTTCCCTTGAAGCCCGTTGTGCTGTGCTGGTTGTTACCTTGAAGATTTGTTTTTGTGTTTATGTGGTTTTAAATAAATTTCAACAAAATTATACCAAACGTTAGTTTTCTTTCTTTGGTTTCTCAAGTGTTATTTAACAATTCAAAATCCATTTCGCACTAGCAAATTATTCTACGATACATCTATACCAACAAAGGCTGAAACAGAAGATTGCAAATAATGGGATAAAAAATGACGACGACGTGGAAATGGCATGGAATAAATTACGCACAAATATACTAAATGCAGCCGAAGAAGCACTTGGAAGAAGAACTAAAACCGGAACCGGAAAACGAAACACTAAACCTTGGTTTAAACAAGAGGTAAAGGACTTAACAGCTGAAAAGCGAAAAGCGTACCTGCAATACCGATCGAACACAATTACGTACGAGGTATATAAAGCGGTCAGAAACCTGGTCAATGCAGAAATCCAGTCAATTAAACGACAGCATTGGGAAAAATTATCTGCCGATATGGAACACGACTTATATGGAGGACAGAAAAGAATCTGGAATATGCTAAGAAATAGAAAAAGACCAGTTAACGAATATATCCAAATTTCAAAGATCACTACTGAAGACTGGGAAAAACACTTTGAACAACTATACCGTAATAAAGGGGAAAACACGGAGACCAAGGAGACACCCACAAATGAAGAAACACCACCAACTTGGCAGATACCGATAGAGAAAATCAAACAAACGGCAACCGCTCTAAAAAACAGAAAATCACCTGGTATAGACGAGATAACGAACGAAATGATAAAGTATGGAGGGGATGCACTCATGGGTGAATTAAAAGATTTTTACAATAAAATATATCTACAAAAAGTACCTTCAGAATGGAAGGACAGCATAACAATCCCAATCTTCAAAAAAGGAGAGAAAACAGACCCCAAAAACTATAGAGGAATCACCCTTCTCAGCACAGTTTCGAAGCTGTTGACAAAAATATTGGCAGAAGAAGTGACCAGCACGGGAATATGTGAGGAGCAGCAAGGTTTCAGACACAATAGATCCACTATAGATGCCATATTCATACTCCGCCAAATAGCCGAAAAAGCTATTGAATTCAACAAACCGGCGTTCATGTGTTTCATAGATCTTACCCAAGCATTTGATAAAGTAAGACTGACAGACGTCATAAAACTCCTAGAAGAAAGGAAAATTCATCAGAATATTGTGTCCATCATCAGAGAGCTAAACACCGGCAATCACACACTCGTAAAAGCAGAAAATAGAACAACAAGGAGAATACCCGTCAACACAGGAATTAGACAAGGAGACAGCCGAAGCCCTATATTGTTTAACATCATCATGGATGAAATCATTACAAAAACAAAACAGATTGGAAGGGGATATCGAATGGGAAATGCAGAAATAAAAATAATGTGCTATGCTGATGATGCAGTGATAGTCTCCGAGGATGAAGACAACCTACAAAGACTCTTATATAAGTTCGAACAAACTACAAATAAATATAAAATGGAAATATCTACCCGGAAAACACAATCACTCACTATATCCAAAGAGCCCCGAAGATGCAAACTCGCCGTTTACAATCAAAGTGTAGAACAGGTGATGACCTTTAAATATCTTGGAACAAACATCACGAGTAACAGGAATCTAAAGGAGGAAGTAAGGAATCAAACATCAAAAGCCGCTCTAACATCGGGGTACTTACGAGACATCATCTGGAGAAACAAGCACATGAGTATAGGGAGTAAAGTCAGAATCTACAAAACGTGCGTGAGACCAGTGATGACATACGCCGCAGAAACAAGAGCGGAAAACACAACAACCAAACGCTTGCTAAGAACAACAGAAATGCGAGTCCTAAGATCCATAACAGGACACACACTATACGATATGAAAAGGAGTGAGGAAATTAGAGATACCCGTAAGGTTTCGGATGTTGTAAGATGGACTAGAGCAAGGAGAAGAGCGTGGAGAGACCATGTAGGGAGAATGGCCGACGACCGAATGGCAAAAATCGCCAAAGACCAAAAACCTAACAGCTCAAGACTCCCAGGAAGACCACCGAAGCGATGGTACGAAAGCTGGACATCAGCATCCCAGGACTAGGAAGTTGGAGAAAAACAGACTCTGAGTCCTAACGTACGAGGAAGAAGAAGAAGAAGAAAATCCATTTCAATCCATTCAAATCAATCAATTGTCATCATTCATTCATCCAATTTAAAACATTTTTGTAAATACAATTTTCTAAATATTTTTAATTTTTACAAAGATGTAATTGCAAGTCAAAATAAAACTAATCATTTTCTGAAATTCCAATGTATGTTTCATGTTTGCCTATAAAGATCAACATTTTAAACCGTTTGCTTCTTATGAAGTGTCGACTTTCAGACGAACTTGTTCCGGCATCCAAAAGTGGGTTCATAAAACAAAACTGACTATGTTGATACAATATAAGACGAAGGGCCACTTTATGCAACTATCGAAAATATTTTAAAGAAATAAAATAATATATAACCTTTAATACAGTGTTGCTAGATTGATATATTAATATGGGAGTCCTTTTTCATAGTTCGCTGAGCTTTCACAACAAATCAGTGCCCTGGATTCACAACAAACCGTGCCTGGGAAACACGATTTAATTAAAGACGTCCCTCATTTGGCGCCTGACGTCACGTTTTGTATGTGTTGCTGTGTTGTGTTATTATGTTGCAATGAGATTGATCAAGCTGTAGCATGCTTTCATAATACTTGTGACAGCCAAAACCCATGAATGGCGGTTTCTCACGTTGTGACAGCCCGCCGAAATAGTCAAAACAACGAAAGTTCCCATAAAGTATCGAATATTTAACTCATACGTAAATGATTTACAAATAAGGATGGCCCTTAGCTTAAAGTTATCCATCCGGCAAGGGCACGTGTCATGTAATAGCGTTGGTAATTCTTAAAATCTTCCATTTTACATGTTTGGTGTATTGTTCGAAGTACAACAGCAATTTACGTAAGAACCGATGTTCTGGGTTTTAAAATGCAGTCAATTGTTTGCAGCCAAAAGGCAATGAGAAAGCACTTGAAAAACGCCTTGAGTTTTGAATGAATGGATTCAAAAAAAACAACAGACCGCGGGGATTCAAATTCCAAGCACAATTGCCTTGGCAGACCGCTTAAGATAAATGGGGATTTGTGTCAGTAAAACATCGATTTTCCGTAAAACCGAAATGCACAACTATGGTAAATACAAATGCGGCAAGTGTCCACGACAATTCTTATAAAATTAACTTGTACTTCTTAAGAAATTTAGGAGATTAACTTACCCGATCTTCACGTGTAACACTGATAAACACGCCAATGAACACAGACCCACAAATCACAAAGGTTATAGATTGGAAACTGCCATATAAGCCTGTAGAATGATATTTGTCGCTTTTGCTCAGTGGCTGATTTCCACTAGACTCGAATTTCCACTGCTTGCAGAAGAAATCTTCTGTACCGACTGTGTTCACATCAAAATTAAGCGGGAGATTTGAATTCAATTTAAGATCTGTCAAATCTCGGCCTAAGTTCCAATAATACTTCAGGCATCTCATAATGCCCTTTAATTGGGATGTTCTACTAGTGCTTCAATTAACATCACAATTAAAGGGCATTACGAGATGCCTGAAGTATTATTGGAACTTAAGCCGAGATTTGACATATCATAAATTGAATTCAAATCTCCCGCTAAAGTTTTGTTCGTGTAAATACCAGGATTAATTGGGAAAATAAAGCACATGAATATCCCTTTACAATAGGTATTTATTAAACTAAAAAACCTAGAGATTCAGTTAGTAGTAGTATTGAAGTTACATGAGTTAGATCGTTAGTGTTTCAAAAACGAGCAAAAATGTACATCCTACACATTTGAAAGAACTTTAATTCACATTAAATAATAATGTTGAACAAATATGCAGAAGTGTTGAAAAGCATCCAATTATTACTTGCTTTTTATGTTCAGTTAGTTACCTGATGGTTATTTTCGTCTTCGTTTTTCCGTTATCGATGAGGTTTAGGAAATGCTCTCTTACAGAGCTGGTATTCTGGGGCTCCGGGTTGTTTGGGGGCTCCAGCCTAGCTGTTTACTCACTAAAACTCCTTCCACATTAGCACCCAGCCATGCACTGCGGCCATTTGTGCTCTATTGTATATTTTCTGTACAGGTAATGTCTCACAATTTGGAGGTTTAACGATTTCGAGTCAAGTTTGAAGTCTCTGGCTGATTCTGAGGAAATCGATATCGTCGGCCATGTTGATTTTCACGACACTTAATCGGGTACCTGGCTACCTTATATTCCATTGTTCTAAAACTCAGATAAACAGCACAGTTATCACAATATAGAAGTTAAAATGGTATTCTAAAGCTTCGACAGTAAAAAGTTGTGCTCAAATCCGTCGAAAATGCTATGATTGCAAATCTTCAATTGTGTAAAGAACCACATAGATAAGGACAAGTGACACATGAAGAATCATAGCTCAGAGCCCTCTTACGGACATATGTACAAAACAAAGGCATGCAAACGATCAGCTGATCCTCTGGATTATTGGCAGATGCCGCTCTGTGGCTGATTCCGGCAAAATCAGTTTTGGCGGGAAAGCCAAACTTTCCAATCTATACTCTGTCATCTGTGCACAGACCTGCGCTTTTCAATGACACAGACAGCTAGGTATGGTGGACAAGCTATGAAGCCTCTAAAAGCTATGAAGACACCGCCTGGCTGCAACATATCTCGCATGCGCGAGGTGTAACTGACAGCTAATCCCTCTGTGGAGGTTTGTATGAGTGAGCTAACTATTGGTAGCTCGGAATATACCGCCACGATAGATTCAAATGAAAACCCAGCAGCAAACACTAACAAATCGTATATTTTGCGGAACGTAACGTACACATGGTGTGCTCGTAAGTTGAAAACTACATCAGATGACTCCTCGGAGGGCCTGTTGCGGTGTTGTTAACTCACCCTACAATCTTACGCGAGGTTGTTGTCACCAGACCTCTCATAACCATAACCTTATAATCCAATAACGCCATTCGGCCATTTGCTTTAAATTTCTCTTCGTGGTAGGTGCTTTTGTTGTTTAATTCCATTTTGAACAAATTCAAGCAATCTTAAAATGAATCAATGTGGTGAATGTAAAGTGCAGTTTGGAGCTTGAAAGCTCATATTAAAAGAACGAATCCAGGTAAGTAATCTCATTTCCTTACGATATAATTTGTAATAGGAAGACGACTACTAGTCCAAGTCCTAACAATTCAATTCACGTTCAAAGACCTACTGGAATTCATGCAGGCACGAATGGAGAATTAAGGCTGTACAGGCGATGAGGGATGGGTTTTAGAGGGTCAACAGCTAGGTTGGAGTCCCACACAACCCAGAGAGCTAGAACAGCATGTCTGGATGGTGCATAAAAGCATTTCCCAATCTTCACAGGAAAAAAAAAAACGAATTGCATATCTTTAGTGTTTAAGTTAAATACTGGAATTTGTGTAATTTAGCCGTCACTTCTTGTTCTATGTTGATAACATGTATTAGGTATTCGACCATTTTAATGTGTTATATATTGATTTTAAATATATATTTTGTTTTATTTACACTCACTGTTATTCCCCAACCATTTGCATATCCTTTCTGTCTTTAATACTATTTATGTCCTCCTCTATATTACCTTTAGCAAAAACTGTGGTGTCATATATGAACAGTTGTATTTTGCACTTAACTACATTAATGCCCAAACTGGTGAGTTTTTCTGGTTTTAGGACGTCGTGAATTAGACATCCAATTTACAACGGAATAAAAAACCCGAAACACTCACTGGTTTCAAGGAATGCCCTATCTCTTGATACATTAATGGCAATAAAATAATATACCTAGCATGAACAATTCTGAGCCAAACATTAACTCTGTAGGACACTTTAATTTCAGTTTTTGATGAAAATGTATCCTTTGAGTACAGTAAGTTCAAAAGTATTTTGCCCGTTGAGTCTTTACTGCAAAAAAAATTGCATATACCTCTAAAATTAATATTCGCACATTGAATGTTTTACATGCTTCGTTAATTGTAGTTTAAATACTCGATTATCGAAAAAAAAATTGGATAACACTGAACCCCTGGCTGGCCGTGAATAGTTTTCTTACATCCTTTGTGTTAATGATTTTACGCCGTCAGGCAATTTCCTACTTTTAGTATTCAATCACAGACTCTGTAGTCTGTGTATTCAACATTCAGTTCCAATTTCAAACCGTGCCTGAAATTGCAGCGCGCTGAAGTTTTTTATAGCCGAACTGAGCATATGATTAAACATTTGAACGACCCGCCGAAAAAAATGTATCCGACATTTTGAACTGAATTCCGGAGGAAACGCTAAATCCATTTCACCACCTTTATTAAAAATACAATCCTGTCGACATTTCAACTTAGTAAATACACTATAAAGTTTCAATGTAATCAAGTCAAGGCCGAAGTGCGCTGTATATGTTGACTAAGCAAAAGTCTCTAAATATTGGATGTTTTTAAACTTCAAAAATTTTCACTTTTTTAGGATTTAGGAACATGTGGACGACCTGTAAAATTAAGTACATGTACCTACTGGTGACCGGAAAGGCCTTGCATGTTCATTGTTTAGTCAAAGTATCAGGCAAATTTACTGTAGGAACAAAAACATAAGATGTTTGACCAAAGCATGGTTTGTCTTTCTTCAAATACATGATAAAATGTAGAAAATAATTTTTAACAACTAGTCTTTTAGTAGCAGAAATTACTTATCAATGCAGCGCTTTAATATATCTTTTCTGAATATTTGCCAATTTTAACGACTTTCCAGCTGGAATCGTAATTCAGGGATCTTAAATGAGAACAAGACCCAGAAAACTAAAACAGAACAGCCGTATTTTCAAAAGAAAATACTTTAAAAACGTGCATTGCTTTGCAGCCTTACTAATATGATCTTCAAACTCGTTATCGAAACCTTTATTTCTCAAATAAATTACGATTTAATTCAACAATTTAAATTATAGTAGAGCACCTTCAAATCTTTAAAGCTTCAAATTGATTTCTATAACTAACCCCCTATCTAGACATCAACCGCAAATTAAAACATAGAAAAGTAAAACCAGGTGACTTAAACTTTAAAATGTTGAATCAAATTGTTCATAAAAGTACAACAAAAAGTACATTTTGTGTATTCCTCCAACTTGCTAGTGTTCCTGTTAAACGGATGTTTCATAATCAGGAAGAAGTAGGTGTCACAGCCTTCTTTCCAATTAGAAAATAATGACGTTATTTTGTTCGTCCTACATTACTTAGTAGGGATGTCCAAAAAGCAAATAAAAGAACACCAACAATAACAATACTTTCTGTAGTAAACGAATTTTTAACATTAAAGGTTACAAATACCGAGGGTGTTTTATATGTCCACCCCAACTGAAATTAAATAGAAAGTAAAACTAAACAGGAAAGCTGCTAGTTAAAATCTATTCAAGCTTCTGAATTATACTAAAATGTTAAAAAAAATGTCGTTCTTAGTAGTGTCCAAATGAGAATTAATTGATCATTTATTTGCACACCGTTATAATTTCATATTCCATCAACTTAAATACCGCCTATTAAAAGTGTAACACAATTCAGAAGCTTGACTGATCTACTTGAAAAACTGTATGTTAAAATACTACTTTTGTTACTAGTTCCGGTAATCTTGGTTTTCCGGACACTCTCTCTTCAGATGGCCGGACTTGTGGCACAAGTAACAGGTCTTGGCGTTTTCCGGACAGTTCCTGGAGATGTGGCCAGGTCTCTGACAATTGTGACAAGTATCGCTAACACGTTCATTCAAATTGCCCTCGGGGCAGCTACGGGCAATATGTCCTGGAATACCAAGAAACATTTTTATTCACCTATTATTGTTTAGGTGCTACTAAATGCTGTAAATCGTGTAAAAAGTCTTTTGTCTTACCTGGCTTCCTACAGTTGTAACAAGACGGGACATCAGGACTCTGATGGCAATCCTTGGCAAAATGGCCTTCGCCCGAGCAACGATAGCAACGAGCCTGCTCTTCCTTGCAATCCCTTGCATAATGTCCTACCTTATTGCATTTGTGACATTTGTCACGGTTTTTGCTGTAGCTGCTGCTACCAGAGAATCCTAAAAAATTCAATCAATTTCTTCAATCAAGTACTAGAACGCTAGAGTCAAATTGTTTTCTCACCTCTACCGCCGGAGTCTCTTCCTCCAGGAGTTGAACACTCACGAGCAAAATGACCGGGTTGGTTACACTTGTAGCAAATGCTTGACGAAGACATGTTTGATAAGTATGACAATAACTGGTATTTTCGTAATAAGGGGGAAATTGAATCCAAATACGTCTGCTTTTCAACAAAATATTTTGCTCTCAACCTGAAACAAACCAAAAAGAGTTTTAAATTTTCCGCGAATGCTGAGTTGAAAGTCCTAATTTAACTTTGTTTATATGACGACATACACATTTATGTTTGTTGTTGAAGCGTTCCAATCGGGAAGTTTCAGTAAGTAATTTTTTACGCAAATCTTTTTTTTGCAAAACTCGTTCTTAGGAATAGTTAGATGGCTTTCCAATGTCCAGTTACAATAATCTAATATAATCAATCGAAAGTTATTAATTTAAACCCAAAGAGTAGATTGACTCTTTTTACTCTCAAAACAGTGCGCCGTACAAAAAAGTATCTAACTTTTGTCTTCCAAAACGGAACAGAAACTTACTAAAGTAGTTTTTCGTAGCAAGTCAGATAAGTTCATTGTATCATTCAAATCCAGAGACGTGCCTGTACCCAGCTGCAGATTTGCCATTAAATATTCGAGCCGGTTTCCGCGATTATAATCAATTGAATTGTTTGAATAACATTAATTTTCAGATCCTGTAGATCAAAAACCAAGCGTGTTTATATAGTATGTTAAGAGAATACACTTGCACTAAAACGTTCCACAAAAAATGTATCGCCTTACCAAATATTCTCAGCCCCTGTACATTCTTCTCAGTATACAAATAATTAATAATTTCAAGGATAAGATCCATAATTCGAATGAAATCAGTTGAATAATTGCATCAAGATTGGGAGTTAAGTGAATTTTTTAAGTAGGTACTAAATCGTTCTACTCCAGAAGGCGCTTTTTTAAACAGACAAGTTCTAGTTCACGTAACAATCACGAAAGTTCAAAAACAGTGGCATTGCAGAAAATTCACGAAAGTTTTCTTAATTTTAAATATTTTTCAAATTCCACTAGCTTATAAATGTCTTTGATTACTTCCACTTTGCCACCACAAGCAAAGTGAAAGTAGAACAGTAGTAGGATGTCCAATTCGAGGTCAATTGAAAAATTAAAGAAATTATCAAAGGAAATTGAATAGGAAAATTAATTTTGAAGCTTAGTTTTCCGCTTTTTTTGAGTTGTATGACTTTATAGTGTACAAAGGTTTAATGAAATTTATAGTTTGGGAAAAACATGAATGTTCAGTAGTCATTTCATGTTCGAGCAAAATATACATATTATATATGCGTTAAGTTTTACAATATGCGAAAAATCTTAGAATTCTGAAAAAAAAATTCTGATTTCAGGCATTTTTTATTTTTGACGTATGGCTTAAAGGATTGTACGCTTGCTGTATAGTTTTTTCGTTGCAAAAAATACATTAAATTGTTCAATTTGAAGTTGAACGATTTATTCGCTCAATATAAAAATGCGCGTTCATTCCTTGATAGTGGGCTGAACCATCTTTTGTCCATCAAATAATCATTAACACCTTTTTCGAAAAGGGCAAAATTGATAAATTTTTCAATTTTTTTAATTGTAAAAACTATGTTATGTTGTCCAACCTAGCTGCTGTAATAATTGCCCTACATTTTTCTATTTCCGCTTTCAAACTCCAGGCCCCGTTGACAATAGGAAAGGGAATATATAAAATATATTGGAATTTAATCAAAATAACCAAGTTTCCGGAAAATCACCTAAATTATCTAGATAAAAGATAAAATACAGAGAAAATTAAATAATATTTCCAAATATTCAAACATGATATGAACTTTCGGCTGTCCTAAAGCTCATAGATTGCGGCCCCCCTGTAATACCGCCAGGCCAATTGGGATGCCCCTGTATATTTGGATTATTCTAGCGGCGTAAGAAAGCATTGAAGTCTCTTATAAGCCGATGCTGAATTCGTTTTATTTTAATGAGGGTAGAGCATCATCAGTGTAAGACCATCTGGAAAGTTGAATTCCGCAAAAACTTGCCTCGAAATCTAAAGCAAGTAATAAAAGAGAAAATGTTACATAAGTGCTTAAAGAGAGCACATTCACTTTAAAGCTTGGTGAATTTTCAATCCATGTAACATGATACATGCTTCCATTCAAGTTGAAACTTGCTTCCGAAGCGATGCCTGAAACACAATTCTCAGAAAATGAGTCATCTCATTGATAAGCATTTATTGAGCCCGATTGATGCTTTCTTCCCTTGAAAACCTTTGATTGATTATCATGATGTGTTGTCGCTACTGATATTCCCGAATTTAATTTTGACCTGATGGTGTTCAACGCTTGTGTCGATTTAAGTCAATTAGAATTTCGTGAAATGAGGTGCACCAATAGCCCGAAGGCAACTTGACAAATTCGTGTAAAAATATGTTAAAAATTATCTCGGCGTGGCTATTAACCAAATTCCGTTTACGATCCGCATCTTTTTGGCAGTCTTAACGGCATATTCGACCAAGAATTTTGTTCCACGTGTTTACAAGATTCCATTTTACTAAGGGGAAAACAGCGATTACAAAGGCCACACATTTCCTTACCTATTTGCACACTTTCAAGTGGTCAAATCAGTCCGTATATTTGCACCAAAAACTGCTCGAAACCAATTTACACAGATGTGCCACATTCGCTTCAAGTGAAGGGAGAAAATGTAGAGAAAACGTGAAAATTACTCAGCACTGGCAGGAACCGGTAACTATACAACACGTTAAATGCCAAAGAATGTTGACAGAGCGCATTTGCCTGGCGCACTCCGTTTACAGCCAATTTCCGCTTCCGGAATCTACAAAAGCGGCTAATTCAAATTGTATTCATCATCTAAACTATGTTGTGCTGTAAACAACACTTTTAAAATGTGGTAACTTTGCGTACACATTAGGAAGAAACTTTGCGTACTACAAAAAACTCCTATTATTTACATTTTCACTTAAGAACAGATAACAGCACGCTCGGCTAAATAAAAAAACATGACAATAATACAGTTTCCTAATCTGGATCACCTCATTGTATTTTCTGGAACACTGGCTGCAACTGTTTTTATATTAAGTACAGATATTGCAATTTTGTGCGTCCTGCCAAAATCACAAATAGCCATTTTTTTTTTGGAAATGCTATATTGGCAACATTCAAAAATTCTCGCTAGTTCCATTAGCCATTACAGCCTTGATCAATTAGTGGTTTCTCTTTCGCTTTCTGGCAATTAGACAGAGACATAGCTAGTTTTTGAACAAGCTAAGCAATCAGCTGTTAAGTGGCATTTGATATTTGAGCCGCTGACATAACTTTCAAAACAAGAGTTTTCCTGGATCTGGTAGAATTTGGAAAATATTCAGTACTTTGGATAAATCGTAGTATGTCGCAGACCATCTGCACCAGGGGCATCTCCCAGAGTGCTCGACTGGGGCACCGATTGATTAAGTTCCGATATGGGCCTCATAGGAATCAACAAGCCCCAGCAGGTTCCCAAGTAAGACAGACAATTTTTGTATATATTTTTTATGAATAATTAATGTACATTTTTCTCAATTAATGTGGTAACTGGCAAGTGTTCTTGATATTTATAAGCCGTCCGTTTTCAAATTTCTGTATCAACGTTCTTCTCAGCTGTGTGTTTTCAGTAAAAAAGTGTAAAAAGTTACCTAATTAGCCACATGATAATTGATAATTTAAAGTCTGAGCTACAGAAACATGAAAGTTGTTAACGAAGACTAGGGAGTGAAAACGCGCTTTGTCCAAAAAACAATTTTGACACAACTAGCTTTTAATGAAGCATATCTTAACTCTGTTTTCGCAAGTTCAGTTAGAAGAAACAAAATTGTTTGCCAAATACCGCTGTTTTCTAATGAAATGACACGGCCCTTTTTTCGTGTTTGGTCTTCAAACATAAGAAATAATTAAATTTAACAAGCAAAAATGCCTATCATTCAGGCTGAGGTTGAATGAAAATAAGAGGAGCATACGAGGAGAAATAATTTGTTTTTCGTAATTACTTAAGTATGATGCGGCTTTTTTCAAGATAATTTCACTAATTAACACTTAACTTAATGGGCAATTATGCAATCTCCAGTGGTTTTAACAATCGGTATTTTGCCTGAATCACTATTGTCACAAACGATGGTAAAGTTCTTTGAATAAGGAATCGGATTATTGAATACCTATGCACACAATAAAAATTTTATTGTATATTTAAATAATTTTAACTTGCATTTTTGAGTCGATCTGTTGATTTTTATTTTATGCTGCAAAATAGCACTTTTCTGCTCAACTTTATTATAATAATAATAAATTAATTAAAAGTTTTTTTTAAGAAATGACTACTTAACTAGTTGCAAAGTTTTAACCCATAAAGTAAGTGCTAAGTGAGGTATTTAAATCGTATAATTTATAGAAATCAATATTTTTTATTATTGTTGTGTATATTTTCCTGACTGTACTTCAATTTATTTCAAAAAATTCCTGGGTTTCAGTCAATTTTATTGTTTATTATTTAAAATGTACAAATACGTTTCGGTGTCTTTCTCCACCATCATCAGTTTGTCTAAAATATACATTTACAGTTATTATTAATTTATATAAAATTTTCCATCAAAATTCACACATTAAAATACAAATCACACACATATTAAAAAGTACATCAAGAACATTGGTTTTCAGGTGATAAGTCAGGACAAACATATCTGGGAAAAGACTAGAATCTATTGTTTAGAGATTTAAATTTAATTTTAACTTACATGTATAGTTGTTTATACCTTAACATTCAACTGGTCACTGAATTTTCCATATTTTCCTCCATCCACAAGATTGACTGTTTGAACTGTGACAAAGCATACATAGGTCAAACAGGGCAATATTTAAAGAAAAGAATATACGAACATAAGTATAGCTTAAGAAAAGTTAACGAAAATGCAACAGCATTAGCACAACATGCACAACAAAAGTTGCATGATTTTGATTTCGATAACACACAAATATTGATCAATGAGGACAACTATAATAAGAGAAGAATCCATGAAATGATACAAATTAAAAAACATCAAAATGCAATGAATTTCAGATCAGACACAGACAATCTTAGCTCTGTGTATCATACACTAATTAAATGATCGCATGCATGAACTGATTGGACCAAGTAAATGAAATAAATACACCTGATATTGAGGAATTGCCAAGCAATTCCTAGAATGCAAAGAAAAGGCGAAAGATAAACAGTTTTTTTTTGTTTCGCTCGCTTGATATCGAGTAAAATATGGAAAATTCAGTGACCAGTTGAATGTTAAGGTATAAACAACTATACACGTAAGTTAAAATTAAATTTAAATCTCTAAACAATAGATTCTAGTCTTTTCCCAGATATGTTTGTCCTGACTTATCACCTGAAAACCAATGTTCTTGATGTACTTTTTAATATGTGTGTGATTTGTATTTTAATGTGTGAATTTTGATGGAAAATTTTATATAAATTAATAATAACTGTAAATGTATATTTTAGACAAACTGATGATGGTGGAGAAAGACACCGAAACGTATTTGTAACATTTTAAATAATAAACAATAAAATTGACTGAAACCCAGGAATATATTGGAGTGAATAAAATTGAATGAAACCCAGGAATTTTTTCAAATAAATATTTTTTATGTGAAAATGGTTCATGGATTTGTGGTTCTCACAAAGTTATTTTAATTTTCTCTTAAGTTTCGAACAAGTTGATTTTTACAATTTTATTGTCTTGCGATACTATCTTCGTTTCTTCACTTTTTTGGTAATTTAGGTTTTTCATCTCTATTGTGTGCGGATTGTTGACATGCAAATATTTAAGAGTGTAACACCTGTATGTTCTGCTCCTTTAATTAAATTGAAGTTAATTTAATTACATTTAATCTGTGAAGAGAAAGGGATTTTTTCTTATGAGTATGAGTACGAAATACTATAATCAGCACAATATTTTGTATCTTACAGCAAACAGCTATGAATGGAATAAAAAATAAAACAAGGAAAATGCACCGAAACAAGATTGACCCGTAGAAGTAAACAATATTATTACACACTACAAAAAGGTCTACATTTGAACATGTTTATAGTGCTTTTAGAAATCAACATTCACGTATTCAATCCTGTGATATAGTTAGGCAATTATGGCTCGATATCTGCCAAACATTAGCTTTGCTTGAAATTAATATCTAGTTTTAGTTTCTATTTTAATACATCTCTTAAGCAAGTGATACAAAAAGTCATAGATTTTGAAGATCTATTCCATTAGTAAACGAAGTTATTTGAATTCACAAAGGCAAAGCAAACCATATAAATTTAAAAATAATTTAAAGTGCTAAATATGTAAATCACATAATAGAAGAGAATCTACATCATACAGTTTTCTGAAAACTCCCAATGTTAAGCCATGCAACTAATAACTAAATTAAAGCCCTGATAAGTCCTAACAAAAACCAGGCCTCAAATAATTTATCAATGAGCGATGAAGTACACGTAAACATGTGAATTTTTGCCTAAAAATCAAACACCAATCTAACTTTTAGTTATTTCGAATCCGTGCAGTTGAAAACTACATTTAAAAAAGTCATTCGTGTTCTCAGATAACTTTAAATAGTTTACTGATTGTAATTCTTAAAAAAAACATCATCAAATTGAATATCTGTAACTAGACTGCTGGTATTGGACAAGGCGCCTCCAAACCAACTTCCTCAAGTAGCCAGGAGCCAATTTGGGACTTTCAAATCCCAGTTCGCTGGAGGCGAGCCCCACTTAGTGAAGAAGAATGCGCTGTTATTAACAATGGAGGACCAGTGTAGATGAACATGATTTATTTCTAGTATTTATTACGAATTTTACTTGTAGCTTAACCATTGCTCATATGCTTATTATTAAATATACTACGTATGTAAATCGCCTCGTTTTTCGCCCCCAAATGTAATTATTAGTGATTTAAATGAAAACAACTGTTACTTAATATTTTTATTTAAAAATAACCCATACAACGTTGATTCTAACAAGAATATAAATTATTTTAAATATATTTCAAAGGGCAGCTTTCTGTGGTTTAAAGAGGGCGTCAATCCCTAAATGACATCAACTTGAGTTGAAAAATTCCCTACATCTCAGGGCCCAATTGTAACTTCAAGTGAGAAGAATGAAAACTAAATCAGAACCCTCCATTTACAACATTTAAAAGTAACAAATAAGAACTAAGGATAATACTTTCATTTTCATTGATTACTTCAATAATTATTATCATATAAAATAAAAAAATATGAAAAGTAAATAAAGGCAATAATTAATAGTCATATTATTTAGAAATGTTAGGGATAAAAATATATTTTTTCTTAAAGTTAAAGAGCATTGATGAAAGAAATCAGCAAACATTTTATGAATAATGAGAGCTACACAGATTTTTTAATGGTAAATGCCAAACACAGAAAGTTCAGACATTTATGTATGGAATAATTTGCTTTGACTACTAAGTTTGCGAGCTTTAAAACTACACGATCTTTATTAAGTTAATAATTGTTAAATGAATTCGAATATTTATTAAATGTTATCTGAAAATAATTTTATTAGTTTATCTGGTTCAATTAAATGTTTTTTTGGTTTTTTGCACGGGCAGCCGACTCACATATCTAACCAAAATTGCATTCAAATAAAAAAAGCAATATTTTCATCATCACATCTCATATACATGCCATTGAACACTATTAGTATCATGTCTCATGTTTGAACTATTTATATAAACTGGAACTATTTTGCGAAAAAACGGCATCAAACAGTTACAACCTTGACTTTGCGTATTTTAGAAGTGTTTTAGGACAATTATTTAGAAATTATATACATAAGCGCACCATTTTTTCTAGTCTAAAAATTCAACTTGATAGCAAATCAATTTTTTTATATTTTAGCTCTGCAGCAGCAGCAGCAGTAGTAGTAGTAGTGGTATTACTTCCGATACTCTAACTTCTGGTATTAGAGAGAATTATACAGTGTTCCGTGTATGCGAATATAGTAAAGCAGATCCGTTTTCAAATTTCGTAATCAAATGATTAGTGTTTTTGATCAAAATTTTGTTTTTTATTTTCACTAATTGGAAATTGATTTTCTTAGACTATCATTATGGACACACTGTATAATCCCAAATTGTCATATGAAATAATCTAAACTTTTATTCTGCTTAATTTTCGGCAGTTGATCATTGAGTCTTCAGCTCCTTTCCGATGCTGTAGGACACGATTTTGTTCCAGTCCATTTTTGTGCGTGTGACTGGCAATAATCTATTATAGAAACATTTAAATGTAGCAAATACTTAAAAATATTGAGGATTTACACTATTTTCTCTGGTAAATGTCTTTAATACCAACAGGAAACGATCAACTTACCGTCTTAAAGCCTTGAAAGTCGTATCCGACATGGTGTGATAATTATTTGAAATTGCGGTCTGATACAAATTCTCCGCTGCTTCAATGGCCTGGACAATATCTTTGGCCGTTTGCGCCTCAAAAGTAACGTTAACTGTGTCTTTCGTTTCTTTGATGCTGACCAGTTGCACGTTGCCTTCTTCATAGTAGTGCACTTGCACTTTGAGAACACCTCTTAATTCGGCAGAGGAGGTGCCGTTGAGAGTTATGTACCATTGGCTGCGCCACCTACCTATATTAAAACGTTCATTCACTAATAATAACTAAAGTAATAAAATATTATTTTAAAAAGCGAAATCTTGGGCTTAAATTGATTTATAGGTATGATTTCCAGGATTATAAATTGTGGGCCATTGGACATTGTGAACATTATCGAAGGCGCTGAGGTAACAATCAAAGTACAAAAGATAATCTAGTCAAAAAGCAATTCCCATGGTCCACGTAGCTTGTAAGCCCGGAAACCTTTTCAACCGATACTTTGACCGGCGGTAAAAGCCTTCATAGTCTAATGAATGTAAGTTGATGAACAAAGTCACTTTCGTTTTTTCGACGAAAGCATAACAATGTGAAGATTTTCACATTTCCATAGCAGAACAGACAATCAAGACAAGAAAAATTTGCATTACGAAAGTGTTTAAGAACGGAAAATTACAATTTTTTATTTTTTAAATGCGCACAGATGAAACACCTTGTTAGGAGCAGCTATGATTTGGTTCGTTATCATACACAACATATCAATGTTGCGCAAAAAAGTATACTTGACCAAAAGCGTCTTAATTTGGAAAGGATCATAAAGAATAAGAAAATATTGAACTTAACTGAATAATTAAAATATTAAAGCAACGGTAACAGCTTTTTTATTACTCATTTAATGAAAAAAAAACCTAAAATGCAACCATCAGATTGCAAGCACAAAATGCAACCAAAAGAACGGCAAATTTTCTGTGGTATTCGAGGTTTCTAAAAAAATATTAATTTAGCTCAAGATTAAAGCAGCTTTTATATTTTGTATTGTACGAAAAAAAAGGTTATTCTTCATATACATTTCTGTATCGCGTAAAGCCTAAAATACAACCATAAGATATTAATGTTTTTTATTTGTGGACAAGATTTCTCAAACATGTGTATTTAGCTCAGTAAGAGCGAGCATAAACGTACTTTACTCACGTTAAGCACACTCAAGATAAACAAAGTAACGTTTTTTTGCGATTTTGGTAATAAATATATGAAAAAGATGATCAGAATTCAATATAATCTGCAATGAAAAATACTGTTTGATAATTGTCCCAAAATGATAACCTTTCTAAATATTTTTTTGTTCTGTTAATCTTAATATAGAGTATTTATGTATATAGTCTATTAAAAACCTGATAACTTGTGAATGTGTACGTATTGAATGCAAAACATGGGATACAATATAAATTTGTAATAAGCTGTACAACGTAGAATTAATAGACATTACTATTTCCAGATATCCATGATCTCATTGAAAGATCGAATTGCTCTCTTGTCTCATTCTCATAATACAATTCTTAATATACATATTAAGAAATAAAATCCTCATGTTTTCGAGAATATGGTTCAAATTTGGAATATTTTAAAACGGTCGCTGTTGGTACACTTTCTGCTTCATATAAAATACGTTCAGTAAATACGAAGTTTTGGAAATTGAACATGATTCCGGTCAAGAGGGATTTGAGCAGCATGATTTGAATGATTTGGAACAACCTAAAAAAGCGTCAGAACTTTTTGTATCAAGACTGCATGAGAAAAACTTGCTTGAAACAGGATCTAAGATATCCTACTTTCGATCAAGAGATAGTGCGTTTTTGCAATACCTTCGAAGTGATAATCGATTTATCTATTGCCATAAAATGCATGGATTGATGGAAGATTTAAGAGCTTTAGACTATAACGCATCCGAATGGCGATTGTTCATCGATAGCTCAAAGTCGAGCATTTATATGCACATTTTATATAACTTGTTAAAGGACGGGCATCCTCTAGCTTAAAAAAATGGCGTTCCAGACAAGAACTGATGCTTGATTTAGAGACCAAAAGCTCTGGTCGAAAACAACTCACAAATTCGTGGAATATGAAGTTAAAGAACTGCACACTAATTTCCGTAGACCCTGTAGACGCAGAACAACTAAATTTGAGTCAATTAGAAGTTGCGCTTTTCAACTCAGAGCACAGTTTCTACTGAACTCTTGAAATAATTTTGATAAATCTTACTTACATTATTAAGGCTCGTGAATTAGACAAAACTGTAAAGAAACTTATAGAAATCACTAAACAGTATTAAATTGCTTGTTAGATTAGAGGAAAAAAACATAAAGATAAGCATTGGAATAGGGTGTTATTAATACATTATTACCATTATCTGGAATGTATTAGTTGAATATACTTAATCTCGAATGATATAAAAATTACACTATCAACCATCGGAAGTTCTATAGAACAGATCACATTAAATGATAACGTGACAATTTACTGTATTTTCCAAAAAAAAGATATTCTATTTATATGTGTCCTAGACGTTTAAAGCTATGCAATTCAGGAAGCTCATTGTGCAGAACTTTCTATGTTGGACTCAGTCCAAAAACCAAGACATTAATTAATTGGCCAGCGGCAAATAAATATGCCTTACCATTCCAAAAGTTTTTAGGTTGAAACTGATGATCCTCTATGCAGGCTGTTAGGGTGACTACTCCACCGTTATTGCGCCCTATAACAGTGCTCACACCATCTTTGTAGTGGTTTTTTGTATACTGAGTAAACTCTGTATCCAGAGCTGAGCGCCAGGGCTCCGCTGTTGAATCAGGGCTATAGGGCTGGTAGTCGGAAGCTTCTTTCCGCAAGTGGTCATAACGAAAGCTTTGTTTGGAACGAGGGTCAAAAAACCTAAAATATTTATTTCTATTGGGATCATAACTTCACAAGTGTTTGACAGAGTTGTGCGATGTATTTCTCTCATTAATTACTGGAACCGATAGGAGGAAACAATAAAATGAATCACTAAATGGTACCTACGTAAAATGATAACGTACGTGCAAAGAGGGAATGAACAGGAAGCAAAGTGTGGTTTGTTTTAGCAACATAATGATCAAGAACGTTTACCTATTATTGCCTAAATCGTTGTATTCAGTAATCAACACCAAATTATCAGAATTTTCTATTCGCACCGGAGTCAATTGGTCCTTGTTGTATTGGGCGAACGCTCCGCTGGCGCCTTCTTTGAGAAGGTCGTCGTTGTCCAGCAACTTTCGCACGTCATTGAAGACCTCATTGAACTCTCCAGGGGGTGAATGAAGAATAAAGTTAGAAACTATTCGTACTTTTTCTTGATCCGAGATAACTTCGTCCCCGTCAGACGCCATGTTTAGGTTGGGTTTCGGAACTGTCAAATCGAAAACGGTGATGACACTTTGGCAGATGACTCACGAACAGGGAGGAATGTCCTCAATTTAAATCGTTCCTAACTTAATCTTAAGTACTACCAATTACTCTCCTTCTTTTCCACATTTATCAGTGGTAAAAAGCAGCTTATTTATATGATATCAAAATGGAAACTTTGAAAACTATTAAGTACATTGGAAAAAATCCAGATAAGAAAGCTGTACAAATTGTTTTGTCAAAACTCAGTGATAGAGAAAACATTTTTTTCGTCTTGTCACTGGCAACACTGAAAAAGAAAACACAATCACAAAAAGTTGAATGTTGTTGTTTTGATGTCACGAAAGTTTAGGTTAGGATACTAAGGTTAGTAGTAGATCGCAATTTCCAAAAAAAAAAAATAAATTACACCACAATTGTTCACAAAGTGATTTTATTAAACCACACTCTGTGCTTAATCAGATAATGTGTAGTTGCAGAATTTCATTTGGTTGATCATGTTTTACGGTTCTTTAAATAAGCTGACTTAAACCAAGGTTTGCAAAGAATAAAGGTAAAACAAGGCCTTGAACTTCTTATTCACTGATCCACATTAAACATACAATCAAATACTTATCACGTCTAAGTTTACACCGTTTACTATTGTTTCAAAGTCCACTATCTCTGCGTAGCTTAGTTGCTTCTTAATTTAGGTTTCCTTTGCTTCTAGACATCAACAGTCCTGCTCAAGACACTCCTATAGATCGGGAATATTTTAACAGAAAACATGGCTCAAAATTCCCCCTTAATTCTGAGGATTTTAGCCTCATCTGCCATGGTAGCTTCAAGGGCTGGCCAGATCATTAGAGATGTGAAAACTAACGGTGAACTGGGCATTATCGAAAAGGTAAAAGTGGTCACACTTTCTTTATATTTAATTTAAAACTCGCTCAATGTTAAAAGTGTTTTCTGCGGCTTTGAATTTTCGTGTTTGCCAAATATACTTTGAAAAAACTGATTCATTAACTTAGGAGTCAAATAATTCACTTACATTGAAGGAGTGAAAACTATAGTTTTAAACTGGGAATAGTTAAGTCAGAAAGTGTGAGGGAAATTCGTATCAGCGAACTCTAGACATTGTCTCGTTTTAATTCTTGCAAAAAAACATTATTTTGCAAATAACTGGATAACGGTGGTAGATTCGCAAAAATACAAGAGACAAGAAAGTGTCTGCATAGAATAATAACTTTAAAAATATATTGTTAGACTTTAGGGGCGCACTTTAATTTGATTTGAACAATTCCTAATTTGAACATTTCTCTCTATATGGGGCTATCGTGTTTATTGTACATTATAATTAAATATCTCATCAAAGTGAATTGAATTAACTGAAAGTCCAGGAAAGTCAAACAATTCTATTTATATAAAAAATGAAATTTAAAAGTAAGTTATTAACCAAACTATTGTTTCCTTGACCATCATGTATTCGTTTATACTTTAAGGGTTTCCATAAAAATGATTTACAAACAGAAGCCGATAGATCTGCTCAAAAATGTATAGTCGGTTCACTCTCCAAGCTGTTTCCAGGTGTTACAATTATAGGAGAAGAAGGTCCACACAATGAAAGCGAGGAAGTATGTCGCCGTTTGACTGCACCAAAAAAGTCCAAACCAATTATTTGCTTAGATTTCAGCTGATTGGATTGTAACTGATTTGGATGATGGGGTTTTGGCAAGCACGTGCCCATCGGAGTTTGCGACACTCAAGCCAGAAGATATAGTTGTTTGGGTCGATCCACTGGATGGAACTTTAGAATATACACAGGCATGTCTTAAACAATCCTCTCAGGTCCAAGACTGCCACTGACTGTCTCTATTTAGGGCTTCTTAGACAGTGTGACTGTTCTGATTGGTTTAGCAGTCAATGGAAAGGCAGTCGGAGGCGTAATACATCAGCCATATTATAATTTTCAAGTGGAGAAGGATTGCAAAGGTTGAAAATGATATTACGCAATTTCCAGAAATTAGAAAATTTATGGTTCTAGGAAGGACTCTTTGGGGGTTAGTAGGCTTGGGGGTGGGTGGTTTTGTGCCCAACAGCCCACCAGTAGATAAATTTATCATCACCACTACAAGATCTCATTCAGATGCTACCGTAGTCAAGGCGGTAGAGGCTTTGAAACCGGATGAAGTTATTAAGATGGGAGGAGCTGGACGTAAGGTAAAACTATGGTGCTGTTGGAGAATTGAATTTTAATGTAAAAACGTGACATTCAGCTGCGAATTCATAATTATTATATGTAGACGCTAATGTTGTTGGAAGGCCATGCACATGCCTATGTGCACGCTAGCAAAGGTTGTAAAAAGTGGGATACATGTGCCCCTGAAGGCGTTTTACGAGCTCTTGGTGGCATTCTTACTGATATCCATGGCAAAGCATACGATTATTCAAAGTAAGATACATTCAGTCCAGAAGTAGGAGCCTAATAGCAAAGCTAATTCATTTTTAGAGATGTTTCTTATCCAAATAACCAAGGCTCCTTTGCAACATCCAGGTATGTAAATCATCAGGAACTGATTGACAAAATTCCCCAAGAGTTAAAAGATAGATTTCCATATTAACCAAGAGAAGTAATTTCTGGCGGAAATTATCAGCAACCAGTACTAAATCGGAATGTTAATATGGTGTTTTGTTTTATTAAAATGTTCAAAAAGATTAAACTCGATCAGGTGGATGGGAAATTTGATTAAGGGATTTATTGGCATGCCTTTAAGGAATTGTAATAAATAATCAATCAACATAAATCAAGTGCTGATTTTACCTTTTTTAATATATGGGAATAGGAATTTTATTTAGGAAAATCATTTTAAGAGATATTAATACTTTGCTATCTTTATTATTACCTTAATTTAAATGCAAACAGTCAGGAAAATATACACAATTTATTATTACCTTAGATGAAACAGGTTAAAACAATTAATTCCATACTTTAGTATCGACTGTTGAGTACAACATGGAACAAAAGACAAACAGTGTTTTTTTAACAAATACTAGCATTAATTTTAAATGCATTTAACCGTACCATTAAATTGCATAAAATATAGTAAAGCAAATATAAATAATTAATACATTGCTAATATCTTTACATATAAATCAGACCTTTAAATGTTTATATTAATTGGGAATTTATAGTAAACAATGGTGCAAATAATTGCAATAATGCATTAATTAGCTGGTTTGTTATTTATTTGCTCCCAAGCTATTTGCATAGACCAAATGCTGAGCGGTCTCATATAGCCCATCGCTCTATAACAAGATTTTTCATAGAGAGCCTCAGGAGTGTTGTAAATCATTCCAAACTTTTCGGTCATCGACTTAAACATTCCTCCTGCCGTTTTAAATCCTTCATTAATCATTCCCTACGATCCAAAATTTATTTATACATACATAGATAGATAGATAGATAGATAAAAATTTATTGAACATTCACATTAATAAAACTCACAAACAAAGTTAAAAAAAACATAAGTCAACTCCCATGTCTTGCCAGATGTTCGGCCGGTTGCTCTGTTTGCCCATGATCTAAATAGGCGCGCTAAGTCGTCCATTACCTGGGCAGTGCCCTAACATGGACATTCCCGAGCTAGCCATACGCACGACAACGTCAGGAGATAGTCTTGAAGTGGCGGTTTTGGTTTTATTCGAGGGGCATTCATTAAGGAAAAAAGGTCTTCCTGAAGGGAAGCCAAAAACCCCTTTTGCTTCGACATATACATACATAAAATTCGATATATACATACATAGAATGGACAAAATTAAACTAGTGAAAACAAGTTTTTATATCAACGTGTCTATAATATAAGATTTTTGGATTGTACAGAATATTTTAATGGACCATCAACTTGACTCGACAAAGAGGGTTCTTTTGTTGTCATATTTTATTTAATAGTATATTAGAGTAAATTAATCATTGCTTGTGATTTTATTTTACAATTATAAATAAGTTTTTTGATTAATTGATCGATTAAAATATATTAAATTAAAAATCGTTGAAATTAACTTTCAAGTGATGATTTTAATTAAACGTTTTTTTAAATTTAAGTATCGTACAAACATTCAGACCAAATGCACACTTATGAAGATTATGGGTGCCAGAAAACAACAACATGCGATTATATTGTGACGCGCGGGCTTTCTTTGTATATTTTCGGATCCTCTCAGCCCGTTCGGTTTTCATGTTTTATTTGCTCGTTTTCTGTTGATTGGAAAGGAAGAAACAATACACACACATACTATTTCAGGGTGGTACTACCCTAAAAGAGTACCTGGAACCCTCGTACCCGAAAAACTTTTATGCGCATCCACCAACTTGCCCAATATACCGAAACGGGGTCGCAATTAGAGCGAATTGAAGTGGAATGTACGCCACAATTAAAGCATAATATTAAGTTAAATAAATTCCTGTTTTGCTTTCCAAATATTAATTTGATTAAATTCTTTTCCCAATAAATTTTAAAGTTGATCTTACCTCCTGAATCATTGTAGCAGCAAGAGCGTACGTAACACCAGTCCACACTTCTTGGCTCTGGATGGTCAGTCGGTCTGCCTGTCCATTTAGAAATCCATTTACTGCACCCATGTTGCCATCGCAGAAACAAAGCACATTGTTTTTGTAAATAGTCCTTAAAGCACTATCAATGTTCTTTTTTGAAAACACCTGAAATAAAATAATCAAATTGCTAACTTTCGCATCGTTAAAAGCAATACTACGTAATGCTACAAGGTTTCTTTTTTCTTTTAAAATTAGTTTGGAAAATTAAATAGTAGTAGTAGTAAACATCTTTATTTCTAAAAAAAAGGCTATTGACCTATCGGTCTTTCTGCCCTTGTTTAATACATGCAGTCTTAATCTAAATAAAAAACAAATATGAAAATTCTCTTATTCTAGGTTAACAATATTATTAAATAAACTTTCCAATTCTAATGACAAGAAAAAATTATTTTATTGTCCAGTAGTCAGTTGCGTTTGTAAGTGTTCGAGTGGCGTTGATGTAGGGAAACGGAAGCGGGATTGTCTGGTTGGTCTTGTGAGACAAAGGGGATTCAGTATGGTCCAGTTGTAGGGGTTGTTTGTACAATTTGTCTGTAGATGTATGAGTCTTTCCGAAATCTTTGTCATGTTTGTGCGTTCGTATAGTAGTTGGGTGGGGGGGTTGTGTAGTGGGTTTTGGGGGTGTCTTATTCGTGTTATTAGTCTTAGTGCAATTTGTTCTGTTGTTTGTATATAACGTTTTGTCCTTTCTGTTCCGTTGGTCATGAGTATATGTCCATAGTCTAGCAAGGGTCTACAAATAGCTTTATATTTTTTGGTGGCGGTGTTTGTGCTAATTCCTCTGTCTTTGTAGGTTAGTGATCGGAAGTGTTTTGTTCTCTTTATTGTTTCTGCCCTGATGTTTCGTATGTGTTTAGTGAATTTAAGTTTGTGGTCAATTGTGATTCCAAGGTATTTTACGTCGTTTTTTGGTTGTGTCGTTTGGCCGTCTGCAGTTATTGTAGGGGAGTCACCGTTGAGTCTGTGGTTTGTGAGCAGAAGTTGGTTTTTTGACGCGTTTGGTGTTAGTCTCCATTTATAAAATCATCTCATTGTGTTGTTTGTTAGTGTTTGGAGTCTTTGAGCTGCTCTCTCAGTAGTTTTGTCATGTACAATAAGTGCCGTGTCGTCTGCGTATTGTAATATGTATGCCGATCTGTCGATTTGATTTTTGTCTGGTAAGTTGTAATTGTACATGTCATGGCAATATATATTGTAGAGAAACGGTGAGAGCGGGGATCCTTGAGGGAGCCCTTGTTCAGGGGAAAAAGAAGGGGATCCTTGAGCGAAATTGAGATCCTTGAGAAAATTAAACAAATAGGGTAAAAGTAACTTTTAACTCACCGGATACTCGTGTCCTTTGCCAATGCATCCTAAATACCATTGCGCGTTGAGTTGGTCAGCCATAATGCTCTTACATTGATCGGTTGAACAGTCAAAGTTATAGTATTGACCATTCCATAACTTTTGCTGGAATGCTTTGATGCCTCTGTCTAGAATATCTTGGTAAAAATATTTATCTTCTACTTTGCCTATACTGACTGCCATTTCCTTCATGGCGTAAACTGCAGCTAACCAAAGACCTCCGCAATAAGAACTAGAAAAAATCACAATGAGTTGATTTTTAACGTTTATCTTGAGATTTAATCTTAAGAATATGGTGTATAATCATATTTTTTTTGGCGGAGTTAAGGCTTATTTTAATATTACTTTGTGTTAACATAAATGTAATGAAAAACAAAATATAATTCGGAGAAATTTAGCAAAATTTCAGCAGTTTTAGTTATTGATATGTTCGATCGTAAATGTCTCGAAAAGTGTTGATTTTAGGGATAAGGCATGATGCAGTAGTCAAAAATGTTAATCCCTTGTAAATGACTACCAGAAAAAAAGCCGTTGTTTAAACTAAAAATTGACCTGTATGACAGTTTTTTCCAAAAAACAAACTCTTTATATCACGTATATTTTTCCAATTCAATAAATTTAGAAAGAGTAGATGCACTGACTTTTGTATATGTATAAATATTACATGATATTTTTGTGGTTTAGCACAGTTATGGCTTCTAAGCCTCTTCATTAATTTATTTTCATTATTTTCTGTAGATCTACAGTAAATACAGTTAGCCATGGGATGATATTTACCTGGCACCTTTCATAACCCAAGTATCGTAAGTTTGGTCCGGTTTTCCAGAATTTTCGATTAGTCCATCTTGATCACAGTCAAAAACCAGCAACTTTCTCATTACTATATCACAAGCCTTGTACATATCCTACAAGCGCTCCACAGCTTATTATGCGACTCAGCATCAATTATTTTAAAATTACCTGTATAAATGTGGTATCGACAACGTCTCCCACAGTGGCATCTCTGAAAGTCTGCAGGACAAACTTTGAGCTCAAATCTTTCCACGTACTCACATCCGCTATAGGATATGCGTTTATCAGGATGAAAGGAGATTCGCCTATATTTCAGTAAATCTGTTGTGATTGGCGGCATTTATTCAAATCACATTTACTCAATAATCACAGATGAAAATATTAAAGATTATTTTAAGATATTAAAAAGAGTTAAACAAAATGGATAAAAATTTTTCCAATTTTCGTTTTGTGCGCAATGCCTGAAAAGCTCCAGAATTTAGTTGGAATCTGACAAACGTTGTTGATTCTCAATTTAATGCTTTAACAGAACTTCTTTATCAAAATATGTTCGCATAAAACATATAAAATTTGATAAAAAAACAAAAACCGAAACAAAAAATTGATAAAATTATACACGATTAACTAATCCGTTTCTATTTCATTTTATTGACAAATCTTTGTTATAGACATTTTAACCCTTTAAATTGAGTTTTTTTGTGTATTTCTATTTTTTTATTAAAAGCATTAAATATGGTCTTAAAGGGCAGAAAGACCGATAGGTCGATAGCCTTTTTTAGAAATAAAGATGTTTACTACTACTATGGTCTTAAAGTAGCAAAACAACCGTGCATCAAATACCCCGATGATGATGCAAAAATAAATCTGTGAATTCTGCCAATTGGCGACACGAAATCCCATTGCAAATTAAGTAGGAAAAAATTATTGTGAGAGTGATGAAATCCAAAATTTTAATCAATATATTTGTACCTGGATCTCCTGTATCATGAGGTACAGTGTTTGGTTTTTTCCGCTCGACTGTTTCGCCATCGGAAACCATCTTCATTTTATCGGGCACCTCCAAAAATATGTAGTCTCTAAGGTCGTACTGCAGAGACTTTTGAAGTTCCGGGAAATTTTTGCTTAGTGCATGAGACGCGTAGAAATGGACGTCGTACGAATTATACATTCTGTACTCGTGGCCTTCCAAATACGCAAATCTGCCATATTTTTTCCTGGAAGAAATAGCAAAAAACCTTAAAAGTTGTAATCGTTTTACTGCAAAGAAAATCTGCACTTATGTATGGTTGTCTTCTTAGTACCATGATTTTTTTAGGGAAAACTGATCTTTAAGCATAGTTATATTGGGCCATCTTCACCGATTAAAGTGCCAACAGAATACTAAAGTCGGTTCGTTTGACTTGCAAAATAAAATCACAGTTTTGCGAAATATATTACCTCGAGTCACTACTATTTAGTGTTTTAGCGAATTCTTCCTCTAAGCTCAACCATACAGTGCCGCCGTCGCTCAAAAAGTACGATTCATTGAAAAGTGCAGATTTATACCAATCTGGAAGACCACTGAAAATATAAAATTAATATTACATATTATTATTATTATTAATAAATTCCAAACTGGTGTGGTTTTGTTACAATTTGTGCTCAAATGCCAACTTTTTGCAAATGTTCATTTATTCTTTATTCAAATGCAAACTTTAAAAAAGTTTTTGTCATTCTTCATTTACAGTTTATGAGAATAAATTGAATATCGACAAGAGAGTTTTTAATGATTTTCAATGTTTTGTTTTTATTTTAAATGTGTAGAAAAAATCTTACCCGTCATCTAAAATAGGTTTTTGCCATTCATAAATCTTGTCTTCCCACATTGGATAGTTCTGCATAGCGTGGTTGACTATTTTCAATGCTGCATCTTCTTTCCCGAATTTTTCTGTGTAGAATCTGAAAAACAATTCACTCATAAGCTCTCAATACTAACAGTAATGCGAGCGATTTAAAAAATCATACCTAAAATACTTCTTCTGGCCTACAGGATAAATGATGCTGGGAATATCCCAGACCAGGACCATTTCAAAGTTCTGAGATGTGTTCCCAAGAAGTTTACTTTTTGCGGAAACGCCCACAGCCATTTCACCAAAAATATGATGGGTTCTACTGGGCGTATCTTTGATTTTGTCAAATTGGCCATTGTCCTTTAGCTATTGAAAATAGGAAAATCAGAAATACTTTTTAACTGAGTGTATTTCTAATTTTTTGTACCAACTCTTGGCGTGATAACAGGTGCAGATAGACATTCGATTTGTTAATAGAGAAGAATTAAAACAATTATTTAAAGTACGCAAAAAATGAAAATGTAAAACCTATCTTTAATAAACACTTACACGCACTTAAAATATATATTTAAAGTGTCTTTATACACTTAATTTTACTACCAGGTCTTTTTTCAACGAAACTTGCTTACTAATAGATTAAACAAACAGTTGCTTTGAGGTATATTTTACCCAAAATTCTTGAAGTAAATTTTCTTACGATACGATATGGTAAAGTAAAGAAACGAAAAAGTAGGATAAAATATTACCTGATTCCATACAACAGAACCATTTGAATTTGGATCAAAATGCAAGCATTTCGAAATGGCTACACCATCTGCTGCTTTTACACCTAATGAGTAAGAACACTGCATTTTGTCTAATTTATGGTAGAGAATCACACCTTCCAAATTTTTATACGAAAATGCTTTTGAGCTACACGATGCTAAAACGGCAAAAGAACATACAACATTAAATCGATTTCTGGTTGATTTTTTTGTCAATAACTCACATTGCTTGTCGGCTTTCTTTGAACCAGTACCATTTTTGAAAGTAAAGGAAATAGTTACAGATCGTTCTTCATCACCTATATTTTCTACGCTCCATACAAACACTGCACATGGCATGCAGCTATTCTAAGAGACAGAAACAAACGCACTATAAAAGGTATACTTATATAATTACCCCAAAGTAATGAATATTTGAAGTTGAAGCATCGAAGTAAATAATCTCATTTTGATTTGTTTAACACGCTTCTTAGTCAAAGTAAATTAAATCTATAAATATTATACAAGCTTTTATAAGATGAAATCTCATGTTTTTGAGAATATTTTGCAATGCAATTTATTTTTAATGATATTTAAGTTCGACTAACTTCATAATCATGGGGTATCACTGGACTAATTTGCCTGCAGGTGAGTTTGATCCCAAATTCAGAGAGATCAAAATAACTCCATGCTCTCGGATATAGTCCTGTGTAGTAACATTTATTTCCATCAAGAAGACTTTGCCATGAAGGCAAAGACGTTTTCCTGCAAAATATACCGGAAGTTCAGCTGACGCTTCAATACTTATGTGTTAAAAATGGGACTACATAGAAATTATTTGGAAAACATATCTCCAAATATACGAAAAAAATAAACTGGTCGTATTACTTGTAATATAATGTCCAGGAAGATTTTACCCATTTTTAATACCAAGATTTTTGGACCCAAGAATTGGGGCTACTTTTAAGATAACTTCTTCGAAAAATTCCCTCTGTACAGCATAATGTTTTTTTAAGTCAACACCTGAACCATCAATGTAATTTGATTCGATTTTTCCAGCAATATATTACGAAAGTTCTACAAATATTCTAAGGCTGGCGGACCTTAAATTCTTCCATCATCATTTTCAAAAAATATATATTTCATATTCCAATAACTGATAAGGAAAAAATTTTCACATTTTAAGTGTACCACTTTTAAATCACTTAATCTGCAATTAGTTGAAAAAGATGAGCCATATAAATATGAATCATCAGCAAATATTGCCTTGACATCCTGCTTTTTGTCGCAAAATAAACAAAAACCTTTGGCGATATAATATAATAATGACTTGACTTCCGTATATTACTGATAGTGTTAATATTGCAGGCTTCTTGGAAAATTTACAAGGAGTTTAATATTATCAAATTGTAAACAATGGTTGCTGATAACGCTAGTAATTATTAGATCAAATACCAAAAACTATAAATTAATAAAGCTCAGGGTTTTATACACAAGTCAATATTAATTTAATACATGTATATTATAAGTATATACCGATAGGTCGATAGCCTTTTTTAGAAATAAAGATGTTTACTACTATAAGTATATTCAATTCTACCGTGAAAAATTAGCTTTTCTTATTTTTTCGAAAAATTATATCTACATTATAATTCCCATTCCCAATAAATGTGTAAGTATTTTATTAGTTCAATTTTAATAATGAACATTTAAGTGGTCTGTCTTTCGCAAAACGCGATAACCTTTCAGTTTCGTAATAAACAATTTTGAATTTGAACATAGAAATTGAACAATTGAAAATTTAGATGCGAGATAATTTTCGTAAATATTACGAAACCTGATTTTTTATGGCACAAGGATGTAATTGCATGTTTGAATGTACCTTTCAATCTTATTCAACATTTTTAATGACAATTTCCGATATTTAGAAAAATATATTTTGTCATAAGGAAATTTCATATTTTCGTCATTTTTTTAACATCGAATACAACTGACAAAAATTAATATCTGTTGTTGCATTTTAGAAGAATGTATTTTTTTAATTGATGTAGCTGCATATCTTACAATACTATTATAATAACCAATAATATTAACGTTGAATTAAAAATAGACGCACGTTTAATACAAGTTTTACCTTTTGATTAATCATTAGCAAAAAACACGCTTAAAAACGTTAGAACTTTACATTACGTTAACAGCCATGAATAATTTTGATCTATGGTTTGGTTAGTCATATTGTTATTGTTCATGTATTTCTAGATAACGTATCAATGTGCATTAGATACGATTGTTTTCTTCGTATTCTCATCCATTATTACGCGATAACGAATTGAGTATATTCAAAATATAACAAAAGTAAGCTCTTTAGTTCTGTATTGGAAAAGAGAATATGAGGTCACATTTATTATTAAGCTATTTATGCAATATCCAGACTCTATAACAGGAAAATAATTACAATACTTGCCCACTAAAGCCTTCTGAGCAGAACAATAGGAACGTAGGAGCAGAAGTTTATTGGTAAATTTTAAACTGAAACTTACGTGTATGTAGATAGACAACTTTGAAATATGGTATTATCACTTTGATCCTTGATGGTAACGATAAATTGGTTGGCATCAACTGTGTCGTACTCACAGACATCCGGTCTTAGTTGAAATCGACAGAATTCACCTTTATACCCTCTGCCAATAGTGCCAGCCCCAATTCCCCCAATTGGAACTCCTAAAAGTGCACGTACCTAGCAACATTCAATCGAGTCCAGACTTGCAGAAGTGAATAACTAATGTTTCAATATACTGATACACAAAACTATTAGGATGTACTCACCGTACATTCTTTTTGCTGTTTTCAGGAATATATAATCCATTACCACCGATTTTCCTTTAATCTTATATGCAATATAATAGCAAATGTATCTGAAACAAGTACAAATTGAGTTTGTTAGTCGTCAGCAACCAATTGAGAACCTACCTAAAGAACATCGGTAAAAGATCCCAGATTATCCTTAGGGAAAGTTTAAAATATGGGGTTCGCTTCTCGGGATATTCATGATTTAATTTCACTTTAAAACCGTATTTTGGAATATCCGTTTTGCTCTCAAAATCCCCCATTCTGATATTTACTTTAGGGGAAACTTTGACAACTGTTCGAAAAGCTATAAACAAACAACCGAACCTCATTTATAGTAAATCGGATAAGCCATGAGCGCCAACAGCACAAAATAATCCAAAATATATACAACAATTTTCCTAAAATACGAAAATTAAGAGGTTACATTCAAGCAGTCTTGCCTATACAGCTATAATACCAGCTATACAGCTATACAGCTCCATAATGCCTATAATTTCAACTTGTTTTATAATTGGTTATTTTGTTATATTGGTTGTTGTATAAAGTTTTTCATAATTTCTGGTACTTTTTAAAACACGAAATCGAACAACTTTGCCGTTAGTGTATTGGCTAAACTGACTACTAAAACAAATAGTGACACAACTTGTCAACTATCCATGTCAGTTTGATTTGTAAATATTAAAAATTAAACATTTGAAAACAATAAATATTGCCAAAATGAGCGAGGAAAACTCAGCTATGGAAACAGAACCTCCCCAAGAATTAGACGACTCTGACGTTAACAGCAACAGTAGTGATGAGAATGATCAAGAACAAGTATAGTTTGTTATATATTTATTTTCCAGTATTTCCCATAGTTAATTAATAATTAATGCTAAGAACGGAGACACAAATCAAAATTATTTGGTACTTAACAAATACACAAATGAAATGACCCTTCAATAGCCACTCTGCTACCAATTCATGTTCAGTTTAAACATGTTTCACCTATTTATGCTATAGGGCTTCTTTAAGTGGGTTTTTAGTCCTACAACTATCCTCGTTTACGCATGAATTGAATAGCCAATTGTTGCAAACTTTTTATATTTTTTAGATTCTCACGCAAAGAGCAGAACAACTAGAAATAGATATAGGAGATAATAAGTATTTGTATGAGAGCCATGTAGAATTAGTTGGTATCTACAAGAAGCTTGGAGAACTTAGATCCTTAAGGGAAGCTTTTCAAAGGTTTCACGAGTATTTTCCACTGACTCCTGCTCTTTGGATGGAATGGATAAATGTTGAAAAATGCCTAGCCACAACAGATAAACAGAAGGAATTTATAATCCAGTTGTTTGATCAAGCTGTTGAAGATTATTTGTGTAAGTCAACTCCCCAATTAAAGAACTTACAACAACAAACCAAACAACAAAACAACCAATAAAAAAATTGGATAATTAAGCAATATTTTGCTTAGAAATAAGTTCATTTTTATATCATAGTTATCAAGAATATTTTTAATCAACTGAATTCTTAATGTAAATGATGCATTTACATTTACATTCCAACAGTATTGGAAAAAGTACATGTGCCCATTAATATTGATGTGCAATTGTTCAGTATTTATCAATTTATAAATTTTACAGCCGTTGAATTGTGGTCGGAATATGCCCAATATGCAATTGGAGCAACTAATTTCGAAAAAACAAGAGTAGTGCTGGAAAGAGGTATAAATATTGTAGGCTTGGTTTGTAATGGAGGCGGATTATTATGGGCCACTTATCGAGAAATCGAAAATGCTCAAATTTCCTTGTTTCAAGAAGGTTCTGAAGAATGGAAAAGCCAGGCAAGAGCATTTTATATTTCCTGTAATTTACCTGTTCTTTTAAAGCTTTTCTTTTCAGGTGCAAAAATTAGCAGATGTTTTCAAGAGGGAATTATCGGTTCCATTGCTCGAAATGGACAGTACTTATGCGGAATGGAAACAGTGGAGTTCAACATATCCGGAAGGGCTTATCGACGCTAAACCTGTAAGTAATCTACTATTCTACATTGTGTTCATATAACATTAGAATAAGGATAACAAGTTGATAATAATAATAAGAACGGTTTTTAAGATCTTGAATTTTTGCATTTTGTGTAAAAACTAGAAAAATTTCTTAAATGATATTTAGTATAAACAAGTGCGCATTTTAGAGCGCTTTCCCGCAATTTCAACTAAAGCTTGCAATAGAATGGTACCGGAATATTTTTTAAATGAAACAAACAATTCTCCACTTTAGGTGGAATATGGATACACTCAAGCCAAAAAACGTCTCGATATCTACAAACCGTTCGAAGATCAACTTCTAACAACGCAGTCAAATGAAGAACTACTTGAAACTTACAATAAATACATAAATGCTGTCAAGGATCCTTCAACAGCGATCTGCATCTTTGAAAGAGCAGCTTCGCAACTGTGCCTTGTACCAGGTTTGGACAATAATAAACTTATTTACTGTAAAGTGAAATAAAAAATGTTCTTAGCTTTTTGGGTGGAATATTGCAATTTCGTCTTCAAACTTGGAGACCAAGCATTATCAGTATGTAGAAAAGCTCTTCGAAATTGCCCCTGGAGTGAAGAACTGTGGATTTTCAAGTTACGAGTTTTAGAAAACTTGAAAAAGAAAGATAGCACTGTATTGGAATGTTTTGAAGAAGGTAATACGCTCAAATTTCATTTAATTTCTATGCGATATTTTCAATGTTTTTTTCAGCAATATTAAGTATTTCCCCTAATCCAGGCCTAGAGCTATGGCTGGCTTATTTGGAATATTATCATAGGGTGGTTGGATCCACAGAGAAACTTGATACATTATTTAATCAGGTTAATTAACAATTTGGACGTTTATATTGATGGTAAATGTTGTATTATTTTTAGGCCATCCAACAATTAGGCCTTGAAAATGATCCTCAATGTAAAGTGAGCAGATTTTTTGGTAGAATTTTGGCGCATAGAGGTGCCATCAAAGACGCCAGAAAGATTTGGGGTCAAATAATTAAGAGTCCTAACAAAAGTGAGTAGTAGAAAAACCGAAAAAAAACTTTCCAGTGGTGTGAAAAATCATAACCGTTTGTATGTGAACGACAAAACACGCAATCAGCGGGATTTATCTGCTGTAAAGGTTGAATTTTGTAAATACTGCCTTAGGGAATATTCATTCTGCGGTCATCAAACTTCAAGGGAAACTAACGAATATTTTACAGGCTTCTCAATATTTTGGCTGGAGTACGCAAATCTTGAGAAACAGTATGGAGAACCACAAGCGTTGAGATCACTATTTCAGAAAGCTTTGAAAGAAGTTAAAGATCAACCGCAATGGATTGTAGACGAATGGTTGCTATACGAAAGACACTGTGGTACTCTGGATGATGTTATGAAGTGTACTAAAAAATGTAGCGAAGTAAGTTGCACCTATATTTTCAATTGTTTTCTTTTTGTGGAATATGGCTTTTTTCGCAGATTAGCACTATTCTAAGTCAAAGCTATCAGAATATGCAGTATCAGTCGCATACGACATCTCAGGCAAATAATAACTTTGAAACTCGCGATAAAGCCATCAAACGAAAAATGCGTAACGAGGACACTGACACGAAACGAATGAGAAAGGATGTTGTAAAAGACAAGCCAAAACCTCAACAGAAGCCTAAGGAACTATTAAAACCCAAACCTCCAGTAGAGAAAAACCCAAAAACCACTGTGTTTGTGAGCAATATGTTGCCTGGAGTAAGTGAGGCAAAACTACAGATGGTTTTTCCAAACGCTGGAGCTATAGAAATAGCGAGGGATCGCAAAGGAAAGTCCAGGTGTTTCGGCTATGTCGAATTCAAAACTGAAGAAGAGGTAATTAGTTTAAATGCCAACGAAAGATGTTTTAATGATAAATTTTCTAGGTCATGGTGGCTTTGGCTCGGGATAGGGAGCCGCTGGATGGACGTCCGATATTCATATCCGAAATCAAAGCTAGTAGAACTGAAAGAAAACCCATATTTAAATATGCCACCAACGAAGAGAAGAACAAGCTGTTTGTGCGAGGGTTGCCTATTAAGAAATCTAAAGAGGAAATTCAGGAAATATTCCAGAAGTATGGCGCTAAAGATGTACGTCTAGTCCTGCATAAGAGTGGACAACCAAAGGTAAATATTTTTTGCCGTTGATATTTACACCATTTAACGTTACATGATGATTAAATTCTAAAACCCCTAGAATATCTCGGGTTGACGTAAAAACGTATCTGCGATTAAAGATTTTTGTCATAAAGCATTCCGTTTTAATTCAAAAAAATAATCGCTCTTTTTAAATCAATGAGATTAGAAATATTGAATAAAACCGTGACAAATGCAAGAAAACGAATGATAAACTTGCTACAGCTTTGGCAATTTGAAAATGTGTTGGGTATGTATTCATTTTTCATCTGTTAGGGATTAGCCTATATCGAATTTGAAAGCGAACAGCAGGCAAAAGCGGCGTTAAAGCAGACGGATCAAATGACTATAGACGAACACGTAATCACAGTGGCAATAAGCGCTCCACCGCCCAAAAATGAGAGACAGACGTTTGGAGGAACATTTGAAAAGAAAAACGACGAAGAACAAGCTAGGCACCCGAAGAGCCGACTTCAAACGTCTCTATTGCCCAGATCAGTGCAGATGAAAGGAACAGGAGAAAATAAGGAGAAAGCAAAAAATGGACAGGATGGGGCAAAGATGAAAAGCAACAGCGAATTTAGAGCGATGCTTTTAAATAAATAGCATTATTTGGAAGAGGAAGGATGTCTTAAGAAAGAGCATTAAATATACTTTTGTAAGTACAACTAATTGTTTTGTTCGTGCAATGCCGAAAAGGTTGAGATGCTAAAAAAATACATCCACATTTTTTTCAATAATTTATATTAAAGTCAAACACGTTTTTTAATTTTTCCGAAAAGTGAGTTGTATAGTTCAATCGTTGCTTCCTCTGTCCAGAGTTGATTCTCATTTGAAGCCATAAAACTCACCAACTTCGAATGAACTGCATACCTTAAAAATTAAAAAACTTTCTGTAGTCTCAATATCCTAATTCTACTAATACAAGCAATAATATCATCAACATGTTTATAACAAGAATATATGTATATTGGCGACAGAAAATTCGAATACGCACAGAAACGAGCAAAAGTATAACACTTCTTCCATCTAAATTGAATAGAAAGTAATTTCTGATATGCTATTATAAATCTAAGCTGGAGACATTTTTCGGAACATTATTTATTCATTAAACGAAGTTCATCGCACTATAGTTAACACTTACCGAATTTTTCTTCCCTTTGTGGCTTTGGTGTCAATTTTTCGTTTCATTTTACTTCGAAGAGCTTGCATCTGGATCCACTGTCTTCCCAATTGCACTGGGTCTGTCATATCAGCAGATTTGCATTCAATCAGTTCCCGTAGTAATTGGTGGTAAAAATCAGTGTCATCAAATATTTCTGTATTGTATTCTTCTATCTATAACAGCAGAAAATGTTACGTTTGAAATGTAGTTTGTTTTAGACACCAACCTGTTGCTTAGTATCGCCATTGTCTTCATTACTTTCCAGCAATGTCTGCGGCTCACTTTCTTCTCCCAATATTGTATATTCTGTTTTCTTAAGCTGGGATTTTTTTCTCAGCTTCTCTCTATCTCTCAAGATGTGCTCTATTTGATCAACAACTGAATGAGGTTGACCTGAATTCTTGGTTATTGATATTCTAAAAAATAATAACTTAATAAATGGCTTTAAAATTCACATTGCGCCTTTCTACCTGGTCTTGGCATTCCAATTTTCTAAGGTTTTATTTCTGTAGTCTCTATACTTGGTGTAGAAACCACTTAAATCATTTTCATACTCATTCAGCTTTCTCTTTTTCCTTGGCTGGCTCTGTTCTTCTAGTTCGGATTCGTCCGCTTCATCTTCCTGATAAAAGGCAATTAATTAATTCAATATCAACTGAACATCATCATTTTGATTTCGTACCTCAACTTCATCTTCACTAGGAATCTCCTCATCGCTCTCGTTCTCTTCAGATTTACTTTTTAGGTCATTTTTTCGAAGATTTTTTGTGTCCGGATTAGTTTTAATAAATAATGACTGCAGTTCGATAAACTTATCAAGAACATTCGTCAGATTATCCTTGGTTTCATTGACCTTTTTCCGGAACTCTCCACTTTCATCACGTGTCATATCTTTATAACTGGATTTTTGGGGCATCTTGTTAGCAGCCATCAAACATTTTTGCATTTGTATCCTCGTTTCTAACAGACTCTCCCAGATATTTAATTGATTTCTAACACATGTGCCCTTTCGAACTTGTTCCGAAATATGTTCAGTTGTTTCACTTATGTGTTTGAAGTTGTCATCCCCTGATTCACTGTCCACCCCTGATTCATCTTCGACCTCCGATTCGTTTTCCACTTCTGATTCGTTAATTGAATCTTCAGCGTCTTCGGAAACATCTTCATTTTCTGAGTTTTCCTGTTGATTATCTTGACTACTGCTCTCATCAGTTGATTCGTCATTGATATCTAAATCTAAATCAGCACCACAAAATAGATAAATTGTCATTTGATCAGAAGATACGCTGAAACTCATGTACAACATGATTGCTAAACTTACTAATAATTCACTTCAAAATATTCCTGGGTTTCAGTCAATTTTATTGTTTATTATTTAAAATGTTACAAATACGTTTCGGTGTCTTTCTCCACCATCATCAGTTTGTGCGTACCGAAACGTATTTGTAACATTTTAAATAATAAACAATAAAATTGACTGAAACCCAGGAATATTTTGAAGTGAATTAAAGTACAGTCAGGAAAAAATACGTAACTTACTAGTAATGAAAGTAACAAAAGTGCCGAATCATTTAAAAGTGCTTCAATGAAGGTTTTTAATGAGGCTCAATTTATCATCAGCAAGTCCGTTGTCTGAGGATAAGAAACAATCGGCGGAAGGATAATTTGCTGAGATTATTTCAAACCAGTGCGAACTAAGGATTTGCAAAATAGGTGATGCCAATAGTAAGAACAGCACCTACCGCTTAAAGCAGCAATTGACGATTTAAGTGGGCCATTTAGTTTGGAAAGTGAACATAAAATCCTGCTATTTAATTGAAATAACATTGGCTATCAACCCAAGTAGCAGGGCTTTTTAATATTGGAAAACATACATTGCATTTCAAAATCCAAATAGGTTTTCTGATATTTTAAGCTTATTTTAAATTTAGAAATTTTAACAAGCCCAGGACATCAAAATTGAAAATTTAAATTACATCACATTTACAAACGTTAATAAAAGTTCCCATATTTGCAAACTTGTATCTTGACTCACTCATTAGAATTAGTTTTCAACGTTGGAAGTGAAAGTAGTATAACAAATTCATACTGACATTCTGTTTCTAAAGCTGATTTTTAGCGATTTAAACTCACAAAAAACATAGATAGGTTTTAGAAAACTTTGAAATCGAATCTGCTCAGGGATAGTCAGAATTGTTTTTGATAGTCTTGTACCGAAACTTCGTCTTACGTTGTCCTACTTAGTATTTCACTTTTATTTGTACCAAATCTCGTAAGAGATTTGGATCAATATAGCAAAACAAACATATGTAAATGTGGAGAAAATGTAGTAAATTTTATTGGCATTGCGATAAAGAATGGGGAACTCAATTTCACCAAAAGAAATTATATACGTAGGAATTGGGGGGTGTTATTTCTCTCGGTCGTAAATGAATAACTTTCATGTTAAACAGATATAAATCACCAAAAAAGAGAGTAATGCCATAAGTGCCATATAATTTAATCAGTCTATTATAGTTATAAATGCTTCATACCTTGCATCACTATGTACATATAATATTAATATAACAATTCAGATGCACAAAACTATCACTATGAATTAAGTATGTCATGAGTCAATAGTAATTAAGTAATAATAGTAAGTATATAGTTATTATAATAATAATAAGTAATAAAGTAGTCAATAGTAATTATTGCCAGATGCAATGGAAAAGCAAGATGTTTTAACAGAGCAAATTAAAAGATATTTACCTCCATTGTCTAATTCTTCTTCAGAATCACCCGAACTATTGCCTTGCATACGCTTCCGACTTGCCTTTACACCTGCATATCTAGGATCATCTGCCAGAAAATCAACATTGTTCCCTTTGAAGCCACTTAACAATGCCTGATCTTCATCAGTAATTTCCTCGTCAAAGTCCACTAGTTTTGCATCATTAACTAAATTGTCTTCACCATCATATTGTGTGGGCACTGCACTTAGCACTCCGGCTATTTTCTGAGCCAAACTGCCTTTTGCTTGCTTCTTGATCATTTTTATTAATCAAGCTAAGCAAACCTATTCACAAAGCCTGAAGCATACAGAAGATACAGATATAAACACGTGTTCAATAGTAAAAAACCAGAAAGTTAGTAAATTTTCTGAGGTTAAAAGTACCAAACAAAACACATTGGAGAGAAGTTAGCGGCAACCGAATTTATTGAAACGATGAGTGCATGCTCAAGCTATGCTCAGATTATATTCTTACGCAGCGAATAACGCAGAGGAATCCAATAAAAAAGATAAAACTGGGAGATAATTATTCAACAAAACACAAAATAGCAAAATCAAACTAATCTTTATAACTCAACTAGTCATTATAAAACATATATAATGCAAGTAAAGAAGGTGAGAAGACCACCTTAATTTTTTCACACAAATACATACTGGCTGCTCACCGTATGCGTGTGCAAGTCTGAACGGAGTTTGAGAGGCCAACAGCCCTCTAACAAGCGTACACAACAATCATATTAGGTTTTATTAATTAAAGCCCCAATTAAGGGGGTAGGAACAACTAGTGGTTGATTCAATAAAGTCGATTTTATCTAAAAAAAAATTTTAACTTAAATTGCATGTGTTTTAAGAATTCCGGCCACAATCTAATAAAATTCCAAACCGGCACTCCGCTAAACTCTTGAAAAGTATTAGCTGATAATATTTCGAATAATAGTTTATTAAAATACATTATAATTAACAAGTTATTAGATTAAATAATTATTCACGCTGCCATTGACCGGACTGAATCTCAAGACGAAGAATTTTACTTGTCATTGTCAAATTCACGATTTCGGTCATTGTGAGCTTTTAGAGGCTAATATTGTTATTTACTGTGAAAGCCACTGATTTCAGTCACATAGACAAGCCAATAACTGTCAATTAAGCAGGTCTTTAGTGCCCAAAAAGCTACTATGGCAGACGTCTTAGATATTAACGATGTGGGAGATATCGACGTAGAAGATGAAGGAGACCAAAGCATTAGCAGGTTGAAAGACAAAGTCGTCAAGAGAAAAGGCAGAGGATTTGGCGCCGGTGAGCCTCGCGACCACGAAAAAGTGAGAGGCTATGAGAGTGTTGAACACGGAGATGGTGATGAACTAGGTACCAAACTACTTTTTAGTATATATGAATGTATGCACGAGACTGATTGCTTTTAGGCCCCCAAAAATCTGTTGAAGGCTGGATTCTCTTCGTAACGTCAGTTCACGAAGAAGCCAGCGAAGACGATTTGACAGAAAAGTTCTCGGAGTTCGGCCAGATCAAAAATATCAGCATTAACTTGGATAGAAGAACAGGCTTTTTAAAAGGTTGCCGCGTGCTGAATACCAAACAAATCGGGCTAGCATTACACCTAATAATCTGTTTCAGGATACGCCCTAATAGAATACAGCACATACGATGAAGCAGCAGCCGCCAGAGAAGCCCTAAACGGCTCAAGTTTGTTGGGGCAAACAGTTGGCGTGGATTGGTGTTTTGTCAAAGGTGCAAAGAAGTACAAGAGGAAGAGTCGCAGGCATTAGATCTAAGGGGGTCTCATTTTGTATTATTGTAATACGTAATGGACGTAATTCTATTGGAATTGTATTTTATAAATGGACTTTCCAGAATAAAGCTGTTATTTTATTAGTATGCACATGGATACGTATATATGTATGTTCGGTATCTGATTTCGATTAAGCCAAATATTAATTGAAATAAATATATCATTTAAAATAATGCAATTACTCGTTATCATTGAAAGCAGGTTAGTTTACAAGATAACGTCAACATACATTCCCCTCACATAACCCAACTTGCCATCGATTGATTCGGGCAGTGTTGTGCATAAGTAAATTGAAATTCGTCTTCATAAGATGGGGCATATTTCCGCATTGCACTCTTTCCTAGATAAGCATAAGGGGCAGCTAAAATCCTCCGGAGTTCCAGAGATCTTCTGGAAAACCTTATACCAGAAACTGTCGGCTCAAACCTTTGATGCAGGTAACTCTTTCCAATTGGTCAAAATTCAGTATGAGGAAAATAGAAAACCCCATGAGCCAGTTTGGGCATTACAAGCCATCGAGGAATTAGATGCAAGCGACCCAGATCATGTTTTTTTAATCGATCATGCTTGGACGTATGAGCCAAGAGAAGCTCGGGCTCATTTACAATGCGATAGACTGCGGCTTCGTATGGCGAATATTCTGGGAATAGACAACAATTTGCCTACGGGCGAGTTAATAGATAAGATATTTGACAATATGTGGAGAGCGAACTGGACGTATAACGTGAGAACGGCTAATAATCCCATTGTACAAAAGCCCATTTGGTATGTTATGGACGAAATTGGAAGTGCGATAAATCACAGCAACTCCCCCAATTGTAGAGTTGTGCCTTTCATTTACACCAGTGAAGAGATATATTCAATCCTTTTCTTGAAATCTGATTTTGAAGATGGTGATCTCGCATATAGAGACTTTACTGAAGGCATTCAAGACGACATTTCCAGAAAAGCTTATCTACTACCTTGGATACCTGCTTCCTTCCACGATTTAGATATTATAACAACTATTCCGGATGAAAACTATTTTATTGATGGGCACATCCCAGAAACTTTACCAAATTTCCTTCATTTAAAAAAAGCTTTTCCAAAAAAAGATAAATATCTATGCTACTGCCAGTACAGTTTAGTCAACCAGTATTTAACCGATCCAAGATTCGAATTTACGAAATATGTAGATAACGCAGACATTTTATGGTATACAGAGCACTACTCGGATTACCAGTGGCTTAGCGAGAATTCTCCGGATAAATTGGTTAATCAATTTCCCTATGAGTATATTGTTACTGTAAAAGACCTACTGTGCATTACTTGCAGGAGATACAAAAACAACACTCAGGTCGCTCCATGGCTGCCAGTTACATACAACTTGGTAACTGAAATAGGCAATTTTGTTAGTTATTTTGAAAAATGTGCTGAAAATGGAAAGGCAAACTATTGGATTATTAAACCATACAACCTTGCTCGGGGCATGGACATCCACATTACAAACAACTTAAACTACATAATGAGGTTGCCAGATACAGGGCCTAAAATTGCCCAGGAATATCTCATGAATCCTGTCCTATTTTACAGGGACGATTGCCAAGGGAAAGTAAAATTTGACGTGAGATACGTTATCCTTTTGAAAAAAGTAGAACCGCTAGAGGTTTATGTGTATAAAAACTTCTTTCTCCGATTTGCGAATAAGCCCTTTGAGCTAAACGCCTTTGAGGACTATGAGAAACATTTTACTGTAATGAACTACAATGGAAATGCCGTTTTGAAACACATGAAATGCGACGAGTTCATTACCAAGTGGCAAGAGCAGTATGCTAATTATGAATGGAACGAAATTGAAAACAACATTTACCGAATGATCAAGGATGTTATGGAATGTGCAACTGCACTTCCGCCTCCTTGTGGAATCGCACATAATCCACAGTCCAGAGCTTTGTATGCAGTTGATCTGATGTTGGATTGGCTGGATGGGGAAATTCAACCGAAACTGTTGGAAGTTAACTTCATGCCAGATTGCGGAAGGGCATGCAAATATTATGAAAACTTTTACAATGACATCTTTAAGTTACTCTTTTTAGATGAGGAGAATGATCATGTATTTGTCAAATTGTAGATCAGGTTAAAATAATTAAGGCTAAGTAGGACGTAAGACAAAAACAGCAAATACTTTTGTTATATGTGCTTCAATCCATACAATTTAAGTAGGCTTTATACTTCGCATTACTGAGTAAAATCTTAGGACCTTTAAACATCCAAAACTGCAACATGAATTTATTTAATTTTCTAACTCAAATTGCTTAATTGTTATTAAAATCGCGGCCTAACTAACGCGAGGGAAAGCAAGATTTTATAAGAGATGTTATGTAATACCTTTTTTTTATCCGTGTGTTTGAAACTGGGTTTCAATGAAGAAAGACAGTTTTGGAACAAAAAACCAAATGCTATAAAAACATAGAAAATATAGAGTTAGCTGCTTCGATTAGAATAGAATAATGTGTGTAATAGTAGAGATATTTATACAGCTAAGATTGTAATATTACTGCGGCTGTCTCAAATGCGTTTTCTCCATCTATTAACTCTTGTAGCGTCTTCAAGAAAAACGCTCAATTCACTAAATTGTGGCCCTCAATATGTAGGTTTCGATGAATTGAAGAAAGGCAAGCAGTTGCTTATAAAATGTATTTGGTACAGTTACTTTAATGTATAACTTGCTAAGTAATAACATTACCATTAGATAATTCTAGCTACTTGTTTTAGTACTTAAAATTACAAATACTTGTCCTAATTCATCATAGGTATAAGTCCGTTTCGTAAAAGTATCCACTAACTTCACTCCAGATAAAGTTCGCAGACCTGGCACCAAGGGAATGCACTTGAATTCTAAAATTTTTGAAGTATGCGGCGGCAAAGCCTCCAGCTTCCTTCCCGATATTCCGCACCACGCAATGTTTTTTGTATTTTCCAAATATAATATAAATTCCACTGTTCTTTCCCTAGAAAAAATTAACTGTTAGGGAATTATAGTTTCTAAATTGGTCGGGTATAGCTACACACACAGCTGGTTGTTGAAGAATAATTAGCTTACCCATTATTTGCAAGTTTACACTTGAATGTGAACAGCTCTTCTATGACCACAAAGTTTGGCAATTCCGTGATAGACAATTTAATTTCTCCAAATTCTGGACTCTAAAAGCAAAGACATTGAAATTTAAATTGAAATCCGGCCCTCATAGCTTGCCATTCTTTGTAGTTGACTAGTTTGCAATCGGCCCTTTTCTCCTAAATTCGATCTCCAGACAATGTCCAATTTGCCGATGTTAGTGGCCCCACTCAGCGATTTAAGATCAGAGCTGAGTTTGTCGGTTGGTGTCAAGCAGTATAAATATTGGCTGATAGACTGAGGCTGTAGTAAAGTGATATTTCCAAATATACTTTCGCCAGTAGGAGCATTATTTAGACATGTAACTAAAAATCGGATGAATTTATTTGCTCTTTATAGTTTGGGAGCCAAAAAATGGTTCCAACAAGAAAAAAACCACGCAATAGAGGTTTAATGTAATTCGTACATGGCAGAAACAATTTTATCTGCAACCACAAATAGTCGATAGTATAAATAAATGATGGATGTACTAAACAAGGGCAGAAAGACCGATAGGTCGATAGCGTTTTCTTAGAAATAAAGATGTTTACTCCTACTACTGATAGATATTTACATTTATGGGCAAACTAAATATGATTTTTTGCAATTGTAGTCGGTAACACATACATTTTTTACTCTTAAAACTCTTCATTGTTTGTCTTGAGCAAATTAAACTAAAACGTTGATTTCGGGGAATTTAATTTACATTAAAAAGTTATCCTGTATATTTAGAAAATAATTTAAATTAGCTATAACATCATTAAGACTTTTTATTATCAAAATAGTTGCAAACTAAATTCTTTTTGAATTCACTTTTTTAGAAGCAAAAAATCGGGTAAGAAAACCTATTAGTAGAAAAATGCGTAATCATCAATATGAAAAGAACACTGTAAAGCATTGAAAAAAGTGCTAATAGTAAGCAATTGCAAAGAGTGCAGATTAGTTGATAACTTTTGGTAATTTTAAGGTGGTAGTCAAAAAAAGTGCAAAAAATTTGGTTCATAGGCTTGCTCAACATTTACCTTAACAATGTAAAGTTTTACATCGTGGGTTATACAAGGTGTTTCTAAAATAGGTGGCCAGGTAGCAGATTATCAATAGAAAACATTGTATGAAAAGAGAACTAAACAAATGTGCTAAATATAACTGGTATGCCTAAAACTTCTAGAGCCGGGAGAAAAGTGCCATCTAAGATTGAGATGGCACTAAACTGGGCGTTAAATTTTGAGCAGCTTTATTGAATATTATATTATGCACCTTCCAATGTTACTCATGAAAACATATTTATACAAAAAGCTATTTTCCTGTTGAAAAGTGATGGCAGTATCCTATTTCGAGTAATAATTTAAACATATAATAGTGCATGTTTAATGTATTTAATTATTAATATTATGTATTAATGTATTAACAAATATTAAATAAAACATATGCGTGCTGATTTTATGTAGAAAATATTGGACCCATAAATCTAAGTTTAGTGGCCCCAGAGCTCCAGTGCCCACCTTTTTTCTCTTTTCAGCCCTTAAAAATATTGCAATGTTCGAAATCATCATATTTAATGGTGCAGAAAAATTGAATCTAAATTCGCTTGCACGTCCCACTTTGGTTAAGCCATACCCACTTTTGTAGGACACATTCAACACATGTGGATTGACTTTATCTTCGAAAATGTTCTTTGTCTTCATTTGTTAAAGAACTGACCACCTATTTTAATTCTCTAATCACGTGTTTATTTTATCATTGAATTATGAATATAAGATGTGGAAAAATCCAGTAAAATCTTGTTTCAGTTTTATAAAAACGATACCAATACCATTAAATAAGTGGGACGCATCCAGTGAAACTTTTTCTAAACAAATTGGGCCATTGGTAATATTTTGTACTTGGGCTTCTAGGTAAACATCATCGTTTTCGGCGTTATAAAATTTCGTTTTTACATCCAGAGGCTTCAAAACTTGGATTTTAAAGAATTTCCTAAACGACATTAGAACGCCAGCTGAATTTTGATATGCCACTTCGCAAACCAGGCTGAAATTACAGCATTTAATAGCAAACTTGCAAAGGAACTTATTATGCTCATTGGTCTTACATATGCGGGCCAATTTCTTTAACTTCATGATGAATGACTGTATTAACTGTCTCATTCGAATTTAGCTTGGTTGTTGAGGAATTATTTGCTAATGATAGCTTTTGGGATGTTGTTTGCAAGTCTACCTGGAATTCAAATTGCAATGTCTCAGGCTGTATACATCGGCTTGACAACGAACCTTTACAGTAATATTATATACAATTTGTGTAGTTTCACTATATACACATATATAACTGGAAAACGTCTCGCCTAGATATATATTCACAGGATTTTGGGGCAACAGCAGAAACTGCCCTATAGCTATGGTTTCTGAACCTGGAACTGCCGTAGGATCGTGCTGTAGGACGTTATTCAGTAAATTGCCTGGTAAGTCTTTACTATCGCAAGTCACTGGCAAGGGGCTCGCCAAAGTAGGGCGAGTAAGTCTCATCACTAGAAGAAAAAGGCAGTTTTCCTAACGAAAACACTGTGAAAACTGCGTATAAAATACCTTTTAGAGCAAGTAAGTGCTCCTCTGCTTCCATTGCAATGCAAAACTTTCACTGTTGTTCCTGAGACACGACACCTAGACATAAATAAGAAAATAATAACATTTAAATACAATTTTACTCAAACACTTCGTCTGATCTATTTGACAATCAGCTGTTTGCAGAAACGTATCGCCAAAACGCTGTTGTCAGATGTGCTGTTTTTTGCATCTGACATTTTGAGGACAACACTGTCTACCATTTTTTCCCAAGGTCGAAAGCTACCGTTATTTTGTAGGTTATGTGCCTGTGAATCTTATAAACGCTATGCAGAAAACAAATTTAATTAAATGTCTTTAAATGTAAAACGTTTACGTATAGTGAAGTGAAATCAACTGTGTAGATTAGATAAATGGGAGGATTATCTATATATCTATTGTTTACTTATACAATGGGATAAGGGTCTTTTTTATTGTTTCTTTTTTAAAACAATGAGATATTTTGAGAAATTGTTCATGTTTTGCTGAATGCATTGTATACAAAGCGGAAAATTGATGTATTGATGCCATTTTTCTAAGGACGATAAGAAATACCTTTTAGAGCGAATCCAAAAACGTATTTAAAAATCTTAGTGCTTGTGAGGTACTGATTCAAATTTTATATTTAGTTGTGTTTTTACCTTCAAATACAAAGAAATAAATTGGCAGATCAGCCATATAAACTTTTGTTTGTCCGAAAGAATTAGATTATTTGCTAAATAAAGTAGATATATTGCTTTTATTATCTATTAATGCTATATTTTTCCCGTTCGCAGTTATCAATATGCTCACCTTATAGAAAATCTCTTAACTACCGACTTTGCTTAGTGGTTCTTCTTGTGAAAATTCGGCTTTTGACCATTTTTGCTCATTTAATTTAACCAGTTTACCATTAGATAATAAAAGACGTCATGACCTTTTAGAAGAGATGATACATATAATTTCTGCATAAACGCGGAAGTGAAATTTACTCGAAATTGATAGACCATTTCAGGAACTAATCTAATTACTAGGCAGAAATTCTTCACTTCTAAGAGGCTAGACGGAAAAATGTCAATTCTTAAGAGGTCACCGATAGTGTCTTGAGAAGCGCATTTATTTGATTAAGTTTTACAAGATATATTTAATTCTGAAAAAGATAGGTGCAAAAATAAAAAAACTCGAACATTTTCATCCAAACGCCGTAAAATGAATATATTGATAAAACGTGTTGACAAACTTTTGAGGTTTTTGTTATAAACAGCTCCAAGGGCGTGTCTATATTAATTGATCCAGTGTGTTATGTTTAATACGGTTTATTAAAATTTAAATATTTTTTTAGAAACTAATATAATACCTAGTATAATAGTAAAAATATTAAAAAAATATGTTCAAATAGTTGCAATTTGCGTGTGAAAAAATCTCCATGCAAGAATATAATAATTATTATATCATAAAGTTCAGCAAAATCACATTTTCCCAATAAATAAAATTGTTTTTGGATGTATATATATTTTATTTTTTATTTTACACTGTTTAAGGGGTAAAGGGATATAATCTTATATACAATGATTCCAGATATATTTTTGGGGCAAATTATACATAACAATGTATTTCTCTTATAATACTTAATTTTATAAAACTGGTCATTTAAATAGTAGATCCTTATGTCAATACTCACATATATTGAGCATATAAAATCGAGTGCAATTGTTTAATGCACTAAACATTAAGAAATTATTAAAAGATGCAAATTAATTTTCTATTAAAGTTTGCTAAAAAGCAGCAGTTCATTTTATTTGGGCTTTGCCCAAGAGTAGGTTTTGATATATATATTGATACTTTATATTTTCCTGACTGTACTTTAATTCATTCCAATGTATTCCTGGGTTTCAGACAATTTTATTGTTTATTATTTAAAATGTTACAAATACGTTTCGGTGTCTTTCTCCACCATCATCAGTTTGTCTAAAATATATATTTACAGTTATCATCAATTTAAATAAAAAACTTTCAAACTTTTGAAAAACTTTCAAACTTTTGAAAGTTTTTTATTTAAATTGATGATAACTGTAAATATATATTTTAGACAAACTGATGATGGTGGAGAAAGACACCGAAACGTATTTGTAACATTTTAAATAATAAACAATAAAATTGACTGAAACCCAGGAATACATTGGAATATATTGATACTGGTGATACATTTGCCGGACTTAATTAGAAAATTATATTAAATAAAAATTTTAAGGATTTTTAGTTGAATGCTTTTTTAAGAGAATCTTTCAATGTTTGACCTTCCGTGTGTTTGATTTGGATATACTTTTGCATTACATTACATACCTACATTAGGTGTAGTCTTTTAAATCCCTGGATTAAGGAAACATGCAAGGCATACATACATACGTACATAACATATCAAAGTCGACCATCAAGGAATTTCTATACGTTATTGACTTCAATATTATTAATACATTTATGGGTTACTTCGCTAATACGGTGCAATCAAAGTTTAAAAATTCTAAAAAGAAAATTCCAAATGAAAAATTAAATAGGGAAATAGCGTAAATCATTTTTTAGTATATTATGGTGGTATACAACAATAGTTGAAATGCCATATTATACAGGTAAATATATTATCTATGATATACAATATTAACTTTAAAATTGTTTCTAATTCTATTTGTTCTTCTAAATGCCGACAAGATCATAACTCTAGACCTTGACTCTAAGAAAATATAATTTCTAAGAGTAAAACAATATCTTAGGAAAATTACTTTCTATTTTCAGGTACAGCACAATTAATATTAAAACGTTTACGCAGATTAATTCGTGTTTTCGGATATTTTTTAATAGAATGTTTGATTAATAAAAATCATTTAACTTTGAAGTTATTTGACAGTTTTCTAAGTGATTATATTCGCTTCTAATGCTTTTCGAAACCACAAAACCAATCTACATATTTTAAAATACTTTCGTTTAATTTAGGTACATTTGAAACGCTTTACTAACGTTAATTGTACTATTCTCCTATTAGTTCTTAACAGTATTAAAATCACGCAAACATCTTCGTAAAATATTTTTATTCAATTAATTTTATTATCAATTGTGCTTCACATTCCTATAATCACAAGCTTTTTATGCATATAAGATGTCTTAAAATAAATCTTAAAAGAACAACTAAGAAATTCTGGCCTACAGGTGGTATTTGGATAGGTTTTTTCTGAATAGATATGTTGGATCTTTTTGATAAACTTTTTTTAAGCTACATGTTTTGGTGCGAAATGTCTGGGTTGAGTGAAAATTATATTAAATTAGTGTTTATTTGAACGTTTAATGAATTGCCTGCGTTAAAGGAAAATAAGGAAATTGACCAAATACATTGAATCGTTATATTTATAATGCATAAATAGTGGAGATTTATCTGTTTGTTATGTTATGTTGACATATTTTAATTAGTTTTAATTTTCCTTTTATTGCTCTACTTTTAAAAAGATTTAAATTGGTGTTTTTGTATGTGTCTCGGTATGCGATGTCCATAATTGATAACGTTAGATTATGTATGCAACTATATTTGAATAAAACATATAATTATAATAGCTTTTGATTCAATCTATTTAGTGATTTTCTCAAAATGTTTTCGCTAAAATAATGTTTATCTATGAATATCCTGACTGTACGTTAATAATGGTTTGGTGTGTACCCTAAAAAAATAGCAGTAGACTGAATAAAACTGCAGGATGACTTTGAGAAATAGTCTAGTTTACTTCTTCAACAAATATATTGTGTAACAAAAATTAAAATCTCTATAAACATTTGATCCGCATGTTCGTTATAGGTTTATTATTTTCCTTCTTGGAGTTTTCTTTGGTTTTCCCTTTGTGCTCTATTACATCTGGCTTCTTACCTCGTGGGCTTTTTTGACAATCGCCAGTTTGGAATGGGGATCCAGCACTGGCAGTTCAGTGTAGGGCGGATCTTTGGTTCCGTGCAACATTAGGGACCATTCCTTGAAAAAGCCACTTTCGGGCGACTCTGAGTTAAATTTTACCTGTAACAGAAATACTTTCGTAATTCTTATTTTAGGGTCATTGGGTTAGAGTCATTGGGGGCTAGTAATTGGCTTAATTTATCTGGATAACTGAGAGTTATTCCAAGATATTCGCATCAAAGTTATTTGTTACGCAATATTCATTGCGTAATTTGGCACAGGCATTACTTCTAAATCTATTAAAAAATGTCTTAGTTTCCTTAAAAGACAGTCGTTATTTAAAGGTGAATGAGTTTTAAAAAAAAATTTCAATGTCACGGTACTAATTTTATTAATTCCATTAACTCACTTCCAACTTCCATATTCCCTGCGGATACTCTCCCCAAGTGTGTGTCGTCATAAATGGCCATTTGGAGAAACCGTCTCTGCTATCGTCATCGTTTCGTCTTCGGCTGAGAATCATTGATCTGCAAAAAGGAATATTTTAGAGGATTCTAGTACAAAAATATATTTTTTCATACCTTGTTCCCATGGGAGAAGTCAGGAATAACTCAACATCGCCCCTTCTAGTTGCATTCAATGATATTACTGCCTGAACGTGCTCCAGATATCTCACTTCCGTGTTGTCTCCTTTGCAGGAGTTTGTGTCGATCATCAAGACCATCGAACCTTGTGAAGGAATTTTCCTGGAACAAATAAAATTTAAACCAAATTCAGTTACGTAGGAGTTTTTACGATATTCATCTTCCTCTTTATTGGTTTATTTCGTTTTTTGGCTTTTCCCAACAACAACTAATTTTATCACTTAATTAGTTTAACTATCGCAGTAAAGCAAATATGTTTTTGGAGAATATTGTTGTTTCTACAGGTAAAAATTGACACAATTTTAAACAAAAAATGTTATTTAGATTATCTTGACTTAATTACGTTATTGTTTATGTAAAACGACCAGAATTTTAACGTTTATATGAGTGACAACCCACTTTTGAATTGAATTAATCCACATATAATTAAAAAAAAAATTCTTCGATGTTTTGGATGACTAATATTGAATTTCGGATGTATTCGTAGCTTTAATTTGTGTAAATATATTGCAGTAGTAGTAAACATCTTTATTTCTAAAACAGGCTATCGACCTATCGGTCTTTCTGCCCTTGTTTAATACATGTAGTCTTAATCTAAATAAAAAACAAATATGAAAATTCTCTTATTCTAGGCTAACAATATTATTAAATAAAATTCCAATGACAAGAAAAAAATATTTTATTGTCCACTAGTCAGTTGCGTTTGTAAGTGTTCGAGTAGCGTTGATGTAGGGAAACGGAAGCGGGATTGTGTGGTTGGTCTTGTAAGACAAAGGGGGTTCAGTATGGTCCAGTTGTAGGGGTTGTCTGTCCATTTTGTCTGTAGATGTATGAGTCTTTCCGAGATCTTTGTCATGTTTGTGCGCTCGTATAGTCGTTGGGTGGGGGGGTTGTGCAGTGGGTTTTGGGGGTGTCTTATTCGTGTTATTAGTCTTAGTGCAATTTGTTCTGTTGTTTGTGTATAACGTTTTGTCCTTTCTGTTCCGTTGGTCATGAGTATATGTCCAAAGTCTAGCAAGGGTCTACAAATCGCTTTATATATTTTGGTGGCGGTGTTTGTGCTAATTCCTCTGTCTTTGTAGGTTAGTGATCGGAAGTGTTTTGTTCTCTTTATTGTTTCTGCCCTGATGTTTCGTATGTGTTTAGTGAATTTAAGTTTGTGGTCAATTGTGATTCCAAGGTATTTTACGTCGTTTTTTGGTTGTGTCGTTTGGCCGTCTGCAGTTATTGTAGGGGAGTCAGCGTTGAGTCTGTGGTTTGTGAGCAGAAGTTGGTTTTTTGACGCGTTTGGTGTTAATCTCCATTTATAAAACCATGTCATTGTGTTGTTTGTTAGTGTTTGGAGTCTTTGAGCTGCTCTCTCAGTAGTTTTGTCATGTACAATAAGTGTCGTGTCGTCTGCGTATTGTAATATGTATGCCGATCTGTCGATTTGATTTTTGTCTGGTAAGTTGTAATTGTATATGTCATGGCAGTATATATTGTAGAGAAACGGTGAGAGCGGGGATCCTTGAGGGAGCCCTTGTTCAGGGGAAAAAGAAAATGACAGTGTTTTGTCAATTCGTACTTGTAGTTGTCTGTTTTCTAGTAAGTTCTTTATGGTGTTATATTGCATATATTAAAATAATTCGGATTGAGGGTTTCTAGTATTATATTTTAGAAGAAAATATTCACGATCTGGACAACGCTTTCTCCTTCTAGGAGCCCGCTAAATCGTATATAAATTATTAGCCGAATTTGGTTGAGAATAAGGACGCTTTTTGTTCAAAGACATTATAGCTTCGGCTGTTATCAGGACACCATCTTCAAGATTTAATATTTCAAAACACAAAGCAACTATTTGTGTAAAACGTTCGTTATGTAACTAGTGCTTAACCTAAGAGCTAACTCTTAATAAGATAAGAACACCCAAAACTTAGAGGATTTGACCCCTCCTGCACCCCAAAAGCTTAGAAATTTATATTTTCTAGCCAGGCTTGAAACCGTCGACTCTTGCGCGGTGTCAACATTTTGGTACAAATATAATAAAAATCATTTATCTTTTCTAAAAAAATTCGGTGTCTTTCCCATTAAGAAGGTAAATAAACTACTCAAGAAAATAGACGTTACACGAACAAAGTTCGAGTAATTTTGGAACTGGAGAAATTCTGATTGCTGAGAGCGATTTGATTCTTGTTTAAAACGTCCAATTCCTTTTCGGTTAGTGCGTGCTTCTGTAAAAAATTAGTGCTTCAGATAATGGCAAATAAAACAATGCAAAATTTGTGAAGTTCCAAATGCTCGGAGTTGAACAAAAAAACTTTCTTCCTTCAAAAAACCTCATATCTTTTGAAAACGTTTGTGTATTTTTCGACCATTTTACAAGGTGGTCTCCCACTTTTGTGGTCCCAAAACAATTAACTTGCTGGTCGTGCAGTGATAATTTTTTTATCTCTTAAAACGATTTTCAAAATCTGGTGCTCATATTGAAGCTAAAACTTCATATCCGAATTGAGAAAAAATCAATGTAGCGGATTGCATGAATGAACGAAATATTTGAAAGTGAACTTCGCTTTAGTTGAAAGTCCGCCATAATCACAGATTTCGGGGCGCAATTTTGATTTTGGTTATTGGGTGTTTGCCTAAATTTGCCGTTGAAGTTTTAGCCCCAACATGAGCTCTAGATAGTGAAAATCGCAAGACCAAAAAGTTGATTTTTTGCGACCACCCTGAAAACACAAAAGATGGCAGAAAAATTCAAAAGCTGTTTCGAGCTGTTTAGATTATCTCAAACCTTTGGTGTTGAGATCCAAAAAACCTCATTTTTGTCCAACTAGAAACATGCCAAACTTTCCGAAATTGTGCATTTTTCCATATGCCACCCTGTAGAAAATTGACCTGAGGCGCTTAATTTTTGCGAAAACCTTGACTAACAAAAAACATATGGGGCTCAATAACGCTTCAAGCAGAAACCAAATCGCTATTAGCAAACAGAATTTATCCAGTGCCAAAGTTAGGGCAAATTTGGCTGAGTAACGTTCATTTTGTTGAGCAGTTAATAAACCTGAATCCAAAAAATGCGTAACATTTTATGGTGCAGATTGAGCATTTGAACCAAAACTCTGGGAAAAATACTCTTTTGGACTTGTCGCTGTGTCATCTTCTTACAGAGGCCAAAATCTTATTTATACAGGAAATAGAGTGTATTTAATAGGGTACCATTTCAAATAATGAAGCGTTTTCCAACTCGCGGGCTGTTGGAAAATCCAGCAATCCTTACCAAAATACTTTATTCAATTATTGAGACCTGATTTTTTATCTTACATGCATTTCATTTTTTAGTTCGTAAAACTATTCAGTAACGTTTAACGTTGCGTCTAGTCCCTTGATGATCTATTGAATTCAGATTTCAGTATTCAAACAATACCAACTTATAATCATATTTCCTACAGTGAAATGTACTGAATAAAATTAAACGGAAATATAAAAAATTTCAATATAAAAATGCATTCCACTTTGAAGACAAGATACAATTGAAAATAGTGGATTGTATAGAAAAGTAGCTCTAAAATCAGCTAAGAAAATATGTAAGATAATATTTGTTACAAACAAATAACCAGCAAATAGTTGAATTAGAGAATTCAAAAAGACAATGTGAACGGAAGCTCGAATTTTATAAAGTTTCAGAAGAGCATTCAGAGCACAGTAACCCACATCTGTAGATAGAACGTGCCTTGAATTCGATAAATCGCACGTAACTCCCATTATCGCGTCCAAATTGCCTAAATTGAGTTTAACGAAGACAAAAAAAATCCGTTGTTTCGCTACAAGTTGATCTACCATCAGTTTATGTTGCGTAATGTTTTTAGCAGGTTTGTTGCGTTTAATATTACTTTTGCACTCCCGTAATAATTAACAATGTAGTATGATGCTGTCTTACCTCATCTCCGAAACAGTACCAGCTTCGCAATGGTACCTGGGGGGTACGCTTTTCCACTGCTTGGCCAAAGCGACCATGGCACCAGCATCCAAAACTCCAAATCCAAATAAGTGATTGAATTCCAAACCAACTCCATTCATAGTCCAATGGAAGCGGCCTTTGGCATCAAACAGGGAGTTGCGCTTGGAAGTTAGCACTGTAAGATGTTGAATGTCTCTCCAGGTCAGTTTGTTGCTGTAAAAGCGCTTATTGAAAAGTTTTTATGCTTTTCTATTATCGCGACTATTCACACTCAATATTTACTTTAAATCATAATTAAATGTTGGATACAATGATAGATAAAAACATTGATGCATGATACTGCCATTATTCAAATTTAATACTTAAATAAAATTTAAACTTTCTCGGTATGAAAAGTTGATGTGATCACCTTGTATGTTCAAAATTTGTTAATTTTCATATCTGGCGTTTAATTGAAATATGATAAAGAACACAAAACACCCTGAAGCCCTTCAACTTCGTTTTCTTAAATATCGATCGTGCATAACAAAAATTGGTGCCAGAAATTTACATTTTGACCTCATTACTGTTGTTTTCTCATAGGATATTTATAAAACGTGTATTTTTACGAAAGACGTTACGATTTTCTTAAAGAATGGCGCATTGAAAAGTTGCATTGTCGTATTTTTCGGAAGATTCTATTAATATATTGTACATCAATGAACGAACGGTTTATTTCCCACTATTTTTTTAATTGGAAATCATTTTACTTTTAATTTATTTTGAAAATGCAAGAAAGCATTTGTCTCAGTATTATTATTTCTTACAGTTTATTTACTCTTTTTGTAGCTTTAATTGTTTGATAATTGACCATTGAATGATTTGGTGATTAGAAATAATGTAACCCAAACATTTCAAAAATAATTTTTTTTAATGTATGAAATAATCCAATTTTTTTTGGTCTCGAGACTTATTTGTTGTTTTTTAGTATTAGAGGTAAAGATCAATAAAAAGCAGATAAATTTTACAAATAACATTAAAAGCAATTGAAAGAGTCATGTGCTGATAAATATATTTATTATTAGAATTTTGTAACGAGCATTTTCAGTAAATGAAATTAATACATGAGGTGTCTTAACCGAATGCTTGAAATTGCCAGTGAAATTTATACGTCCATTCAGGATATCCTACATAAAAGAAAAGTGAGGACATGAAAATATGGCTATTTAGCTGGCTTTGTGGTCATTTCGGTTGTGTGGAGCGATTTTTTTTGGAGGAAAAAACAGTAATATCTACGATACAAAAGCGACGACTACAGTTAAAATTTAAGTGCTAAAGCTTGAGTGCGGTTTTCCCATTAAAGAATATTAAAATATCAATTTTTTGCAAACTATTTACACATATTTTAGACCAGAAAGGCTTGTAAATGGCTTGGTAGTAAGATCTACTGAAAACATTTATTGCCAGAAAATATTGCCTATTCATAGCCAAGGCCCTGCGACTTTTGGTTGGTATAAGCAGAGATTAGTTGAGAGATCGCCGATGCAATGTTAAAAAAACGTACCGAACTCGAGTGACGAAAATAACGGTCGACGGTCGAACCATATGCACTTTTTTTGCGGCGGAGGAGAGGTAAGTAGTGGGGATCGCATTTTACATTACACTGTGGCTGTGATGGCTAATGCGCGCGTTTGGGCCAGCGCGCGTAGATTTTGTCAGAATTCAAATTTCCTTGGTTTCTTATTAAAATTAAGGAACTTGCATCTTGATACTCGATGAAATAACCATTTAGATAACAAGCCCCTATAAATGCCGCCGCCCAGAGGACAAGCGTTTAGACTTAATTTTCATTCATAAGCAGATTGTTTACAGATTGTTATTACACTCACTTTATAAATTGCATTAATTAAAAATAGTTTTAAAAGTTGATTTTTGTTTCAACTTATTTAATTTTAATGATTGTAATTCAAACAATTTGTAATTCACTTCAAAATATTCCTGGGGTTCAGTCAATTTTAATGTTTGTTATTTAAAATGTTAGAAATACGTTTCGGTTTCAGGTGCTGACTCATCACCTGAAAATCAATGTTCTTAATGTACTTTTTAATATGTGTGTGATTTGTATTTTAATATGTGAATTTTGGTGAAAGTTTTTTATTTAAATTGTTAATAACTGTAAATATATATTTTAGACAAACTGATGATGGTGGAGAAAGACAACGAAACGTATTTGTAACATTTTAAATAATAAACATTAAAATTGACTGAAACCCAGGAATATTTTGAAATGAATTAAAGTACAGTCAGGAAAATATACGCAACGACAATTTGTAATGTTTAGAACTATTTTAATTTTGAATTATTATTATTTTAATCATGATTGATATACATGTAAAAACTTGTAATTTAACTGATTTTAGAAATCCCGTTAGCACGATTACATGATGTTCATTTTGTGAATTTCAAAAAAGTCCGTTTTACTCCTTCATTATTGTAATTATTGAAATTATATATAAAAATTGCAATTACATCGTTTTTGGCTTTGACGTATTGCAAAAATCAAGTGTAGTTTTGATTACGCTAATGTCGAAGCCAATTTATTTAATTTTTCACATTTATATTACTTTATATTTCTTTACATATACAGAGTGGCGATTTTCTGAATCTTTGTATGGGTAACTTCGACATTTTTAAAGATAGAGAATCCGTTAAATCGGCAAAATTGGGCAGAATTCGATTGCCTATTCATTACGGTTTTCAAAATTTAGATACCCGACTTGGTTCCTGAAATATCCTGAAAAGACAAGAAATCAAAACTTTTACGTAAACTGCTTAACTTAGAAAAAATCACATTTTACGTAAACTGCTTAACTTAGAAAAAAAGTTAAAATTGCCCTTGGTAGAACTTTTTGCGTTGAATCCAATAAACTAGCATTCGTTTTCATAATCAACTTGATTTACGAGATAAAAAATAAACTTGTGTTTTTTTAAATGGTAATCATAGTTGTCTGTGAGCCTTTTAAAATCCTTATTTTTTTCTGTGTTTAACGATATAACTGTTTGTATGTTTATTTCCTTTTATTGCCGAAAAACTTCAAAAGAACTTAAAAAATGTGTAGAAGGCTCTGGAAACAATAACTATATTATCACACAAAGCACAAAACAAAAATGAAAGAACGTATCGTTTAAATTAAATGTTCAAATTGACCCGTTTAAGGCCAGGCACTTTTGGCATCTTCTAATCATTTCCAATAACACTTTCTTATGGTTTGTGGACGGATACTTCTTATTGCTGAACGTATTCTATTTACTAGTTCTTCAATATCATTGGGTTTTGTTTTATAAATCTTGTTTTTAAGGGTACCCCACATAAAATAGTCCAGAGGTGAGAAGTCCGGTGAAAGTGCTGGCCACCGAATGGGTCCTGCATTGGCAATCCAACCAGGAAAATGTTGTTGTAAATATTCACATACAACTCGTAAGTTGTGTGGAGGCTGCTAACGGCAAACTATCCAGCATCTCTTCAAGTTCATTTTGTAAAAAGTGTAAATATCTTTCGCCATTTAAATTAAGATTATAAAAGAATGGACCAATAACTTTATCACTAAAAATGCCACACCAGACATTCACAGAAGAAACACGTTGATCTCGTCCATTTTTAAGTAGATGAGGATTTTCATTAGCCGGGCTTTTTCCTTAGAAACATTACATTCACTGGCAGTATCTCTGATTGACGAATTTGCATTAAAATGGGTCTAAGCTAAAACTTTTTCTTCATCTTGTTCTTTAAATTTAATCTTCCCGTTTTTGGCTTTTTAAGTGATCCGTATTTTTTCAAGTTGGCTTCCAGTCGTGAAAAAAGTTGTTTGTCTGGCTGTCTCCTCTCCATGTATCGGTCCAAATATTACTATTTCTATTACAGGTATAGTAACAGAATTTTCCCGCCTTCTTTGCTAACAAAATGCACCGTATTTACATAGCAACAATAATACTTTTAACTAATTAATTATTATTATTATTAATATTAATTATTATTAGTGTCAAATTTATTTGACACTTTTAATGACAGATACACTAACCATTTTGTGACAATACTGCTAGATGGTTGTTAATGTTTTTCTTTTGAATTTTTACGGTTAAAAGAAGAGATAAACATACCAACAGTTATATCGTTAAATTCAGAACAAAATAAGGATTTTAAAAGGCCCACAGCAAACTATGATTACCATTTAAAAAACCTAAGTTTATTTTTTATCTCGTAAATCAAGCTGATTACGACAACGAGTGCTAGTTTATTGGATTCAACGGAAAAAGTTCTATCAAGGGCAATTTTAACTTTTTTTCTAAGTTAAGCAGTGTGCGTAAAATGTGGTAATTAAAAAAGTTTTGATTTCTTATCTTTTCAGGATATTTCAGGAACCAAGTCGTGTACCTACATTTTGAAAACCGTAATGAATAGGCAATCGAATTCTGCCCAATTTTTCCCATTTAACGGATTCTCTATCTTTAAAAATGTAGAAGTTACCCATACAAAGATTCAGAAAATGGCCACCATGTATATACCGGGTGTCCGTTTTTGGAGCTCAACCATGGGGATCTCGGTAACCACATAAGATACTAGATTTCTTAAATTGCGGCAAAGTTGCGCAATCTAGAGTTTACCAAAATGCTCTTTCAAAAATTCAAAAATTTCTGCTATTTCCGGAGGCAGCCGGAAAAAAATTGTTTCGATACACTGGCACTGGGCAGGTCTGCTTCCTGTCAAGGTTGCAGCGATAATCAACATATTTTTCACAGTTTGACTGAATTTCGCCTAGCGTCACTTCAGCCCCAAAATTATTGTAATTATCTTGTCTTTTTCAAATGAAGATAAACGAGATATGTTAGAAATGTTTTACTCTTCACATCGAAATATGCAAATTACTTCGGACACATATCTACAGCGATATTCAGAAAGACAACAACCAGCTCAAAATGATTTTCTGTTCCTCCATAGACATTTAGCCAAGTTTGGTGCATTTTCTAAGCCTAGAAAACGCGTTATTAGAACAAATGAGAGCTCTCATCAAAAGTAAAAAACGGTAATAAATTAAATTCTCCATTAGATTCAAGATAATCCTTCTACTTCAACAAGAGCTATAGCAGCAGAAATTAACATATCTCATCAGGCAGTGAGGAGAGTCTTGAAGATACATAAATATCGTCCGTTTAAAATTCATGTCACCCAAGTTTTGCTTCGTTTGCTCAATCATTGAAACGCTAATTTTATTTTCATGGCATCAAAACTATTGGGGTTGATTGACCTTTGAAAACAAGCGCAAATCTGCTGGCCCTCGCTGCTTATGTTCACGACCCCCCCCCTACTTACGGGGAGTACGCTATTTTTAAAATGTGCATATGGTTGGGGGATAAAACTGCATGGTGGCGGTAGCTTACGGCTAATATCGCTGAAACGCTTTCGCCTATGCTCATCGGCGATCTCTCAACTAATCTCTGGTATAAGTAGTGTTTTCTGAGTTATATTTTGATAAAAAATAATCTACGATCCTTTCCGCTACATGGTCAAGTTGTTCAATTATGCTCCAAAGTACGCATACTTACAATATTAATCAGATATCGTTAACGACAGCAGTTTTAGATTATTTGAAGACATTTTGAAGTGGCAATACTCCCGACTTAATAAATACGTAAATAAATGGCGTGCTTCAAGTGATCGGCTTCACATTTTTTCATTGCTCTTAGAATAGACCAAAACATTTAAATTAAAATGTTGGTTGATGAATTTTATACAGTTACATTAATGAGTTACACTTCAGTTATAATTAGGATGAACTTACTTTGCTTCGAGTGCTAATGCGAAAACCCCTGCTGCTTCTGGGGCCGCTGCACTGGTACCTGAATGGGTGGTTGTGCATTTTCCATACAAATCAGTGGTTGCCTGAATAATAATAATAGTAGTAGTAAACATCTTTATTTCTAAAAAAAGGCTATCGACCTATCGGTCTTTCTGCCCTAATAATAATATTTGGTCATGTTTAGCCGATAGCGTTTATGAAAAATTAGCAGAAGCTTAAGTTAAAAACATTTTTAGGGGCAACGTTACTTGCCATACATTTGTATTGTTTCCGGTGATTTTACATGAAAAATCAAATTAATCAAGGATGAATTATATTTAGCTGCTGTAGAACTTTTGATATTTTGGGAGTCAAACGGGGTCCTATAACAACGGAAACACGATGCATGTTTTCCTTCCTCTCTAGTAATTTATTTTGCACCCATTCCCAGAATATTTGCTTTGCTTGGATTCCAAAGTCGAGGATCATGCAAATATTTGAAATAAGACGCATTTTGAACTGCTGCGTGGCGTTTGGCGTATTTTACCCTTCGAAGAATGTTTCAAGAGAAACGGGAGAATCTGAGAAATTATACAATAAAGTTTTGCGGCGTTTGTGGTTTTAACTGTATAATAAAATATTAGCTGAAGGAAAATTTTATCTTTGTCTTACTGTTTATACTGCCAAGGTATTGTTTTCTAGATCAATTCGTAACACGAAGAGCATTTGAAGCAAATTTAAACGAACCAATTAAACAAGAACAAGTAAAGTAACCATCAAAATTATTCATCACGTTTATTTTATTGGCAAGAATTAAGATAAACACCAGCAATGTATTTCGAACGTTGGCTTTTTGTTTGCAAATATCTTGTTCCTAATGAGTTTCTTTGAATTTTTCTAGATTCTCATATAATGTTCGCTTTTATAAATTACATTTCTGGAATAAATTATCGGATGATATTTTCGTAAAAAATACCCTTCTGTAATAATACACATTGAAAGTAGCAGAATCAGAAAATTTCCCAAATAATTTTGATTTGCAAATTGATACTAAACTACAAAGCAGGAAAAATAATAAGAAAGCAAATTAAGTAAATTTTGAAAAAAAAAGTTTTGCTGGAAACGGAGTTGAGTGTCCAAAAAGATCTAATAAAAACCATCAAATTCGTAAAATATCGGAAAAATTCAGTCACGATTGACACTCACATAATTAAAAACTAATGAGTTTTGTAGGTTCCGTTCCATACAAAAAGGCACTGGACTAATATTCTGAAACTCATGGCTAAAAATTAAAATCAAATACATATTCAAATCACATGCAGAATGTTCAGTTAGCAGAAATTGTCAATCATTTTATAAGTTGTAACTTATTTTTTTTCTCAAAGCAAATAATAACAAATTATCGAAAACTTTCACTAGAGCAACAAACATTTATAAACAAACTTCTTAAATATTGGCGAAAAAGTACTAATTATTATACAATTAGGTATTTCGTTTTTATTGCATTTGTAATGACTCTTTGTAAGGCTGCCAGAAAAAAGCAAAAGAATGCAAACATATCTCCACGAAACTGGAATTTGAGCACGAAATGCTTCTCTATGTAATATACAATATTACGAAATCGTTGCATGTTTTGAGCCCGGCATATGAAAGTAACAAAGAAAAATCCGAGTGTGTTGCACGAAAAGATCTTTGATAATTTTTTAAAAATAAAAGTTTCTCATTAAATCTCGAGTAAAACTGGGAAATGAATTGCTTAATCATTCGTTTAAAATTACTGGGCTCACAATATTAAAATATGTTTCATGGGGCTTTAGCAAGGTAAACGTTTCGTTTATGCATTATGGATCCATTAGAGAAATAGGTTGAGGCCAATATCTCACTTAAAATGCTAATGCATTTCCATAAACCGTTAAAAATTCATGCATTTTTCACGTTAATCGAGATCATCATACTTTAGGTCTATCGTCCTTTAAATCGGTTTAACAGGATTATGAAATATTGATTTCACTGATCTGAAAATTACAGAAAAATAAATTAAAATTTTTTTCCAAGAATAAAAAAACGTGATACGTAAAAACACACATTTAAAACCCAATTTACGAAATGCGAACGGCAATTTATTATTAGGCATTTAATAAAAATATCCATTGCCGTAATTCCGAATGTGCCATGCCAGTTTAATTAAAAGCGACAAGAACCCTATCCGTCCATCTGGAAATATGATTTTATGTAGGCGTTTTACATAGAACATTGAATATGAATTTGACACCGTGGGAGTGGTTTGCTGGAGAATCAATTTTCATGAAAATAAAATATTCATTATATCCCTGAAATTTTAACCGTAGGAAGTGCTCTAAGATGGAAATATGTTCGGGCATACCCAAACTTCATCCATTATGATACTTTAATAATTGAGCTTACCGAAATAGAATAGGGAAGTAGCATAGATAATAGAGTTGGTTAACTTGAACCTTATTCACAGCAAAATACGTTAATTGGTAACGGTTTCACCAATATTCTAAGGACCCTTCTAACACACTTTATTCAGAATGGCGATAGCACGACCGTTTATAACGAGTTTAAGGTCTTAATGTGTAGCCACGGGTTGGATGAGTCTAAAGCTCATAATTAAATTCAATGTTCACTTGACAAGCAATTAGTCAATGGCTTAAGTGCTCAAACCCTCAAAACTTAAATAGCACATTCGAAATCCTACATGACCAAATCTAAAAGCACCTGAAACTATCCTATACGAGTATACTTTTGAGTTATTAAGCTCTTCATCCGAAACAAATATTTTTATGTGAAAATTTAATTTACCTAAAATAAGCTGGCTGTATTATTCTATTTCCAGAAAACACGTGAACTTTTATCTCTATATCCAGATTAACGGGGATTTTAATTTTCTGCTAAAAGCTAGCAAACTTTGGTGATTGTTCCAAATATAACAATATTATTAATTGATTTTCTGTTATTAATCTCACTTGCTTTGATATTTTCATTTTTAAATTGTACTTACCACTCCTGTATTGGGGTCTTTGGCTCCATTGCTAAAAGTGCTGGCCAGAGTGCTGGAACAGCTTTCATCATAATGCGCGTTTTGTCCATCATTGATTGCACTATTAATGCTAACCGTCCACATGCTGGCTGCGTAACCATCACAATTGCAATCGTCGTCTTCTCCACCGTCTCCACTAGCCCAAACATAGATGTTTCCAAGACCGTTTCTTCCCTTAATAATAAAACACGAAGGTTAAATACAATAAAACGTTTTATGTAAGTGGTTGAATTATTACTTAAAACTTCGGTATCCATGATGAAGCCACAAGAACTGTTATGCTAACAATCAGTTTGAGTTCATATTGATAAGAAATGAATGATATTGATAAGAAAGATGTTCACATGAGTTAAATCGTTAAAGTTAAATCATTAAATGCTTAAGAATGGCAATTTTAAGGACAATATTTCTCATTTTTCGAATCTATAGAAGTTTTGATATTCAGTTCACACTATGCTTTCCTCGAATTAACCAAAAAAAATTTTAATGCTACCAATTGTCCCTTTCATTTACAATTCAAATTAAACAGTGTGTTCTAGTCAAGTTTTATGTTGTTGAGGCGGGTTCATATTAACAATTCCTGCACTTTCAACTCCTTTGCTTTTATTATTATTTAATATTTTGACGGTGCGAGTCTTGTTTTAACGGTCGTCCTTGCTTCTCGTTTCCTTTGCAAAGTAAACACTCATGAAGCTGCTAGATCTCAGCAGGCAAAAAAGGTGACCTTTTTAACAAGACACGTCCTTAAAACACCTCTTCAGGATGGGACTGACCGATCAATCGACCTGCAGGGGGAGCGAATAAGAGGACGAAATTACCCTACATATTATGTGTCACTACACGTCATATGCAACAGGTAGACGAAGACTCCTGGGAGGAGATGAAGTTCTACCAGACCAGGTCATGATCTGGGTACCCCCTTTAAGATTCTTCTTGAATTCATTGAATACACAGGGATAATGAGGGAGTAAAATACGAAGGCACAATAGGACAGAAATGACCGCGGATCTAGACCAAACACCACTTCGGAGGTGAGGAAGGGTTTTAGGGGGTAAACAGCTAAGCTGGGGTCCCACACAGGCCAAAGCGCCAGAACATCAGCTCTTGGTGTGCGTAAGAAAGCATTTCCCAAATCTCACCGAAAAAAAAACGGTAGTCTTATTTTATGATATCAACCAAAGATGTAATTAAGTTAGTACTTCTAAAAAACAATGTATTATTTACAGAAATCACCAGAAAAACGTAAAGAATTAATAAATGAACATTGAAAGATGCTGAAAAATTCAATAGACAAAAGAAATTATAAATTTATCTGATAAATAATCTATAATTAAGCCCGCAAGCTTTTATTTGCATGATGACCTTCCTAAAACACTAAACTTTCAAAGCGTTGTTTTATGAAATATCGAAAAAGTTTTTCAGGTTTTGCAAAATATATGTTATAAAAAACCGATAGATAAATTAACGAAAACGGAGCGAAATAATTTAAACACCCGTGTTGATTATAAAGATTACCTTCTACTACTTCTACTTCACCGTAACAAAAATATTTACGCCTAGAAACGTTTGAAAATTGGATTTTATTATACTTATAGAATAAGTAATTCGACATTTTCCCCCAATATCACCAGAAATAATTGCATTGCAAATACGACAAGCCTTAAATTTAATGAAAAATTGTTAAAACTATTAGAATTAGTTCAATAGAATGAAATATTTCACAAAAAGATAATAAAATCATAATTCTTCATGATGATAAAGATTAGGCAATGCCCCGAAAAATTCCCTCTAAACTTACCGATGTTACTTACTCGAAATCTTATAAAAATTCTGTAGAATGTTTTGAAAAGCAAAGAGCTAAGCTAAGAAAATAATTCACATATAACGAAAGGAGTACATTAAAACGAAACAGTAACATTAAAACACCTCATTTTCACGATACCACAAAAATAAGCAGCAAAGTATTAAAATAATTAATAAGAATTAATAATTACAAATTTCTTCAAATTATTTTAAATCCTCTCACGAGAAATCAAGACTGATATGAATGACTGAATGACTTGAAAATACAGCACATTTTATTGAAACATTGTTGAATCAAAATTTTGTTATTTGCAAAAGTGCCAATTGATAAAACGTTTACATTTCAATATTAATTTGAAATATAAAATACACAGAGGTAAACTTGTAAAAGCCAAACATTATGACAAGCACAAATTGAAAATATAAATGATGCAATATTTAAAACAGCTTGGGAATGAAACAAACTTTTCATACTTGCCAAAGATACATAAAAAATAAAGTTATCCATAAAATATAATATATATTTAATAACATTTTTGGAAGTATTTAGATAACTCCAGGCGAAAAAGAAATAAAAACTGTTGTTAAAATTTAAGAACGTTTAAAAATGCTCAAGGGGACCCTGCTTTTTATGGCCGATTTAGAAAACAGCAATGTTGCTTTAATTTTTGTAGACGACAAAGAAAAGAAGTGCCTTCAGACACATTTATAAATCGTTTATTTTCGCGGCACAGTTTAATTGTCGCACTAATTAAGTCGAAGCTATTTCAATTTAGGCTGGGAACGCAACTTTCACGTTTCACTTATCACTACGGTATAATTAAAATTCTCAGGAACATTAAATAACCAAATCCAGATTTTGTTTGGAAGCCCGAAAAGTTTTGGAAAACCTACCTCAAAACTGAATTCTTGAATGAATCCGATAAAGGCAACTTCGTGCTTCTACGCTACAATAAATTTTCGCTTAAAAACTATGGAACGTTATTAGGATTGTTCTTCAAAGCACTCGAAAAGTTTCTTTGGTACACATAAAACTTTCGTAATTTCGTGCAAAATATCCATTTACCTCTTTACTATCTTTTATTAGCTTCGAAACTTCAACCCGCTTGAATAATGGCAACTGAATAACTTTACATAGTTTCTATAGAGCGCATGTTTTGTCATATGCGACAAGAATTTTGCAAATAAACTAAACACACATCAAAGGGCCTGAATATGAAACTTTGAAAGCAATGTCAGTTGCAACATACTTGGAGTAGTTTGAAACAGCATGGCAGTGAGAGTTATTACATTACGCTGCCTGTTCCATTGGCAAGTTTCGAGAGATAATAGTTCGAAAGTTTTAATTCAATTTGATTTTACTTAACTTAATGATTTAAATGTATAATTTAGTAGTAGTAGTAAACATCTTTATTTCTAAAAAAAGGCAATCGACCTATCGGTCTTTCTGCCCTTGTTTAATACATGTAGTCTTAATCTAAATAAAAAACAAATATGAAAATTCTCTTATTCTTGGTTAACAATCTTATTAAATAAACTTTCCAATTCTAATGACAAGAAAAAAATATTTTATTGTCCAGTAGTCAGTTGCGTTTCTAAGTGTTCGAGTAGCGTTGATGTAGGGAAACGGAAGCGGGATTGTCTGGTTGGTCTTGTAAGACCAAGGGAATTCAGTATGGTCCAGTTGTAGGGGTTGTTTGTCCATTTTGTCTGTAGATGTATGAGTCTTTCCGAAATCTTTGTCATGTTTGTGGGCTCGTATAGTAGTTGGGTGGGGGGGTTGTGTAGTGGGTTTTGGGGGTGTCTTATTCGTGTTATTACTCTTAGTGCAATTTGTTCTGTTGTTTGTATATAACGTTTTGTCCTTTCTGTTCCGTTGGTCATGAGTATATGTCCAAAGTCGAGCAAGGGTCTACAAATAGCTTTATATATTTTGGTGGCGGTGTTTGTGCTAATTCCTCTGTCTTTGTAGGTTAGTCATCGGAAGTGTTTTGTTCTCTTTATTGTTTCTGCCCTGGATAATTTATTTAAACGAATATTCATGGTTTGCAAACTAAGTTGAAGAGCTTGAAAAACGCCGTTGATTTGTCTCTTAATATATATTTTTATTTTGATCTTTCTGGATCGTTGCTCTTGTATGATTAATTTGGTTAATAATTTTGAATTTTTTAACAAAATTAACACATTGTAACGATATGTAAAATTGTAAAGTAATTTTTTTCAGAGCATGACTTTCAACTCAAAACTGGTCCCAATTATCTTTGTAGCTACTAAACTCAAAATCTGTAAGGTTTCAAAAGTTCTGTTTTTTATGAATATTTTGAAAACTTTTCCATCGTACCTAAGACTGCCAGCTTAAATATATTTGTTAATAAGAATAAAATAAAAGCAGTTCTCAGAAACATTTAATCAACAAGGTTCTAGGATACAAAATGAATCATTTTTGTATCCTAGAATTCGACAATTTCACTTCTATCTCTTTAAACATTTCTGATCAATCTTAATTAACAAAATACCGCAGACGAAAGAGGCTCTTTAAATCGCTCTATCGAAAAGGATCTGATGATTAATCAGATAAGTTTCAACCGTTCCCGAGATATAAATAAAACTGATCCAAGAATCAATCAAAATTTGGGTCTAATCTGTTTGAAGTTCCAACACTAACGAGTAAAAGAACATTTTTCTTTTACTTTGCTCCTGTTGTTCAGTAAATCCAGCTATTTTGAGCATTGTGTCAAAATAATTAGTTTCAAACCGTCAGGTTTTATTACTCTTGCTTCTTTCTCTTTATAGGTCAGAAACTTGTGATAAGACCAATTTAGTGATAGGACGAAATTTTCAAAGATTTATGTTATATGTGCTGTTATAAACACTAGGCAGCGCCTTATAGTTTGCTATTTTGTCAATTCAAATCAATAAAAGAAGAACCTTGTTCCACCACCGCATAATTTTTTTATACTTGGGCATTCTTCTTAGCAGTACCTACTTTTATTTGAAACGCTTTTGCCTTCGTATCAGAAATATTTCCATTTTGATCTTCCCATTTTCTTATTTTAATCTTAAATGCCGGTTGGCGTGTAAACGTACATTTTGTTTAAGTCTGCATTTATTTCTATTATTTTTACGACGAAGGAAGTGAATAAATCTTTTAGGCTAATATTCATTCTGGTGACGTACACTATAATTGTTTCATTAAATTTAGACTAAGGAATTTTAATGTTTACTCGTGGACACTATTCTCTTTAATAGCTGCTTTATATTCCAGACGAAACGTTTTGCATGAAGAAGAATGTCACATTTTAATTAAAATTGTATGTCCTTACAAATTGGAAATTTTAAACTCGGTATACGAAATAGGCAATTAAAGAGCTTGCTTGCCTCAGTTTGCAACTTTACTAGATAAAAAGAATAATCCTCTATGTGCAGTTTCGTTTCCTGATGAAAGGGGACTTGAATTAAAGCATTGGAGAAGTTTTCTGGTTACGTGAAACTTTGCTAATTTTGGGGAAACTTTTCCATTTACCTGCTCCATTATTTCCCAAACTTTAATAAAAATGGAATTATTTTAATTGCGCTGCTACTCACAGCACTAAGCTGGCTGGAAACGACGAAGTCTTGAAACTCGCAATTGTGACATGTTGTGAAAATGTGGAATTCATTAGTAATTAAACGAAATCTCTATTTTAAGCTGGAAAATTAAATTCTCACAACTGAAATATGATGCGAGATTCAAAGACTGTTTATTAACAGGGGGGATTTCATGGACTGTGGAATGACAAACCGGCTGCATTAATTGCTTTGGTGGTAAAATTGAATTTCGAACATACAAACTGATCACAGACACAGAGTACGATGAAGCCCAGCGCATATAAAGATAAAATAAAGGCAAAACTCCTGAAAAGCCTAACTCAAGAAACACACAAACTGATCCTAACTGAATTGAACAACTGCATCAGAAATAACATAATCCCAAAATCATGGAAAAACGGCTTAATAATCCCTATACCCAAAAATGGACTGGACAATACACAACCGAGCAATTACAGACCAATTACACTGCTACCAGTACTTAGCAAGGTTTTTGAGCACATAATAAGGCAGCGACTGGGAAAACTGGTCGGAAAGTACATACCATCGTATCAGTTCGGATTCAAACATCAGGACTCGACTATTCACCCACTCTTCACTCTGACTAACAATATACAAACAACCCACCTAACTGACAGAAGACAGCTTGCCTGTTTATGGACATTAACAAAGTTTTTGATAGTGTCTGGCATAGAGGCTTACTATACAAACTATACAAACTACACCCACCAACATATCTACTATACACCATTAAGAACTTACTTGAAAACAGACAACTACAAGTACGAATTGACAAAACACTGTCATTTTCTTTTTCCCCTGAACAAGGCTTCCCTCAAGGATCCCCGCTCTCACCTTTTCTCTACAATATATACTGCCATGACATATACAATTACAACTTACCAGACAAAAATCAAATCGACAGATCGGCATACATATTACAATACGCAGACGACACGGCACTTATTGTACATAACAAAACTACTGAGAGAGCAGCTCAAAGACTCCAAACACTAACAAACAACACAATGACATGGTTTTATAAATGGAGACTAACACCAAACGCGTCAAAAAACCAACTTCTGCTCACAAACCACAGACTCAACGCTGACTCCCCTACAATAACTGCAGACGGTCAAACGGCACAACCAACAAACGACGTAAAAGACCTTGGAATCACAATTGACCACAAACTTAAATTTACTAAACACATACGAAACATCAGGGCAGAAACAATAAAGAGAACAAAACACTTCCGATCACTAACCTACGAAGACAGAGGAATTAGCACAAACACCGCCACCTAAATATATAAAGCTATTTGTAGACCCTTGCTAGACTATGGACATATACTCATGACCAACGGAACAGAAAGGACAAAACGTTATATACAAACAACAGAACAAATTGCACTAAGACTAATAACACGAATAAGACAAAAACCCACCACACAACCCCTCCACCCAACTACTATACTCAGACAAAGACTATACAAAGACTAATACATCTACAGACAAAATGGACAAACAACCCCTACAACTGGACCATACTGAATCCCCTTTGTCTTACAAGACCAACCAGACAATCCCGCTTCCGTTTCCCTACATCAACGCTACTCGAACACTTACAAACGCAACTGACTACTGGACAATAAAATAATTTTTTCTTGTCATTAGAATTGGAAAGTTTATTTAATAAGATTGTTAACTTAATTGTTGTTGTTAATTAGAATAAGAGAATTTTCATATTTGTTTTTTATTTAGATTAAGACTACATGTATTAAACAAGGGCAGAAAGACCGATAGGTCGATAGCCTTTTTTAGAAATAAAGATGTTTACTACTACTTGAATTTCGATTCTGAAGATTGGCTAGGTGAATAGAGAATATTATTTTAAAACATATTTTATACGAAACTTTCAGCAAAAATAAATATACAGTCTCTGTTAGTTCTCTCATTAAATATGATTTATAGACGTCCAGTAAAGCCTAAAAATAAATAAGCTTTATTCTCATTTCCACAAAAAAATAATAAATGACTTAGGGCAAATACTCGTTCAAAGCACGCTCAATTTGATTGCCCCATAAAACTCACATCAAGGATATAATGGACTTTAGGCTTTAGAAAATGTATTCAACTGTACCGGTAGATGAAAAAAAAAACCACTTCAATTTGCACCTATAAAGCTTGTTTAATTTAGGTTTGAGCAACCAGTTTCTAATTAGGGGGCTTTCAAATTCTCTAAAAGACGCATATACGAAAATATCCATCTTGTAAGCAGGAGCTCCGTTTTGTTCCAAAACTATAACACGTTCTGTGGATGGATTATCAAAGCTCTTGCAAAGTTTCCTCGTTGCGCATGAAACTTTGCTAATTTCCTACGGATTTTAAAGTTACCTGTTTAATACCTTCAATTACATTGGAAACTTTTCCTTTCCTGAATCATAGTGATTGAATTACCTTATTTATATTGCTATCGAACTTAGAGACTCAAATATAATTTTGAGGGAAACTCTATTACAGCTCGACAATGCTTTAAAATTGATGTTATGGGAAAATTGTAACAAAACAAAACTATATTTAGAAACATTAAATACTCACATAAATAACAATTATAATTACAATGGAGTGGAGTAGTAAATTGCATACATGAAAAGGAAAATGCATAATAAATATTTATTACTTCTCAGAAAACATTTTATTATGTATTCTGTTTATAAATTTATTTTTTATACAGAATTTTATTATAACCAATACCTATAAGATTATATGAATATGTCAAAAACAGGGGGTGTATGTGCATAAGAAGTGGAACAGCCATATGAAGATATAATGCCAGCAAGGAACATCGAAAAATAATTTTTACAACACTTTATTTACACAAAAAAGGAATACTGGAGGAGGGAAGTTAATCAAACAGTATAGATATGAAAATCTGTTCTATATAAATTCTGTATAAATTCCTTTTCCAGAAAACAAAGAAGATACTTGGAATAGTCCAAACAGTCCCAAAAAAAAAAAGAAATATACTATATATTAACTAACAGAAAAAAAACTAAACTGAAATACACATTATGTTAATAGGTACCAGTTTTGAGACTTCAAAGTTCAATGCATTACATATTTTGTATGAAATTTCCATCAAAATTAAAATTAGTATTATAATTTGTCCATTAATGTTAAATTCAACTCACCTCATTCACGCCTTTTACGATCGCTCTCATGGTGGCATTTCTTGGTCCATCCACTGTTTTTCCATCATCAGTAGGCCCCCAAGAAGCACTGTAGATGTCTATGAGATTCGGCTCATGTCCCATGGAATTGGCTTCGATTAAATCCGTCATGTAGGGCTGATCAAGCATTCGAATTCCTGCCACAAAGCATGTTAGGTTTTGATAAAATAACAACTTGAAATTTTGAAAATATTTTTTCTTGAAAAAAATTTGAAGTTGGTCTCATAAGCACACTCAAGTTGTCGTCTGTTATAGTTTTGGAACTGGCAAAATTTAATATAGATATATTGTAATGCGTAACACAAGGTTTCCCTAATTTTTTAACTTTGCAAACCCAGAAAGTTGAACTGAACATTCAATTTATTTGACGTTGATTTCTACTGAATTTCTAATGCTTAAAGCTTTACAAGGCCCGCGGCTGGAATTTTACCACCTAAAAAACCACTTTCACCAAATTTTTTATGAGTAACGTTTTAACACCTAAAAAAAAGGTCACTACATTTTTTATGAGACCGACATAAGGGCGTGTGAAGTAATGGGCTTGAGAAGCAAAAGATCTTTAAATGTGTTGCAGTGCAAAAACCTTTCCACATTTTCGCGGAACACCAGGTCAGGTTAAGCTGAACACAATTTGGGAAACCCTGGCGTAACAGAATTCTATATTAAATTAGGAAAATAAATATCCACGCGAATGGATAAAGCAAAGAAAAACGAGTCTATTTTTAGAGCGTGGAAGAAGAATTTTGATCAGAATATTTGTTTGAATATGTTCAGATTTATATTTTTTCGTCATACCCTTACGTACTAGGAGATTCAAGATTGCTCAAATCCATCCTGAATCAGATTTAATCGTTATAATAATACTAAAAGAGTAAAATAGCTTTTATATTAATCATCAATGAAATACCGAAGATTTTTTCTTCTTGGTTCAACCTACAATAGAACTACTTTCTTGCAAAGTTACGGTAAAAACTTTGTTCGTTTTCAACCTATGAGTATTTGATTCAAACGGCTTCGCTCCAGTTGTAAAGTGGAAGAAAAGATATTTTGAAAAAATTTCGCATTTCCTTCTACACAATATTACTTTATATAGTTCCAACAATAACCGTTTAACTTCAAGTTTACTTTACAGCAACTCCAACTTAAGAAGTTTGTATTATATCCAGTTCTATTCGCAATCGATTTTTGTTGTGCTAAAGCTAACAGAAAATTATTTGTGTTTAGTGAAATTATTATTTGTTACTCTACAATATATACTGCCATGACATATACAATTACAACTTACCAGACAAAAATCAAATCGACAGATCGGCATACATATTACAATACGCAGACACGGCACTTATTGTACATGACAAAACTACTGAGAGAGCAGCTCAAAGACTCCAAACACTAACAAACAACACAATGACATGGTTTTATAAATGGAGACTAACACCAAACGCGTCAAAAAACCAACTTCTGCTCACAAACCACAGACTCAACGCTGACTCCCCTACAATAACTGCAGACGGCCAAACGACACAACCAAAAAACAACGTAAAATACCTTGGAATCACAATTGACTACAAACTTAAATCCACTAAACACATACGAAACATCAGGGCAGAAACAATAAAGAGAACAAAACACTTCCGATCACTAACCTATAAAGACAGAGGAATTAGCACAAACACCGCCACCAAAATATATAAAGCTATTTGTAGACCCTTGCTAGACTTTGGACATATACTCATGACCAACGGAACAGAAAGGACAAAACGTTATATACAAACAACAGAACAAATTGCACTAAGACTAATAACACGAATAAGACACCCCCAAAACCCACTACACAACCCCCCCACCCAACTACTATACGAACGCACAAACATGACAAAGATTTCGGAAAGACTCATACATCTACAGACAAAATGGACAAACAACCCCTACAACTGGACCATACTGAATCCCCTTTGTCTTACAAGACCAACCAGACAATCCCGCTTCCGTTTCCCTACATCAACGCTACTCGAACACTTACAAACGCAACTGACTAGTGGACAATAAAATAATTTTTTCTTGTCATTGGAATTTTATTTAATAATATTGTTAACCTAGAATAAGAGAATTTTCATATTTGTTTTTTTTTATTTAGATTAAGACTACATGTATTAAACAAGGGCAGAAAGACTGATAGGTCGATAGCCTTTTTTAGAAATAAAAATAAAGATGTTTACTACTACTTATTTGTTACTTGCATGTCAATACCAATAAAATTTATTTATTTTGCCAGTTACAAAACCCATGCAATCAGTGGAGCATTAGAGCTGAATAAATATTGAGCAATTCTCCGGAAATTTAGTTAAAAAACGTTTTATTTAAATTATTCTAAAAGTTCTCCATGTTTATTATCCGAAGTTTTGCCAATTGATCCCCTAACATACTTCTAAACTTCTCAATACTCTATTGAGAATTTTAAAGAAAACTTCCTAACGATTGCAAAGTTTAAACTCTTTAGATTTACAGCAAATAAACAAGTTGAATCAATCATTCAATGAAGGTCCATAAATCTGGACATAATATCATATCGATTATGTTCTAAATTGATCTCAGTGTCACAACCCAGACTACGGGTACTTATGGAAGTTTGTTGCAGATAAATTGCCCTCCAACTAAATTACAACGTACTAAAGGCAAAGTCCACGAGGGAATAGCTTTGCAATGTAATTAGAAGTTAAGTTGAACAACTTCGGCTTATATAAGGAAGAGTGATTGAAAAACATTGGATGAGTGAAAAAAAGGTTAAATGAACATTGATCGGAAGCCCTCTTGCTTAATTAAGAGTTATATACATTAGAATTTTTATTTAAATAAAGAAAAAAATAGATAACTTTGATGTATATAGAACAACCACTCTGATAGAAAAAATGAAGAAGAATAAGATGGACAAGAATGAAAAGTAACGTTGAGGCCAACAGTTCACTCAATGGGCCGCTCACTCTTAGTGATAATTAATCAGACTTAAATCTGCTACATCGTTATATAAGTAATAAGGCCAATAACTCAATTTTGCTGCCAATTTCCTTCCTCTGAATTATGCATGTTATGGGTGGATAAGGGATTTATTTTAAGAGCTTTGTTTGCTTCCTTGGAATATTAACTGAGCCTCGCTTATTGAGTTTCAATTAATTGAAATATAACGCTCTAATTCACAAATGCACCATCTAAAATTAGACATTATAATTTAGCTACATAATCTGATTATTTTATATTGCCATATTTGAATTTTTCGTTTTTATTCGCGAAATGTGAAAGCAGAAGGAATTGCAACTGTAAACTATTAGTTAAGGTTGGATATGTAGAACGACATTATAGTTTTATATATCATGGTTTTAAAGACCATTTTTGACGCCAACATTTTTTTCGATATTTCCTGCAATTTTCGTCTTTTCTTCAAACTGAATTTTCAAATTTTTCAACCTTTCTGTGTTTCTTTATTAAATTTTCAATGATTCTAAAAAACCTACATTTTAACTAACAACTAATTTTATGTGTAAATGCAATTGAGATAAATCTCCTTTTTATAAGACGGAAACCAACTGATCTTCACTCACCTGCGATCTTTGAATCATACGCCACTCCAACTCCACATATGCGATTATCCCTTGCAGCTGCAACTTCCCCAGCACATCTGGTTCCATGACTGGAAAAATAAATTACAAAACTTCGATGTTTTCTATGAAAATAGTATGTAGTAAATCCAAGTAAATAATTTTTTTTTTATTAATATCTTCTCATTTCACCTATACACGGCTTTTTCTCCAAACTGTGATAACGTGAGCGTATGAGACGAAATGTTTTAAAATAGGCATTTAATAAACCGCAACAATTTAAAAAAAAATTGATAAAATAAGCAGATATTAGATTTTTCTTTCAATAAGTATAGAAGTTTCCAGGTTTTAGCATTACTAATGTTTAATTTAAAGCTATAGTTTGCCACTTAATTAAATTGTTTACATCTATTTCAATACTTTATTATCTTCGACAGTTTTAAGTTACATCAGTTTTTCCTGAGAATTTTTATTGGTAATACGAAATTGCTTTTATTTTACCTGTTAAACCAGTCGTCTGTATATCGAGGATACGGATATGGATCGTTACTGCTGAAGTCGAAACTCGCCTTCGCATTCTGAAACAAAATCCCAAGGAGTTTTATTATCTTCGCTTTAAAAATCCCTCAAAAGTAGCAGTAAAAATATTCCCGACGGAAATATGTATTTTGTTCTGTTGCATATCAACTAACTGGTTAAGCCCGTATAAAAATGCCAAACTTTTTGTATAAATTCCATTTTATGCGCAAAATGCACAATTAAATTAGTAAGAAACATCCAAACAAATTTTGGCTTGTTTAGCAAAATTTGTTTAAAACACATTTTTTTAAAAATAAACCTGCATTTGTTTTATATGCGAATTTAATAATTTTTCCTTGCCAAAACGGAGAAATGGTTTATAAAGCAAATTTGGAAGTATTATTGTTTTGCCTTGCATTATTGTTATAAAAACATTTTAAAGGTTTTATTTTAATAACAATTTTTTACAACTTTATTGTTTTATAAATAGTTTACTGTTTCCGTTTTTAAGCATTCCAATTGTTACATGCGACTATACGACGAAAACTCGACTTCTTCTTGAGAAGCGTAATACTGTTGCTTAAACCGATATTATTTTACATTTAAAATGCTAAAAACTGTACAAAATGTAGCAATATTTGGATAATAATAAAAAGAAATGTTCGTATTACAAACTAGCCTTTAGCATCAGCAGTTAAGGCACCACCTGGTAACTTGGCATATTTTACGTACTTACATAATTGAACTTTAAATCGGGATGCATGTAATCAACACCTGTAAAGAAAATCGGATATATTAATACGTTTATTTTAAATATAGAATACGTTCTAAATACAACAAGACACAAACCCTCAAAAAAAACTTTGCGGAAAACCGTACAGAACAGAACTTGCATGAATTAAAGTTTTTAAATTGCTTAAATGCCCGATATAGAGAACATTTTCATTAAAAAATTAGCAACGGGTATCTCCTTTATTTTGTGCATGGAAGAAAATTTGAAGAAGAGAACGAACATACGTTTCTTCCAGTTCCATAAGTAGACTGATTTGTTTATGTTATTTCCCCAGTAAATTTATTTAAAATTAATTAATACTTGGATTGTTTTCAAAGAATGTGCCTTAATAAGTGTCGAGCCGCAGACCTAATTACTAACACGTTATAATTACAGTTCTTTTGCTTGTTAAATAACCAAAATTAACCACTATTTTCACACGTGGAATATGTTTCCCACGCAATCTCAAAATAATTGCTGTTTTTCCTTTAGAGATCACAAAGAGGAAGTTTCTCAGATTCTCACTCAGGAACTTTCCTTTGTTCGGAATCCGTTTCGCGTGTTTTCTTTGCCGCTATTTATTCGCTACGAAACCAAGTTTCTGGCCTTTAGAAAAGAAGTGAAGCTGTTGATTTCATAACATCTAAGAAACGGTCTGTTTCCATTGAAAATTTTTATTAGCTTGAAGTCACATAAAAGAACCAGATTTGTAAAAAACACCGGACAGAGTCATTTACGTCTAAGTATATATCTCTTACCTGCAGAAATTGCATAAGCTGCTTTATATTAGTTCATTTTATAATATTTTTAATTGAAAAAACTGGGAAAAAGTTAATATTTTGAAAGGCAGCGCTCAAAATCAATTTTAAAATATAAAAAGGTAATAACAAAACGAAGCTAGCATGTTTCATATTGAAATGGAAAACGGCTAGGAAGAAATAACGTGGTTGAAAAATTTTCACATTTTCAAAAGTTTTTACTTCAAAGAACATCATTAAGAGGCTTATATTAGGCAAAATGTGTAAATAGCTTTATTATACTTATTTTGAAGGAATATACGAGTGCAACAGAACAGGACTGAAAATAAGTGAATTAGAAAGAGAAGGCACCAATTTCTTTAATGTGTATTTGGTGTTTTCGTCTCTTTTTAGTGCACGCATTTGGCAAACGGCTTTATTCCACTTGCTCTAACGGCATAAAAGCGGAAATACAGCAGAAAATAAAGACTCTTAATGCGTCTTCAAAAAGCAACTGGGAACTGGGTTTTTCAGGGTTAGTAAAATATTCATGGAACATTAATATGAGCATTGCGTTGCTTAAACTTCTGAACAGAGGGGTAAAATTGCTATTCAGACATTCTATATTTGTAGAAAAGTGAATTTGAGATAAATACGGAAAATTTTCTCAAATAGGGCATTTTAGTTATGAATTATTAACACCGTTTTCGCGTAATTGCAGAAAAATTTGAACTTTTTATAGCTTTATTGGAATTATTGAATTACTTTAATAGATTTACAGTTTTAGGGATTCGCTAAGGCAAAATTTCACCTTTAGAACCATGAGATTATAAATATTTTTATTTTGTTTTTAATTCACAATCTGATTTTGTTTGCTAGCTAGCAATATTCGACTTATCTACAACCACGACTAATTTTTATATATGTAAGAAATTATCGACTTTTATTTTTAAGACTAAGTTTGCGGATTACTTTTTTATAGGTCGTAAATACGGTAGTAAACTTTGAAAGCCTTTGGTTTATTATGAGAAAATGTGGTTTTAATATTTTTAGTGACAAGACTCGCCAAGTAATGGAATTTGTTCCAAGACCGAAAGGGCAGATAAACGTTAGAAATTCATTGAGTATTATTATATTAATTAAATTTCTGTATTAAAGGTTTTTTGAGCATTTTTGTTGCTAACTATGCATTTTGTACCTCTACTCATTGGTTTTTATTCACAAGTGCTTTAAATCTTGACAATTAAAAAAAATAAAGTTCTGTAAGTTTCTGGTCTGGGTGTGTCAAATTGAACATGAGAAACTTAAAAAACACTGGAAAACTATTACTTTACTTAATCAGAAGTACGTTTTAACCAAATACCTTTTTAAAGGTTCGAGCGAAGAATCGAAATAGTTTGAATTGTGACTTGATGCAAAAAAATTAAGTATTAAATTATCAAAAAAAAATAATAAAAGCACCCTACATTTTCAATACATTTTAGTGTCATTAGAAATTTCTCTTCATCCTGTGCTAAGCTTTTGTCCCTATAAAGTGTTTCACCCTGTATAGTATATTTTTAATATAATAATAAAGAAATATCAAACATTTTCAAACTAATCGCAAAAAAGCACTCACCATCATCCATAATGGCAGTGGTAATATTTTTCCCAGTTACCCCTTGAGCCCATGCGGCCTCAACATTGAGGTCCAGTTTGGCTTTTCCTCCATTCTGTCCAGTGTTCTTCAGGTACCATTGATAGGGAAAATAAGGATCGCTGGGATCCTGATGCGGCTGTATATTTTTCACTAGATTCTCCACTTTTAAGGGCTTGTAGCCTCGTTTAACTCTCAGAAAACCGGCTTGTTGGATAGCATTGTGAATCTGTACAAAAAAGTTATATTAAATTTATTTAGTTTGGTTGCATTGAGGATTTGTTTAATTTTATAAATAAACTAATATTAAGCTTGATTGTCTGATTAAAATATTTAATTCACATTTCTCAGTCTGCAAGTATTATAAACGCCACAACCTTGATGGAAATCATAAAACATATAAACCATGACTTGATCAAAACTTGGTAAATTTAATGTGTTAAAGTTTAAAAGTAAATAAACACTCCTTTATTAATTGAGATTATTCCAATTATCTTGCTTCTCTGCCGATGCAAAGCAAATTATTCCAGATTTGCAACCGAAAATATACAATTAACTTGAAAACTTGTAAATCTTGAGACAAGCAATTAAATCTACTTATTTACCTCGGCCAAATTGTGTCTTTTTACCGTCGATCAACAGAGTGGGATTTTAAGGTCTTTTGATGGCTAGTAAATGTTTTATGCATCCCTCATTTATTTTAAAAATAAATTGTTTTCTCCAGCTACGTTTAGGAATTTAGACTTAGTACGGAAAATGTGCACAGTTTTATATTTTTTATAAAAATCTTTTTAGCTCCAAATGGACACGTAAACCCTTTCTAAATTTAAAACGGTCAAGCGCATTCAAGCTTTCCAATTGTTAGAGGTAATACGTTATTAAATTTAAACGTAAAATCTAAATGGAGCAAAGGCAAAACATACTGGCGAAAAATTAAGAAACTGGCGCAATACAGGAAGACTGGCACTACTGACACAATTGACGAAAACGGAATAGAACGCTACACAGACAAAGAGAAAGCGGACGCATTCGCCAGACACTATCAAAGGGCCTTCAGCATATCGACAAACCTTAACTTCGACAATGACAACTGGAACTTGATCAACGACTGGTACTTGAACTATTTTAACAGCTCACCAAACTACACCTACAAACTGATCACAGACACAGAGTACGATGAAGCCCTAGCGCACATCAAAAACACTGCACCGGAGAAAGATAAAATTAAGGCAAAACTCTTGAAAAGCCTAACTCAAGAAACACACAAACTGATCCTAACTGAATTGAACAACTGCATCACAAATGGCAGAATCCCAGAAACATGGAAAAACGGCTTAATAATTCCTATACCCAAAAATGGACTGGACAATACAAAACCGAGCAACTACAGACCAATTACACTACTTCCAGTACTAAGCAAAATTTTTGAATACATAATGAAGCAGCGGCTTGAAAAAGTGATTGGAAAATATATACCTACCTACCAATTTGGTTTCAAACAGCATCACTCGACTGTTCATCCGCTCTTTATTTTGGCCAACAATATACAAACTACCCACCTAACTGACAGAAAGACAGCTTGCCTGTTTATGGACATTAACAAGGCTTTTGATAGTGTCTGGCATAGAAGCTTACTATACAAACTATACAAACTACACACACCTACATATCTACTACACACCATAAAGAACTTACTAGAAAACAGACAACTACAAGTACGAATTGACAAAACACTGTCATTTTCTTTTTCCCCTGAACAAGGGCTCCCTCAAGGATCCCCGCTCTCACCGCTCTCACCGTCTCTCTACAATATATACTGCCATGACATATACAATTACAACTTACCAGACAAAAATCAAATCGACAGATCGGCATACATATTACAATACGCAGACGACACGGCACTTATTGTACATGACAAAACTACTGAGAGAGCAGCTCAAAGACTCCAAACACTAACAAACAACACAATGACATGGTTTTATAAATGGAGACTAACACCAAACGCGTCAAAAAACCAACTTCTGCTCACAAACCACAGACTCAACGCTGACTCCCCTACAATAACTGCAGACGGCCAAACGACACAACCAAAAAACCACGTAAAATACCTTGGAATCACAATTGACCACAAACTTAAATTCACTAAACACATACGAAACATCAGGGCAGAAACAATAAAGAGAACAAAACACTTCCGATCACTAACCTACAAAGACAGAGGAATCAGCACAAACACCGCCACCAAAATATATAAAGCTATTTGTAGACCCTTGCTAGACTTTGGACATATCTCATGACCAACGGAACAGAAAGGACAAAACGTTATACACAAACAACAGAACAAATTGCACTAAGACTAATAACACGAATAAGACACCCCCAAAACCCACTACACTACCCCCCCACCCAACTACTATACGAACGCACAAACATGACAAAGATCTCGGAAAGACTCATACAGCTACAGACAAAATGGACAAACAACCCCTACAACTGGACCATACTGAATCCCCTTTGCCTTACAAGACCAACCAGACAATCCCGCTTCCATTTCCCTACATTAACACTTACAAACGCAACTGACTAGTGGACAATAAAATAATTTCTTCTTGCCACTGAAATTTTATTTAATAATATCGTTAACCTAGAATAAGAGAATTTTCATATTTGTTTTTTATTTAGATTAAGACTACATGTATTAAACAAGGGCAGAAAGACCGATAGGTCGATAGCCTTTTTTAGAAATAAAGATGTTTACTACTACTACTCTAAATGGAGCATCCAGAATTTTTATTTTTAGTATTTCGATTTATTAAAATTTGTTTAGCACATTATTCCGACATCTTTACAAAAAACATATTAGTGAAAACCAGACCAACACAATGATTCTTTATTATATAATCAATAAATATAACGTAGTTAAATTTTCTATTTAGACAAACAGCCCAAACGTGTTATGAGACATTAAAAACCAACTCAATTAATACATATTATCCGGGAGCCGTTTCTTATCGCTGTTTCTTATATTCCCATATTCCATTAAGCCAAAGAGGATTTTCGCTTGACTGAGATTCCGTTTTCATATTTAATAATAACGACTTAACGGAACATCTTTCTATGCTACCTAATCACGTAAACTTCTCTTTGTTCCGGAGAAAATTGCCTTATTTTCGTTTTATTTTTTGCTATAAGCGATTGTCAACTCTATTGAATTATCCATTTTCTTTTAATACTTGAATGGCTTGCTTAAAGTTTATGTTATAAATAGTATATGTGTGTGGGGAGGAGCATTATGTGTCAAAGGTTATAATCTTTTTAATGTTTCTGTTCCAAGAAGCAAATCTATGCTGGATTTGTAGTTTTACTTTTCAGTATCAACTCCGCCTGAGTCAACCGATGGGGAGGATTGAGTAGCTCATCGGGTGGCACTGCCGGTCCCAAGCCCGCATAACGGAGGAGGAAAAACACATACTGGCTCACAGAACTGAAGATACAGCTTCGGCAACCGGACGGAATTATCAGATGACGACACACGCCAGGATATTGGGAAATCGAATTGGAGAACGAATTGGCAAAAGAAAATTTAAACACTATGTACCTCTCACGAAGAGATGCAGAGGCAGCTTCAGAATTAACAGATCGACAGATCTCCAAGAAGCAGAAGAAGAAGAATACTTTTCAGTATTACAGGAATATTAAATGGTTCGAAAATGTTTCAAATGACAATAAAAATGAACTGGTGATTTTTAGTAGAATGTTCCCGAAGAGGCTTCATTATTCCGATTGGGCATCTTCAGTAAACTGATGTGATTTAATTTAACTGTGATTTAATTTGTAATGTATTTAATTTGTCACGTTAATAAAATAATTTCTGAATATGTTAATTGAATCTCAGTATCAATAAATATGTGGAACTAGAAATCGTCGTTAATAATTAAAAAAAGTTCTTATGAATTGTTCAGATCTTTCTTTCATAAAGCTTTGGAAACTAAAAGTTGTTCAGTATAGCGAAAGCAGACAAAACATTTGAATTAGTTATTTCTCAACGCTTTTAAAGCGCAGTGGAAAATCAGTTTTTATTAGCATTAACTTCGAACTAAAACGACTTAAAGTATAAATACCAGGGCAAATCCTCTCGAATATGTTCAATTTCATTCAAAGTTTAATAAATTATCATTCAATTTCATTACAAATCCTGTGTAAGCTACAATTTTATACGTATGAATTAATACAGTTCTAAAAGTCGTTAGTAGATAATGAAATAAAAAGTCGAACAAAACTCATTTAATTTGCCGCTAATGCTGATAGCAAGAAAAAAAAGGGCTAGTGAAAAAAGGTCAAAAGGTCTACATTATTCCCCCTAGACAATTGTTATTTTCCGATTTCGGATCTCCATCATTATTACGAATGTATTTGTATTTCCAAATGGAAACTCACCAGAGGATCTGATCTCAGTTTTCTTGTATGTAGGATGCTCCTTCTCTTCCTGGCGGGTGGAAGGGCATGATTGATGAAGTGATATTCACTTTTCGACCGTAAAACCTATAAAAAAATATGTTATTATAAAACAAATAATTTCATTTCAAGATTTCTACTGTAACTTAGCTTAATGTTAAACTTTGATATTTTTAAACTATGATTATCAAATGCATGTGCTGATTTTTAGACAAAAATCAATTGAAGCTGTTAAAATTTACTAGGAAACTTATAAGAAATAAACTCCTAAAATTTATTTTCAATAGAGAATCTTTTAGCTTATACTATTTTTAGGCAATCAGACTTATTGTTAAAAACCTGCCAATTTCTATGCACATCGGCTATGAAACGTGCAAGTGCATGCGAGTTTTCCATTTGGATGGTTCTGCCTATTATTAAACGTATAAAGCTAAAACCTGAATAGAAAGTAGGGAACATTTATTTTCAGCATTTTATTTGTAATTTGTCAACAATAGTCATAGAAATTGTTTCCAGTAGGCCTAATTTTATTTTAAACAATTCCAGTTTGTCTTATAATTTTCTTATAGCCTTGAATTCAATATAAATAAATTCCAACATGTCTCAGTATTGAAGTAAAAAACATATATTTAATTAAGTTTAAACCTGCCAAAGCCTGTCCTAAGGCAGGTTGAGAAAGGGTGAAGGGGAGGAGTAACAACCTCTTAAAAAAAACCAGGGTTCATCTGGCCCGGGTCAGGGCCCCTGCCAGGGTACGGTGAAGCTTCTGCCTTGCAGGACGGATGTTGGATCCTCAAAGGCTAGGGGAAGAAAACCCGGAAGACAAATTCCTGGACCTTCAGGTTGGCGGTTGTGGCAATGGGTGAGCTTATCATTACATTTAAAACACATACAATGCTAAAAAACCTCGCAGACAGTTTCGGATTAAGGACGGATCATATCGGAAACAACCACGGCAACGGAATAAGGAAATTATTATTGGAACCTGGAACGTACAGGGATTAAGAGGAAAATCAGAACATGTTGTGAAGGGAATGCAACAGATGAATATAGACATAGCTGCACTTACAGAAACAAAAAGGAAGGGAAACGGAGTGGAACAAATTGCGAATTACATGCACATATACAGCGGAGTTCAAAGGGACAAAAGAGCGTGTAAGGACATTTCACTCCTGATAAGCAAGAAATACTATAAGAACCTGACTAACTGGGACACATTCAATGAAAGAATCATAGTTGCAAATCTGAATATCCATGGGCACAGAGTATCTATAATAGCGGCGTATGGCCCCAACCAGAGAAAATGAAGTAGGAGACCAATGTGAATATATTGTACTCGGAGATCTAAACGCACCAGTCGGGAGCAGAGCAAACAATAACATCATTGGGAAGTTTGGTGAAGAGGTCCTAAATAACAACGGCCGAAGATTAATTGAATGAATAGCGAACAACACAATTTAAAAATACTAAATGGGTTCTATGAACACAAGAATAACCACAAATACACTCAGACAGCAACACATCAAAGGCCTAAAATCAATAATTGATTATGTAATAGTGAAACAAAATACGAAATGGCAAGTACTAGACACAAGGGCGTATAGAGGAATAGAATGTGGTACGGATCATTATCTCTTGGCCTCCAGACACCATGTCCCGTTTAACATATCCAACAACACACAAAACCAGGAAAGTGTGAATCGGGATAAACTGGTTGAGGTTAAATTCAACATCAAAGGCCTCCACGAACATAGTATTAGACACCTATACCAAAGCCGCTTGGATCAAAAGCTGGATAATGAATATCTAACACGTCAAATCTACGACCTATATACACATGTTATGGAAGCCTTAAAATCAGCAGCCAACGATAAAGATAATAACAACCTGACCTGGAATGAAGAGCTACAGCAACAGAGAGACACAAAACAGCAGGCAGATCATAAATGGCTTAATACACAAAATACAGATGATAAAATCACCATACCAGCACCATGAGACACCATGATCTCTATGGAAAAGTCATCCAAAGTTTAATAGAACAAGAATACGAACACCAAGAAGTTGAAGAACAGGCAGGTTTTCGAGCGGGTCGCTCATGCATAGATCATATCTTCAGTCTGACCCAACTAACCGAGAAGAAAGTAGCAAGAAACGGAGAGGTGTACCTTCCGTTTGTGGATCTTACGAAGGCATATGACACCGCTCCCGTACAAAAACTATGGCAAGTAATGGAGAGCTCCAGGATAAGTTATACATTAATAACAGCTGTAAAACAACTTTATGATCAAACAACATCAAAGGTCAAACTAAATGGTGAATTATCAGAAAGTTTTCCAGTTAAAGGGTTTGAGGCAAGGCTGCTGTCTGTCACCCACAGTGTTTAAGATATCCCTCAATGAAGCACTAAGGAAGTGGAGAAGAGCATGCAGCGGAATGGGATACAACGCTGTATTCTTTACATTTTGCAGATGACCAGGTTCTTATAGCGCAATACAAGGAGGACCTGGAATTCATGACAAGAAGATTATATAAAGAGGACGAAGAACGATATATTTACTGTTGGTGAATCGATCGAAAACAAAATATATGTGCATCGGAAACGACAGAGGTGACCTACACTCAAAAGAAGAAAGAAGCAATAGGAGCATGCACCGAATACGTATATCTTGGAACAAAAAGCGACTGGAGGCCGTACAGAGAAAGAAATAGAACAACACATCATAAAAGAGAAGAAAGTGATTGGCTGCCTAAACTCCATCTTATGGCCAACATGTATATCCCGAGAAAGGAAACACCTCCTATAGAACTCTATATTTAAGAGTATAGTGCTGTATGGATGCGAAATTTGGCAACTTACTACGCACCTAGAGCGGCGGTTGCGTTCTCTGGAGATGGACTTCTGGCGTGGAGCAGCAGGGAAATCAAAGTTGGAGAGGATAACTAATGAGGAAATTAGAGTTATAATGAACGTCAAGACATACATAATAGAAAAAATCCAACGGACAGTTGATATGGTACGGGCATGTTGAGCCGATTTATGCCACAAGAATTCCCTAACAAATCCTCAGATGGACACCAACAGCGAGAAGGAAAAGAGGAAGATCCAATACCATATGGATGGATTGACTAAAAAAAGCCATGGCGGAGCGAAACCTACAACCAGGACAATGGGAAGATAGAATAGGATGGAAGGGGGTAACCGGAAGGCGCAAGACGCTCAGACACCGGGTATATAATTTAAGTTTAAATTCAATTAAATTCTGCAGATTTAGAATTACTAATTCAAAATATTTAATAATGATACAGAATAGAACATGAATAATGGAGAGTGATTTATAAATAAACCAATATCGCAAATTGGAGTTAATCATTTCGAACAAAATTCTACCTAAAAATCGGATTTATCTGTTCGCAATGAACACGTGCAGCTCCTTTATTATGCACATTGATGGCAGTGAATTTTGATGTTTGATGATTTGATAAATTGATGGCACACAATGAAATAAATAATCTTTGGAGCGGCATTGATTCGATTTAACATATACACAAGTAGTGATAAATGAAATTAATTTCCATTTCATAGCGACTACACATTTCCGGCAACGTGAAATAATATACTGCCATTATGGAAATGAGTTATGGTTTCGTCTATTTTGGGAATCCACGATAGGTAGACATCAAATGTTCTCTTATTTACAGAGTGCAAGTAAAGTGAGGAACATATTTATTTCTTATTCCTTATTAATTAAAGTCCATACAGATGAAAGAAAAAAGCTATAACACTTAATTTGTAAATTTTGACTTACAATTATTTCTCATGAAGTCATTAATGTCGTAGATATGACCTTATACTTACATTTTTTTAAGACCAACCTCAGTTTTTATACCGTTATTTGAAAGGTCAAGTAATTCTGCATACAGGATAATCAAATTTGTATTAGGTTGCACAATAATTTCTTTTCGAAAATGTTTGTTTCTATTTGTAAGATTTTCTTGTAAAAACACTATTTTGCTCGTTTTTCATTCGATTATTTTGTTCTAACAAATACTTTGTGTACTGGACTGTTGAGACTGACTCGAATTGCTGACAATGAGCAAGGAGATTTTAAAATTCTTTAGAAACTTTTGCTCACATTTGAAAAAGGATTCGTCTGATTTCTCGCATTATTCTAATCTTCATGCCTTCAGTATTATTTGGTCGCTTGAAATTCACTTCATATTTTAGGAAGCAGCACATAAATATATTGAGGGGAGACCAGGCAGGCGATTTTAAGGGATACCTTCTACCATTCCATTCGCATTAGAAAATGATATCTATATAATTTCGAAGAGATTATAAAATATGTACAGTTAAAGTTTCTTAATCCGAGAAAATTTCGCCAATTGAAAATTGCAAGGTCGTTAAAATATCACTCAACACTTCGGTCAAATGTACTTTTGAACATGTGGATGCTATTTATTCTTCTTTAGGGATTTTAAAATCAAATACTGACTTTTTCCTCCTGCATTGCGATCTGGCTACTTCATAAATAAGGATTATTTTCCTCTGTTAATAAAGATTTCATTTTTTTCCTTCTGAGACTGCTGGAGGCTCCGTTTTATACTGATCTCTCACATGACCCAAGACCCTAATACCGCTATAATAGTAATTGGCCGATCAGGGTAAATAATTCGCACACTTCTTGGGTTCGTGTCCTATCTCCACAACCGATCCAAATGAGGATTTCGATTCTTTCAGTTTCACTTACCCGCTCCATTTTAGTTGCAATGCAGTTAGAAATGAGTCTGTGTTAAGAGAAAATAATAGCAAGAAACACGAATATCGTTTTGTAAAAAATATGAAAAACATACGAAACACTTTTTCTAAAGGAAATTGTTATCAAGATAAAAAGAACCATTAAATTAAAATTCCCGTTCAAATCTTAATCAACCAGCCTACGCAATGAAAACAGTAACACATACAAGTTAATATGAAAGACTTATACGCGACCAAACTTAAAAAGAGGAAAAACATATTACATCATAAAAAAACGACACAGACTGCTGCAATTTGTAGAACAAAACCAAACTAGGACAACCCAACGTCGAAATTGGAGTATTCTATAGGCATGGAAATACCTCAATCAGCAATGGGGGGGTCGCAGCTTCCTAAACCACATAATGAGGCAATTTATTCAACATAACGCTGTCTAATTTCGCTTATATAAACGCTGCTACACTATTTCTGAATACATACACCCAACTCCAACCTAGTTAAAATCGACTAAAAGTGAGCATCTATAATATCAATATTTAGGCGACTTTATATGAACAAAAGCAAAACGAACGCTTAAAGATTTCTACAAAATTCCGACTTTATAAAACAGCACACCCCACCAACTTTTCTGATGCCCGCAAACCCAGACTCAACACCAGACGTTCTACTGCACACAAGACACCTGACAAACACCATCAACAACATAAACTTAACCAACGAGCTTGGATCCGACCACCTGGCTATTACGTTTAACATAGACTTACAACATACGCAACCTACCTCCAATACACCTATAGAGAAAAACTTAAACCTAACAAAGACTGACATAGACAAAGTGAAACAACATATACATGACTACATTCAATCACAAGCACACCCCATTTCAATAGAAACCATACAACAACAACTTTCACTAGCCATAGGAAAATTTAGCCCGGAAATAAAAAATGCTTTCTACCGACATACACTACCCAAATACATACTGAGACTAATAAAACATAAGAGAGAACTGTACAGACTATATACAAACACTCAAAATAACGACCTAAAAAAGACAATGAACCAACTTAACAGAAACATTAAAACTCTGATTGGACAATACCGACAAGACAAATGGCTAGAAACATGTAAAGAAATACAGAAGGACAAAGGCAAACATACTGGCGAAAAATTAAGAAACTGGCGCAATACAGGAGACTGGCACTAATGACACAATTGACGAAAAACGGAATAGAACGCTACACAGACAAAGAGAAAGCGGACGCATTCGCCAGACACTATCAAAGGACCTTCAGCATATCGACAAACCCTAACTTCGACAATGACAACTGGAACTTGATCAACGGACTGGTACTTGAACTATTTTAACCAACTCACCAAACTATGCCTGCACACTGCTCACAGACATAGAGTACGATGAAGCCCTAGCGCACATCAAGAACACTGCACCCGGGGAAGGATAAAATTAAGGCAAAAGTCCTGAAAAGCCTAACTCAAGAAACACACAAACTGATCCTAACTGAATTGAACACTGCCATCACAAATGGCAGAATCCCAGAAACATGGAAAAACGGCTTAATAATCCCTATACCCAAAAATGGACTGGACAATACACAACCGAGCAACTACAGACCAATTACACTGCTTCCAGTACTAGGCAAGATTTTTGAATGCATAATGAAGCAGCGGCTTGACAAAGTGATTGGAAGTATATACCTACCTACCAATTTGTTTCAAACAGCATCACTCGACCGTTCATCCGCTCTTATTTTGGCCAACCATATACAAACTACCCACCTGACAGAAGACATCTTGCCTGTTATGGACATTAACAAGGCTTTTGACAGTTGTCTGGCACGAGGCTTACTATACAAACTACACACACCAACATATCTACTACACACCATAAAGAACTTACTAGAAAACAGACAACTACAAGTACGAATTGACAAAACACTGTCATTTTTTTTCCCCCTGAACAAGGGCTCCCTCAAGGATCCCCGCTCTCACCGTTTCTCTACAATATATACTGCCATGACATATACAATTACAACTACCAGACAAAAATCAAATCGACAGATCGGCATACATATTACAATACGCAGACGACACGGCACTTATTGTACATGACAAAAGTACTGAGAGAGCAGCTCAAAGACTCCCAAACACTAACAAACAACACAATGACATGGTTTTATAAATGGAGGACCTAACACCAAACGCGTCAAAAAACCAACTTCTGCTCACAAACCACAGACTCAACGCTGACTCCCCTACAATAACTGCAGACGGCCAAACGACACAACCAAAAAACGAGACGTAAATACCCTTGGAATCACAATTGACCACAAACTTCAATTCACTAAACACATACGAAACATCAGGGCAGAAACAATAAAGAGAACAAAACACTTCCGATCACTAACCTACAAAGACAGAGGAATTAGCACAACACGCCACCAAAATATATAAAGCTATTTGTAGACCCTTGCTAGACTATGGACATATACTCATGACCAACGGAACAGAAAGGACAAAACGTTATATACAAACAACAGAACAAATTGCACTAAGACTAATAACACGAATCGTAATCAACCCAAAGTGACTTGCGAAATCTCGTAAAATTTTTCCACTTAAGACATTTTAGATATTTCAGTAAAGACTAGAAAAAGCGACAAAACTATAACTAAGAGTGGGAAAAGTAGTATAAACAATTAACTAAGAGTGGAAAAAACAGTTTAATCTATTGCCCAATCAAGTGAAGTCACAATAGCAAACTATCAAACGCCGCCATGTCTTACTCACCGAGCTAATTTTATGTTCAAAAACTTCTTATTTATCAACTTGTGGCGTTATTTCTCGGCGCTTTAAAACACCCTGTAAAAGATGACGGTCAATTAGTTACATAAGTGTATTATTTAATGTTGTGATGTAAAATGTGACGAAATAAAACGCTATTAAATTTAATACTTATATCATCATCTGAATTTAATAAACGTTGTCTAATATCGAATAAAAGGTGATCAACGTTCACTTGGTTTTATCATTATTTTGGAATTTCCACCGTTGTTAATCTAAACAAGTAAGCTAATCCAATTTACCTGGGATTAGATAAAGGAAATATTATTAATCTTTATTGATATTTGACATAAAATAACTTAAGGTCCATTAGGTCATGTTTTTCTCAAGTAGCTTGTTTTTTTTTCGTTTCTCGCTTAATTTTTTCCTCCTACTGTCTCAGATGCGTTAAGAATTGAAATTGTTGAAAACCAATATTCATCTGGAATGTATCATTTTCAACTTTATTATAATGTGAAGTTTTATATTATTAATTTCAAGTTGCAAATTAGGATTATTCAAATAAAGGAAAAACAAGCTGAAAACTGTTAGGTAAAGATCACGTATAATTTGGCCCCATCGAATGTTTTTCACGCCAAATGTTTGATTCAATCCCGCTTTTCAAACTGAAATCACGCCTGTTTGTGGGTGAGTGTGAAGGATAAAATTGCAACGCTCTAATCAAGCTTTTTATATGCCGATTTCAACTCTCATTTAATTAGAAAATACATAGATTCTCGAAAACAACTAATTGAAGCGCGAACTGTTGATTAAATAAAAAATGGAACTGATAAGTAAAATTAGCTGATATTTGAATAATGGGCAGTATAATTAAGTTAATTTCCTAATTAAATAGAATACATGAAATATTGATAGTGAACAAGCACAAGAAATTGTTAATCACGCCCAACGAACGTTTGTTTACCAGCCACAGTAATTAATTTATCAATCTACCTGTATCTACTATCAATATCAACTTATAATAATACTTGATACGGTTTTAAAGCTGGTACAGGACAGGACAATAACTGACTAATGCGAAATAAAAAACATCCAAGTTTTTTTTTTTAATTTATTTTGCCAAAAATCAAAATAAACGTGTTAAGAAGGTGGGCAAAATTTTAAAAATAACCAGAACTGGTGGAGCTGAAATTTATAAAAAACAATTTATGCTTTATAATAAAATACTTTATAAATGTGGATATGGACATATACTCATGACCAACGGAACAGAAAGGACAAAACGTTATATACAAACAACAGAACAAATTGCACTAAGACTAATAACACGAATAAGACACCCCCAAAACCTACTACACAACCCCTCCACCCAACTACTATACGAACGCACAAACATGACAAAGATTTCGGAAAGACTCATACATCTACAGACAAAATGGACAAACAACCCCTACAACTGGACCATACTGAATCCCCTTTGTCTTACAAGACCAACCAGACAATCCCGCTTCCGTTTCCCTACATTAACGCTACTCGAACACTTACAAACGCAACTGACTACTGGACAATAAAATCTTTTTTTCTTGTCATTAGAATTGGAAAGTTTATTTAATAAGATTATTCACCTAGAATAAGAGAATTTTCATCTTTGTTTTTTATTTAGACTAAGACTACATATATTAAACAAGGGCAGAAAGACCGATAGGTCGATAGCCTTTTTTAGAAATAAAGATGTTTACTACTACTACTTTATAAATGAATAAATGGCAACTGGAAGCAAGACTCATTACAAAGAAAAAGTTTCATGAGTTGTCTGCCATGACTTCCACAAAAATTATTATATTAATATATATAAGCTAAGCCTGCAGATGTTTCGCTTTCGAGTTACTGGGGGTTTAAATTTTAAAGATATCTTTATGTGGAGTGCAACGGAATCGAAGTTAAATATTGAAATTAAATTGCAAATTCAATTATTAACTTTTGAATTTTTCCATAACAACTTTCTCGATTTCGTCTTGCTCTAAAGCTTCGTTGAAATTTAACAAATATTTACAGTCATAGATAGCAGCGATTTCGTTAAATTGCGTGGATTTTATTTAAATTCTAAATTGGTTTAACAAAGAATCATATTGAAAAACTGTTTTAACAATTACAAACTTGACATTACTACCGTATTAAACTTGTCGTATCAATATACTCTCCTATTGTACATGACAAAACTACTGAGAGAGCAGCTCAAAGACTCCAAACACTAATAAACAACACAATGACATGGTTTTATAAATGGAGACTAACACCAAACGCGTCAAAAAACCAACTTCTGCTCACAAACCACAGACTCAACGCTGACTCCCCTACAATAACTGCAGACGGCCAAACGACACAACCAAAAAACGACGTAAAATACCTTGGAATCACAATTGACCACAAACTTAAATTCACTAAACACATACGAAACATCAGGGCAGAAACAATAAAGAGAACAAAACACTTCCGATCACTAACCTACGAAGACAGAGGAATCAGCACAAACACCGCCACCAAAATATATAAAGCTATTTGTAGACCCTTGCTAGACTTTGGACATATACTCATGACCAACGGAACAGAAAGGACAAAACGTTATACACAAACAACAGAACAAATTGCACTAAGACTAATAACACGAATAAGACACCCCCAAAACCCACTACACAACCCCCCCACCCAACTACTATACGAACGCACAAACATGACAAAGATCTCGGAAAGACTCATACAGCTACAGACAAAATGGACAAACAACCCCTACAACTGGACCATACTGAATCCCCTTTGTCTTACAAGACCAACCAGACAATCCCGCTTCCGTTTCCCTACATTAACGCTACTCGAACACTTACAAACGCAACTGACTAGTGGACAATAAAATAATTTCTTTTTGCCACTGAAATTTTATTAATAATATTGTTAACCTAGAATAAGAGAATTTTCATATTTGTTTTTTATTTAGATTAAGACTACATGTATTAAACAAGGGCAGAAAGACCGATAGGTCGATAGGATGTTTACTACTACTATACTCTCATACACCAAATTTTTTTGTACTCCATTTAAAAAATGCAACATATTAGAAAAAAATTATATTTAATTTAATTTGACCACAAATATCTTGAAAACCACTCGTTCGCTAATTTATTTCTGATCGCTTTGATGTCTATATTACATCTAATATATATTCTTCTATCTATATTCTTCTAATTGTAATTTTGAATTTCGAAATCGACTTTTCTGCGTATAAAAATACAGCCCTTATATTATAAACGTTTACTTTGCTTTTACAGTAGAAATCGAGAATTTAAACTAAATTATTTCGGTTGAAAACTTGCCGATGTTTGATATTAACTTTGAAGCTTTCTGTGTAATTCAATCGATCAAGCACCATCAAATTCTCAAATATTTTTATTTCACAAAAGAATAATAGGTTTTATAACAGACGAACATCAAGTATTTTTACAACATTAAAGCATATTTTGAAGAAGAATAATATAAAAATGACTATATTCCTCTACTAATGACTTTCTTAGAAGTAGAATAAATGTCGAGTAGCAGACGGCTAAAACATATAAATGTGATTATATATAAATGTTTTTTTAAGTAATGTGCTTTTTCATGAAAACAGTTTATGAATATTGAAGATAATAATTCCATAAATATCAGCTAGTGTTCCACTATTGAACATTAGCTTAATTGAATTGTTCGAGCCTGGTTTCGTATTCCACTATTTGGGGGGTTTTAGTGAGTTTGAAGGATATTTTATCTATGCCATAAACGTGGAAAATGAGGATCTAAAACTGAAACATATTGCTGAACTGCTAACCCCGAAACCATGCACGTCTATAATTCTAGCGAATGTACACAGTGAGCGTTTATTTGTTAACGGGAAACGACATCACTGCTAAGCGGTATTGTGAGACCTCCAACCGTTACATAAACATCCTTCTAATTCCCTCAAATGACTTTCGAACGTCGTGACGACGGGGGTTAAAAAACAACTCCAAGACGTCGCCGCACCACGTCACTGGGACGCCTCCAAGCTTTTTTATAAATTGCCGATATATTTGCTTGAAAACTGACGGTTAAAAAATGTTGAACCAGTATATAGACATATCAGTTATTGGCAAAAGTTTGTTACAAAAACTAAAAGTGATTCTAACTGGTAACATCAAATAAAACTTTATTCTACCTATAATAAACTTTTCCCTCAGATTCTTTTCTGTGGATATATCCCATTCCAAAAAGTCTTCTTGTTAGTTTCTAACACGATTAAACGATATTAAAAGGTTTTGTATGCAAAACTGCGTGTTGCGAAGTAAAGTTGTGATTTTGTTCATCTGGCGATTAAATGCATAGTAGAAGATTGATTTGTATCTTTTACTTCTTCTATTTCATTCACAGTAGGTTTTCTTCATTATCGTTATTTTTTTTCAAGCGGATTTATGACCGATATGACGATATTGATGCGCTGATTATTACGATGTTTGCTTTCTATTCAATACCATTAATTTTACACTTTTTTGTAAATTTCGCTAATAAATTTGTCTGCTACCAATTACAACTCCAAAATTTATTTACGTTAATCCGGCGGTTGCACACTGTTTCTAATTTTATCCTCCAAGGCCTTTTTTACGTTTTATTCGAGCTATTTTCTTCATTGTTTCTTGTTCTGGGACCGCAAAATGATAATTGCTCCTGCCATTTAAAACCTTGGTATCTTTTACGTTTTTTATTAACGCTATTTGACACTCCAATTGGCTAAAAAGTTCAAAGGTAAGAATTTGGAAATCTGCTTCAAACTCAAAATATTAACTCATTTATTTGCAATTTCAACTGGATAATTGGGAAATGTTTTCACTGAAGTATAGTTATTTGCACTTTTCGCAAGAAAAATGTAAAGTTGCAACAGTTGAATATTAATCAACAATTTTAACTCTAGTTCCTACTGGCCATGCAAGAACGTTTTAATTTATTAATGTTTTAACTGGGAATTGGCAAAAAAATTTTACTCGTCCCGTTCTCTAATTAATTTTCTTCGTCGTGCATTTTTGGGCTGTTTATGCATCATTAGCTATTAAAATCATTCATGTTATTGATTTGAATCAGAACGTCTTCTGAGCTGCGCTGCAAATATTCCTTCATTTGTTCTTCCTCTTGGTTGCTGCCTTACTGATCAATCTCACTTCTTCATTGCGAATTTTTTGCTTTCTCTTTCCTCTACAATTTTGTAATATATTCTTTATGTCTGTACTATTATTAAGGAGCAGCCGAGCAGAGTAGAGAGATAATTTTAACATTTACTATTTTGTATTTTGTATATTATTGCTAAGACAGTTTTGGCAGAGTTCGATTATTTATCAAAGTTGCTAACTTTAGTCTCAATTTATTCATCATATATGTTTTATGTATGTAGGTACATCCTTACAGTGACAAGGGCTGTGAGCTCGTGAATTTAATTATTCTGAAAGTAACTTCACTTCGACCTAGCTTTAAGCGGCTCATGGCCTAGCAAATATTTCCACAGCGTCAATTTTCCTTAGAAAGAGATTAAAATAATGCAAATTATTCAGAATGATTGAGAGTTCTTCAGATATAAGAGAGTCTTTTATTCGAAATTCATTTAAAGAACCACTCATAAAATTACGGGACTTTTAGTAGAAAGTATTAACAGCATAAAATCCTGAGCTACTATATTTTTCGCTAACGATGTGATTTTCACCATATTCAAGAAAATAATTAATATTAGTTTAAAGTCTGAAAATTAAAAACTGGTAAGTTAAAAAAAAACGAATAAATTTGCTTTGAATAAGTTTGCAATATAATATTTTCGTAAAACAGCCTTGACGGTGGAATGAACATTATCTTTCCTTATACGGCATCCTGATAAGGCAATTGTAACTGATCAGAACCATGAAACACACTTTTTTTATTACTCTCATGTGGGTAGGTCACGATATTGCTTCAACACGTCCGAGCACAATATTAACTACATAAATCAAAAACTTACACGACCGTGACTTTGATATTATTAATTTTTTATATCATTTCTTTAACAGAACACGTACGTGAGCACTCCCCAGTGTTCACATATCCACATCCACATATCAGATCCAGGATTATTTCAGTTATTGCAAAATGTTCCCATAAAAAATTTAATATAACGATTTGGAAAGATTAAGGGCTTGGAGTATTAAGTATATAAAAATGGGTTGTGATGAATAATTGATTTGATGGATGTTTGTACATTAAATTATATTCATTTTTACAGCAAATAAAGTATTTAAGCATTTGCTTAACAGCTTATATACAATAATTTTATAACTGTTTTATGGTTGATTTTGATGAATTCCTTTTTATTTATTATATTTGCGAACTTATTTTCGATTAGCAAGTTGGTTATAAATTATGCTATGCATATATTAGATCACAAAGTTACAAAAAAATGTGACAATTTTCACAATTCTTTTAGGAAAAGTGTATAAAGTAATTCCCGTGTGGGGTTGCTAGTGCTCCATCGGGCGCCTCCCCAGGTGGCGAATAGGGGAATGCCTCCTAGATATAGGTGGAACCGAGGAAATCAAATACTCGGGGGGACCAAAACTAGCACCGACCGAACAATTACCGGTATAAGTAATACTGGCAAGTAGTAGGGCAACTGATTGTTACCTTGAACTAAGATAATTAGTCAACGGAAGTGGGATGAGGAAAGCCACGGGATGACTACCAGATTAAAGAGCTATAATGCTATCCCTATAAAATCTAAATGGCAAAAACCTACAGTGTAAAACCTACCGCTCATGGAAATCGGAACCCAAGAGCCGGCAGGGAAGGACAATCGTAAAGTCAAGACAGTGGGGCCTTCCAGGTCGACCGCACGCAAAAACCTCAATCTTCGCATGTAAAAACTTCTGGAAACTGTCACCAAAAGAACAAGGTGAAACTTAAACTATACGATGAAATTGTGTGCTTCGCCACATGGAATGTACGTAGTTTGTTTATGCCCGGAAAACTATCGACCGTAGAATTGGAAATGCGAACGATGGATATCAGTACCCTAGAACTTAGCGAGGAACGATGGTCGCATCCGGTACGCAGAAAACAGACCATGGATGTCTTTATTATTCAGGAGGAACAGACGGAGAGCACAGACAGGGAGTCGCAATTCTGGTTACGTCAGAAGTTGGTCTTATATTTTGTACAAACCTCGCATAGGATATTGAATATAATTTAAATATATGCCCCTACGGGAGACCAACCTGATGATGAAGTTGAACCCTTTTATAACAATATTGAAGAACTGATGCGGACAACAAAGAAAGGTGAAATAACGCTGGTCATGAGAGATCTGAACGCAAAGATCGGAGCTGGCTAGGAGACTGATTTAGTCGGTGAATACGGACTGGGGAATAGAAACACAAGAGTCGATAGACTTGTCCAATTCTACTCAGAGCAGGACTTAGTAATTACCAACACTTTTTTCAAACTCCATCCACGACGACTATATACATGGACTTCTACTGCAAACACCTCGAAAAATATAGTGAAATATCAAATTTCATACTACTGCATAAACAATTCCAAGAGCATGTGAAGGAAAGAAGTACAGTTCCAAATGTATATCCAAGAGTGGACGTGGGATCCGATCACACCTTCTGAACTACACCGCTTTTAAAAAGCAAAGAGTCAAACAAACACAAAAGTTATATACATCCCTAGACTGGGAGATACTAATATAAAAGAGCAAGTAAGAAGCTCACTAAAAAGAGAAATAAAGCACATCAAGATAGAAGAGACGGAGGCAAGCTGGAGCGTAATAGAGAGAACAATTAACAATATCCAAGAGCAACAGATAGGGTTCATAGAAAGCAATAACAAACAAGGGTGGATGACGCAGGAAATACTGTCCTTGATGGATGAAAGAAGGAAGCACAAGGAGGAAAACCGAGACAGTGTCAGCAATATGTCAGGAGATGTAAACTACAAGCAAAGTACGATACATTCAACGTGTACAAGAAAGTCAAAAAACTCGTGGGAAGAGGTCGAAAGCAACCAGCAGGTTGAAAATAACTTAAGATGCGAGCCATAGACCAAGAAGATCATAGCCAGCAGTCCAAGTAAATTACAGGATCCATAAAATAGTCAAACAACACGAACGATATGATCTTTTCATGAACATTTCCAAAACCAAGACCATAATCTTCTCCAAAACACATAAAAATATAACCTTGACCATAAAAATCAAAGATATGGAGCAGGTCTCCTCGTTTAAATACCTGGGCACCTCGATAGATCAGGACTGTGACCCTAAAATAGAAATCAGATCCAAAATAGAACATACGAGGAAGGTCTTCGCTGGTATGAAGGAGCTCTTTACTAGATTGGAATTGAGCTTGAAGCTTAGGACACGCATGATTCCTGTGAGAGCTGGATCCTTGATCCCATAACGGAGAAGAGAATCGACGCATTTCAGATGTATCTCTATCGAGGCATGCTTAGAATTTCTTGGACCCAGAAGATAACCAACCATATGAACAAATGAAAGGAACTGCTACTGACGATAAAAGAAAGGAAAACAGTATCTTGGACATATTATGAGAGGCAGCCGATACGAAATCCTGATGCTCATCATCGAAGGGAAGATTCAGGGAAAAAGATCCATCGGAAGACGCCAGAGCTCATGGCTAAAGAGCATCCGCATCCGGGTGGTTTGGGCGCACATCCACAGAGATCTTTCGAACAGCTGTTTCCAAAACCACACTGGCCTATTTTCTAATTTCTGGCTAATTTCTTCTTGCTCTTCGCGGCATCTTCTATATTAATTAATTCGTCTATATTTTTACCGTGCCAATCTTAAATTATGTTTAACAATACTCAGTAGATTACGAAGACGCAGAGCAGAGTGCAGAGTAAAGTAGAATAGCAAAGCTTTTTGTATATTGATTTTATACTTTTTGGTTTTATATTTTTTACATAAAGTTTACATGAATAATTGAGTAAATAGTAACATCAACGTTTCATAGATTACTACGTAAATACTAATCTTCAAATAATGAATATATTTTTAAAGGAACTAGAAGTAAGTCACCTCTTTATAGAAAGGTTTCTAATGAATCTTTATTACCAACTTTTTCTACTTTAAACATAGAAACCTCATCTCAGATGAAAATATCTCACTAACTTAAAATAGCTGAAAATAGTACATCCTAATAGAGCAAAGTAGCCGTATATAATGAAGACGCTTTTTTCACAAGGGTGATAATTTTCATGCGAACGAGATAAAAGTCGAGTGGGCTTCAACGTGACATTATTGAAGATAAATGTGGAGCAAAACATCTTTGAGTAATGCCCACATAAACACCACCCATACAATATAGGACGGTTTAATCGAGCTAGAGACATGACTTTTATAATTTATTGATCAAAAGAGCTGAAAATGGTATGCAAATTAAATCGAAAATTGATCAATCATAGTGCTGACGGTTTTTAATGAATATCGAGAGTTAATTAGGTCTCATGCTGAATAAATAACACGCATTAAAACCCTTTTAGTATTATAAACGTTTTTATCCCATTTATTGAATTTTGTTTTTGTTGATCCTGTTCCAGTGGCAGCTCGGATTGTAACAAATCCAAAAGAATTAATTAATTAAAAATGGCTTAACTTTGGATGTTACAGGGACAGTATACAAATAAAGTAGTGGAAACTTAATACATTTTCATCACGCAAAAAAAAGAGAAAGTAACAGAGGAAAAGCATCGAAAGCACAAGGCATTTAAAAGAATTGATTTGGATTCACTAAAACCCACACAGGAATGGAGTGTAGCGTTACAAAAACAATTTGATTAAAAAAACATATATTTAATTTCTTAAAAACAGTTGTAGAAGAAAATTTACAAGACGTTTCTAATAATCTGTTTAGCAAAAGCAAATATACGAAAGATAGAGACAAACTTAATAATTAGCAATAAGTATTTTTTTATATCAAAAAGATCCCAGACACTTGTAATTTCATATCTTCTAATAGGGTTTATCAGCACATTGCCCATGAATCGGTAGTTTAATTTTCGCAATAAACCAAATATTCTATACTCAAATTGCAGTCAAGTTTCGCTGGATTATCCGGCAAACATTAATATCTGCGATTGCAGAGATAAATTGAGCAATTAATTGAAAATAACTGTAACCACAGTTGAAACACATTTACAATATGTTACCCATCCAATACCAAGACCTGATTTATGTGTTTAAGTTCCAAACCAATAACAAATCTCTTCACGTTCACCTATTAGAGGGTCGCTTTAAAGGGAATTAGACTGGATCAAAGTTTGATACCGTAAATAAGGCAAACTAACTGATCCTGATGGAAATCCTCGAAATTGTACCCATTTAATGGAGAGTATCAGGGAAGCGGCGCGAAAGTAAATCGAATTTAAAGCTATCTTGGTGCCAACCAAACTCGGCTTCTCCATGTACCTGATTTATATTTTAAACACAAAATTAAGCCAAAATTGATCGGAATGTTGATTTAACTATATTTTCCTACAAGTATTTTTATTATATATTTCTTTGCTGTTTAAACTAAAGTTTGCTTTGGTTTATAGTAAAGGCGGTTTAAAAGCTCACGTTTTACCTTGAATAGAGTCATGTCCATTATTTCCTATTTTTTTATATAACGGACATCGTTTATAGAAACTTTTTACCAATTAAACGCCATAATTAGCAGGGGCTTTTTAATAAACTGCAATGACGCACAATCATCTCGGTAAACAATCGCTCTCCGCCAGAAATTGAGATTTGCTTATCTTTGATTAAGCGGATATTTGAATTTAAATTGCTCTTCAATTGCGTACTTTGAGCGTTTTAATTACGATTTAATATTTTTCAGCGGTTGAAACTCTCCGGAGGAAAACGATAAAAATTAACATTTTTTTGTTATGCGAACAGACTCGAAATTCCATTGAATGAAATGGAAATTTTCCTGCGGTAATAAATGTTGATATTTGAAAAACAAGAAAGTCTATTACTTTATTGCCATGCAACAAAAACAAATTAGTTGGAACTTTTCGTCAGTCACAGCTTATTTTAGGATTTAAATTAAAGTGTTTACATGGAATTTTTCATGAGCAAATTAAAACAAAAACTTATGACAAGTTGTAATTTTGTTTTACAAGGTAAATATTATTTAGTTGGGCTTTTATTGGTGAAATAAAGTTTTATTTTCCATCGCAGTTACAAAGTACACTTTGGTGGTTTGCAAATCTTTGAAATTACATACCAAATACTTGACAACTCTTTTTAAGTGACCGTAATTCTTGCAAGTAAATTTATTCTACATTATTTCACTTTTATTTTAAAAGAAAGTAAAGTATATCCATGTGGGGTGGTTTGGGCCATGAATTACCGGAAAGAAAGTCGGTAACAATGCAAGCCATTCTAACGCTATAAAATTTTATATTGGGGCTTGAAAAAGTGACTAGAGAGTTACATTAAGAAACCACAAAACGCATCCCACACCTGATAAATCAAGTGGCATTTTCCGTTACTAAGTAATAGTCGTAGAATATAATGTGGACATTTTGAAGATATTCTATATATATGGGCAGAAAGACCGATAGGTCGATAGCCTTTTTTAGAAATAAAGATGTTTACTACTACTCTATATATATGTATATAATATATATAAAATATAGCTTCTATCAAAAGAAACTAAGGAATTTGATGTAGTTTTCGAGTAGTCGGTTTCCTAATTTCTTAACCTCATGATTTACAATAAGAAAAATCCTTTGCTTAGTTTATTGATGCGAACTGCTTACAAGCCGCAGTCTTCTTATAAATCACACATGTTTATACAAGTATATCATATAATATTGATCCATCTTCAATCCACATCCACCAATTAGCTCAAATTTAATAATGTTTTCTTATTGTACGTCATATTCGAGCAGAAATATTCAGGAATGTAATCCATAAATAAACCCTGGAAAACTTTAGTTTGCGAATCAAAAAACAAGAAATACGAAAACGTTTTAACCCGATGTTCCCTGTCGAATAAAACTCGTAAAGGAAATATTCGTTGCTTGTGCATGCCAAATCTCGTGCTGGAATTTTCATTTATTGTGGTTCGGTTTCTTAAAAAAAGTCAACAAGAAAGATCTTTTCTAAGTTCTGTATGTAATGGAAAGTAAAAAAAGGGTTTTCGCTTTACCTTGAATTTAAGCTGTCACTTAGGTTTCAGCTTCAGCAGGTTTGCATAAAGAGCTTTTTGGGATATTTATGTTAGTTGAGTGGTTAATTTTTGCTTTTTATTAAAATTTCTTGTAAATACGTTTCAAGATAAGAATAATTGTGTATACTTTCCTGACTGTATTTCAATTTAATCCAAAAAAAACAATAAATTCTAGTCTTTTCCCTAACATGATTGTCCTGACTCATCACCTGTGAACCTATGTTTTTAATATACTTTTTAATATGTTTGTAATTTGTATTTTAGTATGTATATTTTAGCAGAGCTTTTGTTTTAAATTAATGATGACTGTGAATGTGTATTTTAGACAAACTGATGATGGTGGAGAGAGACACCTAAAAGTATTTGTTAAAAATGTTTGACAATAAACACTAATATTGACTGGAACTCAGGAATTTCTTTTGGATAAGAATAATATTATATAGACCGATAGGTCCATAGCCTTTTATTAGTAATAAAGATGTTTACTACTACTTTTTACTACTATTTTTATAAAATTTCAACTTCATTGGAGGATTCAATCTCCTTCACCTTGCAGCTCAAAAAAAGCTACATAACGTTTGAGGAATGACACAATAAAAATTTGCAAAATCAATTATCAATATATAAATAAAAATAAAATGATTCAAGAAATCATTAAAAAGATCTAAGTATTAGCGAGTAACAGCTATATAAAATAAACTCTCAAGAAAGTGGAAAAGTAAAGTCCGTTAAACTAGCAGCCTCAGTTCTAATAAAATGCAGTGGTTTTGCATGATTTCAACTGGAATTTAAGGAATGAATGAAATCAAATTTTGTAACTAATCCTTTTTTTAGAGATTCTATTGAATGGATGGTTTTGAATCAGTTTTATAAAAGGAGTCTTTAAAGTCACGTATCTGTTTCACTACGAAGCTTTATTTTTGTTGTTTTCTATAAATCTAGATTTAGAGTTTATTAGTTGCACGTTTTTGTTATTCCACATTAACCCCATCTAAGGCTGACAGAGCGAAGGAATACTTTACTTATTGCTGTAATAAAAATCAAACTTATTCCGAAGGTTAAAATCGATCGGTATAGTTAAAATAGATCGGTTAGTATAAAACGCAACAAGCATTTTTTGATCAAACTTTCCTTTTTTTGCAAGACTTTTTGGGAGTCACTCTAATGCTTGACGGTCGCCAGTTTCATTAAATTTCATTGGTAATTATCTAAAAAATTGAAAAAAAAAATGAGAATTAGAACGAAAAATAAATTGTTGTCTTTTCATTTCCGAAAAAAAGTGGTCTTTTCATTACCGAAAAACATGTTACAGAACCAATATTCAGCTTAACTTAAAACATAATAATAATAATAATCCATAATTTATAGTTATTTTGTTAGGAATTGGATAAATGAAAACAGGAGAAACAAACTTAATTTAAAAAAATGACTGGAGTGAAATTCAATGTGAATTGCAAAACAGGCCGCGAGTTTGAGCATAATTTATTTAAAAAAGCCTCAACTTGGGACTGAAACAACCATCACTGGCTACAAGTTACCCGCATTTAGAACTAATTTTCAAACAGCGCACTTCATCAAAAGTTTCAACTAAAATGATCTGAGTTTTTTTATTCCGCAACACAGGCATAACCTGGTTTTCCACTTGGCATGAAGCGAAAATCATTGTACTATTGAAGCAAGTTTTATTGCAGTTTTAGATTGATGTTTAGCTTAATTGGTTACCGTCTGTACTTGCAACTGTTCGTCCCAATTGCTGATTTATTTTGAACTTTCCCGTTTACGTTTATTTTTTATTCAAATAAATCATGCACGCTTTGCATATATATTTTACTTTGTTGAAGCAAAACCCAACCTCTAGGTTAAATAGTTCCCAAAGCGCTACTTCCATAATATAACTTGCACACAAAGATAAATCTTTCTTTTTATGTATAGTGTACATAACAACTTACTGGGAAATTTTGCCGACTGTCAGTACGAAAAATGGGGTGCATTGCAGATAATTCTGAGAACAAATGTCTGTTTACTGACGAAAAAAAACGACAATAAAACTGTTTGTGATTTCATCGAAAAACACATTAAAATAAGCGGCTTGTGCTTAGAATAAGGGGTTTAGTGTTTAAGGGAAAATATATTTTTACTGCGAGTTATATTTGGAAAATGTTGTTTAAAATACATGCTGTTTCTTACTTGGAGCAAAATGTATATCTTTGAGAAATGTTGCCAACAAATATCTGCAAAAGTTAAATAAACATGTATTTTAGGACACACTCGTATAAAGTAATCAATAGAGAATTATTTGGGTTAAACTTTTGGGACGACGTACGAACAGAACACGAAACAAATTAATCCTTTAATAGCTTGAAAAAGTTACTTAAAAGTTGAAGTTGATTATACTTGAGGTTTCATATGCAGTTGTTTCAAAACTCATTAACTTTTCGCAAGTATTTAACTATACAGAGTGATTTAGAACTATAGGATCAAATTTCTAGGGATTGTTCAGTCCAGCAACAGAAGACATTTGAATATAAGAAACCATATCGGAAAATGTCTCTATAAGGCCGTTATATGCAAAAATGTGTTTTCTCGAGTTTTACATTCGCATCTCATAAACTAAAGCAAACAGCAAATTCCGATTTCCACCATCTTTCAAAGACACTTGGTTCTAACGATGCTGAAAGTTTGATAAAAATTGCTCGGAATCCTGATTTTTGCCAGCTTAATAAATTTTGGTCTCAGATTGGATGCTTTTACTCAACTGCGCTAATTCCTTTAAAAATTCGCCTCTTCCAAAGTATATCAAGCAGTAGTTTGAAATGTTCAGCAAATTTCGGAGAGAGTTGACTCTATAAATTGCAGAGAGATTCATAAAATCGCCTTTAATTCTGATTTTTGCAAGCTAAACTAAGTAAATATCGGTCTCAAAATGGATTTCTTAACTCAACTGTGCTGTCTTTGTAAAAATTCGCATTTTATAAACTAAAGCAAGTAGCAAACTGAAATTTTCATCAGAGTTCGAAAGCGCTTGGCGTTAAGACGAGGTACTTTTCATAAAAATCTTCCATAATCCCGATCTTTTTCAGAATATTAAATACGGGTATCAAAGGGATGTTTTTCCACAACGCCCACTTCTTTAAAAATTCGTTGCTTCCAAACTAAAGTAAGCAGAAATTTGAGATTTTCAGTAAATTTTGAAGACACCTGAATCTAAAGGTGCTGAAAGTTTCGAAAAATTGAACAAAATCGTTATTTTTCAAGCTTAGTAATTAGCGGTCAGACATTCTTCGCATCGTTCGAGAGCATTTGGAACAACTAATGGAACACGCAAATGGGAAGTTTAGTAACCATTTTTTTCTTTATACGTTTGTCCACTAGAAAAACTGAAACTTTGCAAAACACAGAATTTAGTGCTCTTTTAAAAAATGTATCACAACATATTGTTTAAAATTTAACCACTGATGGGTAGGCAAATGCTCCTGCCGCTCTCTACTTCAAAAGTTCGATCTTTTCAAACTGAAGTAAACATAAATTTGAAATTTGCACCATCTTTAGAAGACACACGCAGACAGTTTCATAAAAATGGAGTAGAATTCCGAGGTTGGCTAGCTTAGTAGGTAAATACCTGATAATGGATACTTTTTACTCTAATGTGTTGTCTATTTTAAAAATTCTCGTCTCGCAAACTAAAGCAAGTAGCAATTTGAAATGCTCACTGTGTTTAGAAGATACCTGGCCCTAGATACGCGAATAGTTTTATTTCAATCGTTCATAATCCTGCGCTTTGCTGCCTTAGTAAATAACGCTATCAAAATTCATGTTCTTACTTAACTACACTCGCTGCTTTAAAAATTCCCTTCTTCCAAACCAAACCAAGCAACATTCTGAAAAGATCACTATCTTTAGGAAAGACGTCACTCTATAGAAAACTTTCATAATCATTGCATGAGCTTTGTCGGCTTAGTAAATACCGATATCAAAATTCATGTTTTTACTCAACTGCACTCGCTGCTTTAAAAATTTCCTTCTTCCATACCAAACCAAGTAGTATTTTGAACATTTCACCATCTTTAGAAGATACTTAAGTCTACAGACACTTTCATAAACATTACTCAGAATCTTGAGTTTTAGTTTAGTAAATATTTGTATCAAAATTCATGTTATCACTCAACTGCATTATCTGCTTTAACAGTTTCTTTCTTACAAAGCAAACAAGTAACAGTTTGAAAAGTACACCATATTTAATAGATATTTCAGTCTACAGATTCTGAAACTTTCAAAAACACTGCTCAGAATTTTGAGTTTTGCTTTATTCAGTATCAAAATTCACGTTTTTACTAAACTGCGCTCTCTGCTTTAAAAATGTCTTTCTCATAAACCAAACCAAGAAACAATTAAAAATTTTCACCATCTTTAAAAGAGACTTTGCACTACATATTTTGTTCCTTTATCAACATTGTTCAGAATTCTGACTTTTTCCGGCTTTTTAAATACCACTCTCAAAATTAATGTTTTAATCAAATGCACCCGCCTTTTCAAAAATGTTTAACTTCCAAACCAAACAACAAAACAATTTTTAAATTTCACCATCTTTAGAAGAGATTTTGCACTACCGATTTCGGTGCTTTGATCCACATTGCTCAGAATTCTGACTTTACCCGGCTTTTTAAATACCGCTCTCAAAATGAATGTTTTTAATCAAATGCACCCACTTTTTTAAAAATGTTTATGTTCCAAACCAAACCAGGGCACAATTTCAAAATTTCGCTCTCAAAATTCATGTCTTTAGTCAACTGCAATCGCTGCTTTAAAAATTCCCTTGTTCCCTAATCGAAACAAAAATTTCACCATCTTTACAAGAGACTTCACTCTACAGATTCAAACACTTTGATATACATTGCTCAGAATTCTGAGTTTTTCTAAACCAAACCAAGCAACAATTTGAAAATTTCATGATCTTTGGAAGATACTTAATTATACAGACTCTAACACTTTCATATTGGACTTCAGCTTGAAGGGGACATTTCCGGACATGGGTTCTCATACTCAAATGTCTTCTATTGTTTTACTGAACGAATCCCTAGAAGTCTGATAGCATAGTTCTAAATCATCGTCTGCTAGCAAATTTCGTTGCCTATTTGGTAAGTTGTTCAGGTTATTTGCACTTTTCCTTACTAAGTTCCGCTGTTACTTTCCTTTTTTGCAATTTTTAATTTTAGTTGCGTTTTTCCCGATGGTCGGGTTATTTGTACAGAGCGACTATGAACCTGATTTTTCAAATATGCTGCTTCATTTCCTTTTAAGTTCTCGTCACATTTCGTTTGAATTACAATCGTCATATCACATGAAACATAAACTGAGAATATTGGAAATTACGAATTTTCTTAATTTAATAATACATTTTTTCCCTTTTCAAACAACGATTGAATATTTTTTCAAATTGAGCCAGACGTTCCAGCTGAATGAAATAAAATATTATTGTTATATTTTGAATCCAGATTTCCAGCGCTTCTGTATCTATCGGGCCATAATTCCCAATTGACCGGCTTCTGAATAGAGTCATTTCACAGCCCGATGTATTGAATACAAATACATTTCAAGGAAAGCGAAAATAAATCGATTCGAAAGTGTATTAAGTTTATATCAGCCATATCAAAGTCGATTGCAATATTTTGCCATGAGAAAACGTACCAGGTGCCTAATTAGGAGATGGGCTCCTAATGTAAAATTAGGAGAATGTCTATAATTAATAGCGACAAGGCGGATAAAGTAGCAAATGATACAGGGTTGCGCAAAAGTGAAAATAAATTAAACCTTGAAAAAAGTGAGTTTTTCAATAGCGTGCTAGCAGATCTCACCAATTAAACCTTGGAAAGTTTCGATTCCATGTAAGAGGGTTGCAAATGCAAATTTTGGAAATCTCCAAGATAATTTTCAATAGCTTCCCAGTAAATGATGGTAAGTGGGTACCATTGGAATGCAAATAAATGAATGTCAACGATCCTAAACAGCTGTTGGTCGCTCTAAACCTCAAACTCACCGGTCCCATGTTGACGAAGCCGTGACGTTTCGCGACCTGGTGGGCCTCATCAGGGTTCAAATCGCGTTTGAACCTAACCAAAAATGAGTTACTGAACAAGTCAGCGACAACGAATGAAATTAGCGAAAGAAGAATTAAAAAAATCGGCCTCCAAAGAAGAGGCATGATCGTCGGCTTGACGCGAAAGAAACGTACGACTAACTAGACGTCGGTTGTGGACGCCTGGCGTCGAAAATTTCGCGCATCTTGACGTCATAACATCGATTTTGACGAAGCATGCTATTGGGGCACCTATTCTGAGGGGTGACGACGGGTGACCATAAGCGGGGGGATGACTCGAATCATTTTTTTTTTGGTAAAAAAATGGGAGATCTGGCGATTTACAATGTAATTAGGGTGGCGATAACGGTGCGAGTAAACACTTGAACGAGGACTCGGTTTTTGTAATTTGTGGTTTATTTGATCATTGTCGAGATTATCGTTCTGTTTTATTGCACGTTTTTTTTCCGATTCGAAACCAATAGATACAAGGTGATTCGAAATTGTTGTCAGTATGTGTTTTAACAGGATTGTTCGGTACGCGATCATCTGGGGGATGTTGCCTGGGGGTGATTAGGGAGTATAGGATAAATAGTAAAAAAATAATTCTTATCAAAAACTGAGATATTTGGCAAAAAACTAGATCAGAAGGACGGCAACAAGGTAATCTGCTTCATTAACATTACGTAAATACGATGCTGTCTCTTAAATATCAAAAGCTCAAGTAACCATACATCAACACAGAACGTGAGGTTGAAATGCAATGAAATGTCGTTAGGTTCGGGTTAGAATGTCGGATGTCTGGAAGGCTTCGCTGCAATTTTGTCCAAAAGCTGTTCCTCTATGTCTGGAACCAGAACAACTCTTGGTCGTTCACCATCTGCCTCAATTCCCGGAGCCAATCGTCCAGTGTCTATAGCTCTTTTTTGGCGCAAATTCTTACAGATTTGTATGTTCTTTTGGCATTCGATATTGGTGTACATTTTGTGAAAGAAGCTTCACACTAAGTCAATTTGATAAATGCTTGCTATTCTTGACAAAAGCTATCTACCTGTAAATTTCTGATAATGAGAAAAAACATTGTTGCCGCTTTGAATTTTCGTCAAACATTTGAAGAAGAGTACTTTTTTAATATAAAAAATGTCTATAATTTGAAGTAAAGATCGTAGTTTCTCTGTTCGAATTCTTAAGTACTCCGATAGGCTAGCAATCAAACATGGGATCATTTCAAAATAATAATTAATAACAAAGTTGGAATTCGATTTTCAACTGTAAATATCTTCTAGAAGGGCAGAAAGACCGATAGGTCGATAGCCTTTCATTACTAATAAAGATGTTTACTACTATCTTCTAGAAATTTTGAAAAAAATTTCAATATTTTTGACGTTCTGTGTGATCCCCTATAACACCGAAAAAGAAATAACGACAAGTTTCAATCACCTGGTATATAATATTTATTAATTGGCCGCATGGTGCTTTTAAAGCAGTAGCAGTACTCTCATTCTTATCTTTAGCTTCTTAGTCACACTCTTTTAACTCTTTTTGATTTGGTTATTCGTCGGAACAGCTGTATGCAATTGTCTTCACCTATAAATTACGAAGTTTACAGACTCAAAAATTGGTGTAGTTTTGGATTTCTGTTGATATTTTTTAATTGCTCAATCCTTCTATGAGCGGTTTAAAAGCTGATCGCTCTAGTGTTCGAGTTAGGACTTGCATGCTTTGCAAAAATCAGTGGTAATTTGAAAATTTTGATTTTTTTTCTCCTTTTTCTCAATACTTTCTTTTTCTTCTAAAAAAATAGTTGGTGGTCGGAGTTTTGTAAAAATTTCACTATTTGTTGTCCAGAATCTTCCATAAATCGTGTCGAAATTTCAAGGCGCTGCTTGTTCAAGTCGAGTTACGATTTTTTATTAGCCGCATGTGTCAGTTTGAATCTTGGTATTTTGAGGCTCAGGTTTGCAAGCTGGTCGGAAATGAGGGGGAGTTTTAAGTTATGTATAACTTTAACAGTGTGTGTTCCAAGTATAATCTATAAATCGTGCAAACATTTCAAGTCGCTACTTGCTCTAGTTTTGTAATAATTTCTTTTTTTTCACAGGTGTGTTAGTTGGTGTTTTTAGACTCATGTTTGCAAGATCCTGAAACATCAGTATATGTTTGAATTTTTTCACAATTTCTAGCATTTTTCGCTCAACATTTTCCATAACTTATGCGAAAATTTTACGTTCCTGTCTGGTCTAGTTTTCGAGTTACTATCTTTTGTTAGCGGGCGTGTAAATTAAAATGTTGCTGTTTTCAGGCCCAAGTTGCCAAAATTCTAAAAAGCAGTGGAATTTGCAATTTCTGTACAAATTTGAGCATTTTCGTTGATGCGACGATACCTTTTATAAATCGTGTGGAAATTGCAATTCACCTTTTGAGCCAAATTATTTTAGACGTGTAAGTTGGATTTTGCTGATTTCAGGCCCAAGCTTGCAAGCTCTCCAAAGTATTCTGTCTTGGTTTACATTGTACTTTTTTTCTCCAGTATTTTCTATAAAGCATGTGAAATTTTTAAAATGCTCCTTGTACCGTTCTATCCTTATAGTTTATTGTTAATAGGTCTGTTACTTTTGAATGTTGCTTTTTTCCAGATTTCCAAGCTTCTGCAAAAATTGGGATCCAAACATCACCTTTGCAGAATTTTCTCCATTTTTAGCTCAGTATCTTCTATAAATCTTCTGCAAATTTCAAGTCGCTACTTGGGTTGGTGGTTCTTGAATTGTAATTTTTCTTAGCAGGCGTATAAATTTGAATTTTGGTGCTATCAGGTTTGCAAACTCCTTAAAAATAATTTGAAGTTTGATTGTTTTGCAATTATTTCCATTTTCCAGTTCAATATTTTCGATAAATTGTTTGCAGATTTGCAGTGTAGTAGCAAAAGTGTAAGTTTAAATGTTGGTGTTTTCAGACTCAAGTCGCCAAGATTTTTTTTTAATCAGTGGATATAGAAATTTTTGTACAATTTTTTAGCCCTCGCCAAAGTTTTGCAAGTTCCCAAAAAATTTCAAAAGTTTGGGTTTATTGTTGACATTCTACCATATTTTTGAACATTTTTTTTTAATATGGGAAAAACTGCTATCTGATACAATTTTAAAGTTACGGTTTTTTGTTCAAAGCGTGTAAGCTGAAATCTGGGATTTTTAGTATCAAGTATGAAAGCTTCTCAAAAATCACTGAGCTATTGTATTTTTTCAAAAGCCTTCCCATTTTTTGCTCTATAGCTTCTATAAATATTGTGAAAATTTCACGTCGGTATTTGCTCTGGTTTTCGAGTTATAATTTTTGGTTTGCTGCTGTGTAAGTTTGAATTATTATATTTTCTGGCCCAGGTTTGTAATATTCTTAAAAATCCTTTTCAGTTTCAAGGTTTGTACCATTTTCACCATTTCTTTTACAAATATCTTCTATAAATTGGGCGAAACTTTCAAGGAGATACTTGAACTAGTTTTCGAATTATAATTTTTTGTTAGCAGTAGTAGTTTCAATGTTGGTGCTTTGAGGCCAATGTTTGCAAACTTCTTGAAAATCAGAGGAAGTCTGCAGTTTTATGATTTTTCACCATTTTTTGTGTATTATCTTCTATAAATCGTGTAAAAATTTCAAGCCCTTACTTGCTCAATTTGTCAAGTCACGATTTTAATTAGCAGGTGTGTAAGTTTGACTTTTGCAATTTTAAAGCCCGAGTTTGCAAACTGTTCGAAAATTAGCAGGCTTTTCAAGTCATCTATAATTTCAACCATTTATTACCCAGTATACTCTATAATTTGAGTGGAAATTTCAAAGTGCTGCTTGCTTTAGTTGCCGAGTTACGATTTTTTGTTAGCAGCTATGTAGGCTTGAATTTTAGTTTTTTTTTTAGAATTTTCACCAAACATCTATAAACGTTTCGAGGCGTTACTTGTCCTAGTTTTGTAGTTAAATTTTATTTTTCGTTAAGTTAGTAGCTCATGTTTGCAAGCTCTTCAAAATTGGTGGTACTTTTTGGTACCAAATTTTTGGTAAAAAAATTTCATGAAACGTTTGAAAATCGTTTTGATTTTTATCTATTCTCAGTGCCTGGGTATAGTTCGTAGTAAGATATCGTTAATCTAAATTACTCGAAATGAACAAAAAGATTACTAATACAAATGGCAATCTCTAGACAAGTCATGCAGTTAATATAATTAGAAATTTTTTAAATATTTAGCTTTATTCAACAAGTTTAAAATCAATTAAGATAAAAATATTATACAACAAAACTCCATTTGGATAAACAAATATAACATGAATGAAAATTGTTTCGAACGTTTACGGACTATAAATCCTAGTAAATATATTTTATCACTAGGACGCAAATTTTGCCAGGCGATAACACGAATGCTGCAAATTTACCGATAATTTTCATAAAAGCTTTTTGTTTATCATTCAACGAGCTTGAAGAACGCGTCGAATTTGCACAAAAACCATGAAGTATCACCAAATCTATGTAGAAGAATATATATCGCTCTTAAATAACGAGTTTTTGGATCGGTTTGTAATAGATTTTCTTACAATTCTTTTTTCCCAAGCCAAAAAATAAACTTGAAGGCCATTTTATTTTGAGATTTTTGCTTTAAAATGTGTTGAATTAGTGACCAGTCAAATGTGAAGGTAGAAACAACTATACACACAAACTGATGATGGTGGAGAAAGCCACCGAAGCGTGTTTGTGACATTGTAAATAATAAACAATAAAATTGACTGAAACCCAGGAGAAATTTTATTAAATAAATTTAAAATGTGTTGAATGTAAGAAAACTTGCAATTTAGTCAAAAAGGGAATATCAAAGGTAAACGTTGATCTGGATCAAATCTGCATTATTGCCCATAAAATTTCAGGTAATCTAATATTTTAGGGATTTGAGGGTTCATTCAACCGTGAAATCCGCTTTTCCTGTTTGATCCCTTTTCTCCAAGTGTTTAATACATATAGTCTTAGTCTAAATGAAAACAAATATGAGATTCTCTTATTCTAGGTTAGCAATACTATTAAATAAATAAGATTTCAGTGGCAAGAAGGAATTATTTTATTGTCCACTAGTCCGTAGCGTTTGTAAGTGTTCGAGTGGCGTTAGTGTAGGGAAACGAAAGCGGGATTGTCTGGTTGGTCTTGTAAGACAAAGGGGATTCAGTATGGTCCAGTTGTAGGGGTTGTTTGTCCATTTTGTCTGTAGCTGTATGAGTCTTTCCGAGATCTTTGTCATGTTTGTGCGTTCGTATAGTAGTTGGGTGGGGGGGTTGTGTAGTGGGTTTTGGGGGTGTCTTATTCGTGTTATTAGTCTTAGTGCAATTTGTTCTGTTGTTTGTATATAACGTTTTGTCCTTTCTGTTCCGTTGGTCATGAGTATATGTCCATAGTCTAGTAAGGGTCTACAAATAGCTTTATATATTTTGGTAGCGGTGTTTGTGCTAATTCCTCTGTCTTTGTAGGTTAGTGATCGGAAGTGTTTTGTTCTCTTTGTTGTTTCTGCCCTGATGTTTCGTATGTGTTTAGTGAATTTAAGTTTGTGGTCAATTGTGATTCCAAGGTATTTTACGTCGTTTTTGGTTGTGTCGTTTGGCCGTCTGCAGTTATTGTAGGGGAGTCAGCATTGAGTCTGTGGTTTGTGAGCAGAAGTTGGTTTTTTGACGCGTTTGGTGTTAGTCTCCATTTATAAAACCATGTCATTGTGTTGTTTGTTAGTGTTTGGAGTCTTTGAGCTGCTCTCTCAGTAGTTTTGTCATGTACAATAAGTGCCGTGTCGTCTGCGTATTGTAATATGTATGCCGATCTGTCGATTTGATTTTTGTCTGGTAAGTTGTAATTGTATATGTCATGGCAGTATATATTGTAGAGAAACGGTGAGAGCGGGGATCCTTGAGGGAGCCCTTGTTCAGGGGAAAAAGGAAATGACAGTGTTTTGTCAATTCGTACTTGTAGTTGTCTGTTTTCTAGTAAGTTCTTTATGGTGTGTAGTAGATATGTTGGTGTGTGTAGTTTGTATAGTTGTATAGTAAGCCTCTATGCCAGACAACTGTCAAAAGCCTTGTTAATGTCCATAAACAGGCAAGATGTCTTTCTGTCAGTAGGTGGGTAGTTTGTATATTGTGGCCAAAATAAAGAGCGGAATGAACGGTCGAGTGATAGCTGTTTGAAAACCAAATTGGTAGGTAGGTATATACTTCCCATCACTTGTCAAGCGCTGCTTATTTATGCATTCGAAAATCTTGCCTAGTACTGGAAGTAGTGTAATTGGTCTTGTAGTTGCTCGGTTGTGTATTGTCCAGTCCATTTTTGGGTATAGGGATTATTAAGCGCTTTTCCATGTTTCTGGGATTCTGCCATTTGTGATGCAGTGTTCATTCAGTTAGGATCAGTTTGTGTTTTTCTTGAGTTAGGTTTCAGGACTTTTGCCTTAATTTTGTCCTTCCCCGGTGCAGTGTTCTTGATGTGCGCTAGGGCTTCATCGTACTCTATGTCTGTGATCAGTGTGCAGGCATAGTTTGGTGAGTTGTTAAAATAGTTCAAGTACCAGTCGTTGATCAAGTTCCAGTTGTCATTGTCGAAGTTAGGGTTTGTCGATATGCTGAAGGTCCTTTGATAGTGTCTGGCGAATGCGTCCGCTTTCTCTTTGTCTGTGTAGCGTTCTATTCCGTTTTCGTCAATTGTGTCAGTAGTGCCAGTCTTCCTGTATTGCGCCAGTTTCTTAATTTTTCGCCAGTATGTTTTGCCTTTGTCCTTCTGTATTTCTTTACATGTTTCTAGCCATTTGTCTTGTCGGTATTGTCCAATCCGAGTTTTAATGTTTCTGTTAAGTTGGTTCATTGTCTTTTTTAGGTCGTTATTTTGAGTGTTTGTATATAGTCTGTACAGTTCTCTCTTATGTTTTATTAGTCTCAGTATGTATTTGGGTAGTGTATGTCGGTAGAAAGCATTTTTTATTTCCGGGCTAAATTTTCCTATGGCTAGTGAAAGTTGTTGTTGTATGGTTTCTATTGAAATGGGGTGTGCTTGTGATTGAATGTAGTCATGTATATGTTGTTTCACTTTGTCTATGTCAGTCTTTGTTAGGTTTAAGTTTTTCTCTATAGGTGTATTGGAGGTAGGTTGCGTATGTTGTAAGTCTATGTTAAACGTAATAGCCAGGTGGTCGGATCCAAGCTCGTTGGTTAAGTTTATGTTGTTGATGGTGTTTGTCAGGTTTCTTGTGTGCAGTAGAACGTCTGGTGTTGAGTCTGGGTTTGCGGGCATCAGAAAAGTTGGTGGGGTGTGCTGTTTTATAAAGTCAGAATTTTGTAGAAATCTTTTAAGCTGTTTCGTTTTGCTTTTGTTCATATTAAAGTCGCCTACAATTATTGCATATTTATAGATGCTCGCTTTAGTCAGTATGTTTTGTTCTAGGTTGGAGTGTGGGTGTATGTATGTCAGAAATATGTGTATCAGGTCGTTTAAGTAGGGTAGCGTAAAGTGTAGACAGTCGTTCAAAGGGTTGTTGAGGGAGGGAGGATTTGCTCTTCCAAGTTTATATGTTGGTTTTAGGAGAGCTGCGACCCCGCCCCTGGCATGATTGATGGTATTTCCATGCCTATAGATATACTGCCAATTTCTGTACGTTGGTGTTTGTCCCAGTTTGGTTTTCGTCTCTACAAATATGCAGCAGTCTGTGTCGTTTTGTTCTATGTAATTGTAAATAAGTGTTTTTTTGCTGTTAAGTCCGTTGATGTTTGCGTAAAGTACTTTCATATTGAATCTTGTACTTTTGTCACCGTCTGTCTCACCTGTTCGCAGGGTTCCGTTGGAGAGCGTCTCTCGGGCAGGAGCATGTCAAACATTAATATGTAGACATGGTTCCCGAAGAAAACCACTGAGGTGTCGATGTCAAAATCTTCTATAAATTGTTTTCGTAGTTTTTTTAGTAGTTCGTCTCTGTTGGTATTGTTTGTCTTGTTAAGTTGATGTTTGTATTTGTTTATGATGTGGTCATTGGTTGTGATGGGTTGTGTGTATTCTACTTGCCACTGTCGTTGTCTCCGCAATCTCGGACGTACGTTTGTTAAACGCATTTACCTTCACGTTTGGTATTCCGACGATTGGGGCTGTCGGTCGTTTTGGGCACTTCATGCTCCATGCTGCGTGGTCCTCTGAGTTGCATGCTGCGCACTTGGTTGGCAGTGGCGACTCGCACCTGGAAGTTGGATGGGGGTCCCTGGCACTTGTTGCATCTTGGGCGATTGTTTGCAATCTTCAGTTTTGTGGCTGAATATGTTGCATTTGCCCACCCGGCGCAGGCACGGGTGCTGGTGGTTTACTTTCGGTGATTTTGAAAATGCGGCCCAAAAAAATGAACCGCACGGTCGCTCATCAACCCTTTCGTATGTGGATATGTCGCCGGTTATAAGCCTCATCATGAGTGTGGGTGCGTTGCGCTCTCGCGAGATAATTCTCCTGCAGAACCTTATTCTGAAGCCCTGCTGCTCCAGGCGTTCCAGAAACATGCTGTCCTCAATGTCCAGGTCGACCCCAGTGGCGACGACAGAATATGATGGTGTAATATGGTGGTGACCTGACTTTTGTTGTCGGATTAGTGGGAGGTTATCGTTTTTTTGTAATTTGTAACTTGTTACAGTGTTTCTTGTTTTAGTTGTTGTAAAATTGTTGATGTTTTGTCCTCCTGGTTGGTTTTGATTAGGAAGTAATTATCTTGCCTGATAATCACATCCTTGTTGTTGGGGTTGAGTTCCTCCCACCTGATTGCAAATTGGACTCTGATGATGGTCGGCAATGCGTTCGCTGTGAATGTGTGCGAATACGTGGGAAATCTTGTTGATGTCTTGCTCTTTGTTGTTTGTTGAGGGTTCATTCAACCGTGAAATCCGCTTTTCCTGTTTGATCCCTTTTCTCCAAGGTAAAATCTTTAGTTACACTAATCGACTGTGTGCTAACAGCACAAAGCTCCAAAGCCCAAAGTTGAAAATTTACGAAAGGGAAGGAGCGCTAAATATCACATGGCAGGTTCCGGGATATTTTCCTTTCCGGCTTACCTATTTTTCAGCTAGTCTCCAGTGATGGAATCCTATCCTAAATTAGATACTATCTGGGTCTTTCATTATACGAACATGGATAAAAGGATATGTAAGGGCCAATTAAAGTAATCCCAAACGACAAAAGAAACATTTATGGGCCTCGATTCATCATGCCATTGTCATTCCTGTTTGACTAAGGTTATTTCTGTGATGAATATTCGCTTAGTCTGTTTAACAATGGTTTTTGTCTGGATTATGGATAGTATTTTTGGGAGTTTTCATGCAGTTGGTGATGGAAACGCAGCTGAAAACAATATAAAAACTCTCACAGCTTTACAATTTAGTTGATCAACAACTTCATTTGTTGGTGGATTAATCTAGTCGCAGATTTCTCTAATGTCCTGTAAATATTTTAACAAGATTATCGATCAGTGCGGCCATTCGTTAGCTCGCAACAAAGATTTGTTTCATGGAAAAAATCCGCTTAGTATGCAATCCAGCGATTTGAAACGACAAGTGCCTGGATTCATGGTAATTTAATTTAAAGCCCTCTTTTAGACGATAAAGCACAAAGTCGGATAATCTCTTATTCGGGATTATCCTATTTAGTGAGTACAAACGAAGCTTAATGGACATCGCTAATCTAAATGCTAAATAATAAGCCACATTACTTGTCAGGCTCTATTTTCAGAGTGAGGCAATAAAAAGTTTTCACCTGGATTTTCACAGTTGAAACGCCAACCAAAAAAGAATTGAAGGCGTTAAAATTCTAAAGCGAATTTTCTATATATACAAGACATCATGGTACCAACTGAGGCAAGTAGTTTGATAAAATGTTGTTCAGGAAAGATACAAATGGTCGATTTTATTGAAGTTGAATGCATTTTTTTAACTTTAACTCGTGAATCTGCAAAGATGATCAGTTACATTCAGTTCACGCCGCAGAACACCCAAGACAGTATACAGAGTGATTCAAAATTAATATAATTCCTTATTATAAAGCCTTGTATCACAGCTGAACATTGCCATTGCCAAGTCAACCAATAGTAAAACATCCTTTGCCTTATGAAGAATTTAAAGAGATCCAGTCTTCTATTAGGTTATTAGGAGATTAATTTCTTTTTAGAGTATGAATATTTTATTGAAATACATATTGTCCATAAGTCCCTAGCCTAAATGCTTGAAGTCGATTCATCTTTTTTGATCAATGATCTTTTGCGTCTTTCATTGTTTCATTTCTTGTTCCTAGTGATAATGCGCTTTAAAATAAATAATTTTCTTGACGTTTGAGTTTTTCTTGAATTGTTGTGCAGCGGTTTGAATCATGATCATAGTTTTAAGTGTCCTCCCAAAATCCTACTGTTTTTTTAGGAAATGGACACAAAACATGTTTATTTAGTTGCAAACTTAGAAAAAGCAATTACCGACAGAAAAATAGACTCAAAAACTAAAACTCCATAAAGACTAATTGATAAGAAATAAAGATCACAAGAAAAAGAATCAACAATTGTACATTTTTTTTATATTCCCATGTTCAAGGTAATCGTTTTCCATGACTTCCATTCATCAAAAGACAAGTTTTATAACGATTTTCGTAATGAAAATTTCAAACAGCAAACTGTCTCTATCTTTGAAAATGATTTAGATATGCCCTACACTAAAGGTGCCAAAATTTCAATCAAAATGTACGGGAGATTAAATCTCTCAGCCCTTTATTACTATGGATGCTAAATATTTATACAGATGCCTTAAAAATATGAATTTGAACATCTTAGCGATTTAATTAAAGCTCAGGTGAGGATTTTGAGCAGTTTGAATTTTGTTTGTCCAAAGACTAAAAAATTACAACTTTTTGTAAATTGCTGGTTGAAGTGGAAATTACATCTGCAATAGTAATGTGTAAAAACGTAACAAAGCCTAATCCCTCCAGATGAATAATGTAAATAATGTAAATAGTCCAATACCAAAGTGATAAGAAAAGAAACTTTGTCTGATGACCCAATATTCGAGTCGTCCGACAAATTTATTAAGATTATTAAAATTTTATAATTATTTACCATTTAACCCGCTAATACCGTTTATGTGTTTATTACCTCAATAAATTGAAAAATTCCAAAGTTAAGCTTATACTACATAATTTCAACTGGTCTCCTGCGACTTTTTATTGTGCTATATTGACTTCTGTGTATTGAACGAATAAATACGTAAAGCCATCATTATTTGGGGTTTATAATTCGATACCAACAAAGTTGATCCCTGAGATTGCCTACGATTAATAAGCATATAATTTAAAATTTAATGTTATTAAAGCGCAATGTTAAAATATAAACAATAATGTAGTCCTTAGTCATAGTCTGGTAACTTTTGCAAATGCTATTAGAAAGGTAATTCCAGTCAGCTAACTGATCCCAAATTAAATAGAAAGTAGCATATTTTTTGTAATCCAAAATTGGGCTATTTATGGTTTTATAATCGTTTGTTTTCCAGTTCCGCTTACTTTCTTTTATGATCAATAATTGACAATGAATATCAATTAACTATAAACTTTGATAAGAAAGTCCATTATGCGTGGGGGCCTGTACGTGAAAGCCAACATGGAATTTTGGATCTCTAGGCTGTTTTTGGAATATTTATTATGGGATTTAGGCATGATTCTAAAACTGTTGCATATTTTGGATAGCAGTCATCAGATATTTTTAGTGTCGTTAATGCAATTCCGAACTCGTAAGGTTGAAATTGATTGATGGCATGAGTCCAGTGTAAGCTTCCGAGGGAAGCACTTCTGAGGGTGCAAGTTACTTGTGCTTGCAAAACGTTCGGAATAAATTATTCGAAACCTCGGAATAAAAACCCGACAAAACTGAGTAGTTTCAATTCTTTTGACAAAACAATATCAATCAGAAGTTTTTAAAATAATTCTTTTGCGCTTGCATTGAAATAGAGAGACTAAAACAAGAATTGGTAATGATAATATGCCACTAAAATTTTTCTGTTTAATTGAAGATTAATTAAATAATTTCTTATTTTTTTGTACATTTTATCAAAGTGATTATAGCTTAATCAAATAACTACGCTTTAATGAGTGTAGATGAAATAGCCTGGAAAGGAACAAACTACCATCGCCGGATGATTCCTTTTCTAAAATTTCTTTCTGAAATTTATAATCATATATTAAGTAACATTCCTCCGATCCATATGAACAATGGAAAATGGGCAAGAAGTGGCGAAGACAAAGCAAAAGTATTTGCAGAACACCTGGAAAAAGTATTCCAACTATTCCCATTAATGTGCTCAGACGCTGAAGAGGAACCAATACGAAGCTACTTAGAAAGTCCATACCAACTAGATCTACCAATTAAACAACTGCGATTAAAAGAAGTCAAGAGTATAATTCACCACACCGGCACCAAGAAAGCCCCCGGCTACGATTTAGTCCATGGACGACTTCTCCAAGAAGATCCCATAAAGGCTGTTATGGATTATGGTTCTGTTCAACGCAATATTAAGAACAGGCTATTACCCCAGTCAATGGAAGGTAGCCGAAATCATACTCATCCCATAACCTGGGAAACAACCGGAAGAAACTGAGTACTTACCGACCCATCAGCCTGCTGCCTATTTTATCTAAGGTATTCGAGAGAGCTCTGCTCACAAGATTGAAACCAATTCTAATAGAAAAACATTTAATTCCTGACCACCAATTTGGGTTCAGCCACCAACATGCCAACACTGAACAAATCCAGAGAGTCGTCTCCATTATTAAAATGGACTTACAATCTAAAACATTTTGCTCAACCGCATTTCTAGACGTGTTACAAGCGTTCGACAAAGTCTGGCACCCCGGCTATTATGCAAGCTCAAGCAGAGTTTACCAGATTCTAAAATCTTATCTTACAAATCTTACAAATAGACGTTTCCGAGTAAAATTCCAGCAAGAGCGATCTTCAATTATGGCTAATCACGCGGGTGTCCCACAAGGAAGCGTACTCATTCTATACCTACTATACAGAGCTGATCTACCGACCACACAAAAAAGAAGTAGCTACCTTAGCCGACGATAAGGCCGTGGTGACCTCAAATAAGAACGCTCATACGGCTTCAAGGATGGCACATCAAAATAAATGAGGACCAATCAATCCATGTAACATATACTATGAGACGAGAGTCGTGTCCACCTGAAACGCTCAACAAACACCAACTATCACTGGCGGAAGCAGCGAAATATCTCGGTATGCACCTGGATAGGCGACTTACCTGACAAAAACACATTTGGAACAAAAGAAAGCAACTCTCCGTCAAACTGTGCCAAATGAATTGGCTAATAGGTCGTAAGTCCCAGCTAACAATCGCCAACAAACTTCTGCTATATAAGACCACAATAAAACCCATCTGGAACTATTGGAATAATAGAAATATTCCAATCAAAAGTCTTGAGACAAATCACCAAAGCCCCTTGGTTTGTGCCAAATTGGGTCATCCAAGAAGACCTTCAAGTACCCTCAATACAAGAAGAAAGCCAGAAAATCAGTGTTAAATATTGCAGTAGACTCGAAAATCACCCCAACCTGCTCAGAAGCAACACCACAAGACGCCTCAAGCGATACCATCCGCGGGAATTATCGGTTAGATTCCAATAGAATGTAATCCTCCATGGTCCAGGACAATGTAGGGATACATACCAAAAGATTAGAAAGTGTTGCTGATGGGCAACATCTTGTACATGTCATTTAGTGTGATGTATTATATTACTTACCATAATATTTACTTAATATCGTTTAGATAGATTGTAAATTATAGAAGATTAAGAAAATATATATTTAGTATAAAAATATTCAGGTTTTTCAAAATGACAAACTAGCTAAAACGAACATAAACTCCTGGAATCGCTCTGGAATTAATTAGACCTTATCTAAAAAGCTCACAAATTGCACTGTTATTTGCAGAAATGCTTGCTTAAAGCCCCATTCGATAAAGAAAAAAATCTTTAGTTAAAAGTGCTTGAAACGTTTCGTATTCGGTGATTTAAATTAATTCAATTCTGTTCAAAATTATCTCTCTCGGTGTGTGAAATTTCAGCAATATTCACGTCATCGCTTCCAAATAAAACCACAGCGGATGGATCCTCGTTAGGATCAAGTTTTTACGTGTATTTTTACAATAAAATCCGGAACAAATAAATTAAATAATTTAAATCGTATTGTTACAAATGATATGCATAAACTATTAACAAAAAATGCTGTTCCCATCAGTGCTAACTGACAAACTAACAATAGATAACGGGCACGTACATAAAGATAATAGTAATAAAAGGGTAAGTAAGGCAATATTATAAAACGCTGTTGAGGATTAAATCGTAAAGATTAAATAAATTTGAAGACTTATTTAAGGGTTTGCTTTCGCACATTTCAACGTTAGTTTGAATAAAATCAACATCAAACTGATAATTCGCATGCTTACAGTGCTATTGTTTAAATAAATTTGTTCGAAAAGCAGAGGAGTCATGGGTAAAAAGTTACTGTGCGTAACTCTGGCCATTATGAGCCTTGTTCAGTATGTGTCAGCCAGTGAGTATTCAAATCAATATATCTACTGTATAATTTAATTTTTGTAACTTATTAAACAAAAGTTAACTAAAGAACGTATTTCCATTTCAACTTTTCGGGATTGAAAGCTCGTGAACCAGTCTTGCTTTAGCGCCAAGTGATGATATTTAACTAGAGCTTATTTTTCATTTTAAGCAGCAGCAGCAAGATAGAGAAAATGTTTTCTCAAAAGTTCGTAAGCTTAACAGGAAAATATAGAAATTTATAAGTAATGCTTTAGGCATTAAAAAAGGTGCTTTGCGTGTTTTAAAGGGCTTAAATCCTGTTAATTTTCAGAACTGAGCGATATTAACAAGACTTGAATTCAGAACTGAAAATAAAATGAAAATATAGTGAAATGTCATGAAAAACGAATATTCTTTTAGATAAGAATTCATTTTAGAACAAAATAATATAGAATACTTATTTTCGCCATTACCTACGAGACTTTCTGACTTCGAAAAATAATTATAGCATTCTTGATATTGAAAATTGCTTTATACCGTTTGTTGCAAAATTAATCAGGAAAAACTGATGCAACATAAGAAATATCTGCAAATTTTAAATATAAAGTAATTTTCCGAAATATTGATTCCATCACATAAATACCCACTATGCCAAATAAACACAAGAAAAAAAATCTTCCATGAATAGTTTACATAGACTTCTTCAGCATAATGCTACATTTTCCATGATGGATGGGTTAATATGATTTGATGGGCAGATTTAAGTGTCTACCTGAATATATTGTTTACCAAACACTCTGATAGCAAGAACATACGTGTAATACATTTTTGTGGGTGTTTTCAGATTGCAGCTTATTGTCCAAACACGGCAATTAAATTGATATGCTGTCATCAATCCCAATTAGTCAGTTTTGTACGTCAATAATTCAAAGAACTGTGCGTTTTCAATTTGGTGACTCACTTAAATCAGTTTAGTTGAATATGTTTCGGTTTTAGTATTTTTATAAATATTGTTACAATTGTGAAAACATAATAAATTTCCCTCAATGTGATGTGGAATTCTCGATGTAAATGTTTGTAGACACTTATCTACTTGACTGAATTCCAAACTGTATAGATATTTATTTAAAACTTTCTTTTTTCCCAAAATATATCTGTTTTGCTCTTATGTCGAGTATGTGATAACATTCATTTGGGAAATGCATAGTTGTTAAAATATGTGAACCATTGTTTGCCTTGAAATTATATTATATTTGTGAATTTGCGGCATTATACAGAAGGAAGTTGGAAATAATTTTTTCAAAAAGTGCCTCTTTAGAATTCATAATAATATTTTTCGTAGAAATCAAGGTGAAAATTGCCACCATTTTATATTCAGATTGTTGAACTTAAGTGTGTGACACTACATCATATAGAATATCTTGTCGCAATTAATTTTCAACTACACAACATACAGATCATGAAACAGTAAGTTTTAAAACAAAAAACTCTGGAAAAATTATGAAACACACTAAAATTTGCAAAGTATTCTCGATCAATGCTGCTCGTGATCGTGGGAATTTTTTTTTGGGTCAGATAAGAAACAAGTACTAGGGCGGTCCGATAAGTATAAGCCTACAAAAAAAACCAACATTTTTGAAAAGTGGCGGTTTATTTCTCCACATAGTCTCCTTTTAATTCTATGCACTTGGCCCAGCGATGCTCCAACTTCTTTAATCTGCCTGAAAAATAAGTTTTCTCGAGGTCTGCAAAGTAGGCCTCCGTGGTGGCGATGACCTCCTCATTCGACTGAAATTTCTGCTCGCCGGGTGACCTTTTTAAGTTTGGAAACAAAAAAAAACTCACACGGGGCCAAATCTGGAGAATACGGTGGCTGGGGCGGCAGTTCGTAGCCCAATTCGACCAATTTGGCCCTTGCAACAGCGGAGGTGTGAGCCGGTGCGTTGTCATGGTGGAAGAGCCCTTTTTCCTTCGCCAATTCGACGTCGAATCGGCCCAATAATTCAGTATAGTAGAGCCCTGTGATCGGTTTGCCCTTCTCGAGGTGGTCGATGTAGTTCACACCTTGTAAATCCCAGAAAACGGTGGCCATCACCTTTCCGGGCGATAGGACCAGAGATTAGTCTAATCTCTGATAGGACAGTCTTCGCCTTCTTTGGAACACGTTCGCCGGGTAAAGTCCACTGTTTCGACTGTTCCTTGGTCTCTGGTGAGTTCTAGGGGGTCCATGTTTCGTCGACGGTCACGAAACGACGCAGGAACTACTTCGGACTGAGCTTAAACAGCGTCAAACACTGCTCTGAAGTAGTCTCACGGTTCCGCTTGTTGTCCGCAGTGAGCAAACGCAGCACCCATCTCGCAGACAGCTTTTTCATGCCCAAAATTTTATGCAGGATATGGCCCACTCTGTCTTTTGAGATACCTACTGTTTCAGCTATCTCGCGCACCTTCAATCGGCGGTCTGCCAATACGAGATCGCGGATTTTTGAAATGCTATCCTCCGTGGTAGCCCTCTTTGAGACACCTGGGCGTGGCTCATCAAAAACCGAGGCGCGACCGCGTTGAAACTCATTTAACCAATTTTTGACAGTCGCCATCGAAGGAGAAGAGTCACCGTACACCGCATCCAAGCGCTCTTTGATTTCACTTTGTGATTTTCCTTCCAGAAACAAGAATCGAATCACCGATCGATATTGCTCCATTTTTCTGAAATCCGCAGACACGCCTGCTTCCACACGTCGTCCATACCAACTACCAAACCAAACTACCATTCTGGTTCGGCTGAAATTTTGACAGTAAAAAGTAAATTTAAATATTAGAGAAAATCTTACCAAATTATTATCTTATTAGAGAAGATTTCTTATTCCTATGATTTATTATTAAGGTATGAAAAAAGAGAACTCGTATATTTTGTCATAAATCTAATAAATTTTTCAATTTACATATATGAATCTTAATACCAAGATATTATTTTTTTTTGCGATTAAGTAGATAAAAAGTATTCCTGCATTTTATTAATACATTTTAATTGTTTATTTATCGAACGTAAATCTCTTCCGTATATACAGGGTGTTTGGTTTGAGAGCCAAAACTCGATTGCTAAAGAGTTATGGGCAATATTAATTTGAAGAGAGCAAGGAGAGTAAAGTACGCTGTGCAGGATTTATTACTGACACAAGTATAAAGTTTATGTTCAAATTAGTATGTATGGATACAGCTGCAATCGGAATATTTTGTATTCGCTCCTTTGGCTTGTGGTTTATTTGAGTAAACTAGACTTTTCATATATTCCCAAAGGTAATAGTCATGATGTGGATGTGTGTGTTTAACACACATGTTAATTAGATTCTGAAGTGGAACATCGTCCATAAATTCTGGCAAATCGGTCTTGTAAAAATACTCCGATGTGAAATGTTCTTGAAATACAAATGGTCCAATCAAAAGATTACTGGATCATTCGTATTTTATACGAATTAAAATGCTTTCAAGTAGGGTGTAAACTTTAAACAGATTGTATGTGATAAGGATGTAAATCAAAATTGTAGAAGGTTCTCCACACTATCAAGTCACGGGACACTTTGTATATTGACTTTTCCTATATCCCTACCTTAGAAGGGCATAAGATTTTCTTTCGAAATCGCACTTTTCACTTTTATTAAATAATACAAATGTTTTAAACCTGACATGAAAGAGGAATATATGTAAAACGATTGCTTTAAATAAATTTAATTACTTTCCCTGGTTTAGTTTATGAAAAATGCCAAATTCCTTCGAATAATTAATGGAAGTGGATTACTCGTAGTAAAATACATAAACTACGTTAATCGTTAGTCCCTCACCATCGTGTTTAACACTTTTAAGACACTGTTTCTTCAAATTCGGTTTGATTTTGAGACGGCTGAATTCAATTTTTGTGTATCATTTAAGAACTTCTACTGCATTATCTATTTAATTCTCTTTTCGTATTTTTTAACTGAGTTATCAACATATACTTTATTACTTTCGCTTATAGCCTTGACTAAAACGCATTTTGTGACGGTGTTTACATCTTTATTTCCCGAATCTTTATTATTCATCAATGTTTTGGTATTTATATTTCTCTTATCAAGTTTTAATATTGTTTAATTCTTTTGCAGTCAGTAACAGTAGTGTATTGCTTTATTACTCTTGAACTAGCAGTTTTATGATAAATTATAAGTGCAGGAATGGGAAGTTTTCCACTAATTTAGCACATATCGTAAAGGATTAGGATTAGGAGCTGATAAGGTCGCGAATATAATGTTATATGCTAGAAAACTGTATTTTTTGCGGACAGTTTTAAAAAGATGTGTCAAAAATTGGATAACAGATAATATTTATGGAAGTACTTATGCACTTATGTATTATTTGCAACTGTATTTCTTTTAAATCATACTCCGATTTTCGAAATATTTGTTGTTTGTTTGTTTACGTATTTGTTTCACACTGTTCATTGTAAAACCCCATTTTTATTTAAAAATCCAACTTGATGGTACAATTTGTATGTATTCGTTACTGTTTAAACTGGAATTATTACCAATATTTACATACAGTTGAAGACAATTAACTTTTGTCACAATCAGATAAATTTTTTCTTGGATCTTACACGTTGGATAAAGCGTGTTCTTTATAATTAACTTATATATAAACAACAACCTAGTGGTTGAAGCATCTCCGGTGTCTCTTTGTTTCTTCTCAATCTTTGCTTGTATGCAATTTTTTGGGCGTTTTTCCTCATATAGAATAAAACAGTTCTAGGTTCCACTGTTTCCTTGTGAAGATAAAGCCAGCTCTTTATTAGCCCCATATTTAACGTCCCTGAGAATGATTAGTTTATTCACTCGAAACGCGTAGTGTATTTGAACATCTAATAAATTAATTGTGGCGAAGACTGTGTGTTTGCTCAACTCTAATTAAGTGACTTCACTGTGAGACTATGGACTTTTATTTTTATTTATAAATGTTTTCTTTTCATTGCAGCAAGTGTGATATGTTATCATGGTACTTGGTCGTACTACCGAACTGGAAATGGTACATTTATCTTCAGCAATGTCCCAACCGATCTATGCACACATTACATTTACTCCTTCATGGGCTTAGACTCATCAACATCTGCAGTCGTTTCTTTGGATAGCTGGCTGGATATTAATTTAGGTTTATATTTAATATTTAACAAACTTACTTTTGGTTTAACTGCACATTTTAACAATACATGCACGCAACCCTGTATTTTTTATAATTCGTTATTTGTTTTTAGGTGGATTAACAGCAGCAGCTAATCTGAAAGTAACAAACCCTGATCTTAAGGTTCTTTTGGCTGTTGGGGGATGGAATGAAGGTGTGTTTTTCAGCCAGAAAATTTCATTGGCAAAGTTTAAACCTTTTGTTTGTTTAATTATTTGTGTGTTCCATTGCAGGATCGGCCAAATATTCAGTAATGGCAGCTGATGCGACTAAAAGAGCCACATTTATCGCTTCTGCTTTGAGCTGGGTGCAAACTTACGGTTTGGACGGGTTTGATCTGGACTGGGAATACCCTGCTAGAAGAGACAGCACCAACTCAGCTGATAAGGTAACATGAAAATTAGTCCGCTTTAGTTTGAAAGTGCACTGTTAATAATTTTTAGGAAAACTTTGCTTTACTTGTGCAAGAATTCTATGAAGTATTTAACCCACTTGGCTTACTTGTAACCGCAGCAGTGAGCGTTACTCCCAGCTCCGTTGATATTTCATACAATGTTCCTGTATTATCGCAGTGAGTGCTTTGGTTGTTTCTTTAATAGTGATAGATAAGTTTCTTCATATCATCGGCCTTCAATCTTCAAATTCCCTTAAGAAGCAGCCAAAAAACGAAATATTTTTCAGATATCTCGATTTTATCAACTTGATGCTCTACGACTTCCATGGGTCTTGGGATACGGAGGCTTACCACAACGCAGCTTTATACAGTACTTCAAAACTTATTGGTACTGAATATGCAGACTACAGTGTCGTAAGTACTTGTAAATGCCAACCAATATTCCATCGCGAATAAAATGTCTGGCAATGCTTTGTTAGAATGCTTCTGTCTACGGTTGGATTGAACGGGGCGCTTCTCCATCAAAACTGGCTCTTGGTGTGCCATTCTATGGAAGAACCATGATTCTTTCCAGTTCCAGTAATACTGCACCAGGATCAGCTTCCACATCCACAGGAGGCTCTGCTGGTCCCTACACAGCCACTGCAGGTTTTCTTGGATACAATGAGGCAAGTAAAGTGATTTCAGGATATTTTTTAACAGAAGTTAACATGCAATTGTCAGTGCATATATGTATTTTTTTAACATTTAGTTTTCTCACAAAATGACGGATATAATTTTTCTTTTACGAAAAATATGCAAACTTTACTATGTGTAGCTAAGCGTATGCAATGTGAACATAATGGAAATGCCGTTATTCCATTTAATTTAATAGGGCGAGCGAAGGAGATGAATTTGTAAGATAGTTTGTCGAATTTACTGCTTTGGCCATAAATATGAATGGAAATTTCGCTTCCACTTATAAACACCCCCATTTCATCAATAAGTGATCGATTTTCACGCCCTTTAAGTTTATTTTATATGCATGGGGTAGATAAGAAGCTTTGAATGCCACACTTCCTTAAATATGCAATAAATTCGGTTATTTGGTTTTATGGTTTTGCATTACTGCTTTGTCAATTGCGGTTTTTATTCCGGGCAATCAATTTACTTTTTCTTCTCTGCATTTATCAACATTTACATGTTTTCTTTCATCATTTCTCACTCGCATTTTCCAATTCGTTCCAATAAACGTTGTTGATCGAAAAAAGTTAAAAAAAAAAACGTAGAAACAATATCAGTGTCTAAATTAAAATAACAAATAAATAAAGCATTTTAAGCGACGTTACTAAAATCCGCAAATGGTCATTTGTATCACGTTCACTTTGTATGAATATTAACTTTTTTAATAAATATATTTTTTTAAATGTTCTATTAAGAGTCACACTTTTGCTTAATTCATATATTTTATATTCTTAATTCACTTTATATACACAGGAATAATAGGAGTAGTTATTCCTTATATCATATCAGAATAAAAATTTTATTATTCAACCAAGTCTTCCATTTTTTACACACTATCGATGTTTAAGAGCTAAAGGAACGAAAGCTTAAAGAGATTCTGTGCAGCAAAATATACGAAAAGTTTAGATAAACTTGATTCGGTAAGTGTTCCGCCTGCGAGATACAGCGAGTTCGGTTTACACAAAATAATTCATTCAATCTAATTCGTAATGATAAAATTTTCAAAATTATTTTTTTTTGAGCTCTGAATGACCTTTTTACCCTTTATTAAAACATGCATGCATGTAGAGAGTAGCAGAAGTCGGGAATTTTGTTACAAGCAGAAGTCACCCTGCAGTTTTAAAATTTTTTTTTTGTTATATAGTTTTTTTGTTATATGTTGTATAGTCATATAAATCCACTATTTTGGAATCAACCATTTTCCACCTTCCAAATTTTTCTGATCCCGCTACGTTTTCGGGAAAACGTGTCAGAATTCGCAAGTCACTGAACTCCAAAAGGAAATTTATTATTTTTCCTTAGAAATTTCCCCTAAAATTTACCCCATTTTGTTAATTTATGGAATATAGAAAAAAGTGAAATGTATGAGCCCATTATATAAACTTTTTCCATATTTTGCTGAGTGAATGAGACCCCAAAGATATCGCTTTTTTAACTTAAACCTTGAAACACTTTTACTCGTAAACAATTTGAGTTTTGAATGCTTCAATGCTTCACATTTTGCATATTGGTGTAAATATACTAACTCCTCCTAACGGAAGTAGTAAGAGTAAATCCTCTTCAGATAAGAAGATTATTAGACTCAAAATATAAAATATAATTTAGCTCTCCAAAAGATTTAATCATGTATGGCTTGAAAAGATAAGTAAATAATTTTTCAGACGTATTTAGATTGTTTCCTGTATACTGCGATTTCAATACAAGTACAGCAAAAGTATATTAAAAACCAAATTACAACAAAGATAAAATAATGAATTCTATACAAGATTTTAAACGTAAAATAAAAAAAAAACAGACAGATTCGAAAGTATTTTAATTAAAGCAAATAGATTGTTATTTTGTTAAAACTTGCAAACAAATGTGGAGCAACTAGACCTACTGTTTGATGTTTAAAATAGCCCACACAAAAATATATTCTAGATCTTCCATCCATTTTACAAGAACATTTTGATATAATTTTTAATGAGAAGTTGTAATAATCATATAATAATCCTGAAAGCTCCTTATTTTTTTTAAATAAAATCAATAATTCTCTCGTCAATCATACTTATTTTTTTTAAACTCAAGCCGTATTCTATTTCTTCTAAAAAAAAGGTGGGATATCAGTATGGTCGATTTAATTTGGAACCTGAAAATTAGACAATGCTCTCAGGCATCTCGTTTACCATATTCATCAGTACTCCCCTTAAGTGTTTATATAAATTCAACTGGAGCAAATAATGCTTATTTTGCTACTTGCGTTATCAACTTTTGCTCTCCAAACTGTGGATTGCGTGGAATTGCGTCGATCAAACTGTTCTTAATTTTATTTCCTCAGATTATCGAGAAATTCAATGCTGGAGGATGGACCACAGCTTGGGACGATGAGCAGCAAGTGCCATATGCTTATTCTGGTACGACTTGGTTAAGTTATGATAATGAAGAATCGATTGCTCTCAAGGTGGGACACATCCGGACATGCGAAGAAAGGGGTTAATTGAAAAATGTGTTTCAGGTGGAATATGCTAAATCTCTTGGACTGGGAGCCATTATGATATGGTCTATTGAAACTGAAGACTTTCTTGGATTGAGTGGTACCGAATATGCATTATTAACTGCCATTCAGAATGCTCTGGTAGGATATAATTTTGCGATATTGAATTCTTTGTAAACCTAACATACGTTTAAAAACCTTGTTAGGGCTCGGACAATTCTTCATCCACCACCACAACTACTAGCACCTCAACTACAACCACAACTGCTGCAACAACTTCCACTACATCTTCAACTACCGCCACCACAGCTGCAACCACTTCAACAGCTGCAGCTTCAACAGAAACAACTGCAAGTACCACAACCACGTCCACATCAACATCTTCATCCAATCTTGGATCATCATCCAGCTCAACATCGATCGCAGACGTCGATTCCTGTACCAGTACTGGTTACTTTGGAAGCAGCGCGAATTCCAGCATTTACTTCTATTGCCAATTGGTTAATGGAGCTTATGTGGGCGTCACATTGAGTTGCGTTACTGGTTTGGTTTACGATTCCGACTTGGGAGTTTGCGTTTACTCTTAGAAATCTTTAGATGTGTTATAAGATGATTGCCATTACTACTCGGGGATTAGAGTACAAATGTGTTTTACTTTAAATCAATTTAAGGGAATGTTGTTTCTATTAAGGTGCTTCTAAGTGGATAATAAATGCTTTGCAGGAAGAGACTATGACTTTAGATATTTATGTACTACCAACATGAAATATAACAAAACCAAATATATATCCAGATAGTAAAATGTGTTAAATCAGTATGTATGGTATACAACAGTTTTTAAATTGGGCAGCAAAACGAAGTTGTGACATAAAACAGTCGAGGATCTTTTTTGTGGTAGAACTAAGGTGAGAAAAAAATCGAAGAGAAAAAAACAAACACAGAAAAGCAAATCATGCAGCAGTAGGAGTATTATCCGTTTAAAATGCAAGAAAAGGTGGTAGAGGGTGCCATAAGTTGCAAACAATAAAAATACGCAAACAAATATTGAAAGTAAGTTGAATACAAATTGGAAATTAATATAGATATATAATATAGTTTAACATAGACTTACAACATACGCAACCTATCTCCAATACACCTCCAATAGAGAAAAACTTAAACCTAACAAAGACTGACATAGACAAAGTGAAACAACATATACATGACTACTTTCAATCACAAGCACAGCACATTTCAATAGAAATCATACAACAACAACTTACACTAGCCATACAAAAATTTAGCCCGGAAATAAAAATGCTTTCTACCGACATACACTGCCCAAATACATACTGAGACTAATAGAACATAAGAGAGAACTGTACAGACTATATACAAACACTCAAAATAACGACCCAGAAAAGACACTGAAACAACTTAACAGAAACATTAAAACTTTGATTGGACAATACCGACAAGACAAATGGCTAGAAACATGTAAAGAAATACAGAAGGACAAAGGCAAAACATACTGGCGAAAAATTAAGAAACTGGCACTACTGACACAATTGACGAAAACGGAATAGAACGTTACACAGACAAAGAGAAAGCGAACGCATTCGCCAGACACTATCAAAGGGCCTTCAGCATATCGACAAACCTTAACTTCGACAATGACAACTGGAACTTGATCAACGACTGGTACTTGAACTATTTTAACAGCTCACCAAACTACACCTACAAACTGATCACAGACACAGAGTACGATGAAGCCCTAGCGCACATCAAAAACACTGCACCGGGGAAAGATAAAATTAAGGCAAAACTCTTGAAAAGCCTAACTCAAGAAACACACAAACTGATCCTAACTGAATTGAACAACTGCATCAAAAATGGCAGAATCCCAGAAACATGGAAAAACGGCTTAATAATCCCTATACCCAAAAATGGACTGGACAATACACAACCGAGCAATTACAGACCAATTACATTGCTCCCAGTACTAAGCAAAATTTTTGAATACATAATAAAGCAGCAGCTTGAAAAAGTGATTGGAAAATATATACCTACCTACCAATTTGGTTTCAAACAACATCACTCGACTGTTCATCAGCTCTTTATTTTGGCCAATAATATACAAACTACCCACCTAACTGCCAGAAAGACAGCTTGCCTGTTTATGGACATTAACAAGGCTTTTGATAGTGTCTGGCATAGAGGCTTATTATAGAAACTATACAAACTACACACACCAACATATCTACTACACACCATAAAGAACTTACTAGAAAACAGACAACTACAAGTACGAATTGACAAAACACTGTCATTTTCTTTTTCCCCTGAACAAGTGCTCCCTCAAGGATCCCCGCTCTCACCGTTTCTCTACAATATATTGTAGTGTATGACCATGACATATTGTAGTGTATGACCATGACATATACAATTACAACTTACCAGACAAAAATCAAATCGACAGATCGGCATACATATTACAATACCCAGACGACACGGCACTTATTGTACATGACAAAACTACTGAGAGAGCAGCTCAAAGACTCCAAACACTAACAAACAACACAATGACATGGTTTTATAAATGGAGACTAACACCAAACGCGTCAAAAAACCAACTTCTGCTCACAAACCACAGACTCAACGCTGACTCCCCTACAATAACTGCAGACGGCCAAACGACACAACCAAAAAACGACGTAAAATACCTTGGAATCACAATTGACCACAAACTTAAATTTACTAAACACATACGAAACATCAGGACAGAAACAATAAAGAGAACAAAACACTTCCGATCACTAACCTACAAAGACAGAGGAATTAGCACAAACACCGCCACCAAAATATATAAAGCTATTTGTAGACCCTTGCTAGACTTTGGACATATACTCATGACCAACGGAACAGAAAGGACAAAACGTTACATACAAACAACAGAACAAATTGCACTAAGACTAATAACACGAATAAGACACCCCCAAAACCCACTACACAACCCCCCCACCCAACTACTATACGAACACACAAACATGACAAAGATTTCGGAAAGACTGATAAATTTACAGACGAAATGGACAAACAATCCCCACAACTGGACCATATTGAATCCCCTCTGCCTTACAAGACCAACCAGACAATCCCGTTTCCGTTTCCCTACATCAACGCTACTCGAACACTTACAAACGCAACTGACTACTGGACAATAAAATATTTTTTTCTTGTCATTAGAATTGGATAGTTTATTTAATAAGATTATTAACGTAGAATAAGAGAATTTTCATCTTTGTTTTTTATTTAGATTAAGACTACATGTATTAAACAAGGGCAGAAAGACCGATAGGTCGATAGCCTTTTTTTTAGAAATAAAGATGTTTACTACTACTGGAAATTAATATTATGCATAGAAATGCTAGACTTGGAGCAAAAATACCGAAACCACATCCTCAAATTTGAATGAAGATCAAATTAAAAAGGAAAGACATAGTCTTCCTTATTTTCATGTTCTAACTGTATATAAATGGAAAGTGAATTAAATATTTTTCCAATGTCAATATTGTGTTTTAGAACTTGTACTTTGTTTCTTTCAAAGTTTCTGTTTTAATCAATCTTCTACCTAGCCTTTAATGCTACGAAACAATTTTCATTCCAATTTTAATAAAAAATGGCTCTAGAGTTTCTGAACAATCGGATAGCTGGAAGTTTTATACAATTATCTATCAAAACACTCAACAGTTTATTTATACTACTTTGATCCTCTGTTGTTCGGCTTATCATTCTATTTGAAATAATTCTTGACCAGTAGTAAACAACTTTTGTCAGCTTGAAATAGGGAGTTTCAAGTGGGAATAACGATATCAAATGTAATACGTTGTAATAATAAATTTTAATCCTGCTTGATAAAATAGGTAATAGATGGAAAAAAATAGGTAGAAAAAATCCTACAGGAATAAATGCAAAGGAGTAAAAATTGCATGTTAATATCAGAGTAAAACATGAACGCGTATAAAAAAGGAATAATTACAAGTTACACAAGTCAAAAGATCACAACAATATATCTGAAAGTAAAAAAAGCTGGTTAAGGAGAAATATACAGTTTGCAAAGGAAACAATCTAGACGTAATGATAAAAACATAAAACTAAATTAATAAAAATTTTGTTTTGAACATACTTTTTATTACAAAACAGAACATTAGAGGAGAAAAACTATATTAGTTTTTAGATATTAAGTGGTCTTGAAGGCGACCTAAATAATTTGGAATAGGTAGGTTGGAATATATTAAGGATAATAGAGCGTTATAAGAAGATAGTGAAATAACATTAAGTATCTTAATATACATATTTTATTGCACATTACATGGGTAATAAATAAATGATAAATTTAAATTAAAATCAATAAATAATAACAATTAAAACTACTAATTTAGACATAAATAACACATATGTGGATTGGTAGAATTCGTGTATAATTGAAGTGTGTGCCTATCCGTTTAATGGAATGTGGTATGAAACCAGAATCTCCATAATATTAGGTGATTATTAAATATATTTTAACAAGACCACGACTAACTTGAGAAAATGAAATCAAGATAAATAATCAGTTGGCACCTCAAAAATTCCGCCACAAATTTGAACAAAAATCAATTGCCAGAGATAAAACAAATTTAAGATCAAGTACTCTACACTCCAAAACAAACCAGATCTTTCCATAAGAGGTACTAAAACTTTCAATGAAGCGCAGTGTAAATCGAACCAAATAGTAAACAATTAAGCGGACATTGATAATAATAAAACGTGAAAAAATAGCAGTAAATAGGAAACCAAACAAAATGGTTAAAAATTTATTTTGAGAAAATAATTTCCTACAATCTATATGCACTGAAAATGCATAAACTCCATCCATACAAAATGCAGATACTTCAAGAACTCTATGACGATGATTTTGATAGAAGGATAGAGTATGGGCTGGTATTCTTGGAAATGCCATTATTGGTCTTTTATTTATGGAAGGAAGGAATCATGACAGATGATCTGTACGTTAAAATACTTGAAGATACTGTTGATCCTCTTATCGCATGAGCTAGAAACTCAAATTACTGCAGAAGGTAATTCATTTTTACAGGAGGATTGGTTAATATTCCAGCAGGACGGTGCTCCACCTCATTACTTTCTTCCGGTTGATAGTGGTTAAGCGAGAGAATCCCGAAAAGGTGGTTTGGCATAAGGGCCCAATTGAATGGCCTACAATATCACCAGATTTAACACCATTAGACTTCTTTTTTTGGGGACATCTAAAGTCCATTGTTTATAAGACACACCTGCTGATATTGATGATCTTCAAAGGCGAATTGCATCAGAATGCCGGTCAATTCCCGGTGAAGTTTTCCGAAATGTCAGGGAGTAGTTCTAAAACAGACTTTATTTTTGTTTTCAGGAAAATGGACAATATTTTGATCAACTGATATGATTAAAATAATCAATAAATGAGATATCAATTTTTTAAACTAGATTTTCTTTCTGTTATTCAACGATTTTAACGGTGTCACCTACTCTTCTAATCATTTGTACTGCAAGGAGAGCCAAGGCGATAATTTTTGTGTAAACACTAACCTGGAAACCAACATCGCAATGCGGATAAGTTTATTTGTCTCTGCAATTTTGAAACGCGAATAGTCGGAAAGCTCTGGACAACAATCAATACAGTAGGATACCACTGAAAAGAGAATTGAAGGCCCTTTAAAACGATAGGTCGCCGAACTTTCTCCGAAACGCCATGTCTCTTGGAAAATATTCGCCTTGAGTAATAAAACTAATTCTTAAGTATTTCCTCTTAATAATCAATCGGAATACAATCTAAGTTTTAAATCTCAGAGGCTGGTATGTTTAGACGGAAAAACCCCAATTGAATTCAGGAAAAATAATCTCGAAACTTTAAAATGCCAATGCCACTACGCGACGTTTTACTCATATTAAATTTCCTCGTGCATATTTGATCATCGGTTTACAGAATCAGAGTTTTATCTTATTGTTTCTAGATGCTTCTGAGAGGTTTGGCTGAATGTGAAATCCTCAAGTGGCGATCAATTACATAGACAATCAGACAGACGATTTAATGCGATTTATCATCCATTCTGTGAAATATTACGCCATACAAAAGGGAAATTGACACTCAGTTGCTGTTGTGAAAAAATGAATCAGTATTTTAATGAATGGCAAATAATACTTTATTCTTCCAAGAATTACATTTTGATATTTGGATTTCAATATTTATTTATGTCTGAATGTTCGAGACTTTTTTTTATCAGTATCAGAAAACGTATTTTATCAGTCATCTCAGGATGAAAATGGAAAAATTTATCAGCAAACTGTCTGACTTGAATGAACAACATTTAATACATTCGCACAAACTTACACTTTTCAACTGCAATAGCTCAAATTTAAAAGTTGAAAATAAACTCAATCTATGCTGGAAACTTTATTCCCTAGAACTTTTAAAGTTTACTTGTAAAACTGACATTGAAGTTCTGTCGAAGTATTTCCAACGAACAGTTCTTTCACGACCCGTAAAAATAGATTTGAAGTAACGTATGTTTTGTAATAAATTGTACAAATTGACCTTTAATTTAAAATGCTGATAAAAACCTACAACTAGACGAACGGATTTTTCAAAAGAGTTTGATTGAAATCGCGCAAAAAAGTTCGTATGAATGAAAACGTTTTGGTTACATGTGATCACTACAAGCGAGCGGTAAAACGTATAAAAGCACTTCTGCAGCCTAATAGGAAATTTTCATATTTCGTAGTGCAGTGCTTCTGCGAACCATTTTAGTTATAATAGAATTATTAGGAAATGTTATATGTGATTTTGGATAAATTATTACATTTCAAATTTGATATAGTGAGCATCCCACCCTATTAAAAAGAACGTTATCTCAATACGTTTTGCTATAAATTCCTTAAATTAGTCTTTTGCTCACTTGTTTAGTGAATTACTTCTGTCGACTTGAGCCTGAGTACGCAACATTTGCAATTATTTTAGGCTTAACCAAGAATCTTGTGTTGTCTTCTAATTTGGATTTTATTGATTACAAGAGAGTTTCAAATAATTTTTTTAAATCAGAATCAAATGTAACTCTACTACTAATGTCCTTGAAACGCATCAGTTCAAACACAAGTATATTTTAATAAAAAACTAAACAAAGGTTCTTATCGTGAATTTGATTGAAACTGAAAAAAAGCTCTTGAAAATTGTATTGAACTTTAGATGCTACGTACAGATGAAATACCAGACACTTATACAAGTTTTTATGTTCACTTCCCTATCGTGAATTTTATTATTAGATTTATCAAATACCAGCTCCATAAATTCAATTATTCAAAAGTGTAGACAATATTATAAGATAAAATAACACTTTGATGTATTTATTTCAAATTGTAAGTTTTTAATTCTTATTGTTAATGTTTTTTTTCACATTTCTGCTACGAAATTGACTGCTACAAATTATCACATGTTTGAGTATTTTCATCACTTGCATAAATAAAAATATCCAGCAAAAATGTCCAGCAGAAACTACCGCAAACATTGTAAGAAGGGTTTCACCATGTTAATAATGTTCATAAAAAACGACATAAAACGAAGAAGGAATACGCCATTAAAACTACTAAAAGTCATTAGAAACTGAAATATAAACAGAGCAAAAAAGACAAGTGAAAAACGCTACTGCATATAGAAATTGGTAGCAAAATATAAAAAAATAAATATTTACCTTAAGAACGCATTTGACTAGGACTTGACACTTTATTTGTATTTTGGCTTTCTTTGCCTATTTTTAAAATCATGTAGTGCATTTATTGCATTTTCTCACTTTTGCATATTTAGTTAATTGATTTTTGCAGCTCGGTTATCTTTTCATAATTCTACTGCGAAACTGAGAAAGCAAATGACAACATTTATTCGTATTTTTATCATTTAGACTAAATGAAGAAGCGAAAATGTCCAGCAGTATTTTACGAAAACTACTGAGAACACTGTAGGAACGCTTCCAGCATGATCAGAGTTTAAAAAGCGACGCAAAACGAAAAAAAGTATTGAAATCTTAAATATCAACATAAATGGACAACGGTTGTAACGACAAAATGAGCAAATATAGGGAATAAACTCTCAAAGACTTCTCTAAAAAATATATAAAGGTATCGCAGCTGTCAACGAATATTATCATCCACTATATCATGAGATCAGTCTGAGAGAGGCACTAAGCGGAATATAGCAGATAAAGCAATTGCATCTACAAACTAATGACACAAACAGTTCAATACATTTGTTTGAATCTTATTAATCCAACAGAAAAAAGGATATTAGAAGCAAATGTGTTTTTTGCTCAATTATTTTCATTCTATCAAATACATAAATATAATACTAAATTAATTTAAATCGAAGTAAACTTAGTCAAACAGTAATTTGACGGTAAAAACCCATCAAGCCTAAAAATTTTTAAATAATAAAGTAGTTAAAGTTAAATATTTTGCATGTATTTGCCTATTTTGGTAATTAATTTAGTGCACTTACTGCATTTTCTTACTTCTGCTTCGAAATTGAGGAAAGACGCAATTTGCAACCGTATGACACCATATTTGAGTTGTATAAAAGCTTCGACAGTGATAGGAAGAATGCAATTTTACTAAATATAATTTGTTTTTGTAGTGCCCATAATTATATTCGAGAAATAAAATATAAAGTCCCCATGAAAGTAAAATAATTAATTTGTGAATACAACAATGACTCATCTGTGAGCCGCAAATAATGATATCATTATTTCGTTTCCAGGTCTCTCGGATATTTAAATATTCACTTAAAATGTCGAATTTTGCATTAATAAAGCATTTGAATGTCTCTCACTTGACTAATCTGAAACCACTTCATATTTCAATATTTCAACGGAATTTTTGTAAACTCCATATTTTAATTACACTGGATTATACAGGGTGAGTCAATTAGGCAACTTAAATTTTACGGTTGATTCTGCTACCAAAAATTTTTAAAAGAAATGTATTGAAATCCTCCAAATAAGCTGAAGTATGCAGAAAAAGGTATGATCTTTTGAGAATCATTGATAGAAAACAGAAATAAAATAAAATCAAATTCGCGGGTTGCAACTACAAATCTAAAATTGCAACTAAACTGCGTGTTATACCAGAAACGTGTAAGAGTAACAACACCATGTGAACTGTAATACAGAAGATTATTCTGGAAACAATGGAAACAACTATTGGAAAGCGCGAAACAGCAAAGAAAAATAACTGGTACGATACGGACTGTGAGAACGTACAGAACCAAAGACACTGCGCTAGGGTTCAAATGTTACAGGACCCTTCACAGGACAACATAGATAACTTTAATAATGCAAGACGTAGAGGAAGAAAACTCATTAGGGAAAAAAGAGAGAACATTAGAAGAAACAAATACAAGACATCGAAGATAGTGGAAGACATAACAACAGCAGGGCCTTCTTTAAAGAAACATCTCGAATTAAAATGGGCTTTACACCGCAAGCAAGTAATATGATACGGAAAGATAATGATGAACTCATCACCGGCTATTTTATTACAGAGGTATTAAAAACGTGGAAAGAACATTTTCGGAAACCCCTCAATGTGACAAAGGACGACAAATATACCGGTGTATTTAACCGCCGAAATAGAAACCGAGAAACTAACACTAGAAGAAGTGACGAAAGCCATACGACTCCTTAAAAACAACAAAATGAAAGGAAATTATACTATCCCCTCTGAATGTCTGAAAATGGGAGGTTCAGTACTCTATCAAAAGATGCATGAGTTAATCGTACTAATATGGGAGAGCGAAACATTACCGGAAAGCTGGAAACAGACGCTCTGTTTATATTATACCCCTACATAAAAAAGGAATTTTTGGATTAAAATAAAAAAGGAAGCTATCAAGTATGCAAAAACTGGTGTATCTCTCATCAACACTGCATATAAAGTGCTTGCAAACGTGATCTAGGTATGCATTCTTGCATGCAGATGATATAGATCTTGTCAGTAAAACAACCATTGAAATCAAAGAGTTGTTTGGAAAAATAGAAAAGGAGGCAGGCACAGTAGGATTACGAATTAATGCAGACGAACATGTTTAATTCCCGGAGACAGGGAAGAGATCGACTAGGGCAAAATGTAACCATAGACACCTACAATTTTGAACGGGTCTCAGAATTCAAATATCTCGGCGTAGTCATCACAGCAACAACAACATCATTCAACAACATGAATAAAGAAATGAAGGCTCGCATACAGAGCGGTAATAGATGGTATTATGCACTAAGAGAACTATTCCAATCGAGAATAATGTCGCGATCTTCAAAACTAAAATTGTACCATGTTACTATAGGGCCGGTAGTCATGTACGGATGTGAAGCGTGGACCCTAACCAAAGCAAACGAAAACGGCCTGCGAAGATTCGAGCGAAAAATACTTAGAAAAATATATGGACCAACCCAGGATCCTAGTTTAGGGCAATATCGAATAAGAACAAATGGGGAATTAGGACAATTGTACCAGGGAGATATTGTGAGAGAAGCAATGTCACAAAGACTGAGATGGGCAGGACACATATACAGAGCACCGGATGACAGAATGCTGAAAATTGCGTGTCAGGAAGCACCGACGACCACCAGGAAAACCTAAAATGAGATCGAAGGACAATGTTCTATGGGATATGTGAAAGATGGTCATTGAAAATGAACAGGAAACAATGTTAGATAGGAGTTGATGGAGGCAAATTGTGCTTGCAGCCAAGACCCACATAGGGTTGTAGTGCTACTTGAAGAAGAAGAAGAAATTTGCAGGTTTCCCCTGGAATTATTGGATGAAACTAAATTTAATGTTTACACACATGGAATTGTTTTATATCTCCTATCTGTGGAAACATATTAAATTGGTTTTAACTGCAGCCTCGTTTTTAATTTCTTAGACGTATTTTAATTATAATAACTTAAATGTTTTGCACTTTGAAATTATGGAAACTGATTTCTTCAGAGATGTTTATGATGACTATGAAATTCATGTCTGAAGTCGTAAGTTCAATGAGCGACTAGAAAAAAAATTCACCTTATCAAAACAATCAATAAAATAATGCACATTTTCCTAAGATGCCAATGACATCACTTAGAACACTCCAAACCTTTTTAAAAGACATCAATCATTTTTTGCGAAAGCGTGTTTGTCACTCTAATTTATCCGATTAGATATTAGATAGAGGTCAAGTGTTTTTGAGAGAATTCTATAAAATCACGTAGCTTCGAATTGAACAGTTTTAAGTAGTGAATCAAAACGGTTGTGCCAAAATGAAACTGACTATCGCTATTTCCGTGCTTTGTGCTGCTTCCTTAGCTGTGGAAGCTGCAAGTTTACAAGCATCGAATGGTAAGCCACATGAATGCCCGAAAACAACACTTTATTTAGTTACTTTCAATGTTCAGTTTCTGATTTTTTAAAATACATTACGCACTGAACACTTTAGATATATTGAACCATCACCATCAGATGACGTTAAACACAGTTAATTGCTTAAAGCTAGCTACTTCAAAATAGCTTGAAAACGCATTAAATGAAACATTTTTATGCAATATTGCTCTCTCGTGCACTGGAAATAAGTTACTTGAGTTTTAGCGCTGGTCAGTTAATTAAATTTGACTTCAGCGCGGGCGTCTGGTCTGGAAACAGCAGAAGCACAAATGAGAATAAAAGGAAATTATGTATTATCCTGGACATGCGGTTTTGCAAGCTTGGTCATGAGTCTAGTTTTATTTTTATTTCAATTAGTTTGTTGTTAATGAAATTTCATATTGTATTACTTTGTTATATTCTCCGTTTACTTCCCGCCTCAAGATCTACGACGATTTAACAACCGAATTAAAACACACTTTTGCATGGAAACTGAATACTTATCATATTTAGAATAAAGAAAAACTCAAATTATTTTCCCCTGCATTTAAACTGAAACATTTTTCTTCTGTTTTTTAGAAAAAAATATTTATTGCTACTTTGAAAGTTGGACAGTGTACAGGCCGGGAAATGGAAAATTCGATGTTGAAAACATCGATACCAGCATTTGTACTCACATCGCATTTACCTTTTTGGGAGTGGAAGAGGACGGTAGCCTTAACATCTTGGATCCTTGGGAATCTGACCCAGATGGCCTTAGTAAGCACCAGAAAATCAATTACTAGTTTGCCAATAGTTACAACCACTTACATTTTTAGATGGATTCGAACGTTTGGTAAACTTGAAATCTCAGAATTCGAAGCTGAAAGTCTTAGCGTCTTTGGGTGGATGGAATGAAGGCTCTGAGAAGTATTCTAAAGTGGTTGCAGACCCAATCAAGCGGGCTGTTCTGGTAAATGCGGTGCTTAACTTCTTGGGCAAGTACGGCTTCGATGGACTGGACTTTGACTGGGAATATCCCAGCAGAAGAGACAGTGATAATCCTGATGACAAAGTAAAAATGTTTCCTTTCCATTTGAAGAGTTGAAGATTTAAAATTAAATTTGCAGCCAAATTTCGTTTTGATGCTCCGAGAACTTAAAACTGCTTTCAAGCCTTATGGATATATATTGTCTGCTGCAGTTAACAGTGCTAAGAGGAACATTGATGTTTCGTATGATGTCCCAGCTCTTTCAGAGTAAGGAAATTTGTTTATTTTTTAATCAAGCCTTTTTAAAATTAGCAAAACGTTAGCTGATGTGACTTGATTAAAAATACATTTTCACTGAATTAAACCGTTTTCACTTCAAATTTCTAAAGCAAAAAACGTCGATTTGAAGTGAGCAATAGAAATTCCACTTGTGTCTTTTACAATAATTAAGTTAATGAAAATTTATAAAAGCAAATAAGTAAGTAATGAAATGCAGCATGAGAATGAGAACACCCAACGTTGAATGCATTATATGAATCAATTCGTTTGGTTTCTTCTGGATTTTTAACATCTATCCAGCGTTTTCTAAAATCCACATTTTCTGTCCAATTACTTTTCTTCTTAAATTATATCAGGGCTTTTTTTAGACTGTCTGTTAAAATTGAATTACTTTACTTCTAAAAAACTTCAAACGGGGCTTATGGACTTAAAGATCATATTTCGAGTTTTAAATATCAATTTACTTTTAAATAACCCAACAAACCTTCTACTAGGACTTAGTCTGGAGATGTACTTGTTTGGAATTATCTGATTCAGATAACCAGCAATGTTTCACATAGTGTTGATTTAACAGAAATTTGTTTGTTTTGGTGTTAGCTGCGTGCGTAGCTAGTGATGAGGATTTTGCATTCTTCAGTTTGATTATTCCAGAAACCCACTTTTAAATTCCACAGAACAGATAAGGGGAGCGAATTGAAAATTATGCATTAAATATTGTTCTTTAAAAACAAATGGATTCAATCAATAAATGAAAACAACACTAATGAGATTATAAAATAAATACATTTAAATATAATTGAATTAAAGAAAAGTGAAACTTTATATAATGTCATTCTTCTTCGAAAAATGACCAAAAAATAATTAAAGCAATCAATTTTCCAATAAATCGATTCCATTAGTTAGTTAGTATAAGTTATTTGTTTGCAGTATAGATTTTGAGCATCAAATATTGTCGAAATTTTAAACAAATTCGTAGTTTATTTATTGGACTTTATTCATCATTGGAGTTTTTTGAATAGTTCTCTATTATTATGTAATTTATGCTTTCCACATCTACCGCGATGTATTTATTTTGCTTTCATGCATAAAAAACAGAAATTTCAGAAATATTGAAATTATTCGGAAATTCTTTTAATTAGCTTTCGAATTAATGTCAACTAATGTTATTTTATCCTTATTATATTATAATAATAATAATTATATATAATAATATATTATTAAACATTCGAATATCCCTGAACTAGAAATAGTGTACGTGATTATAATCCTTTATTATTATTATTTGAGTTTTTCAGTTCATAATTTAAACTGAGTACTTTATGAGCATTTTAAGCACAACGGAACTGACTGTGTATGTATTACTAATAGGACTGTATTTGAAATTAATATACACGCTCACGGATATAGTAGAAAAGAATGAAATATTTTTTAAATTAATTTTATTGATTAAATATAATAAGTTCTAGGTAAAGATCAAGAATCAAGATAATAATTCTCATAAATTTTGATTGAATTAAAACAAACACTGTCTTAGTGTTCTTTAGTTAGATAATAAAAGCAGAACAGGCATGAACAGATAGACAAAAAAGTAAATTACTATTTTATTAAATGTAAATATTTTATAATTTTTTTGTTTTAGAATTCTAGACTTTATCAACGTAATGGCCTATGATTTTCACGGTGCGTTTGATGATTATGTTGGTCATCACACTCTTCTGTACTCTAGTGAAATCGATGCTTTATACAACAACTCAGACTGGAATATCGTAAGTGAACTTTTCTAAGAAGGTTTGAATTTGTTTTGTTTATTCGAGTCTTTTGCTTTCTCAGCTTCTTCATCTACTTAATGTGCTTGGTATATATTTATTATCACTATTTATTCAATTTGCCTAAGATTCCATCATTTTCTTCTCAACTAGTACATAGTACTTCACCTGCCACCATGATCGCTTATTAGTCTTGCTTAGTCTTTAATCTGTAGGATTTGCTAACTGTACTTTATTCTCATCATCGATTTTTTAAATTAAATTGCTAGGATGACGGTGTGAAATACTGGATATCATCTGGTGCCGATCCAGCCAAGATGAACTTTGGCATCGCCACATACTCCAGAACATTTACCTTGGCTGATTCTTCTAACGCATCCCTTTATGCAAATATTACTGAAGGCGGTCTGGCTGGCCCTTACACGAGAAGCTTGGGAGTTTTAGGGTACAACGAGGTAAGCTTTTTGAGACCATCAGCACATATTTCTTTAAAGCTCTGTTAATACTAATAGATTTGCGAAACATATCCAAACGCTGAAGTCATTTGGGACGATGTGCAAAAAGTACCACATTTAGTGGTTGGTGATCAATGGATCGGTTACGACAACGAAAAGTCAATTGGAATTAAGGTGGATTATGCTTTGGAGAAGAACTTGGGTGGTTTCATGGTCTGGAGTTTTGATACCGACGATTTTACTGGTAATTGCGGCGAAGGGACTTATCCTCTTATCAACAGCATTCACACCCATTTGAAAACTCGCGGTTACAATATGAAAACTAATAATTAATAGGATTAGTGGAAATGTTGATGTAATATTGTAGGCGGAATTGATCACAGTACTGTTGGTTGAATCAAGTTTATGTTTTTGTTTTATTTTGTAAGGAAACTTGCGGATTAAAAATTAATTTTTGAGAGTAAAGGATACATTTTAAAAATGCGATACGTTTTGAACTAAACAAACGACCTGATAGTGACAAGTTAGTGGATTTTCAGGGGAAAAAATGAAAAACGGTCTCAGGTAACACAGGTAAACGAATAAAAAGGTACAAGCCGAATGGAAAATGTAATTATTTAGAGGTGCACAAGACGGTTCCGCTCTAAATCTCATGCTATTGTCCAATATATCTCCCCTATAAATGTGATGGTCTTAAGTCTCTTATCTACAAGTTTTGTTTAATAGTTTTATAATAATATAATACTAAATTGTTCCGATTTATTTAGTTTTAGTTCATTCTCAAGCATTATTTTATATGCAGTTATAAACATTTAATTGAGCTAAAAGCAACATTTTATAAAATGTGTAATGTGAATAAGTACAATTTTATACGTTTCACTGAAATGTAAATGAAATAATGAAATCCAATCAAATCAGAACATGCTTTATTGCCACAGCAAATCTCAAATACATTTTTCGAATGACTCATAAGAACGGAGACAAAATACAAAGAAAAACAACAACAACACCAATATAATTAATAACATTTTAAATGCCCCCAATATCCCAGCAAGGAAGTTGGCTGCAAAAGGTGACAGAAAGTAGTCAAAAAGAGAGTGAAATATGTTAAAGCAATAAATAATATATATCACACTTAAAAGTAAGCAAGTATATATATATATATTTTATAAAACTAAACCAGATGTCTATAAAAAAACCCAATACTTCATGGAATAAGCTTTGCTTGTCTGTATTTGACCATTGACATTATGTACAGGGTATTAAGCAAAACTTATATTTCAGACTTAACTGTTTATTTTATTTTATTTTTTTCACTTTTTTTTACTTTACACCAATATCAGTGAGCCGACGCATACATGTATGAAGTAGGAAAACACATTTAGCTTTACATATCATTTCAAAAAATTAGCCGGAATCTTTGATCTATTGAAGGAAGTATTTATTTGCAAGTTATATTGCCACTTAATGTCCACTGAAAATCCAAATAGAACTAACTTTTTTCGAATCTAATCTTTACGGAAGTGCACGCAAAAGTTCTGATTTCGGAACACTTAGCTATCCTGCTTATATGGAATTAAACAGTTTTAATTATTTCCCTCTTTTCTCAATAGCTCAGTTCTGATTTACCTAGCAAATGATCCTCCGCTGTCCAATAGATGTATTCGCCAAACTATTGTTAAGAAAGCTGCAAAAAATCCTGCAAACCGATTTTCAAATAAATACTCGATAAAACGAGAAATCGACTACAAACTTATAGTAATAAAAATAAAACACGCATGGTTTCATTCATAATAAAGCCCAAAACACAAGGCAATTGTATAGACATGAGTGTTTTCCATGGAATAAAAGGAGTATCTGTATTTTATTCCATGGAAAGGCACCTGCAGGTTGCGTACATGTCTTGCGAATAATTTCATAATCCTTCTCCTACTTATCTGGGATAGTAATAACTGTAGAACTCTAATTGTTTAACTTTGCTTCTAATTTGAGTAGAAGCATATTTTGCAGTCGATGCACATTTTTCGTGATCGTACTGAAGGTTTTCCATTACTTCTTGCATTACTTCCTCGAGGATTTTCTCTACTTTTTCTGGATTGATCGGTTTATGCGAATCCATTTTATGGGTCTTTTGATATATTGCAGTCTATAATGAAACTTATCTACTCTGCCACATTTGCTGACCGATTATTTAAATTTGTCGAAACACATTTTGGATATGCAATATCAATTTTTTCCAATTTCAATTTTGCTATTTCTAAAATATCTATTAGTCCTGAACTTTTTCAGAAACTTTAGGACCCACGCCACCAATCTGCAAATTTCGTCCTTTGACCGACTTTCTATCTCTTTTAATTTATAAAATTCAACTACTACTTATGAAGAATTCACCCTATACATATACATGCGTTTATAATATTTTAAGGATTTAAACACAATTTCAATACTTACCAAAATAAATACGGATTCCAACAATACAAAATGAACATCAGTGGTTTAAAATCCTATTCTCACCTGATTGCGATTCTCCAACAGAAAATAGGTACTCATAGCTGTTTCCGAAAAAAATGCAAACACATCGCGTTTAGTAGCACTTTCAAACTTCCATTGATAATAGAAGAAGAGAAGAGAAAGACGAGACATTCTTATGGATATAGACTTTATGGGGGCACCAGATGGTACAAAATACGGGATCAAATTTCATTCAAAGAAAGTTGGCTTGTGTGTTAGCGACCTATATTATCGTCAAAGATCCATACTTGCCTTTTTATCGAATTCCTGCACAGTGTTACTTTAAATGTCGGCGATGCTTCCCAATACTATTCCAGCTTTACTACTCAGCACGCCAAATTTTGATTTTCGAGCAGCATTGGATCGAGATAAAATCCATTAAAGGTCTTTTACACAGAACGTTTTAAAACTCACAAAGGCAACAACTTAAGAAGAACCACGAGGGAAAGAAAATCGCATTTTATTTCATTTCCATGTTATCTAAGGTCGAGAAAACTGGCAAATGTATTGATGTTGATTAAATTGTAAAAATACATGTTCAGTTTATGAAAGTTGCCAGTTTATTCTTCATAGAATTGCTTGCTAAAAAAAATAATTGGAAACTTTATAATTCAATTTTCTATTTTGTTTTACTTCAGTAACACACGATAACTACGAAATGACTTTGCTTGGATTTAGTTTTCACCAATTTTCTATTTCGGATTTTCTTTATGATACTTTTAATTAAACATTAGTTTAGTTTAGTTTACTAGTATTTCTTTTGCATCTTGATTTAAATGCGCCTAATTTCTAAGCCTCGGAAACCTTTCAGTAAATTTTTCTAAGTTAAGTTTAACGTTTAAAACCTTCTGCTTAAAAAAATATATTTTACATTTTGTGGGACTTTTCTCATTGTTTTTTCTTGGTACCGTTTTTTCATTTATCACATTTGGATCTTTCACAGGGTTACTATCAAGTAGAGCTTGAAAGCAATAGTAGAACGTACACAGACAGCATTTACGGTAGGAAGTAGAGGTCAATTTCAAATGACTCGACTTCCAGTGGGCTTAAAAGTAAGTCCTGGTGCTTTTTCTAGGGCTATGACAATAGCAATGTCTGGACTTAATTATAATAATTGTGTTGTTTATCTCGATGATTTGATTGTGTTTGGGCAATATTTAATAGATCAAAATTAAAACTTGGTTAAGGATAATATAACAGCGGGTAAGAGAACTAAATTTCAAAAAAAGAACTTTTCTATTTGGGACATGTAGTTTCAGCTGAAGATGTCTTACTTGACCCTGACAAAATAAGAGAAGTTAAAAATATTTTGGCTTTATATATCTGGGTGATTCTTAGCGTTATCCACTATTGCTCTCCCTCTCCTACGATCTTGTACTTCCACTTGCCACCGCTAGACTCTCATCCTAAATAAATCTGCTGCGCCAGCATCCTACCATCTTTTTCTGGGTCTACCTATTGATCTTCTGCCATCTGGTCTCTCAAGGAATGCTGTTTTTATCAACCTGTTGTCTTCAAATCTTACTACATGTCGTGCCCATCTTATTCGCTTAGCTCTTATGTGCCTAACTATGTTTTCGCTGCCATAAATTGTGGCCAATTTAGCATTGTGACGTCTTTTCCAGACTCCTGTTGTTTCATCTCTATTGGGTCTAAATATAATTCTGAGGACTTTTCCTTCAAACGCAAGAAGCTTATTTATTTCCGGTGGTTGATTGAGGGCCCAGGTTTCGCTGCCATAAGTAAATACCGGCCGAATTATTGACCTATACAAAGTTAGTTTGGATTGTCTCTTTCCTAGCTTAGATTTCAATATTGATGTGAGATAGTATAAAGCCCTATTTCCCACCATTAATCGTGCTGAGACATCTTTTTCTACTCGATAGCCATTTGTGATCACCGCTCCCAGGTATTTAAATTAACCCACTCTTAACCAACTCGAAGTTGAACTCATTAAGTGATATATTTGGCCCAATTCGAGGCCTTGGATTGTTCGTAACTACCATTTATTTTGATTTTCTTTTTTTCACTTGTTGCTCAGATTACCTGTTTCTTCCTCCAGCTGTAAAAAAACCTCTCGGATGTCTATTGTTGAATGAGTCACTGTATCTATGTCATCAGCAAAGGACAACAGCAGTTGGCTAAAAATTTCCGGATTTTGGAGAGAATAACACTTTTATTTAAAAAAAAACGTGCGCATCAGGTTACAACGTGGGGGCTGTTCTTTCAAACATGGATGACAGACAAATAGCTTATGCAAATCGGGCACTCAATAAAGCAGAACGGTCATATTCCACTATCGAAAAAGAACTTTTAGCCTTAGTTTTTGCCATAGAACATATCTCGTGTTATCTATGCGGCAGAAAATTTATTTTCTATACGGATCACCGTCCGCTGGAGATGTCCAGAAGACTGACAACATTCCGACTGCTTCTAGAGCAATACGAATTTGAAATAAAGTATATTAAAGGCAAAAGCCTTTAATTATTTCCTCAGATGAACTTAAGAATATGTCCATAACAAACCAACGAACTAAAACTAATGAGCTACAAACAACCGGGAACCTTGATAAATCTTTAAACTACAGAGTTGATCACCCTGGAGTTCTAGAATTATTAAAACGTCCGGAAAACTCTGTTGAATTATGCTCACTTCCTTAGAAAGTTTTCAAAATAATTAAGAAAAATGATGTTGATTAAAGATGAATAAAATTATATTTAACATAACCGGAAAGTAATTTTTATTACACGGCGGCGTTAGCACAAAATTAATAAGTTTAACACTACAGTACGAGTTATCAAAATTTATCGAATGTCATTCTATGCCTAACAAAGAAGCCACTACTTTGGCATGAAGTTTTATATATATATTTGTATTTTAAGATAAGGCATACCAAAGTGTATAATCTCCGATCAAGGATCTGAATTTCTAAATGCTACTTTGTAGGAAACTTGTACATTGTTAGGTATTACTCAGCTATGTTCTACCGCATATCATAATTGAGCTCTCGAAAATTCACACAAAAACTTAAATGCATATGTGAGAATATAATCGGATAAATGTTCACATTCTTGGAGTCTCTTGGATAATAGTGTTCGCACGGAGACAAATTACTCGTTTTTAGAGTTAGTTTTTGACAGAATTTGAACTCTACGATCTAATTTGATAAAATCTGTCGAACCAATCTACAATTAACTTTGATGATTATTAAAGTCCGGATTAAAATGCACTAAAATTTTCGAAAAAAGCGATTAAAAAGCAAATTGGTTTCTCGCAAAAAAACATAATAATATGTAATAAAATGCACAACAGTCTGTCAGTGGGGCATAAAATTAAATTTTTTAAAATGTTTTAAACGGAATTCAAGGTAATGAAATTAATGAACCAAGTTTTATAAAATGCATTTATTCTAATTACTTCAAAAAATTTAAGCATGTTTCGCTTAAACTAAATTTTATTCTGAATAAAACCAAGATACAAGAAAGTGGAATTATTATTATTTCAAACAAGAAATTACTAAATATTCTATTGTAAAATTTTGCGGTCTATTACCAAGAATATTTTTGTAAGTAGACAAAGTTCTCTCCACGTCTACACCTGTTATAGGTGCATATCCAAATTTTCAAACCATTTCCGGATATATAATTGGATTTTGTACTATTTCTCCATTTAACACGAAAGAAAGATCTTTCAACTTCTGAAATCCTTTGTTTTTTTGATAAAACATCGTTTAGTTTTAGACTCCTAACTACATCACTAAATTTAACATACTCGTAGAATCGCTTAAAGATGTCAACACCAGAGAATTATACCAGATTATTCGAACGAACATTCAACGAAAAATCACACAAAACCATGTAAGAGGGGAAGATGATGCAGAGAATTGAAAGCAATATAACACAGACCGCAACGAAGCCATAGAACTAAGAACAGAACTGATCTCAGATGTTAAGCTTTTTACCAAAATCGTCGCAAATAGAATCATGAAAAAGTGCTAATATCGAAAGAACAGCAAGGATTTAGCATGGATCAAATCATTGAAAATATTTAAAAAGTGAACGCTGGGTATAGGATGGGTAATCGCACCATTAAAGTATTATGTTATGCAGACGATGCAATCCTCATAGCAGAGAATGAAGACGACCTACAACGTCTACTATACCAGAACATACAAGGTGAAAGTAACAGCACATAAATTTAACATGAAACAGAAAAAACACAATCAATGGTTAAGTCTCCTTAAAGAACCCATTAGGTGCAAACTGGCTATCGAGAACACGAATATTTAGCAGGTGAGAAGATTCAACTACCTGAGAGAGGAGGTATCAAGTGAGAGAAACCTTAGTGAACAAGCACGAACACAGGCCATAAGAGCAGCAAGAGTCAGCGGATACTTGAGGGATATAATATGGCGAAATAAAATGATGAGGACAAAGAGCAAGCTGGCGATTTACAAAACGTGCGTAAGACCTATTTTAACGTACACCAGAGGAACCAGAGCTGAGACATTAACAACGAAAAGAATAGTGAGACCGACCGAAATGAAAGAACCGTCAAGAGTGTTACCCTCAGGGATCGAATAAAAAGCCGATATATCAGAGAGGAACTGGAAATACAGAATGTGGTAAGATGAGTCAGAACACGCGGGAGGTGCTAGATAGACCATGTGGAGAGAATGTCAGATGAAAATTTGACAAAGTGGACCAAGTCGCAAAAACCAAACTCGCGAAGACCGGTAGGAAAACCACCCAAGGGATCGTATGAATGCTGGAGCTCAGCGTCACAGGAAGGGTTCCGAAGGAGGCTAAACGCAACGGCCTAAACAGGACTATGTTCTATTATACGAAGCTAAACAAGAAGACGTTATTAAATACTTTAAGTCTTTTTTAATTTCCAGCCCTTTTATGTAAGGAAATTACATTCCTTTTGACTGAATGGTAGGTCTGCATAATAATGCGCACAATTTCCCGTCTTTTGCGTACAATTAACTAAAGTACTAACCCAATGAGGTGAGTAATTGAACGCCCAACATCAATTGTGTTTTCAATCATAGTAATTGGTTTCACAGTTTATTTACAAAGTGTACTTTTATGGAGGACAAGTACAATATAGGTACTTAAATGTATGTAAGTATCATTATCGTAAGGTCAACGATTTGATGGTGCGCATAATTTCCGCACTCTCCCTTACTTAGTATTCTTTTAAACACAGATCAAATATTTGCTTTATAATAATAGTTTCATTAAACTGTGTACTTGTACTTTCATTAAACTGTGTATCAAATATAAGATTACTTATCCATGTACTAAAAGAATAAGAACTTTTGTATGAATACAATTAGTTTCAAGTCATAAGTGGTCAGATGCTGCCATGGTCATTCATTTATGAGTATTTACATAGTTAGTTACATATCGATTTAATGGAATAATGCACCTGATATATGCAGATTTATTGTTTTTTACTGATGTAAAAACGAGTAAATGGTTTCAGAAAAATGGGACTTAACTGTTGATCGTCAAATTTTAAACAAACTTATTTATATTAATAACTGAGATTAATTAACTCTTAGTAGGTTGAACAACTGTAGTTTGGCAATGAGAATTTGCAAAATTTAAAGTTTTATAGTAAATTTCTAATTATTTACCCGACATAACATTTGTTCTCAGGTTTTAAGACGCCGTCTTATTTCATAATATATTATATTGCGCAAAATGTTCTTTGACGAAAAGCTTGAGTAGAAAAAATTTCGTAGGCTCTTTCACCGTGTTTGCGATTTTAAGAAGGTACATACAAATAACAAAATACAATCATTAGGAAAGTTTAAACATTCTTGTATTAGAAACTATAAATAGTCATACCCATCAATTTTATTTCTAATTAATCAGTAGAAATCAGGGAGCGTGTGCATTAATATTTCAGAAGGCGGTTGATACTTCGCAGCAGCAATAAAGTGCAGCCACTATGAAGCCCTTCTTTAAAATTGATTCTGAAATAATATAGAACATGTTTAAATGGTTTTTAAGCAAATAATAGCCAGCCAACAAACATTTTTATAAATGCGATTAAAAGTAACCATAATATGGTATGGAGGAAAATATATCCTGCATCTTTTCCAGCAAAGAAGTGAAAATTTGACCACGCAAGCATGGGCAAGAGTAGAGCTGATTGTAATCATTTTGTCGTTCGTCCTTCTGGCTGATTTTCTTCGAATACCACGAGCTCGAGCATCTTTTGTACCAATTGCTGACTAAATTCTCCAACACTATACCGATAAAATTGAGCAACCGCCATACAAACATGTACTTTTCGGTACCATGCCAAATACAGCTAAAAGCAAAACACGGAAACGATGCTCCCAGCTTTGCCAGTCCCAATTTTTGAGCGAGAATATACATTTAAAATCCGCGTAGGCTGTAAAACTCTTAGCACGTACTTAATAAACCATAAATTGGAACTTATGTTTTTTAAAATGTATGTAATCCAGAATCAAAGTACTTCCACATGTCCGAATATAAATCAATTCTGTCTAAGCATATATACAAAGCAGGGACGGCTATATCGTCAAATGAAGACACACTGGTACTCAAACCATATAAAACCACATATTTGATGTTAAAGAATTGGCCCATCAAATATCCGTATCCGCACAGGCTAGACAGATCTAGCAACTTTACAAATTGCAAGTCCATTTTTATTATTTCAAGCAACACGCTTTCAGATAGTTTACTAATTGGTTGATATTTCATTTCACCACTAATAAGGCACTCACATCTAATTGAAATTATGTTCTTCTTCTTCTTCTTCTCGAAGCGTCACAACTCTTCGTGGGTCTTAGCTGCATCTACGACTCGTCTCCATATATCCCTGTCCAACGCAATCTTCTTTCAGTCCTGTACTCCCAAGATTTTTATATCCTCTCCGATATTGTCCCTCCATCTGAGCCTTGGTATTCCTAAAGGTCTCTTTCCCAATGGGTTTTCCTCCATCTCCTTTCCTATATCTGCTTTTTCCATATCCTCGTGATTAGAGACGTTCATGCGGCGATCTTTGTTCGTGTCCGACTCATCTGAGCCTTTGTGCTTTTTTTTCGTTTACTATACTCGGTCTTTTGTACTTGTTCTTGAGCTCCTTATTTGTTCTTATTCGATATTGACTCGTTCTCTTATCTACTGTAGGCCCAAAGATTTTCTGCAACATCTTTGGTTCAAAGCGTCTTAGCACTAGTTCGTTCTGCTTCGTCATTGTCCATGTTTCCGAACCGTACGTAATAATTGGCTTGATTACTGCCGAATATATCCTTATTTTACAGTTCGTAGATATCAGTCATAGTTCATGACCTAAACAGGTCATGTAAAGCAAAAAAACTTTTATTGCCCTTTAGAATTCTTGCTTTTATTTCGCTACTCATATCGTTATCCGAGGTTCTAACTGCTCCTAGGTACTGAAATTGGTTTACGCATTCGAAATTGTAGGTGTCCATGGTTAGGTTTTGGCCTAATCTGTCCCTTCCAGCTCTCCGTCTGGTATGCATTTATTTGGTGTTGTCCTCGTTGATCGTGAGTCCTACCTTCTTGGTCGCCTTCTTTATGTTCATGAACATTTCTTTTGTTTTAATCGTACTGCGTCCTACCGTTTCAATTTTGTCGACATATGCCAAGATCATTTCTGGGCCCTTATTAGTAATTATATCCCGACTAAAATTCGTTTCTTTGATAGCCATGTCCAGCACTTGTTAAAGAGCAATGGTGACAGGCCATCGCACTGTTTTAGACTGGGCATGCACTGCAGCATTTGTATTCTGGCCTTGTTTTTGGTGTCTAGGGCCTTTTGGCACTATTCGTCATACCAGTGTTTTCTTCTTCTGTTGTTTGTGTTTTCACCTAGGATTCTTTCTGGAGCGTTGATTAATGATGTTCTGATCTGTTTCCAGTGCTGCTCAACATCCGACGCCTCTTGTGTGACATTCTTCTCTAGTTGTGTTTCTAGTTATTTTTGGTGCTGATATTTCTTGTCTTGTTTTGGTTCTTTTAATCTTTGATGTTACATTTACCCACACCAGAAAGTGATCCGTTCCTCCATCCGCCCCTCATTGGCACTTTACATCTATGATGTTTCTAATGTGTCTCGTGTTTGCAATTACATGATCTATTTGGTTTCGTGTTTTGCCATAATTGGATATCCATGTCTCTTTGTGGATTTTTTTGTGCGGGAACATTGTCGATGCAATCCTCAGGGTATTGACCGCTGCTAAGTTGACCAATCGTTGGCCGTTGTCGTTTGATAGCTCATGAAATATCTTCCAATATGTGGTCGAAACTCTTCTTCTCTTCCACCCTTGGCGTTAAGGTCTCCCAGAATTATTAACATATCCTGTCTAGGTACCGCACTTATGGTTTGCTCCACTTGTTCGTAGTATTCGTATTTAACTTCTTCTCCTTTATCTTCGGTTGGTGCATGCGTCGAGATAGGTGTATAGATGTACCATATATCTCTGATTCTAAGGGTAGTTATCCTGTTATTTGCGGCACGAAAGTTCTTCACCTGTCCCAGCATATTTTCGCTTACTGCAAAGCCCGTTCCAAATTTGTGTTTCCCATCTCTTGTTCCGCGATGGAACATGATGTACTTTCCCATGATCTGAGTGCCTTCATCCGGACGCGTTATTTCCTGGAGGGTGACCACATCCATCTTATAGATCTCTATTTGTTGAATAGCTCTTTTGGCTGCACCTGATCTAAACCAACTCAGTAAGTTCCATGTTCGAATTTTTTTTGCCCAGGTTTCCCCAGGAGGTTTCCCCAGTTCACCCAGTTCCCCGCGCAGGCGGAGTTATTGAAATGATGTTGCATTCACGTTAATGAAATTCGACTAGAACTCACTAAAGAGCATCCAAAAGAGACAGCTTAAAATATTAACCATAAATTTTCAGCCTCAAATTGAAAGTTACAGGTCTTATCATATGCATCTTCGTGAAATCCTCATAATCGATAAATAGTCCCGTAAACAATGTAGGCAAATAGAAGCAGTAGGACAGATATTCTTCAAGTCGCTTTTTCGTGTGATTAAGGGCAGAACTGGTGCATTTTAAATTCATTCAGCACAGCATCAAAATGTACTTTCAAAAGCTTCTTGGAGCACATTTTGTTGTATAAAGCTATGAGAACAATGCTTCGTACATTTAATATCCATGTACAAATCCTATTGAGGTTTACCATTGAAATATATAGCGGGCTGTAACAGGGCGAGCAATGTGACTTTGTAACCCATTGTATATGTTAGGAGTACCATAGGGAATGCTATTTGAAAATGTTGCTGAAATTGTAACAAAAATTTGAACTATTTCAAGTGGTTGATAATGTTAATTTGACTTTGAACACTCTAAACCCTTTTAAAAGTATGCAAGCAATTTTTTCCTAAAACGTGTTTGTCACACAAGTCAAGTGTTCTTGAGAGAATTCTATAAAATCACGTAGTTTCAATTCAATAGTTCCAATTGATGAATCAAATCGGTTGTGCCAAAATGAAGCTGACTATCGCTATTTTCGTGCTTTGTGCCGTTTCCTTAGCTGTGGAAGTTGCAGCATCCGATGGTAAGCCACATGAGAATGCCAGTGAACAAAACCTTGTTTAATTATTTTCGATGTTCAGTTTCTGATTTTTTCAAATATATTACGCGCTGAACACTGTAAATTGATTAAACCATCAGTATTAGATGGTGTTAAACAGTTAATTTGCTTAAAGTTAACTACTTCGAAATAGTTTTGAACCGCATTAAATAACACATTTTTTTAATGTAATATTGCCCTCTCGACCGACGGAAATAAGTTACGTGAGTTTTAGCACTGGTCAGTTAATTAATTTTTTCTTAAGTGCGGGAGTCTGGTCTGGACACAGCAGAAGCACAAATGATAATAAAAGGAAATTATGTTTTTGAAATTATGGACAGGACACGCGGTTTTGCAAGCTTGGCAGTTGGAGTTTAGTTTTATAAAATATTAAAAAAATATATTAAAAAGAATTAATGTTTTATTAATTTTTATAGTTTTTTGTTAATGAAATTTTGATTTATTTTACTTTGTTATATTCTCCGTTTACTTCCCGCCTGAAGGTCTCCGACGATGTCACAACCGAAACAAAACACATTTTTCAACATTCAAACATGCTCCTGATTTTCAGAATCAAACATTTTTTGCTACTTTGCAAGTTGGACAGTGTACAGGCCGGGAAATGGAAAATTCGATATTGAAAACATCGATACCAGCTTGTGTACTCACATTGCTTTTGCATTTTTGGGAATAAATACGGATGGTAGCCTTAACATCTTAGATCCTTGGGAGTCTGACCCAGATGGCCTTGGTAAGTACCAAAAAATCAATCACCAGTCTGCCAATAGTTTACTACTTACACCTTCAGATGGATTCGAACGTTTCGTGAACTTGACATCTCAGAATTCGAGCCTAAAAGTCTTAGCGTCTTTGGGTGGATGGAACGAAGGCTCTGGAAATTATTCAGAAGTGGTAGCCAACGCAACCAAGAGGGCTGTTCTCGTAAATGACACGCTTAACTTCTTCGACACGTACGGCTTCGATGGACTGGACTTTAGTTGGACATATCCGAGCAGAGAAGACAGTGATAATCCAGATGACATTGTAAAAATGTTTCATTTCCATTTGACGAGTTGAAGGTTTAAAATTAAATTTGCAGGCAAATTTCGTTTTGATGCTCCAAGAACTTAAAGCTGCCTTCGAGCCTTATGGATATTTATTGTCTGCTGCAGTTAACAGTGCCAAGAGGAACATCGATCTTTCTTATGATGTTCCATCTATTTCAGAGTAAGGAAATTTATTTACTTTTGCATTCAATTTCCTTTTTAAATTGGCAAAAAGTTGGTTGCTGATGAGGCTTGATTAAAAATACATTTTCACTGAATTAAATCGTTTTCGCAACAAATTTCGGAATTTCGTAAAAGCTACCGGATGTTTCATATTTGGAGTTTCGAATATAAATAAATTCATTTTTAAACAACCCAACAAAACTTCTACGAACACTTAGTCCGGAAATATACTGGTTTGGAATTATGTGATTCAGATTACCACGAATGTTTCACATAGTGTTGATTTAACAGAAATTTGCTTGTTTTTAGTATTAGCTGGGGGCGTTCCTATAAAAAAAATTCTAGTAGTAGTAGTAAACATCTTTATTTCTAAAAAAGGCTATCGACCTATCGGTCTTTCTGTCCTTGTTTAATACATGTAGTCTTAATCTAAATAAAAAATTTATTTAAAAATTTATGGGACTCTACTCATCATTGGAGTTTTTTCAAAAGTTCTTTTACATTTCTTTAGATTTTTATGTAATGTATGGCTTTCCACAGCTACCACGATGTATTCGTTTTGCTTTTCGTGCAAAAAAGGCAGAAATTTCAGATATAATGAGCAGGAAATTTTCGAATGGTCCTGAATAAGAAAAAGTTTACCTGATAATAATGTCAACGATTTTTATTATTATTTGAGTTTTGAGTCATAATTGAAACTGAGAACTTTATGAGTATTTTAAGCACAACGGAACTGACTGAAATGTACCTATTACTAATAGTCCTGTATTTCAAAATTATTATACACGATCAGTGGAAGTTCAAGAAATAGTAGAATAGAATGAGTTATTATTAATATTAATTTTTATAAATTAAATATAATAAGTTCTAGGTAAATATCTAGTTTTGCATTTAATTAATTGAAAATTTTGATTGAAATAAAAACAAACACTGAGACAGTTATTTAGTCAGATAATAAAAGCAGAAGAGAACATAAACACAAAAACAAAAAAGGCAAATTATTATTATATTAAATGTTTTATAAACAATATTAAATTTTTATAATTTTTTTGTTACAGAATTCTAGACTTTATCAACGTAATGGCCTTTGATTTTCACGGTTCGTTTGATGATTATGTGGGTCATCACACTCTTCTCTATTCTAGTGATGACGATGCTTTATATAACAACTCAGACTGGAATATCGTAAGTGAACTTTACTAAGAAAGTTTAAATTTGTTTTTTTATTCGAGTCTTTTGCTTTACTCTACTTCAGCTTCTACATCTACATAATTTGCTTGGTATATATTTATTGTCACTACTTAATCAATTTGTCATCATTCAATTCCATCATTTTCTTCTCAACTAGTACTAAGTACTTCAACTGCCACCATGATCGGTTATTAGTCTTGCTTAGTCTTTAATCTGTAGCATTTGCTAACTGTACTTTGTTCTCATCATCGAATTATTAAATTAAATTGTTAGAATGACGGTGTGCAATACTGGATATCATCTGGTGTCGATCCAGCCAAGATGAACTTTGGAATCGCCACTTACGCCAGAACATTTACCTTGGCTGATTCTTCTAACGCCTCCCTTTATGCAAATATTACTGGAGGTGGTCTTGCTGGCCCTTACACGAGAAGCTCGGGAGTTTTAGGGTACAACGAGGTAAGCGTTTTGAGACCATCAGCAGATATTTCTTTAAAGCTCTGTTAATACTAATAGATTTGCGAAACATATCCAGATGCTGAAGACATTTGGGACGACGTGCAAAGAGTACCACATTTAGTGGTCGATGATCAATGGATCGGTTACGACAACGAAGAGTCAATTGGGATTAAGGTGGATTATGCTTTGGAGAACAACTTTGGTGGTTTCATGGTCTGGAGTTTAGATACCGACGATTTCACTGGTAACTGCAGCGGAGGGACTTATCCCCTTATCAACAGCATTCACAGCAATTTGAACGCACGCGGTTACAAAATGAAAGCTAATAATTAATAGGATTAGTTGGAATGTTGATGTAATATTGTATGTGGAGTTGATTACAGTATTGTTGGTTGAATCAAGTTAATATTGTCGTTTTATTTTCTAAGGAAAGTTGCAGATTAAAAAATAATTTTAAAAAGTAAGGGATACATTCTATACATGCGGTACGTTTTGAGCTAAACAAACGACCTAAGAGTGACAAGTTATTGGATTTTCACGGGCAAAAAATGAAAAACGATCAATTCAAAAACGCGAAAATTTGTGACTAATGCAGGTAAGTAGCATAATGATAAAACTGAATACGAGTATACAGTGATGATGATAATGAAGTTCAGGCTTCTAACAACTCCACTCTGACTAACACTCTAACAACTTAAGATTTTGTAAATTGAATCTCTACAAACCACGTCGATCTGATTTGGATGGTGATAAGATCCAAGAAAAATTATTATAGCAGAGAACTTTTCCCCTTGAATGAAGATTCTAAATATTTGTTAAAATAAATTATATTTAATTTGGATCAACTTCATAATTCAAAATCTATGACCATAAATTCCATCCCAGCATTTCTAAACACAGCAACTTAAACAGTTTAGGAACAAATAATTATTTAAATTATTTTGTTATTAAAGTAACGAGTTTGTGGCAACATTTTCGTTATGTAAAATATTTGTTTTGATTTTAGAATTACGACTTGGTTGATTAAAATTATTGACATGGAAATGTAAGTACAGTATGTTTACATTTTTATGCAAAAAGCTGGTTTATTGATTCATTCAATGCTTCTGAGTTATAGCTTTGAAGATTTGTTAAAAGACTTTACATATGAAATACTTAATATCAATTTATACACATCTACAATCTTCTACAAGCCGAATGGAAACTGTAATTATTTAGTGGTGGTTAAGGCCTTTAAGCACTTAGTCTAAAATTATTGTTTAATATACGTCCTCTATAAATGTGACAGTATTCACAGTAAGAACCATGTGCTATTTGGTCTCTGAGTTTTGCTTAATAGCAAACTATTTCTATAAATTTAGTTTGAGTTCTTTCTCAAGAATTCTTTTATGTGCAGTTATAAACATTTAATTGACGTGAGCCAATTGCAATTGATTGCCAATTGAGCAATCTGCAAATTTCGTCATTTAACCGACTTTCTAGCTCTTTTACTTTTGAAAATTCAACTACTACGTATGAATATCTCACCCTATAGATTTATATGGTGTTTTAATATTTTAAGTGTTTAAACACGACAATTTCAATACTTACTTCAATAAATACGGATTCCAACAATACAATTCCCCAGCAGAGAATAGTATAAGTAACAGTAGAAACTGTATTCTTACCTCATTGCTATTCCCCAGCAGAGAATAGGTACTTCCGAAAACAGCTATTTCCGAAAAAAAAATGCAACTTCTTTATCAAGTGTCAGTTCTGTTAATCCTATCGCGTTTAGTAGCACTTTCAAACTTCCATTGATAATAGGAGAAGAGCAGAGAAAGACGCTAGACATTCTTGTGGATATAGACTACATTACCGAAGCAAATCTATGGACTGCTTAATGGGGGCACGAAATGATACAGAATACGAGATCAAATTTCGATCAAGGAAAGTTGGTTTGTGTGTTGGCGTCCTATATTAGACTCAAAGATCCATACTTGCCTTTTTATCGTATTCCTCGACAGCCTTACTTTTAATGTCGACCATGCTTCCGAATACCACTCCAGCTTTACTATTCAGCACGCCAACTTTTAAAATTAAACATTAGTTTTATTCCAATACTATTTTCTTTGCATCTTGGTTGAAAATTATTTTGTGGCTTAATGCTGTTATTTACAATACAAAGTCGTTCAGAACGCACAGTTTAGTATTTTAAACTTTTCTACTGATTATTACTTTTTGGGCAATACGATCCGAGGACTTCGCCTTTGTTGCTTATCTTTTGATTCAACATTAATGGTAATTTTCTTTTCCCTGACTGTACTTTAATTCATTCCAATGTGTTCCTGGGTTTTCAGTCAATTTTATTGTCACTAATTATGGTGTTATGTGATGAGCCCTGCGTTTCGTCCCGGGTCTACCTATTGGACTCGTCAGTAAGGCTTAGGTAGACCCTGCCTTATTAAAGAATAATATCAAGGAAACTGTTAAGGAAGCTTTAAGCACCCGCATTAAATACGATTCCAATAAGTCAAAGAAGACCCCATGGTTCTCTCAAGAAGTAAAAAACAAATACAAGTGTGCAATATAATTCAATGATTAAAATGGAAAATTGCAATTTATAATCAGACAGTGATTCAGGTTATAATCATTTCAGACCCATCACGTTTGCAAAATTTAAAGATAATTGAGTAGTAGTAAACATCTTTATTTCTAAAAAAGGCTATCGACCTATCGGTCTTTCTGCTCTTGTTTAATACATGTAGTCTTAATCTAAATAAAAAACAAATATGAAAATTCTCTTATTCTACGTTAACAATATTATTAAATAAACTTTCCAATTCTAATGACAAGAAAAAATTATTTTATTGTCCACTAGTCAGTTGCGTTTGTAAGTGTTCGAGTAGCGTTGATGTAGGGAAACGGAAGCGGGATTGTCTGATTGGTCTTATGAGACAAAGGGGATTCAGTATGGTCCAGTTGTAGGGGTTGTTTGTCCATTTTGTCTGTAGATGTATGAGTCTTTCCGAAATCTTTATCACGTTTGTGCTTTCGTATAGTAGTTGGGTGGGGGGGTTGTGTAGTGGGTTTTGGGGGTGTCTTATTCGTGTTATTAATCTTAGTGCAATTTGTTCTGTTGCTTGTATATAACGTTTTGTCCTTTCTGTTCCGTTGGTCATGAGTATATGTCCATAGTCTAGCAAGGGTCTACAAATATCTTTATATATTTTGGTGGCGGTGTTTGTGCTAATTCCTCTGTCTTTGTAGGTAGTGATCGGAAGTGTTTTGTTCTCTTTATTGTTTCTGCCCTGATGTTTCGTATGTGTTTAGTGAATTTAAGTTTGTGGTCAATTGTGATTCCAAGGTATTTTACGTCGTTTTTTGGTTGTGTCGTTTGGCCGTCTGCAGTTATTGTAGGGGAGTCAGCGTTGAGTCTGTGGTTTGTGAGCAGAAGTTGGTTTTTTGACGCGTTTGGTGTTAGTCTCCATTTATAAAACCATGTCGTTGTGTTGTTTGTAAGTGTTTTGTGTGTTTGAGCTGCTCTCTCAGTAGTTTTGTCATGTACAATAAGTGCCGTGTGGTCTGCGTATTGTAATATGTATGCCGATATGTCGATTTGATTTTTGTCTGGTAAGTTGTAATTGTATATGTGATGGCAGTATATATTGTAGAGAAACGGTGAGAGAGGGGATCCTTGAGGGAGCCCTTGTTCAGGGGAAAAAGAAAATGACAGTGTTTTGTCAATTCGTACTTATAGTTGTCTGTTTTCTAGTAAGTTCTTTATGGTGTGTAGTAGATATGTTGGTGTGTGTAGTTTGTATAGTTTGTATAGTAAGCCTCTATACCAGACACTATCAAAAGCCTGGTTAATGTCCATAAACAGGCAAGCTGTCTTTCTGTCAGTTAGGTGGGTAGTTTGTATATTGTTGGCCAAAATAAAGAGCGGATGAACAGTCGAGTGATGTTGTTTGAAACCAAATTGGTAGGTAGGTGGTAGGTAGGTGTTTGTTAAGTTTCTTGTGTGCAGTAGAACGTCTGGTGTTGAATCTGGTTTTGCGGTCATCAGAAAAGTTGGTGGGGTGTGCTGTTTTATAAAGTCGGAATTTTGTAAAAATCTTTTAAGTTGTTTCGTTTTGTTTCTGTTCAAGTTAAGTCGCCTATAATTATTGCATATTTATAGATGCTTGCCTTGGTCAGTATGTTTTGTTCTAGGTTGGATTGTGGGTGTATGTATGTCAGGTCGTTTAAGTAGGGTATGGTAAAATGTAGACAGTCGTTCAAAGGGTTGTTGAGGTGGGAAGGGTTTGCTTTGCCTAAGTTTTGTTACAGGTTTGAGAAGAACTGAGGCCCCGCCCCTGGCGGGTTGGTGGAATTGCCATGTCTACAGATGTATTGTCAGTCCCTGTATGTTGAAGTCGGTCCTATTTTAGTTTTAGTCCCTACAAACATGCAGCAGTCCATGTCGTTTTGTTCAATGTAATTGTAAATTAGTGGCTTTTTATGGTTTAGTCCGTTGATGTTCTCGTAAAGTACTTTCAAATTGAATCTTGCATGTTTGTTACTGTCTGTCTCAATTATTCGTAGGGTTCAGTTGGAGAGCGTCCCTCGGGCAGGAGCATGTCAAACATTAAGATGTAAATATGGTTTCCGAAGAAAACAAAGGAGGTTTCAATGTCGAAGTCTTCTATAAATTGTTTTCGTAGTTTTTTTAGTAGTTTGACTCTGTTGGTATTGTTTGTCTATTTAAGGTTATGTTTGTATTTGTTTATGATGTGATCATGTGTTGTAATGGGTCGTCGGTTTGTTTAGACATTTTATCTTGACGTTTGGTATTCCATCGATTGGGGCTGTCGGTCGTTTTGGGCACTTCATGCTCCATGCTGCGTGGTATTCGGAGTTGCATGCTGCGCATTTGGTTGGCAGTGGTGACTCGCATTTGGAAGTTCGATGGGGTCCCTGGCACTTGTTGCGTCTTGGTGATTGCTCGCAGTCTTCAGTTTTGTGGTTGAATAGGTTGCATTTGCCACACGGCGCAGGCACGGGTGCTGGTGGTTTGCTTTTGGTGATTTTGAAAATGCGGCCCACAAAATGAACCGCACGGTCGTTTACTAACCTTTCGTAGGTGGATATATCGCCGGTTATTAGCCTTATCATGAGTGTGGGTGCGTTGCGTTCTCGTGAGATTATTCTCTTGCAGAATCTTATTCTGAAGTTTTGCTGCTCCAGGTGTTTGAGGAACATGTTGTCTTCAATATCTAGGTCGACCCCAGTGGCGACGACTGAATATGATGGTGTAATTTGGGGTTTGCTAACAGGCTGTCGGATTTGTGTGTTGTAGGTGCTGCTTGCTTGTTTGAAAGATTTTATTATATTTCTCTCTATAAGAGTTTGCAGAGTTTTTGTCTCATTTTCTGGGCTGTTCGTTTTAATAAGGAAGTTGTTTTCTTGTTTTATGACAATGTCTTTGTTGTTTACGTCATTTTCTACCCATTTTAGGGCTGGTTGCACTCTCGTGACAACCACAGCAGGTTGTGTACACAATAAATGCTGAAGTGAATGGTGGGCGTTTATATTGTGTTGTAATTGCCTTGAATGACGGTGGTGTTGATTTAATGGCTGAAGTTGATAGTCGCTCCAGTGTGGGTCTTTTGGACTCTTGTGTTGGGGTTGTAGGGTTGGTGACGGTTGCCTTTGCTGGTTTTCGACTTCTTTTTTTTATTTCGGTCTCATAAAGCCGCCATCCTGGGAGGCCTTTTCCGATTCGGATTCTAGGGAGCTCCCAATATCCATATTTTGTTGATTTGTCAACCAATCCTTTTATTCAGTTCGATTCACAGAAACACGACACTGAATGTAAAACTGGTTAGTTTTTAGGGCTTCGCTCAGGCGCGAAATTCTGCGGATACTTTCGTACTCGACACGTCTTATCGCTACCAAGATAGATAGATAGATAAAAATTTATTGAACATTCCCATTAATAAAATTCACAAACAAAGTTTAAAAAAACATAACTCCCATGTCTAGCAAGATGTTCGGCCGGTTGCTCTTTGCCCATTATCTAAATAGGACGCGCTAAGTCGTCCATTACCTGGGCAGTGCCCTAACATGGATATTCCCGAGCTAGCCATACGCACGACAACGCCAGGAGATAGTCTTGAAGTGGCGGTTTTGGTTTTATTCGAGGGGCATTCATTAAGGAAAAAAGGTATTCCTGAAGGGAAGCCAAAAACCCCTTTTGCTTCGACCTTTAAGTTTGATACTGTCAGCCGTGGCGTTAACCGCCGGCAGTTTCAACTAGATGACCAAATCCATCCGCCCCGCCCCGATCGGTGCAAGGACCAGCCAACACCAGCCAGAACGAGGCAGGACGAACCCGTCAAGTCACGTTATGTTGGATTTGTGCGTTTCCAGCCTGCTAGAAACGTCTGTCTGCAACTGGCAGGCAATGTTTGTTTGTCGTCACGTACTGTCAGGGACAAAATCCTCATAAAATATGGGAAGTCGCTTATACAGGGGACCATGGGTTGGGCGATCGTTTGCTCTTACTTGGGTGATATTTCGCGTGAGGACAGAGCCTTGCACTCCGCTATGATAAAATTTTTCAGCGATGGTATCTATATAATCGGCTATATATGACATCCCTGTAGCTTCGTGCATTTCGGTTATTCTGGTGTATCTGTCAGCCGATAGGACGCCCCTTAGGAATCTATTTTGGGTCCTTTGAACACGTCGTCTCGTGGAATCACAGACAGAGTGCCAGACAGGGGAGCCGTAGCTCAGTATGGGCCTTATGGTGGAGGTGTAGAGCAGAAGTTTGTTTTGAGGTGACAGAAATGAATTTGGCGCCAGAAGAGAGTACAACTTTCTTCGGGCCATGAAAGTCTTTTGTACAGCATAGTCAACATGCTTGTTGAAGTGAAGTCGGGCGTCTAGTTTGAATCCGAGGTATTTCACCTCTTTTACTGGCTGGATTGGAGTATTTTGCACCATGAGTGGCGATAGGATTTTATTGTTAGTAAATTTGCGCGAGAAGATAATAAGTTCAGTCTTCCTGGGATTCACTTTAAGTTTCCATTTATCGAAATACGGCGTCAATAAACTCAGGTGATGCGCAATGCGAAATTTCGCAGCCTGAGCATAGAAAGACGATGTGTAGATAGCCGTATCATCCGCGTATTGTGCTATTTTTGTAGTGGGAAGTTTTGGAATGTCAGCTGTATAGAATGTATAACGGCGAAATCACTGTACCTTGTGGTACTCCTGCCGCGATGCGTATATTGGCAGAAGTGGAATTCTCCACTTTCACCTGGATGGTACGGTTTTTTAGGTAAGACGCTATAAGGGAAACTAGGTAGAGTGGCAGTGAATGTACGGCAAACAACTTATACAGCAGGCCTGTGTGCCAGACTGTGTCGAAGGCCCTTTCCATATCGAGAAGCAGCATTAGCGTACTTTGAAGCTTATTAAATGCTTCATAGGCATCCGTTGCGATCCTAGCAGTCTGCACCATTGTGTTGTGTCTTGCTCGGAAGCCAAACTGCTCATCCGGGATTAAACTTCGAAGCTCGGCTGCTGCCTGTAGTCTCGATAGGATAACCTTCTCGCGTAATTTGCCGAGGGAGTTTAGGAGGGAAATTGGCCTATAAGAGGCGGGATCAGTCGGGTTTTTGACCGGCTTTAAGATAGGAATTATTACAGCATTTTTCCAGTCCTGTGGGAAGTGCTGCAATTTAAGGACTGCGTTAACTATTTGTACTATTAGCACTATAGGTTGCCGCGGTAAGTTTTTGAGGAGTAAATAAGGGATGCCGTCTGGCCCGAGGGCTTTTCGGCTAGGGAGGCGCTGAAGACACGATTGTATCTCCGACGGGGTTGTTTTATAGGAATGCAAAATCGAGGGTGGTATAGGATACTTCCGTTCTACGAAAACAGCGGTCTGTCTATCTATTTCGTTATCCTGAAGGGCTGGTTGGACTTTGTGTACTTCTGCCAAAAAGTCGGCGAGCAGCTCGCATTTGTCGCTGGTGGTAATGTAACTCCGCCCCTCTTTTTCAAGAGCGGGGACTTGTTCGTAGCCTTTTCGTAGACTTCTCGACAGTTTCCACAAAGAATTGTCACGGGGAGATAAGTTTCGTAACTTTTCCGCCCAGGTAAAATTCCTGTATGCGGAAATTTCGTTCTGGATAAATTATCCTACTTATCGCTACCAAGGTTGCTACGAGACTCTCATTTTTTTCCCTTCATCCCATCTTTCCCATCCCTTCATTACATCATCACGAATTTTCGAAACTTGATCAAAATGAAAAAAGTTTGAATATATTATTAGTAAGAGTATAAAAGATTTTGGTTGGATGGTAAATGCTGAAACAAAGCCTTTTTATTATGTTATTTTTTTAAATTGTTATTGTATTTATAACTCTAATAAAAAATTTATAAAAATATATTGGTTTGTTTCAATGGAGATCCCGATTTTAATATTTTGTAAATGTAAGATTTTTACTTTCTGCTGCCTTTGAAAGTGGCACAATGCAAGTCCTTTTAAAGTTCTTAAAATTATAAGTTTTTGTTAATCACAATTGAAAAAAGGTTACATTATAAATTTAAAGCAACAACTCTACACATACAAACTGATGATGATGGAGAATGACACTGAAACGAAATAATAAATAATTCATTCCAATATATTCCTGGGTTTCAGTCAATTTTATTGTTTATTATTTAAAATGTTACAATTTTTTTTTTACGTTTCGGTGTCTTTCTCCACCATCATCAGTTTGTATGTTTAGATGTTTCTGCCTTCACATTTGATTGGACATTTACAAATGTCCACATGACACCGACACCGACACATGACCCCAATCACCGATGAATGACACCGAAACGTAAAAAAAAAAATTTGTAACATTTTAAATAATAAACAATAAAATTGACTGAAACCCAGGAATATATTGGAGTGAATTAAAGTACAGTCAGGAAAATATACGAAATAATAAATAATATGAATGACTGAAACCCAGGATTTTATTTTGAATATAAATGTAAATCTATTTATTTTTTTTAAATTCAAAATTAGTGAAATAACATATATGCATATTTTTAAAATTATTCAAATGGAAAACCTTAAATATCTCCATTTTAAATAAAATACACTTCCACCACTTTCAAAGAAAACGGCTCATATGTTGCACTGTCGCATCTTCTAAAATACGAATATTAAAGGGAGAACTAATTCAGACATCCATCAAAGAAGTTGATTCAATTTACCTTATTTCACACGATCCCCTAGCTGAGCTGAGCCAGCAGGAGTAGTAACTTCAGGAGGCAGAAATGTCTCCTGATTAATCGACATAGATTTAGCTGGCAGATCTATTGAAGCTTTCATCTAAAATTCTACTCAGTTTAGACATTTTAGTTTAAAGTTTTTTGAAAATCTTAACGAACGTCTTGGTGGCTCTTCTTTTTTGGATTACTATCAGGGGAGTTATCTGCAGCAAATGCTTCAGGTGGAGGCGGCTGTATTTCGCATCTCAGGATTTTCCGAAGGAGCCAGTACCGGTTCTGAAGGTTGTTCTATTTGCGGTTGATCCAAAGGTATGTCCGATCCTATTAACAGAAGTATCGTAACATAGAAAGTTATTATTAGTATTAATTGAAACATTTATGCGTCGTACTATCTAAATAAGAAGGGTTCAATTCAATTTAGTACTTATAAATGATCAATATCCTGGTGAAAGCATGTTGGTGATTTTTTAAAGGTCTATTTAAGGATTTATTTCTTGATTGATCATTTTGCCTTCTATCACAAATCAACTATCGACTACCTAATCACAAACAGCCAGATAGACCCCCAGCATATTCTCGATATAAAAGCATTAACAGCAGCAAACATAGGAACACAACACAACCTTATTTTATGCAAATAACCCTCAACAAACCTGCAAAAAATGGAAAAGACTCCTAATGACATCACTAAATTTAACATAGAATCACTTAAAGGTGTCAACACAAGATGATTGTACCAGATTATACGAACGAAGACTCAACGAAAAATCACACAAAACCATGTAAGATGAAGACGATGCAGATAATTGAAAGCAATATAACAGAGTTCTTAGATCTAAGAACAGAATTGATCTCGGATCTTAAGCTTTTTACCCAAATCTTCGTAAATAGAACCATGACAAAAGTGCCAATATCGAAAGAACAACAAGGATTTAGCAAGCATCAAATCATTGAAAATATTTAAAAAGTGAACGGTGTATGTAGGATGGGATGGCCTTTAAATTTTAATTTTGTTATGCAGACGATACAATCCTCATAGCAGAGACTGAAAACCACCTCCAACGTCTGCTATACAAGAACATACAAGATGAAAGTAACAACACATACATTTAACATGAACATTGCAACAGAAAAAAACACAATCAATGGTTAAGTATCTCTAAAGAACACATAAGGTGCAAACTGGCAATCGACAACGCGATAATTCAGCAGGTGAGAAGATTCAACAACCTGGGAGAGGAGGTATCAAGCGAGAGAAACCTTAGTGATGAAGCACGAACATAGCCCATAAAAGCAGCAAGCGTCAGCGGATACCTGAGAGATATAATATGGAGAAATAAAATGATGAGTGCAAAGAGCAACAGGAACCAGAGCTAAGACATCATCCACGAAAAGAATAATGAAGAACGATCGAAATGAAAGAACCATCAAGGGTGTAACCCTCAGAGATCGAATAAGAAGCAGAGATATCAGAGAGGAACTGGAAATACAGAATGTTGTAAGATGAGTCGGAACACGCTAGAGATGCTGGAGAGACCATGTGGAGAGAATGTCAGATGAAAATTGGACAAAGTGGGCAAGTCGCATAAATCAAACTCGCGAAGGCCGGTAAGAAAACCACCCAAGAGATCGAATAAAAGTTGGAGCTCAGCGTCACAGGAAGAGTCCAGAAGGAGGCTAAACGCAACGGAATAAACAGAGCGATGTTCTATTATACGAAGAAGAATAAGAAGTTAATAAATATGTTAGATAGCTCTTGACTATCTTTTTTAATTCCCAGCCATTTAATGGAAGGAAATTACATTCATTTTAACTGAATGGTAGGTGTACATAATAAAATTCACAATTTCCCATCTTTTGCATACAATAACCCGATGAGGTGGGGAATTGAACGCTTTACATCAGTTGTGTTTTTAATCAAAGTAATTTGTTTCACAGGTAATTTACAAAGTATACTTTTACGGAGGAAAAGTACAATATATGTACTTAAATGTATATAAATAACATTATCGTAAGATCAACATCTTGCTTAGGAGGTGTTTACGTGCGCACAATTTCCGCACTCTCCCTTACTTAGTATTCTTTTAAACACATATCAAATATTTGCTTTATAATAATAGTTTCATCAAACTTTGCACTTTATCAAATATAAGATTATTTATGCAAGTACTACAATAAGAATTTTTGTATGAATACAATTACTTTCAAGTCGTAAGTGCTCAGATGTTGCCACGGTCATTCATTTATGAGTATTTACATAATTACTTGAGTAGTTTCACATCGCTTTAATGGATTAATGCACCTGATTTATGCAGGTTAATTTTTTTACTGATGTAAAAATGAGTAAAGGGTTTTAGAAGAATGGGATTTAAATGTTGATCGTCAAATTTTAAACAAACTTATTTATATTAATTACTCTTAGATTTATTAATATAAAGATATTAGATTAGAGATTAGATAGAGATTAATTAACTCTTAGTAGGTTTAACAACTGTAGTTTTGTAATAAGAATTTGCAAAATTTAAGGTTTCATAATAAATTTCTAATTATTTAACCGACATAACATTTGTTCCCAGGTTTTAAGACGCTGTTTGATTTCATAATATATTATATTGCGCAAAATGTTCTTTGACGAAAAGCTTGAGTAGAAAAAAATGTGTAGGCTCTTTCACCGTGTTAGCAATTTTAAGAAGGTACATACAAATAACAAAATATAATCAAGGAGCGTGTGCATTAATATTTCGGAAGGCGGTTGATACATCGCAGCAGCAATAAAGTGCCGCCACTATGAAGCCCTTCTTTAAAATTGATTCTGAAATAAAATAGAACATGTTACGAACGCACAAACATGACAAAGATTTCGGAAAGACTCATACAACTACAGACAAAATGGATCAAACAACCCCTACAACTGGACCATACTGAACCCCCTTTGTCTCACAAGACCAACCAGACAATCCCGCTTCCGTTTCCCTACATCAACGCTACTCGAACACTTACAAACGCAACTGACTACTGGACAATAAAATAACTTTTTCTTGTCATTAGAATTGGAAAGTTTATTTAATAAGATTATTAACCTAGAATAAGAGAATTTTCATCTTTGTTTTTTATTTAGATTAAGACTACATGTATTAAACAAGGGCAGAAAGACCGATAGGTCGATAGCATTTTTTAGAAATAAAGATGTTTACTACTACTAGAACATGTTTAAATGGTTTTTAAGCAAACAATTGTCAAGCAACAAACAAATGCGATTAGAAGTAACCATTTTATATCGTATGGAGGAAAATATATCATACATCGTTTCCAGCAAAGAAGTGAAAATTTGACTAATTTGAGCAAGTGCGGAGCTGATAGTAAGTGGGCTGCTCTGGCTGAGTTTCTTCGAATAATACGAGCTTAAGCTTCTTTTGTAAAAATTGCTAACTAAATTCTCCAACACAATACCGGTAAAATTGAGCAAATCCCAATAGAGTACACAGATGTACTCTTCGGTACCATGCTAAATAAAGCCAAAAGCAAAACACAGAAACTATGCTCTCAGCTTTTTGCCAGTCCCAATTTTTCAGCGGGAATAAATATCCATTTGAAATACGCGTAAACTGTAAAACTCGAGCAGGTACTAAATAAACCATAAATTAGAACTTTAAAAACTGCAAGGGCATTTTTATTATTTCAAACAACACGTTTCCAGAGATTTTACTAATTTCTTGATATTTCATTTCACCACTAATAAAGCACTCACATCTAATTGAAATGATGTTCATCTTCCTAGATATGGGTCAGGACCTAAGCAGGTCATGTACTTCTGTTTGTGTTTTCGCCTAGGACTCTTTCTGCAGCGTTGATTAATGTTCCCAGTGCTCCTCTACATCTGACGTCTCTTGTGTGACATTCTTCTCTAGTTTTTTTTTTGGTATTCGTGTCTGCATATTTCTTCCTGGTTTAGTTTGCTGCGTTTTACCTTTTTGGTGCTGATATTTCATGTCTTGTTATGGTTCTCTTAATCCTGGGTCGTACCTCTACTACACCAGAAATTGATCCGTTCCTCCATCCGCCCCTCATTGGCACTTTACATCTATGATGGTTCTAATGTGTCTCGTGTTTGCAATTATATAATCTATTTGGTTTCGTGTTTTGCCATCATTGGATATCCATGTCTCTTTCTGAATTTGTTTGTGCGGGAACATTGTCGATGCAATCCGTATGTTATTGGCCGCTGCTAAATTGACCAATCGTTGGCCGTTGTCGTTTGATAGCTCATGGATTTTGTCTTCCAATATGTGGTCTAAACGCTTCTTCGCTTCCAACCTTGGAGTTAAGGTCTCCCAATGATTAACATGTCCTGTTCAGATACCGAACTTGTGGTTTACCCCAGTTGTTCGTAGCATTCGTCTATAACCTCTTCTTCTTTATTTTCGGTTGGTGCATGCGCTGAGATAAGTGTATAGTTGTACTATCTATCCATGATTCTAAGGGTAGTTATCATATTATTTACGGCACGAACGTTCTTCATCTGTCCCGGTATATTTTCGCATACTGCAAAGCCCGTTCCAAATTCGTGTTTCCCACCTCTTGCTCCGCAATTAAATATGGTGTACTTTCCATGGTATGAGTGCCTTCATCCGACCATTTTATTTGCTGGAGGGCGACCACATCCATATTATAGATTTCCATTTGTTGTATAGCTCTTTTGACTGCACCTGATCTAAACCAACTCAGTACGTTTCATGTTCCATTATTCGAATGTCTGCTTTTGCTTTTGTCGCCTATTCCTTTGATCCGTCCGGTTCCTAGGCTCGCCGTTCTGCTTCGTAACAATAGGTTTTTTACAAGGTAGGGTTGTGGCCGTTCGCTCAACCCTCCTCCTTTATCCGGGCTTGGGACCGGCAACGGTCTTAACTGAGCTACTCAGTTGACCCAGTTTCCACCGTAGGCGGAGTTATTGAAATGATGTTGCATTCACGTAAATGAAATGCAACAATGTAGAACTCACGAAAGAGCATCCAAAAGAGGCACCTTAAAATATTAAGCAATGATTTTTTAATCCTCAAATTGAATCAAGTAGAAGATAATTGATCCAAATATGCAAGTAGGCCTCAAAACCGTTTAGAGCCATGTACTTTCAAAAGCTTCTTGGGAGCACTTTTTCTTGTACAAAGCAATGAGAACAATGCTTAGGACATTTAATATCCATGTACAAATCCTATTGAGGTTTACGATTGAAATACGAAATATAGCTGGCTGGAACAGGGCGAGCAATGTGACTCTGTATCCCATTGTATGTGTTAGGAGTACCATAGGGAATGTTATTTGAAAATATTATTCAAATTGTAACAAAAATTGAACAATTTCAAGTGGTTGATAATGTTAATTTGAGTTAGAACACTCTAAACCCTTTTAAAAGTATGCAACTAATTTTTTTCGAAAAAGTGTTTGTGACATTTATTTATGCGATTATATATCCGATAGAGGTCAAGTGTTTTTGCAGAAATTCTATAAAATCAAGTAGCTTTGAATTGAAAACTTAAAAGCTTAAAACTTTAAGCAGTGAATCAAATCGGTAGTATCAAGATGAAGCTGGTTATCTCTATTTCTGTGCTTTGTGTCACTTTCATTGCTGTGGAAGCTGGAAGTTTACAAGCATCGAATGGTAAGCCACATGGGAATGCCAAACAACAAAACTTTGTTTAATTACCTTCTATGTTCAGTTTCTGATTTTTTAAATTTATTACGCGCTGAACCACCACTATAGATTACGTTGAACAGAGTAAATTGCTTAAAGCTAACTACTAACATTTTTTATGTAAGATTGCCCTCGCTGGTCGCTTAGTTGAATTTTACTTCAGCGGAAACTGTGGAAAAGTAGAAGGAAGTAGGAACAATAGAAGCACAAATGATCATCATTGGAATTATGTATTACCCTGGACATGTGGTTTTGGAAGCTTGATTTTAGTTTTACTTTTATTTAAATTAGTTTGTTGTTATCAAAATTTTGAATTATTTTACTCTGTTATATTCTCCGTTTACTTCCGGGCTGAAGGTCTCTGACGATGTCACAACCGAAACAAAACACACTTTTCAACATTCAAACATGCTCCTGATTTTCAGAATCAAACATTTTTTGCTACTTTGCAAGTTGGACAGTGTACAGACCGGGAAATGGAAAATTCGATGTTGACAACATCGATACCAGCCTTTGTACTCACATTGCTTTTGCATTTTTGGGAATACATCCGAATGGAAGCCTTCACATCTTGGATCCTTGGGAGTCTAATCCAGATGGCCTTAGTAAGCACCAGAAAATCAATCACTAGTTTGCCAATAGTTAACTACTTACATCCTCAGATGGATTCGAACGTTTCGCGAACTTGACATCTCAGAATTCGAGCCTAAAAGTCTTAGCGTCTTTGGGTGGATGGAATGAAGGCTCTTTAAATTATTCAGAAGTGGTAGCCGACACAACCAGTAGGGCTGTTCTGGTAAATGAGACGCTTAACTTCTTGGACACGTACGGCTTCGATGGACTAGACTTTAGCTGGACCTATCCGAGCAGAGAAGACAGTCATAATCTAGCTGACAATGTAAAAATATGTTATTTCCATTTGAAGAGTTGAAGGTTTAAAATTAAATTTGCAGGCAAATTTCGTTTTGATGCTTACAGAACTTAAAACTGCTCTCGAGTCTTCTGGATACTTATTGTCTGTTGCAGTTAATAGTGCCAAGAGGAACATCGATATTTCGTATGCTGTTTCATCTATTTCAGAGTAAGGAAATTTGTTTACTTTTTCATTCAATGTTCTTTTTAAATTAGCAAAAAGTTAGTTGTTAATGAGGCTTGATTAAAAATACATTTTCACTGAAGGAAATCGTTATCTCATCAAATTTCCAATGACAAAAATGTCGTTTTGAAGCGAGCAATGGAAATTCCCTGTCTTTTAATTTAAATTAAAGAAAATTTATAAATCTAAAAAGGACTTTTAATTTTTTTTTCAGCGCTTTCTAAAATCCACATTTTCTGACCAATTACTTTTCTGCTTAAATTATATCAAGGGATTTTTTTTATAAATTACTTTCAGAGGCAGTTGATTTGTTAAAATTGAATTACTTTTAATTCTAAGAAGCAATCCGCTATTTCATAAAATCATATTTCGAGTTTCAAATATCAACTGATTTTTAAATAATCCAACAAACCTCCCGCTAAGACTTAGTCTGGATATATACTTAAGACTAAGTCTGGTACCATTAAGACTAAGTCTGGTATCATATATATATGATTCAGATAACCACGAATGTTTCACATAGCGTTGATTTAACAGACATTTGTTTGTTTGTAGTATTAGCTGCGTTCCTATAAAACAATTACATTATTTTCAAAAAGCCATAATTTTCTGACTTTATCATTCCTTGTTAGTTCCTAAGAACTTTGTATTTAGGAGCGGGAATTTGCATATTTCAGTATGGTTATTCCAGAAACCCAGTTTAAAATTCCACAAAACAGATAAGAAGAACACAATTGAAAAAAATGCACCAATTATTGATCTTTCATAACAGATCGAATTAAATAAACAAACGAAAACAGCACTGATTAGAATAAAAATTAATAGGAATTAAAGAAAATTAAAATTCTATTTACATTTATTTCTCCGAAAAATGGTCAATTAGTTAGTTAGTCTAAGTTATTTGTTTGCAGCCTAGATTTTGAGCATTGGTCAGATATTGTCAAAATTTTTGTCATTGTATTTTTTTGAAAAGTTCTTTTACAGTTCTTTAGATTATTATGTAATTTATGCTTTCCACACCTACCTCGATGTATTTATTTTGCTAAGTAAATATCTAGTTTTGCATTTAATTATTTCATATCAATTTTGATTGAAATAAAAATAAACAATGAGACAGTTATTTAGTCAGAGAATAAAAGCAGAAGAGAACATTAACAGAAGGACAAAAAATTCAAATTATTGTATTATTAAATGTCCATTTTTATATATTTTTTTACAGAATTGTAGACTTTATCAACGTAATGTCCTTTGATTTTCACGGCTCTTTTGATGATTATGTGGGTCATCACACTCTTCTCTACTCTAGTGATGACGATGGTTTATATAACAACTCAGACTGGAATATCGTAAGTGAACTTTAGTAAGAACGTTTGGATTTGTTTTTTTATTCGAGTATTTTGCTTTATCAGCTTCTACATCTACTTAATTTGCTTGGTATATTTTTATTGTCACTATTTAATCAATTTGCCTAAGATTCTATCATTTTCTTCTCAACTAGTACTAAGTACTTCACCTGCCACCATAATCGGTTATTATTCTTGCTTAGTCTTTAATATGGAGGCTTTGCTAAGTGTCCTTTGTTCTCATCATCGAATTATTAAACTAAATTGTTAGAATGACGGTGTGACATACTGGATATCATCTGGTGCCGATCCAGCAAAGATGAACTTTGGAATCGCCACTTACGCCAGAACATTTACCTTGGCTGATTCTTCTAACGCCTCCCTTTATGCAAATATTACTGGAGGTGGTCTTGCTGGCCCTTACACGAGAAGCTCGGGAGTTTTAGGGTACAACGAGGTAAGCGTTTTGAGACCGTCAGCAGATATTTCTTTAAAGCTCTGTTAATACTAATAGATTTGCGAAACATATCCAGACGCTGAAGACATTTGGGACGACGTGCAAAAAGTACCACATTTAGTGGTCGATGATCAATGGATCGGTTACGACAACGAAAAGTCAATTGGGATTAAGGTGGATTATGCTTTGGAGAAGAACTTTGGTGGTTTCATGGTCTGGAGTTTAGATACCGACGATTTCACTGGCAATTGCAGCGGAGGGACTTATCCCCTTATCAAGAGCATTCACAGTAACTTGAACGCACGCGGTTACAAAATGAAAGCTAATAATTAATAGGATTAGTTGGACTGTTGATGTAATATTGTAGGTGGAGTTGATTATAGGATTGTTGGTTGAATCAAGTTAATATTGTCGTTTTATTTTCTAAGGAAAGTTGCAGATTAAAGAATAATTTTAAAAAGTAGAGAATAAATTTTAGACATGCGGTACGTTTTGAGATAAACAAACGACCTAAATGTGACATGTTAGTGGATTTTCACCGGAAAAAAATGAAAAACGATCAATTCAAAAACGCGAAAATTTGCGACTAATGCAGGTAACTAGCATAATAATAAAACTGAATATAAGTATGCAGTGATGTAAATGAAGTTCAGGCTTCAGAGCTTCAGAACAATTCAGGAGATTCTGTAAATCGAATCTCTACAAACCAAGTCGACCTGATTTGGATGGTGATAAGGTACTAGAAAAATATTATAGCACATAACTTTTTCCCGTGAATGAAGATTCTAAATATTTGTTAAAATAAATTATATTTAATTTGGATCAACTTCATAATTCAAAATCTATGACCATAAATTCCATCCCAGCATTTCAAAACACAGCAACTTAAACAGTTTAGGAACAAATAATTATTTAAATTATTTTGTTATTAAAGTAACGAGTTTGTGGCAACCTTTTCGTCATTATTGACATGGAAAAGTAAGTACAGTATGTTTACATTTTTATGCAAAAAGCTGGTTTATTTCATGTTTTACATTCAATGCTTCTGAGTTATAGTTTTGAAGATTTGTTAAAAGACTTTACATATTAAATACTTAATACTAATTTATACACATCTACAATCTTCTACCAGCCCAATGGAAAATGTAATTATTTAGTGGTGGCTAAGACCGTTAAGCAGTTAGTTTAAAATTATTGATCACCTCTGCAAACGTCACCGTATTCACAGTAAGAAAAATGTGCTATTTGGTCTATGAGTTTTGTTTAATAGCAAATTATTTATATAAATTTAGTTTGAGTTCTTTCTCAAGAATTCTTTTATGTGCAGTTATAAACATTTAATTGACGTGAGCCAATTGCAATTGATTATCAATTGAGCCATCTGCAAATTTCCTCATTTAACCGACTTTGTAGCTCTTTTACTTTAGAAAATTTAACTACTACGCATGAAGTACTCACCCTATACATTTATATGGTTTTTTAATATTTTCAGTGTTTAAACACGATAATTTTAATACTTACTTACAACAATAAATACTGATTCCAACAATACAAACTGTATTCTTACCTCATTGCTATTCCCCAGCAGAGAACTCAGCTATTTCCGAAAAAAATGCCACTTCCTTATCAAGTGTCAGTTCTGGTAATCCCATCGCGTTTAGTAGCAATTTTAAACTTTCATTGATAATAGAAGAAGAGCAGAGAAGGACAAGAGACATTCTTATGGACATATACTAGATTACCGAAGCAAATCTATGGACTGCTTAATGGGGGCACGAAATGATACAGAATACGAGATCAAATTTCGATCAAGGAAAGTTGGTTTGTGTGTTGGCGACCTATATTATAGTCAAAGATCTATACTTGCCTTTTTATCGTATTCCTCCGCAGTGTTACTTTTAATGTCGACGATGCTTACCAATACCATTCCAGCTTTATTATTCAGCACGCCAAATTTTTAAATTAAACATTTATTTTGTTCCACTACTATTTCCTTTGCATCTTGATTTAAAATTCTTTTGTGGCTTAATGCTGTTATTGACAATACAAACAAAGTCGTTCAGAACGTGCTGTAGTTTAGTATTATAATATAATAAATTATAAAAAGTAATAATCAGTAGAATAGTTTCTACTGATTATTACTTTTTGGTCTATAAGATCCGCGGACTTCGCCTTTGTGTTCAATGCAACATTAATGATAATCATCACAAACATAAATTAAAAAACAAAGAAACAAAATCTGAAATGCGCCTAATTTCTAAGCCTCGGGCACTTTCCAGTAAATCTTTCTAAGTTAAATTTAGCGTTTCAAACGTTCTGCGTTTAAAAAAATATATTTTACATTTTGTGGGACATTTTCTCATTGTTTCTTCTTGGTACCGTTCTTTCATTTTTCACATTTGGATCTGTCACACGGTTACTATCAAGTAGAGCTTGAAAGTAATTGTAGGCCTTACACAGCATTTATCGTAGGAAGTAGAGGTCAATGTCAAACGACTCCTTCCAATGGGCTTAAAAGTAAGTCCTGGTGCTTTCATGTCATAGTAAGGCTATGACAATAGCAATGTTTGGGCTTAATTATAATAATTGTTTTGTTTATCCCGATGATTTAATGAATAGATCGCAATTAAAACTTGGTTAAGGTTAAGACAACAGCAGTCAAGAGAAGCAAATTTCAAACTTAATCCCCAAAAAATCAAGTTTTTTATTTGCGACATCAATAAGTACTTCAGTTTCAGCTGAAGATGTCTTGCCTGTCCCTGACAAAATCAGAGCAGTTAAAGAATATCCAATACCTTCAAATAGCGACCGGGTAAAAACGTTTGTTGCATTTGCGAATTTCTATAGAAAATACATACTAAATTTTATTATCTATTATATATAAATCTATTATTATCACTTATCCATTATCGTTCGAAATAATAATAAAAATTCTGATTAATCCACCTGTTTTGCAATACCCGGATTTTGGAGAGAAAAACACTTTTATTTAAAAAATGTGCGCATCAGTTTGCAATTTGAAATAAAGTACATTAAAGACAAAAGCAATGTTGCAGCTGATGCTTTATAGTGAATCACTATTTCCTCAGATGAACTAAAGAAAATGTCCATAATATAGCGACAAGCTAAAACTAAGGAGCTTCAGACAGCCGGGAACCTTGATAAATCTTTAAACTACAGACTTGATCACCCTGGAGTTCTAAAACGTCCGGAAAACTTTGTTGAATTATGCTCACTTCCTTACAAAGTGCTCAAAATAATTAAGAAGAATGATGTTGATTTTGAGATGAATAATTTTATATTTCACATAACGGAAAAGTAATTTTTATTACACATAATTCTAGATCGGCGTTAGCACAAAGTTAACAAGTTTAACACGACAGTGCGAGTTATCAAAATTTATCGAATGTTATCCAATCCCAAACAAAGAAGCCACTACTTTGGCACGAAGTTTTGTAAATAATTGTATTTTAAGGTATGGTATACCAAAGTGTATAATCTCCAATCAAGGATCTGAATTTCTAAATGCTACTTTGTAGGAAACTTGTACATTGTTAGGTATTACTCAGTTATGTTCTACAGCATATCAAAATTGAGCTCTCGAAAATTCACACAAAAATTTAAATGCATATGTGAGAATATAATTTCATAAAAGTTCACATTCTTGGCGTCCTTGGATACAGTTCTGTTGTTTTTCTGATCATACTAGTGTTCACGGAGACAAATTACTCGTCATTTCAGTTAGTTTTTGGCAGAACTTATACTCTACGTTCTAATTTGATTAAATCTGTCAAACCAATCTACAACTTTGATGATTATTCCGGATTAAAAAGCACTAAAATGTTCAAAAAAGCATAATAATATGTAAAAAAATGCACAAAATTCTTTCAGTGGGTCATAAAATTAAATGTTTTAAAATGTTTTAAACGGAATTCAATGTAATGAATTAAATGAACTAAGTTTTAGAAAATACATTTATTCTAAGTACTTTAAAAAATGTAAACATTTTTTGCCTTAAACTAAATTTTATTCTGAATAAAACCAAGAAACAGGCAAGTCGAATTATTATTGTTTCAAACACGAAATTACTCAATGTTTATTTAATGTTCAATTGAGAAATTTTGCGGTCTATTACCAAGAATATTTTTGTAAGTAGAAAAACTTCTCTCCACGTCTAAACCTGTTATAGGTGCATATCTAAATTTTGACACCATTGCCGAATCTATAATTGGAGTAGTAGTAGTAAACATCTTTATTTCTAAAAAAGGCTATCGACCTATCGGTCTTTCTGCCCTTGTTTAATACATGCAGTCTTAATGTAAATAAAAAACAAATATGAAAATTCTCTTATTCTAGGTTAACAATACTATTAAATAAATAAGATTTCAGTGGCAAGAAGAAATTATTTTATTGTCCACTAGTCCGTTGCGTTTGTAAGTGTTCGAGTAGCGTTAATGTAGGGAAACGGAAGCGGGATTGTTTGGTTGGTCTTGTAAGACAAAGGGGATTCAGTATGGTCCAGTTGTAGGGGTTGTTTGTCCATTTTGTCTGTAGCTGTGTGAGTCTTTCCGAGATCTTTGGTCCAGTTGTAGGGGTTGTTTGTCCATTTTGTCTGTAGCTGTGTGAGTCTTTCCGAGATCTTTGTCTTGTCTGTGCGTTCGTATAGTAGTTGGATGGGGGGGTTGTGTAGTGGGTTTTGGGGCTGTCTTATTCGTGTTATTAGTCTTAGTGCAATTTGTTCTGTTGTTTGTGTATAACGTTTTGTCCTTTCTGTTCCGTTGGTCATGAGTATATGTCCATAGTCTAGCAAGGGTCTACAAATAGCTTTATATATTTTGGTGGCGGTGTTTGTGCTGATTCCTCTGTCTTTGTAGGTTAGTGATCGGAAGTGTTTTGTTCTCTTTATTGTTTCTGCCCTGATGTTTCGTATGTGTTTAGTGAATTTAAGTTTGTGGTCAATTGTGATTCCAAGGTATTTTACGTCGTTTTTTGGTTGTGTCGTTTGGCCGTCTGCAGTTATTGTAGGGGAGTCAGCGTTGAGTCTGTGGTTTGTGAGCAGAAGTTGGTTTTTTGACGCGTTTGGTGTTAGTCTCCATTTATAAAACCATGTCATTGTGTTGTTTGTTAGTGTTTGGAGTCTTTGAGCTGCTCTCTCAGTAGTTTTGTCATGTACAATAAGTGCCGTGTCGTCTGCGTATTGTAATATGTATGCCGATCTGTCGATTTGATTTTTGTCTGGTAAGTTGTAATTGTATATGTCATGGCAGTATATATTGTAGAGAAACGGTGAGAGCGGGGATCCTTGAGGGAGCCCTTGTTCAGGGGAAAAAGAAAATGACAGTGTTTTGTCAATTCGTACTTGTAGTTGCCTGTTTTCTAGTAAGTTCTTTATGGTGTGTAGTAGATATGTTGGTGTGTGTAGTTTGTATAGTTTGTATAGTAAGCCTCCATGCCAGACACTATAAAAGCCTTGTTAATGTCCATAAACAGGCAAGCTGTCTTTCTGTCAGTTAGGTGGGTAGTTTGTATATTGTTGGCCAAAATAAAGAGCGGATGAACAGTCGAGTGATGCTGTTTGAAACCAAATTGGTAGGTAGGTATATATTTTCCAATCACTTTTTCAAGCCGCTGCTTCATTATGTATTCAAAAATTTTGCTTAGTACTGGAAGTAATGTAATTGGTCTGTAGTTGCTCGGTTGTGTATTGTCCAGTCCATTTTTGGGTATAGGGATTATTAAGCCGTTTTTTCCATGTTTCTGGGATTCTGCCATTTGTGATGCAGTTGTTCAATTCAGTTAGGATCAGTTTGTGTGTTTCTTGAGTTAGGCTTTTCAAGAGTTTTGCCTTAATTTTATCTTTCCCCGGTGCAGTGTTTTTGATGTGCGCTAGGGCTTCATCGTACTCTGTGTCTGTGATCAGTTTGTAGGTGTAGTTTGGTGAGCTGTTAAAATAGTTCAAGTACCAGTCGTTGATCAAGTTCCAGTTGTCATTGTCGAAGTTAAGGTTTGTCGATATGCTGAAGGCCCTTTGATAGTGTCTGGCGAATGCGTCCGCTTTCTCTTTGTCTGTGTAGCATTCTATTCCGTTTTCGTCAATTGTGTCAGTAGTGCCAGTCTTCCTGTATTGCGCCAGTTTATTAATTTTTCGCCAGTATGTTTTGTCTTTGTCCTTCTGTATTTCTTTACATGTTTCTAGCCATTTGTCTTGTCGGTATTGTCCAACCAGAGTTTTAATGTTTCTGTTAAGTTGGTTCAGTGTCTTTTTTAGGTCGTTATTTTGAGTGTTTGTATATAGTCCGTACAGTTCTCTCTTATGTTTTATTAGTCTCAGTATCTATTTGGGTAGTGTATGTCGGTAGAAAACATTTTTTATTTCCGGGCTAAATTTTCCTATGGCTAGTGAAAGTTGTTGTTGTATGGTTTCTATTGAAATGTGCTGTGCTTGTGATTGAATGTAGTCATGTATATGTTGTTTCACTTTGTCTATGTCAGTCTTTGTTAGGTTTAAGTTTTTCTCTATAGGAGCTGTATTGGAGGTAGGTTGCGTATGTTATAAGTCTATGTTAAACGTAATAGCCAGGTGGTCGGATCCAAGTTCGTTGGTTAAGTTTATGTTGTTGATGATGTTTGTCAAGTTTCTTGTGTGCAGTAGAACGTCTGGTGTTGAGTCTGGGTTTGCGGGCATCAGAAAAGTTGGTGGGGTGTGCTGTTTTATAAAGTCGGAATTTTGCAAAAATCTTGTAAGTTGTTTCGTTTTGTTTGTATTCAAGTTAAAGTCGCCTATAATTATTGCATATTTATAGATGCTCGCTTTAGTCAGTATGTTTTGTTCTAGGTTGGAGTGTGGGTGTATGTATGTCAGAAATATGTGTATCAGGTCGTTTAAGTAGGGTATGGTAAAATGTAGACAGTCGTTCAAAGGGTTGTTGAGGGAAGGAGTATTTGCTCTTCCAAGTTTATATGTTGGTTTTAGGAGAGCTGCTACCCCGCCCCTGGCATAATTGATGGTATTTCCATGCCTATAGATATACTGCCAATTTCTGTACGTTGGTGTTTGTCCTAGTTTGGTTTTAGTCTCTACAAATATGCAGCAGTCTGTGTCGTTTTGTTCTATGTAAATGTAAATTAGTGGTTTTTTGCTGTTAAGTCCGTTGATGTTCGCGTAAAGTACTTTCAAATTGAATCTTGTATGTTTGTTACTGTCTGTCTCACTTGTTCGCAGGGTTCAGTTGGAGAGCGTCCCTCGGGCAGGAGCATGTCAAACATTAGGATGTAGACATGGTTCCCGAAGAAAACAACGGAGGTGTCAATGTCGAAGTCTTCTATAAATTGTTTTCGTAGTTTTTTTAGTAGTTCGTCTCTGTTGGTATTGTTTGTCTTGTTAAGTTGATGTTTGTATTTGTTTATGATGTGGTCATGTGTTGTAATGGGTGTGTGTATTCTACTTGCCACTGTCGATGTCTCCGCAATCCCGGACGTACGTTTGTTTACACATTTTATTTTTACGTTTGGGATTCCGACGATTGGGGCTGTCGGTCGTTTTGGGCACTTCATGCTCCATGCTGCGTGGTCCTCTGAGTTGCACGCCGCGCACTTGGTTGGCAGTGGCGACTCGCACCTGGAAGTTGGATGGGGTCCCTGGCACTTGTTGCATCTTGGCGATTGTTTGCAATCTTCAGTTTTGTGGCTGAACAGGTTCCATCGCCACACGGCGCAGGCACGGGTGCTGGTGGTTTGCTTTCGGTGATTTTGAAAATGCGGCCCAAAAAAATGAACCGCACGGTCGTTCATCAACCTTTCGTATGTGGCTATGTCGCCGGTTATTAATCTCATCATGAGTGTGGGTGCGTTGCGCTCTCGCGAGATAATTCTCCTGCAGAACCTTATTCTGAAGCCCTGCTGCTCCAGGCGTTCCAGAAACATGCGGTCTTCAATGTCCAGGTCGACCCCAGTGGCGACGACTGAATATGATGGTGTAATATGGTGGTGACCTGACTTTTGTTGTCGGATTAGTGGGAGGTTACTATTCCTTTGCAGTTTGAATGCTGTTATAAGGTTTTCCTGTTTCAGTTTTTGTAAAATTTGTGTTGCTTTGTCTTCATTGTTGGTTTTATTTAGAAAGTGATTATCTTGTCTGATAATCACATCTTTGTTGTTGGGGTTGAGTCCCTCCCACCTGATTGCAAGTTGGACTCTGGTGATGGTCGACAATGCGTTCGCTGTGAATGTGTGCGAATACGTGGGAAATCTTGTTGATGTTGTCTTGCTGTTTGTTGTTTGGTTTTTATTGGTTGTAGACTGATAGTCCAAAGCTATTCGTTTGGCCTCAGGTGTTGGCGTTGTGGGGGTTGGCGGGGTGGCTGGGTTGGCTGGGTCGTCTTCGGTTTTCTGCCCCGTTTTTTCGATTGTGGCTTTTTGAACCCACCATCCTGGGAGGCATAATCCGATTCGGATTCTTGCGAACTCCCAGGGTTCATCCTTTCGTTTGAATTCTACTCGTATATTCTCGTTGAACGATAAATGCGGTTGGATTCTTAAAATTCTTTGCGCAATGTGTAAACGACCTTGCTTTAAATATGCCCACTGACACGTCTTATCACCACGAAGCTCGGTTTAAGACTCGTTGACATTACATTTATTGATATTGTCTCTATAATTGGATTTTGTTTCATTCCAATGTATTCCTGGGTTTCAGTCAATTTTATTGTTTATTATTTAAAATGTTACAAATACGTTTCGGTGTCTTTATCCACCATCATCAGTTTGTCTAAAATATCCATTTTACATTTATTATCAATTCAATTAAAAAAACTTTCTCAAAATTAACATATTAAAATTCAAATCATACACATATTAAAAAGTACAATTTGGGACCTTGGTTCTCAGGTGATGAGTCGGGATAAACATGTTCGGGAAAAGACTAGAATCTATTGTTTAGAGATCTAAATTTGACTTACATGTTTAGATGTTTCTTTCTTTACATTTGGTTGGATATTGACTTACCTATTTTATTCGATATCGAGCGAGTGCCCGAAAAATCTATTTATATTTCGCCTTTTCTTTGCATTCTTGGAATTGCTCTGTAATCTTCAATATCTGCTGTTTAATTTTTATTTACCAGGTCCATTCAATTCATGCATGCGATCATTTAATTAGGGGCACTCTGAGCCCCGTCTACAAATGATCTGTATCAAAAAAGACTGGAAGAAAAAATCAATAGAAGATGTTAATATTAGCTGGGAGAAGTTAAAGAAGAATATCAAGAAAACTGTTAAGGAATCTTTAGGCACCCGAATTAAATACGATTCCAAAAAATTAAATAAGACCCCATGGTTCTCTCAAGAAGTAAAATACAAATACAAGTGTGCAATATTATTTAATGATTAAAATGGAAAATTGCAATTTATAATCAGACAGTGATTCAGGATATAATCATTTCAGACCCACCAAGTATGCAAAATTTAAAGATAATTGATTTGTTACCATTTATCCCTTCATTATATCATGACAAAACCATTCAAAAACTTGATCAAAATGAAAAAAGTTTAAATATATTATTAATAAGAGTGTAAATGATTTTGGCTGGATGGTAAATGTTGAAATAAGTCTTTTTATTATGTTATTTTTTTTTGTTGAACTCTAATAAATATTTTATAAAAATATATTGGTTTGTTTCAATGGAAATCCCGATGTTAATATTATGTAAATGTAAGATTTTTATTTTCTGCTGACTTTGAAAGTGGTGCAATGCAAGTCCATTTAAAGTTATTAAAATTATAAATTTTTGTTAATCACAATTGAAAAAAGGTTACATTATAAATTTAAAGCAACAACTCTACACATACAAACTGATGATGGTGGAGAAAGACACCGAAACGTCTTATTAATGAAATGAAATAATATAATATGAATGACTGAAACCCAGGATTTTATTTTCAATATCAATTTAAATCTATTTATTTTTCTTAAATACAAAATTATTGAAATAACATATGTCCATATTTTTAAAATTATTCAAATGCAAAACATTAAATATCTCCATTTCAGATAAAATACACTTCCACCACTTTCAAAGAAAACGGCTCATATGTTGTACTGTCGCACCTGCTAAAATACGAATATTAAAGGGAGAACTAATCATCCATCAAAGAAGTTGTTTCAATTTACATTATTTCACACCATCCCCAGAAGGATGGCTTCTTCTCCTCAGACCACTGAATCTTCTATCAACTAAGCCGGTACTAGTAGCAAGTTCAAGAGGTACAACTGTCTCTTGGTTAATCGACAAAGTTTTAGCTGGCAGATTTCTTGAAGCTTTCATCTAAAATTCTATCGAGTTGCTGCTAATGCTAATGACCGTTTTGGTGGCTCATCTTTTTTGGGTTGCTATCAGGGAGGTTATCTGGAGCAACTGCTTCAAGTGGAGGAAGTTGAATTTTGCACCCCAAGATTTTCAGAAGGAGTCGGTACCGATTCTGAAGGTTGTTCTATTTGCGGTTGTTCGAAAGAGATTTGCGATCCTATTACCAGAAGTATCGGAACATAGAAAGTTATTATTAGTATTAATTGAAACATTTATGCGTCTTAATATCTAAATAAGAAGGGTTCAATTGAATTTAGTTCTTATAAATGATCAATATCCTAGTGAAAGCATGTTGGTGATTTTTTAAAGGTCTATTTAAGGATTTAATTCTTGATTGATTGATTTGCCTACTATCACAAATTAACCATCGACTACGTAATCACAAACAGCCAGATGGACCCCCAGCAAATTCTCGATATAAAAGCATTAACAGCAGCAAACATAGGAACACAACACAACCTTATTTTATGCAAATACCCATCAACAAACCTGCAAAAAATGGAAAAGACTCCTAACTACATCACTAAATTTAACATAGAATAGCTTACAGGTGTCAACACAAGAGGATTGTACCAGATTATACGAACGAAGACTCCACAACGAAAAATCACACAAAACCATGTAAGATGAAGACGATGCAGATAATTGAAAGCAATATAACACAGACCGCAACAGAAGCCTTAGAACTAAGAACAGAACGGATCTCGGATCTTAAGCTTTTACCGAAATCTTCGCAAATAGAATCATGAAAATGTCAATATCGAAAGAACAGCAAAGATTTAGAATGCATCCTATAATTGAAAATATTTAAAAAGTGAACGTTGGGTATAGGATGAGTAATCGCATCATTAAAGTATTATGTTATGGAGACGATGCATTCCTCATAGCAGAGAATGAAGACGACCTACAACGTCTGCTAGACAAGAACATACAAGATGAAAGTAACAGCACATAAATTTAACATGAACATTGCAATAGAAAAAACACAATCAATGGTTAAGTATTTCTAAAGAACACATACGGTGCAAATTGGCAATCGACAACACGATAATTTAGCAGGTGAGAAAATTCAACTACCTCGGAGAAGGAGAGAAACCTTAGTCAAGAAGCACGAACACAGGCCATAAGAGCAGCAAGCGTCAGCGGATACCTGAGATATATAATATGGCAAAATAAAATGATGAGAGCAAAGAGCAAGCTGGGGATTTACAAAACGTGCATAAGCCCTATTTTAACGTACGCCACAGGAACCAAAGCTAAGACATCAACAACGAAAAGAATAATGAGAACGACCGAAATGAAAGAACCATCAACGGTGTAACCCTCACAGATCGAATAAGAAGCCGAGATATCAGAGAGAAACTGGAAATACAGAATGTGGTAAGATAAGTCGGAACACGCAGGAGGTGCTGGAGAGACCATGTGGAGAGAATGTCAGATGAAAATTGGACAAAGTGGGCCAAGTCGCAAAAATCAAACTCGCGAAGGCCGGTAAGAAAACCACCCAAGAGATCGTATAAAAGCTGGAGCTCAGCGTCACAGGAAAAGTCCCGAAGAAGGCTAAACGCAACGGATTAAACAGGGCTATGTTCTATTATACGAAGAAGAATAAGAAGTTAATAAATATGTTAGATAGCTCTTGACTATCTTTTTTAATTCCCAGCCATTTTATGGAAGGAAATTACATTTATTTTAACTGAATGGTAGGTGTACATAATAATATTCACAATTTCCCATCTTTTGCGTACAATAACCCGATGAGGTGGGGAATTGAACGCTTTCCATCAGTTGTGTTTTTAATCGAAGTAATTTGTTTCACAGTTAATTTACAAAGTATACTTTTACGGAGGAAAATTACAATATAGGTACTTGAATGAATATAAATATCATTATCGTAAGATCAACGAGTTAGTCATCAAAAAACACCATGCTTAGGAGGTGTTTAGGTGCGCACAATTTCCGCACTCTCCATTACTTAGTATTCTTTTAAACACAGATCAAATATTTGCTTTATAATAATAGTTTCATTAAACTGTGTACTTAATCAAATAAAAGACTACTTATGCAAGTACTAAAAGAATAAAAACATTTTTAGGAAAACAATTAGTTTCAAGTCGTTAGTTACTTGAGTAGTTTCACATCGCTTTAATGGATTAATGCACCTGATTTATGCAGATTTATTTTTTACTGATGTAAAAATGAGTAAAGGATGTTAGAAGAATGGGATTTAACTGTTGATCGTCATAATTTAAACAAACATATTTATTTTAATAACTGAGACAATTAACTCTTAGTAGGTTGAACAACTGTAGTTTTGCAATGAGAATAGAAACAACGAGCAGTGTTTGCTAAAAAATGAGTTAGAAAAAATAAAACGAAATATCGATAAAATGAGGAGGGCGTTCAATAAGGCAAACCATTGCAAAATTTAAGGTTTTATAGTAAATTTATAATTATTTAACCGACATAACATTTGTTCTCAGGTTTTAAGACGCCGTCTTATTTCATAATATATTATATTGCGCAAAATGTTCTTTATCGAAAAGCTTGAAGAGAAAAGATTTCGTAGGCCCTTTCACCGTGTTTGCGATTTTAAGAAGCTACATATAAATAACAAAATTCATTCATTAGAAAATATAAATAGTTAATAGGTGAAAACACAGTCATACACATCAATTTTATTTCCAATTAATCAGTAGAAATCAAGGCTGTTTAAATGGTTTTTAAGCAAATAATTCCCAAGCAACAAACAAATGCCATTAGAAGTAACAATTTTATGTCGTATGGAGGAAAATATATCCTACATCGTTACCAGCAAAGAAGTGAAAATTTGACCAATTTGGCCAAGAGTGGAGCGGAGGTTGCTCGAATAAGACGAGCTCAAGCTTCTTTTGTAAAAATTGCTGACTGAATTCTCCAACACAATAGCGGTAAAATTGAGCAAAGCCCATACAAAGATGTACTCTTCGGTAGCATGAATAAAGCCAAAAGCAAAACACAGAAACTATGCTTCCAGGTTTGCCAGTCCCAACTTTTCAGCGGGAATAAATATACATTTGAAATACGCGTAAGCACTAAAACTCTAGCAGGTACTAAATAAACCATAAATTAGAACTTACGTTTTTAAAAATTTATATAATACAGGATCAAAGTACTTCAACATATCCGAATTTAAATTAATTCTGCATAAGCATCTAGGCAAAGCAGGGACGGCTATATATAATTAAATGAAGACACACATGGACTCAAGCCATATAAAACCATATATTTGATGTGAAAGAATTGGCCCATCAAATATCCGTATCCGCGTAGGCTAAACAGCTCTATCAACTTTACAAACTGCAAGGACATTATTATTATTTCAAACAGCACGTTTATAGAGAGTTTACTAATTGCTTGACATTTCATTTACCACTAATAAGGCACTCACATCTGATTGAAATTATGTTATTCTTCTTCTTCTCGATGCGTTACATCCCTTCGTGGGTCTTAGCTGCATTTACGACTTGTCTCCATCTATCCCTGTCCAACCTCCTTCCGTAGATTCCCAAGATTTTTACATCCTCTCCGATACTAAATTAAGATGGTCCCTCATCTGAGCTTTGGTCTTCTTAAAGGTCTCTGTCCCACTCGGTTTTCCTCACATATCCTCTTGATAAGACGTTGATTCGGGGATCTCTGTAAGTGTCCGGCCCATCTCAGCCTTTGTGATTTTATTTCGCTTACTAAACTCGGTCTTTTGTACATGTTCTTGAGCTCCTCATTCGTTCTTATACGATATTAACCCGTTCTCTTGTCTACTGTAGGTCCAAATATTTTCCGCAACATCTTTCGTTCAAAGCGTCTTAGCACTAGTTCGTTCTAATAGAACCGTACGTAATAATTGGCTTGATTAATGCTGAATATATCCGTATTTTAGAGTTCCTAGATATCGGTCGGGACCTAAACATGTCATTTCTGTTGTTTGTGTTTTCGCCTAGGACTCTTTCTGCAGCGTTGATTAATGATGCTCTGATCTGTTTCCAGTGCTCCTCTACATCTGACGCCTCTTGTGTGACATTCTTCTCTAGTTGTGTCTCTAGTTTTTTTTGCTATTCGTGTCTACATATTTCATCTTGGTATAGTTTGTCTGCGTTTAACCTTTTTGGTGCTGATATTTCTTTTCTTGTTATGGTTCTGTTAATCCTTTATCGTATCTTTATTCACACCAGAAAGTGATCCGTTCCTGCATCTCCTTTCTTTGGCTCTTTACATTTATTATCTTTCTAATTTAATCCATATGTTTCTAATGTGTCTCGTCTTTGCTATTACATGATCTGCTTGGTTTCGTGTTTTTCCATCATTGGGTATCCATGTCTCTTTTTGAATTTGTTTGTGCGGGAAAATTGTCGATGCTTTCCGTAGGGTAATTGGCCGCTGCTCATTTGACCAATCGTTGGCCGTTGTCGTTTGATAGCTCATGGACTCCAAGCCTTCGCTTCCAACATTGGCGTTAAGGTCTCCCAATGATTAACATGTCCTGTTTAGATACCGAACTTGTGGTTTACCCCAGTTGTTCGTAGCATTCGTCTATAACCTCTTCTTCTTTATTTTCGGTTGGTGCATGCGTTGAGATAAGTGTATAGTTGTACTATCTATCCATGATTCTAAGGGTAGTTATCATATTATTTACGGCACGATAGTTCTTCATCTGTCCCGGCATATTTTCGCATACTGCAAAGCCCGTTCCAAATTCGTGTTTCCCACCTCTTGCTCCGCAATTAAATATGGTGTACCTTCCATGGTATGAGTGCCTTCATCCGACCATCTTATTTGCTGGAGGGCGACCACATCCATCTTATAGATTTCCATTTGTTGTATAGCTCTTTTGACTGCACCTGATCTAAACCAACTCAGTACGTTTCATGTTCCATTATTCGAATGTCTGCTTCGTTGCTTTTGTCGCCTATTCCTTTGATCCGTCCGGTTCCTAGGCTCGACGTTCTGCTTCGTAACAATAAGGTTTTTACAAGGTAGGGTTGTGGCCGTTCGCACAACCCTCCTCCTTTATCCGGGCTTGGGACCGGCAACGGTCTTAACTGAGCTACTCAGTTGACCCAGTTTCCACCGTAGGCGGAGTTATTGAAATGATGTTGCATTCACGTAAATGAAATGCAACAATGTAGAACTCACGAAAGAGCATCCAAAAGAGGCACCTTAAAATATTAAGCAATGATTTTTTAATCCTCAAATTGAATCAAGTAGAAGATAATTGATCCAAATATGCAAGTAGGCCTCAAAACCGTTTAGAGCCATGTACTTTCAAAAGCTTCTTGGGAGCACTTTTTCTTGTACAAAGCAATGAGAACAATGCTTAGGACATTTAATATCCATGTACAAATCCTATTGAGGTTTACGATTGAAATACGAAATATAGCTGGCTGGAACAGGGCGAGCAATGTGACTCTGTATCCCATTGTATGTGTTAGGAGTACCATAGGGAATGTTATTTGAAAATATTATTCAAATTGTAACAAAAATTGAACAATTTCAAGTGGTTGATAATGTTAATTTGAGTTAGAACACTCTAAACCCTTTTAAAAGTATGCAACTAATTTTTTCCGAAAAAGTGTTTGTGACATTTATTTATGCGATTATATATCCGATAGAGGTCAAGTGTTTTTGCAGAAATTCTATAAAATCAAGTAGCTTTGAATTGAAAACTTAAAAGCTTAAAACTTTAAGCAGTGAATCAAATCGGTAGTATCAAAATGAAGCTGGTTATCTCTATTTCTGTGCTTTGTGTCACTTTCATTGCTGTGGAAGCTGGAAGTTTACAAGCATCGAATGGTAAGCCACATGGGAATGCCAAACAACAAAACTTTGTTTAATTACCTTCTATGTTCAGTTTCTGATTTTTTAAATTTATTACGCGCTGAACCACCACTATAGATTACGTTGAACAGAGTAAATTGCTTAAAGCTAACTACTAACATTTTTTATGTAAGATTGCCCTCTCTAGCCTTAGCGCTGGTCGCTTAGTTGAATTTTACTTCAGCGCGAGAGTCTGGTCTGGAAACAGTAGAAGCACAAATGATCATCATTGGGAATTATGTATTACCCTGGACATGTGGTTTTGGAAGCTTGATTTTCAGTTTTACTTTTATTTAAATTAGTTTGTTGTTATCAAAATTTTGAATTATTTTACTCTGTTATATTCTCCGTTTACTTCCGGCCTGAAGGTCTCCGACGATGTCACAACCGAAACAAAACACACTTTTCAACATTCAAACATGCTCCTGATTTTCAGAATCAAACATTTTTTGCTACTTTGCAAGTTGGACAGTGTACAGACCGGGAAATGGAAAATTCGATGTTGACAACATCGATACCAGCCTTTGTACTCACATTGCTTTTGCATTTTTGGGAATACATCCGAATGGAAGCCTTCACATCTTGGATCCTTGGGAGTCTAATCCAGATGGCCTTAGTAAGCACCAGAAAATCAATCACTAGTTTGCCAATAGTTAACTACTTACATCCTCAGATGGATTCGAACGTTTCGCGAACTTGACATCTCAGAATTCGAGCCTAAAAGTCTTAGCGTCTTTGGGAGGATGGAATGAAGGCTCTTTAAATTATTCAGAAGTGGTAGCCGACACAACCAGTAGGGCTGTTCTGGTAAATGAGACGCTTAACTTCTTGGACACGTACGGCTTCGATGGACTAGACTTTAGCTGGACCTATCCGAGCAGAGAAGACAGTCATAATCTAGCTGACAATGTAAAAATATTTTATTTCCATTTGAAGAGTTGAAGGTTTAAAATTAAATTTGCAGGCAAATTTCGTTTTGATGCTTACAGAACTTAAAACTGCTCTCGAGTCTTCTGGATACTTATTGTCTGTTGCAGTTAATAGTGCCAAGAGGAACATCGATATTTCGTATGCTGTTTCATCTATTTCAGAGTAAGGAAATTTGTTTACTTTTTCATTCAATGTTCTTTTTAAATTAGCAAAAAGTTAGTTGTTAATGAGGCTTGATTAAAAATACATTTTCACTGAAGGAAATCGTTATCTCATCAATTTTCCAATGACAAAAATGTCGTTTTGAAGCGAGCAATGGAAATTCCCTGTCTTTTAATTTAAATTAAAGAAAATTTATAAATCTAAAAAGGACTTTTAAATTTTTTTTCAGCGCTTTCTAAAATCCACATTTTCTGACCAATTACTTTTCTGCTTAAATTATATCAAGGGATTTTTTTTATAAATTGCGTTCAGAGGCAGTTGATTTGTTAAAATTGAATTACTTTTAATTCTAAGAAGCAATCCGCTATTTCATAAAATCATATTTCGAGTTTCAAATATCAATTGATTTTTAAATAATCCAACAAACCTCCCGCTAAGACTTAGTCTGGATATATACTTAAGACTAAGTCTGGTACCATTAAGACTAAGTCTGGTATCATATATATATGATTCAGATAACCACGAATGTTTCACATAGCGTTGATTTAACAGACATTTGTTTGTTTGTAGTATTAGCTGCGTTCCTATAAAACAATTACATTATTTTCAAAAAGCCATAATTTTCTGACTTTATCATTCCTTGTTAGTTCCTAAGAACTTTGTATTTAGGAGCGGGAATTTGCATATTTCAGTATGGTTATTCCAGAAACCCAGTTTAAAATTCCACAAAACAGATAAGAAGAACACAATTGAAAAAAATGCACCAATTATTGATCTTTCATAACAGATCGAATTAAATAAATAAACGAAAACAGCACTGATTAGAATAAAAATTAAATATATTTAAATATAATGGAATTAAAGAAAATTAAAATTCTATTTACATTTATTTCTCCGAAAAATGGTCAATTAGTTAGTTAGTCTAAGTTATTTGTTTGCAGCCTAGATTTTGAGCATTGGTCAGATATTGTCAAAATTTTTGTCATTGTATTTTTTGAAAAGTTCTTTTACAGTTCTTTAGATTATTATGTAATTTATGCTTTCCACACCTACCTCGATGTATTTATTTTGCTAAGTAAATATCTAGTTTTGCATTTAATTATTTCATATCAATTTTGTTTGAAATAAAAACAAACAATGAGACAGTTATTTAGTCAGAGAATAAAAGCAGAAGAGAACATTAACAGAAGGACAAAAAATTCAAATTATTGTATTATTAAATGTCCATTTTTATATTTTTTTTACAGAATTGTAGACTTTATCAACGTAATGTCCTTTGATTTTCACGGCTCTTTTGATGATTATGTGGGTCATCACACTCTTCTCTACTCTAGTGATGACGATGGTTTATATAACAACTCAGACTGGAATATCGTAAGTGAACTTTAGTAAGAACGTTTGGATTTGTTTTTTTATTCGAGTATTTTGCTTTATCAGCTTCTACATCTACTTAATTTGCTTGGTATATTTTTATTGTCACTATTTAATCAATTTGCCTAAGATTCTATCATTTTCTTCTCAACTAGTACTAAGTACTTCACCTGCCACCATAATCGGTTATTATTCTTGCTTAGTCTTTAATATGGAGGCTTTGCTAAGTGTCCTTTGTTCTCATCATCGAATTATTAAACTAAATTGTTAGAATGACGGTGTGACATACTGGATATCATCTGGTGCCGATCCAGCAAAGATGAACTTTGGAATCGCCACTTACGCCAGAACATTTACCTTGGCTGATTCTTCTAACGCCTCCCTTTATGCAAATATTACTGGAGGTGGTCTTGCTGGCCCTTACACGAGAAGCTCGGGAGTTTTAGGGTACAACGAGGTAAGCGTTTTGAGACCGTCAGAAGATATTTCTTTAAAGCTCTGTTAATACTAATAGATTTGCGAAACATATCCAGACGCTGAAGACATTTGGGACGACGTGCAAAAAGTACCACATTTAGTGGTCGATGATCAATGGATCGGTTACGACAACGAAAAGTCAATTGGGATTAAGGTGGATTATGCTTTGGAGAAGAACTTTGGTGGTTTCATGGTCTGGAGTTTAGATACCGACGATTTCACTGGCAATTGCAGCGGAGGGACTTATCCCCTTATCAAGAGCATTCACAGTAACTTGAACGCACGCGGTTACAAAATGAAAGCTAATAATTAATAGGATTAGTTGGACTGTTGATGTAATATTGTAGGTGGAGTTGATTATAGGATTGTTGTTTGAATCAAGTTAATATTGTCGTTTTATTTTCTTAAGAAAGTTGCTGATTAAAGAATAATTTTAAAGAGTAGAAAATAAATTTTAGACATGCGGTACGTTTTGAGCTAAACAAACGACCTAAATGTGACATGTTAGTGGATTTTCACCGGAAAAAAATGAAAAACGATCAATTCAAAAACGCGAAAATTTGCGACTAATGCAGGTAACTAGCATAATAATAAAACTGAATATAAGTATGCAGTGATGTAAATGAAGTTCAGGCTTCAGAGCTTCAGAACAATTCAGGAGATTCTGTAAATCGAATCTCTACAAACCAAGTCGACCTGATTTGGATGGTGATAAGGTACTAGAAAAATATTATAGCACATAACTTTTTCCCGTGAATGAAGATTCTAAATATTTGTTAAAATAAATTATATTTAATTTGGATCAACTTCATAATTCAAAATCTATGACCATAAATTCCATCCCAGCATTTCAAAACACAGCAACTTAAACAGTTTAGGAACAAATAATTATTTAAATTATTTTGTTATTAAAGTAACGAGTTTGTGGCAACCTTTTCGTCATTATTGACATGGAAAAGTAAGTACAGTATGTTTACATTTTTATGCAAAAAGCTGGTTTATTGATTCAATGCTGAGTTATAGTTTTGAAGATTTGTTAAAATAATTTACATATTAAATACGTAATACTAATTTATACACATCTACAATCTTCTACCAGCTGAATGGAAAATGTAATTATTTAGTGGTGGCTAAGACCATTAAGCACTTTCAACATTCACTTTTCAACATTTCACGATCGCCTTTAACACATAAGAACTATACTTTTTCTTAAATGTTTCACTGAAATTTAAATGAAATAATGAAATTCTATGAAATCAAAATATGCTTTATTGCCACAGAAAATGTGAAATACATTTTGCGAATGACTTCCTTTTCCCAAGTGGTTGCCAACGTCAGATAACTGATAGGGCACTCGAAGAAGAAGGAAGTGTTTACTTCCACACCACAATGAGTGAGTCGACGAGAAAACATATCTTCCATTCTAAACAACAGCTTAGATACAGAAAACTTAAAATAAACTCAATTTTTCTCATTTTGCACGTTCCAAAGTGAATCAAACTAATCATTTATGTATTATAAATTCTTTTCAAAAAAATTGGCCGGATTCTTTGTGGGAATTATTTACCTGAAAGTTATGATGTCACTTAATGTCCATTGAAAAATCAAATAGAACTACATTTTTCGATTCTAAAATTTTCGGAAGTGCACGCAAAATGGACTCAATCAGTTTTAATTATTTCCTATTTTCTCACAAACGACAAAACGAGAAGTCGACAACAAACTTATTAGAATAATAAAAATAAAATACGCATAATACAACAACAATACAACTTCATTCATAATACAGCCCAAAACACAAGGCAATTGCATAAACATGCGTGTTTTCCATGGAATAAAAGGAATATCTGTCTTTTTCCGGATCCCAAAGAAACCTGCAGGTCGCGTACACGTCTTGCGAATTTTTTTCTCCGATGGTCACAATGCATACCACCTTATACCTAAAATAATTTCATAATCCTTCTCCTAATTATCTGGGCTAACAATACCTGTCGAACTCTAATTGTTTAACTTTGCTTCTAATTTGAGTAGAGGCATATTTTGCAGTCGCTGCACATTTTTCGGGATCGTAGTGAAGATTTTCCATTACTTCTTGCATTACTTCTTCGAGGATTTTGTCTACTTTTTCCGGATTGAACGGTTTCTCCGATTCCATTTTATAGGTGTTTTGAAATTTTGCAGCCTATGATGAAAATAATTACATTTCTTTTGAGATTAGCGATAGAAAATTATTCGAAGTTGCAATTGTGCTAGTTTAAAGGTTTACAAAAATGCAATTTTGTATCACATTTTAAGAACAATCCCTTTAAAAAAATTATCTGCTCTGCCACATTTACAGAACGATTATCTACATTTGTCTTAAGACATTTTTGATATCATCGATAATTCATTAACCACAGGCGTTTCAATTTTTCAAGCCATTTTGCTGTTTCGTAATTTATTAACCCTGAACTTTTTCAGAAAATTCAAGATTGAGCTCACAAATCTCCAAACATTTCGTCATTTAACCGACTCTCTAGCTCTTTTAATTTAGAAGATTGAACTACTACGCATGAGGAACTCACCCTATACATTTATATGTTTTTTAATATTTGAAGTATTTAAACCGGGCACTTTCAATAAATTCGGATACCAATAATACAAAATCAGGGGTTTAAAATACTATTCTTACCTCATTGCTATTCCCCAGCAGAGAATAGGTACTCATAGCTATTTTCCCCAAAAAATGCAACTTCTCAGCAAATTTGAGATCTGTTACTCACAAAGCATTTAGTAGCACTTTCAACCTTCCACTGATAATACAAGACAGTTTACAGGCTTTCCTTCCCAAGAAAGACGAGACAAATTCTTATGGGTATAGACTAGATTCCCGAAGCAAATCGATGGACGGCTTTATGGGGGCACCAGATGGTACAAAATACGAGTTGTCAATCAAATTTCGATCAAGGAAAGTCGGTTTGTGTGCTAGCGTTCTATATTGGGGTCAAAAATCCATACTTGCCTTTTTATCGTATCCCTCCACGGTGTTACTTTTAATGTCGACGATGCTTCCTAATACCATTCGAGCTTTACTACTCAGCGCGCCAAATTTTGATTTTCGAGCAACACTAGATCTAGATAAAATTAATTAAAGGGATTTTATACAGAACGTACTCAAAAGGCAGCAACTTAAGTAGAACCAGAGGGGGAACGAAAATCTTATTTTCATTAATTTCTATCTTATGCAGGATCCAGATAAGACTGGCATTTACCAGTATGATTTGTATTTTTATTGATGTTATTTAAATTGTTAAAAAACATGTTCAATTTATGAAGGTTGCCAGTTTATTCCTTCATAGAACATAAACAATTAGAATATTGGACACTTTATAATTTAATTTTCTATTTTGCTTTACTTCAGTAACATACAACTACGAAATGACTTCGCTTGGTTTTATGTTTCATCAGTTTTTTACTCCAGAACTTCTGTTATGATACATTTTATTGAACATTTTTATTGTTCTACTACTATTTTCTTTACATCTTAATTTAAAAGAAAATTTTGGCTTAATTCTGTTTATTTTTCAATAAAAACAGAAAAACATAATAGTTGAATACGCCTTTGTAGTTCCACAAGATAAGCAGCGCAAATATACATTAGAAAACAATCATTGTTGTGTATATTTTCCTGACTGTATTTTAATTTATTTCAAAAAATTCCTGGGTTTCAGTCAATTTTATTGTTTATTATTTAAAATGTTACAAATACGTTTCGGTGTCTTTCTCCACCATCATCAGTTTGTCTAAAAGATATATTTACAGTTATCATCAATTTAAATAGAAAACTTTCAAAATTTCACACATTAAAATACAAATCACACACATATTAAAAAGTACATCAAGAAGATTGGTTTTCAGGTGATGAGTCAGGACAAAAAAGATCAGTCAGTCAAATGTGAACGTAGAAACAACTTTACACGTAAGTTAAATTTAAATCTCTAAACAATAGATTCTAGTCTTTTCCCGGACATGATTGTCCTGACTCATCACCTGTAAACCTATTGTTTTAATATACTTTTTAATATGTTGTAATTTGTATTTTAGTATGTGAATTTTGATAGAATTTTTAAAAATTAATGATGACTGTGAATGTGTATTTTAGACAAACTGATGATGGTGGAGAAAGACACCGAAACGTATATGTAACATTTTAAATAATAAACAATAAAATTGACTGAAACCGAGGACTTTTTTGAAATAAATTAGAAAACAACGAAACATAATCTAAAATAAGCGTAATATTGCAAATTCAACTTTCAAGTTCAGGAAAAAAGTTATACTTGTTTTCTGGATCCATAAATTAAACTCACATTAGGAAATTAGATCATTTTACTCTACTAACCATCAAATCATATTTTCATAAGACAAAAGGACAGATTTTAAGTTAAGGAGAAAACTGAAACTCAAGAAGAAATGTAAATTTGTTTTCAAACAGTTTACAAAAACTCAATTTCAGTTTTAATAATTTCGAAACTGGACAAAACAGCCTTTTTACAAAATAATTCAATCATTGCTATTGACTTCAATTACACCTCTTCGGCGTTTCAATAAGAACAGTATAGTTTCCCACCAAAGTTAAAAAAATATGTATTTTTCATTAGATTTTCTACTATAATTACCTTCTTCCATCCCCTGAAGGAAGGCTTGACCGCCTGGCACTACTGAATCTTCTATCAACTGAGCCAGCAGGCGTAGCAAGTTCAGGAGGCATAAATGTCTCCTGATTAATCGACAAATTTTTAGTTGAAAGATCTATTGAAGCTTTCATCTAAAATTCTATAGAGTTCAGAAATTTTAGTTTGAAGCTTTTTGAAAATGCTCACGGATGAACGTCTTGGTGGCTCTTCTTTAGCTGGCTCTTCTTTGGCTGGCTCTTCTTTGGCTGGCTCTTCTTTAGCTGGCTCTTCTTTAGCTGGCTTACTATCAGCAGGTTCATCTGGAGCAACTACTTCAGGTGGAGGCGGCTGGATTTGCTCAGAAGCATTTTGCACCTCAGCATTTTCAGAAGGAGCGGGTACCGGTTCTGAAGGTTGCTCTATTTGCGGTTGTTCGGAAGGGATTTCTGATTCTATTAACCAGAATGATCGTAACAGAGGAAGATATTTATTACTATTAATTGAAATTTATTTATGCTTCTTATTTAGCTTCTGTTCATTTCAAATTAGTATCTCTATTCATCAATAGTTTAGTGCAAGCATATAGGTGATTTTTATCAGTCTGTTTAAGTATTTCATTCTTGATTGATTTATCTACTATTTTGGTTTTCTTGCAGGCGTTAAGTGACAATTGAAAAACATGCTTTCTCTTAAGTAGCAGAGTAATTAGAAGAAATAGCCAGAGGAAATTTAGTTAGTTTAGCCACTAGATCTTAATTTTCACCGTTTTTTTTACTGGAGGCTAAACTTACCAGTTGGTGCAGAAGGCTCATCAGCATTAGTTGGACTTTCTTCTGGATTAGCCACTGCATCTGGGTTCTCTTCGGGTTCAGACATGACTTTTTCAAAATCTTAATCAATCACTTTGATGGTTTCAAAAATAACAGATCAAAAGCAACGTTTAAAGTCTGACTTTTATACAAGCGAACGATTTGTGTATGTTCGTCTGTATTAGCGAACTCAAAACAGACAAAAAATCGAGCATCTTCATGACAAAATCAATTGATGAAACTTATCCAGTAAATAAAATAAAAATAAAACTACTAATTTGAACAGCAGTAGTAACATCTTTATTTCTAAAAAAAGGCTATCGACCTATCGGTCTTTCTGCCCTTGTTCAATACATGCAGTCTTATATAGATAAAAACCAATACGAAATTCTCCTATTCTAGGGTTAACAATAGTAGTAGTAACATCTTTATTTCTAAAAAGGCCATCGACCTATCGGTATTTCTGCCCTTGTTTAATACATGCAGTCCCAATCCAGATAAAAACAAATATGAAAATCTCCCATTCTAGGTTAACAATGTTATTGAATAAATAAGATTTCAGTGGCAAGAAGAAATATTTTATTGTCCACTAGTCCGTTGCGTTTGTAAGTGTCGAGTAGCGTTAATGTAGGAAAACGGAAGCGGGATTGTCTGGTTGGTCTTGTAAGACAAAGGGGATTCAGTATGGTCCAGTTGTAGGGGTTGTTGTCCATTTTGTCTGTGCTGTATGTAGGTCTCTCAGAGATCTTGTCATGTTTGTGCGTTCGTAATAGTAGTTGGGTGGGGGGGTTGTGTATGGGTTTTGGGGTGTCTTATTCGTGTTATTAGTCTAGTGCAATTTGCTCTGTTGTTTGTGTATAACGTTGTGTCCTTTCTGTTCCGTTGGTCATGAGTACATGTCCAAAGTCTAGCAAGGGTCTACAAATAGCTTTATATATTTGGTGGCGGTGTTTGTGCTAATTCCTCTGTCTTTGTAGGGTTAGTGGATCGGAAGTGTTTCGCTCTCTTATTGTTTCTGCCCTGATGTTTCGTATGTGTTTAGTGAATCTAAGTTTGTGGTCAATTGTGATTCCAAGGTATTTTACGTCGTTTTTTGGTTGTGTCGTTTGGCCGTCTGCTGTTATTGTATGGGGAATCAGCGTTGAGTCTGTGGTTGTGTGAGCAGAAGTTGGTTGTTTGACGCGTTTGGTGTTAGTCTCCATTTATAAAACCATGTCATTGTGTTGTTTGTTAGTGTTTGGAGTCTTTGAGCTTGCTCTCTCAGTAGTTTTGTCATGTACAATAAGTGCCGTGTCGTCGCGTATTGTAATATGTATGCCGATCTGTCGATTTGATTTTTGTCTGGTAAGTTGTAATTGTATATGTCATGGCAGTATATATTGTAGAGAAACGGTGAGAGCGGGGATCCTTGAGGGAGCCCTTGTTCAGGGGAAAAAGAAAATGACAGTGTTTTGTCAATTCGTACTTGTAGTTGTCTGTTTCTAGTAAGTTCTTTATGGTGTGTAGTAGATATGTTGGTGTGTGTAGTTTGTATAGTTTGTATAGTAAGCCTCTATGCCAGACACTGTCAAAAGCCTTGTTAATGTCCATAAACAGGCAAGCTGTCTTTCTGTCAGTTAGGTGGGTAGTTTGTATATTGTTGGCCAAAATAAAGGGCGGATGAACAGTCGAGTGATGCTGTTTGAAACCAAATTGGTAGGTAGGTATATATTTTCCAATCACTTTTTCAAGCCGCTGCTTCATTATGTCATTCAAAAATCTTTGCTTAGTACTGGAAGTCAGTGTAATTGGTCCTTGTAGTTGCTCGGTTTTGTATGTCCAGTCCATTTTTGGGTATAGGGATTATTAAGAGACCGGTTTTTCCATGTTTCTGGGATTCTGCCATTTGTGATGCAGTGGTGCAATTCAGTAGGATCAGGTTTGTGTGTTTCTTGAGTAGCCTTTCACGACTTTTGCCTTAATTTATCTTTCCCCGGTGCAGTGTTCTTGATGTGCGCTAGGGCTTCATCGTATCTGTGTCTGTGATCAGTGTGCAGGCATAGTTTGGTGAGTTGTTAAAATAGTTCAAGTACCATCGTTGATCAAGTTCCAGTTGTCATTGTCGAAGTTAGGGTTGTCGAGATGATGCTGAAGGCCCTTTGATAGTGTCTGGCGAATGCGTCCGCTTTCTCTTTGTCTGTGTAGCGTTCTACTATCCGTTTTCGTCAATTGTGTCAGTAGTGCCAGTCTTCCTGTAGTGCGGCCAGTTTCTTAATTTTTTCGCCAGTATGTTTTGCCTTTGTCCTTCTGTATTTCTTTACATGTTTCTAGCCATTTGTCTTGTCGGTATTGTCCAATCATAGTTTTAATGTTTCTGTTAAGTTGGTTCATTGTCTTTTTAGGTCGTTATTTTGAGTGTTTGTATATAGTCTATACAGTTCTCTCTTATGTTTTATTAGTCTCAGTATGTATTTGGGTAGTGTATTTCGGTAGAAAGCATTTTTTTATTTCCGGGCTAAATTTTCCTATGGCTAGTGAAAGTTGTTGTTGTATGGTTTCTATTGAAATGTGCTGTGCTTGTGATTGAATGTAGTCATGTATATGTTGTTTCACTTTGTCTATGTCAGTCTTTGTTAGGTTTAAGTTTTCTCTATAGGAGGTGTATTGGAGGTAGGTTGCGTATGTTGTAAGTCTATGTTAAACGTATAGCCAGGTGGTCGGATCCCAGCTCGTTGGTAAGTTTATGTTGTTGATGGTGTTGTCAAGTTTTTTGTGTGCAGTAGAACGTCTGGTGTTGAGTCTGGGTTTGCGGGCATCAGAAAAGTTGGTGGGGTGTGCTGTTTTATAAAGTCGGAGTTTTGCAAAAATCTTTTAAGTTGTTTCGTTTTGTTCGTGTTCAAGTTAAAGTCGCCTATAATTATTGCATATTTGTAGATGCTCGCCTTAGTCAGTATGTTTTGTTCTAGGTTGGAGTGTGGGTGTATGTATGTCAGAAATATGTGTATCAGGTCGTTTAAGTAGGGTATGGTAAAATGTAGACAGTCGTTCAAAGGGTTGTTGAGGGAAGGAGGATTTGCTCTTCCAAGTTTATACTGTTGGTTTTAGGAGAGCTGCGACCCCGCCCCTGGCATGATTGATGGTATTTCCATGCCTATAGATATACTGCCAATTTCTGTACGTTGGTGTTTGTCCTAGTTTGGTTTTAGTCTCTACAAATATGCAGCAGTCTGTGTCGTTTTGTTCTATGTAGTTGTAAATAAGTGGTTTTTTACTGTTAAGGTCCGTTGATGTTCGCGTAAAGTACTTTCATATTGAATCTTGTATTTTTGTTACCGTCTGTCTCACCTGTTCGTAGGGTTCCGTTGGAGAGCGTCCCTCGGGCAGGAGCATGTCAAACATTAGTATGTAGACATGGTTCCCGAAGAAAACACTGAGGTGTCGATGTCGAAGTCTTCTATAAATTGTTTTCGTAGTTTTTTAGTAGTTCGTCTCTGTTGGTATTGTTTGTCTTGTTAAGTTGATGTTTGTATTTGTTTATGATGTGGTCATGTGTTGTAATGGGTGTGTGTATTCTACTTGCCACTGTCGTTGTCTCCGCAATCTCGGACGTACGTTTGTTAACACATTTTATTTTAACGTTTGGGATTCCGACGATTGGGGCTGTCGGTCGTTTTGGGCACTTCATGCTCCATGCTGCGTGGTCCTCTGAGTTGCATGCTGCGCACTTGGTTGGCAGTGGCGACTCGCACCTGTAAGTTGGATGGGGTCCCTGGCACTTGTTGCATCTTGGCGATTGTTTGCAATCTTCAGTTTTTGTGGCTGAATAGGTTGCATTTGCCACACGGCGCAGGCACGGGTGCTGGTGTTTTACTTTCGGTGATTTTGAAAATGCGGCCCAAAAAATGAACCGCACGATCGCTCATCAAACCTTTCGTATGTGGATATGTCGCCGGTTATTAACCTCATCATGAGTGGGGTGTGTTGCGAGATAATTCTCCTGCAGAACTTATTTTTGAAGCCCTGCTGCTCCAGGGTTCCAGAACATGCTGTCTTCAATGTCCAGGTCGACCCCAGTGGCGACGACTGAATATGATGGTGTAATATGGTGGTGACCTGACTTTTGTTGTCGGATTAGTGGGAGGTTATCGTTTTTTTGTAATTGTAACTTGTTACAGTGTTTTCTGTTTTAGTTTGTGTAAAATTTTGATGTTTTTGTCCTCCTGGTTGGTTTTAATTAGGAAGTAATTATCTTGTCTGTAATCACATCTTTGAACATTATTCACCGATTTAAAAAAAATTTATTCTAGCTTTTCTGAGCGAAAGTTTAGTTTTAGAAGAATTGAAAACATATTTAAATTAAGAACTGAAATTAATCAGCTCTTATTAAGGATAACAGGTGTAGTTTTGTAATGAGGATAGAAACAACGAGCAGAGTTTCCCAAAAAATACGTTAGAAAAATAAAATAAAAATCGATAAAAAGACGACGAAGAGCTTGAGTAGAAAAAATTTCGTAGGCACTATCTCCGTGTTTACGATTTTAAGAAAGTACAAACAAATAACAAAATACAAACATTAGGAAAATTAAAACATTCTTGGATTAGAAAGTATAAATATTTAATAGATGAAAATGCATTCATACACATCAATTTTATTTCTAACTAATCAGTAGAAGTCAAGGAACGTGTGCATTAATATCTCGGAAAGCGGTTGATACTTCGCAGCAGCAATAAAGTGCAGCCACTATGATGCCCTTCTTTAAAACTGATTCTGAAATAAAATAGAACAGGTTTAAAGGGTTTTTAATGAAATAATTGCCAAGCAACAATACTTGATGATGTGATTTTAACTAACCATTTAATATCGTATACAGGAAAACATCTCCTACATCTTTTCCAGCAAAGAAGTAAAAATTAGACAAAGCAGACATGGCCAAGAGTGGAGCTGATAGTAAGCATTTTGTCCTCCGTAGGTGGCTCGGGCTGAATTTCTTCGAATACCACGAGCTCAAGCTTCTTTTGTACCAATTGCTGACTAAATTCTCCAACACAATACCGATGAAATTGAGCAAAGCCCATACAAATATGTATTCTTCGGTACCATGCCAAAAAAAGACAAAAGCAAAACACAGAAATGATGCGCCCAGCTTTGCCAGTCCCAATTTTTGAGCGGGAATAAATATGCATCTGAAATACGTGTAAGCTGCTAGAGCTCTAGTAGGTACTTAATAAACCATAAATTAGAACTTACGTTTTTAAAAATTTATATAATCCAGGATCAAAGTACTTCCACATGTCCGAATATAAATGAATTCTCCCTATGCATCTAGGGAAAGCAGGGACGGTTATATCTTCAAACGAAGCCACACTGGTACTCAAACCATATAAAACCACATATTTGATGTGAAAGAATTGGCCCATCAAATACCCGTATCCGCACAGGCTAGACAGATCTAGCGACTTAACAAACTGAAAGTACATTTTAATTATTTCACTACATTCAACACGTTTGCAGACACTTAACTAATTGATTGATATTTCATTTCACCACTAATTAGGCCTCACCTCTAATTGAAATGATGTTGCATTCACGTAAATGAAATGCAACCAGAACTCACTAAAGAGCATCCAAAAGAGGCACCTTAAAATATTAAGTATTAATTTTTTAATCCTCAAATTGAAAGCTCCAGGTTTTTTCATATGCACCTTCTTGAAATCCTCATAATCGATAAATGGTCCCGTAAACAATGTAGGCAAATAGAAGCAGTAGGACAGATATTCTTCAAGTCGCTTAGGCGTGTGATTAAGGGCAGAACTGGTGCATTTTAAATTCATCCAACACAGCATCAAAATATGCAAGTAGGCCTCATACGCGTTTAAACCCATGTACTTTAAAAAAGCTTCTTGGGAGCACATTTTCTTGTATAAAGCAATGAGAACAAGGCATAGGACATTCAATATCCATGTGCAAATCCTGATGCGGTTTACAATTGAAACACGAAATATAGCTGGCTGGAACAGGGCGAGCAATGTGACTCTGTATCCCATTGAATATGTTAGAAATACCATAGGGAATGCTATTTGAAAATACTGCTGAAACTGTAACAAAAATTAATCAATTACAATTTTATTCGTTGGTGGCTTCTCGAACATACTGATTTGAATTCTAAAGTTACTTAATTTTGCAGAGTGTTACATAAAGGTAGGCCTAATCTTTCAACCAGATGTTTCATCAAGGAAATTACTCGAAGTTTCCTAATATCATTTTTCAATATCAGATTTATTCAAAATCCTTTTGGAATTCCCAAGGCGTTATTTAGTATAAAAATGCTCCACACAAAATGCAAAATGATGGTCCTGCATGTTTCAATGACTTCAATAAGACTTTCGACCGGCTTCTGCATTATGAACTAATCCGGAAGATTTGCAGTTTCGGAATAAAAGTTAATGATATTCAGGTAATAAATAAGTGTTATTGGAAACAGAAAGCTTCCGACAAGATAGGTAATATCAAAAACGACATCGAGATTTAACAGGAGTCCGTCATATTCGCTTGCTTTTCAACTTGTATTTGGATCATACTTAAAAAAAAAGTGTAATGGTTTGTGGTGAACTTTAATGAAATGCCAAACCCTTCAATCACATATGGCGATGATAGCATAATTCTCTCAGCGGCTATTGACGCCTTGGAATTTTCTGTTGAGGGACACAGTGAACTAGGAGAAACACTGGGCCGTAAAATCAATGTTGCAAATACTATAATAAATTTACTATTCTCAGTTGTGAACATTTTGAAGATGGAATGGTAGAAATGAAGAATTAAACAGCATATAAAAATTTATCATTCGGTTAAAGTAGTAAAATGTGTCACAACATTAAACTAAAGAAAACCACATGAACGTTTTAAAAAGCACAGATTTATTACAAAGAATACACAACAGTTGTATACCAATATAAACAATAAAACATAGTTAACAAATATCGTTAAGTATATTTTCCTGACTGTACTTCAAATGTAGTCCAAAAAGTCTGTGTCTGTAGTACAAAAAAACAGATACGTAATTAGTTCTTTCAAATACAAGTTTAATTATTCTAATTAATAGCTCTTTCAAATACAAGCTAGAAATTATTAAATGGTGAACAGAGAACTAAACTTGCGTGCATAGAAATCGGCCCACTGTAAACTTTTGACTTTAACTATATTTTTTTAAAAACCTATTCATCAGATCAAAAAAAGAAATATGCGGTTTGAAAGACAATTTAATATGCTTTAATGTGAATATAAATTTATCAAGAAGGCTTGTCGTTTATATGTATAGCGAGCGGTAAACAAAGGAAACGTGTTTATGTGGTGATTGTAACGAAAATAGAAAAATTGTCAAATATTAAAATTATTGCGTTTGCAACTGAAATTTTCATATTAATTCGTTTTTTATCATCTCAATCGTGTTTATGTGTGTTAGTTTAATGCATACTACACCACAAAAATCCGGTCAAGTTATTGCTTTAATCGAAAATGGACTTAGTCAGCGAGCTGTTGCTAGACAATTGAATATGACACGCGCAGCGGTTCGAAGAGTGTGCAAACGTTATGAGGAGACTGGATCTTTTCATAGGCGACCTGGAACAGGCAGAAGGCGATTTACAACCGCTCGTGATGACCGCTTTATTGTGTCAACAACATTAAAAAATCGTCACCGTAATGCCGTAGTCAGTGGACAGTAAGACGAAGACTGCAGGAAAATAACCTGACCCCTAAAACACCTGCGATTGGTCCAAAACTTACTCCAGCTCATCGGCAAGCACGCCTGCGTTTTGCACGGGATCATCTGAATGAGACGTTGGAACAATGGGGATCTGTTCTATTCTCAGATGAGAGCAGAATATGCCTCCATGGTAGCGACTGAAGAAGGAAAGTGTACCGAAGACCATGAGAGCGATTTGAAGATTGCTGCTTTGAAGAGCGGAGTGCTTATGGAGGTGGTTCCTGTATGATCTGGGGTGCAATTTCTATAGGAGCACGAACCGACCCTGAGTTCATTCGTAGAGGCGACCGTGTTCACGGAAGAAGAGGTTTCTAATATATCTAACGGCTGTTAGATATATCGAGGAGATTTTAGCAATTCATGTAGTTACGTCGACTACATTGGAGACGAATTTACCTTTATGCATGACAATGCCAGGCCGCACACCGCAAGAATCGTGCAAGATTACATTGCAGAAGTCGGTTTTCGGGTTATGGAGTGACCAGCATACAGTCCTGACCTAAATCCGATCGAACACTTATGGGATGAGCTAAAACGAAGAATTCGAGCTAGACTTCATACCTCAAACTCGATCCCAGAGCTTATTGTTACAGTAGAAGAAGAGTGGTTTAACATCCCTCAAGAAACAATGGCAAACTTGATTAGATGCCTAATCGTATGAGAGAAGTTATTAGAGAAAGGGGAGGTCATACCCATTATTAAAAAATTAACTGTTAAGTTTTAAATTGTCAATAACCCTATTTATGTTAATAATAAAAAAGCTTAATTTACTTAATGCATTAATTTCACTACGTTAAACATTGGATACTCACAATAATTTATCCTCACATTAAAACATATTAAATTGTCTTTCAAATAGCATATTTCTTTTTTTGATCTGATGAATAGTTTAAAAAATATATATATAGTAAAGTCAAAAATTTTCAGTGGGCCGATTTCTATCCATGCAAGTGTATAATAGCAAATTCAGAATTAATATACGCTCTGTATAAACAGAATGAGTATGATTGTGCAGTTGCAAAGTTATAGCAAGAAACAGCAAAATTAATAAGTACGTAAAAACGTTACGACATTTCATTTGGCATAAAAAGTCTATGCCGCCCCATGATCGGATATGTTTATCTTCGGCTGAGAATGGTATTTTGTTTACGGCAATCATCCAAACAAGTTGGAACGTGAAATATGCCTATGAAAATATTGCCGTATGAACTGGAAATTTCTACAACATTGTCAATACTAAAAAAACTGAAATCGAACAGCAAAGTAAAGCGATGGGACGATAAAGCAAACGATTATATCATCTTGATAGTTCTGTGGTTCGGTGCCTTAATTAAGAGTGATTTGGTGCGGCGCACTAAGGCAAATGCTGTAGATCATCTTGTCCGCTAACTGCAGCATTTAGTGCAAGTTTTCAGTGCATTTGGTGTCGATCTTTATTGTGTGTTCAAGTGAAGTGTGCGCTTTTTGAGGATTAATGGGTCCTTCTATTTTCAATAGGTCCTATTTTGCACATTTAAAAACATTGTTATTAAAATTTTCAACATTAACTAGCCATGTTTTCTATTGTCAACTATTTTTTATATGAAACCTTACAAAGTAAATTTAGTGCCTTTCTATTGTGAATTACACTTTTCGTTGTCGTGTAGGATAATTTGCTTCATTATTGATGTTTTTTGGTTCTTGTATTCTCATTAGGAATGGTTCGATTTTTCACATCTTAGACCCTTTTTATTAAGTTTTTCAACACTAACTAGCCGCCAGGTTTTCTACTGTGGGCTCTTTTTATATGAACTTTTACATTATGAATGTAAATTAAGTGTCGTTCTATGTAATGTAATATCAGTTGGGTTATTATTGATTTCAAAAAATTCCTGGGTTTTAGTCAATTTTATTGTTTATTATTTAAAATGTTACAAATACGTTTCGGTGTCTTTCTCCACCATCATCAGTTTGTCTAAAATATATATTTACAGTTATCATCAATTTAAATAAAAAACTTTCACCAAAATTCACATATTAAAATACAAATTACACACATATTAAAAAGTACATTAAGAACATTGGTTTTCAGGTGATGAGTCAGGACAAACATGTCTGGGAAAAGACTAGAATCTATTGTTTAGAGATTTAAATTTAACTTACGTGTATAGTTGTTTCTACCTTCACATTTGATTGGTTATTGAATTCCATATTTTATTCGATATCGAGCGAGAGAACCAAAAAACTGTTTATACTCCGCCTTTTCTTTGCATTCTAGGAATTGCTGTGCAATTCCTCAATATCAGGTGTTTATATTTCACTTACCTGGTCCAATCAGTTCATGCATGCGATCATTTAATTAGTGTGTGATACACAGAGCTAAGATTGTCTGTGTCTGATCTAAAATTCATTGCATTCTGATGTTTTTTAATCTGTATCATTTCATGGATTCTTCTCTTATTATAGTTGTTTTCATTGATTAATATTTTTGTGTTATCGAAATCAAAACTATGTAACTTTTGTTGTGCATGTTGTGCTAATGCTGTTCCATTTTCGTTAACCTTTCTTAAGCTAGATTTATGTTCGGATATTCTTTTCTTTAAATATTGCCCTGTTTGACCTATGTATGTGTTGTCACAGTTCAAACAGTCAATCTTGTATATTACGTTAGGTGTGTCCAACTTATCGCTTTTAGGTTTAAATTTTGTAAAACATTCTTTTGCCAAGTTGTTTTTAGTTTATCAAAAGAGATAGACTTTTTGTCTATCTTATATTGTTTTTAGTTTTTTCCGCTATAGTAATATTATGTGGTTTTAAAACATTTTTTATTTTTTTGTTGATTTCTGGTATGTACGGTAATGATACATACTTGATTTCACCTTCTTTTTTCTTATTTATACTATTTATGTTGTTCCATTTATTTGAATTGTAGATTTTATTAATTCTTTGTTTTATAATTGGTTCGAAGAAAGCTTTGGGATAGTTGTTCATTATTAGTATCTTTTTTATCTTTTCAAGATTTTTTGTTCTATATCCATAATGTGCCAATTTAATCGCTCTATCAGTAAGAGCTGTTTCAACACTTTTTTTATATTGTATAGGTGCAAATGATTGGTAACTCAGGTATCTACCAGACCATACATCCTTTGTGTACCAGTTTGTTTTTATTTCCCATTACCGTCATATATAACCGTCATATCCAAAAAGTTTAATGATTTGTTTTTGTCTTCCTCAATGGTGAATTTAATGGTCTCATGGAATGCATTAAATTTATCTAGTGTGTATTGAACTTTTTGGTTTGGCAGGCACATTATGCAGTCATCCACGTATCTTTTAAAAAATCCACACTTAAAATTCAAATCAGGTATTAGTTTTTCTTCCAGACTTTCCATCACGAGGTTTGCAATTGTTGCAGCTATGGGAGACCCCATAGCTACTCCATATATTTGGGAATAGAAATTGCCTTCGTACTGGAAGTAAGTGGACTTAAGGCACAGCTCTACCGCCCCAATAAATTCATTTTCAGGTAATGATGTGTATTCTTTTATTTCATCCCATTTATCCCTGCGCAGAGCAATTCCTAGAATGCAAAGAAAAGGCGAAGTATAAACAGTTTTTTTGTTCTCTCGCTCGATATCGAATAAAATATGGAATTCAATAACCAGTCAAATGTGAAGGTAGAAACAACTAGACACGTAAGTTAAATTTAAATCTCTAAACAATAGAATCTAGTCTTTTCCCAGACATGTTTCTCCTGACTCATCACCTGAAAACCAATGTTCTTAATGTACTTTTTAATATGTGTGTAATTTGTATTTTAATATGTGAATTTTGGTGAAAGTTTTTTATTTAAATTGATGATAACTGTAAATATATATTTTAGACAAACTGATGATGGTGGAGAAAGACACCGAAACGTATTTGTAACATTTTAAATAATAAACAATAAAATTGACTGAAACCCAGGAATTTTTTGAAATAAATTGAAGTACAGTCAGGAAAATATACACAACAATAGTTATTATTGATGTTTTCTCTGTTCATTTTACCTTAAATTAAACGCTTTTTCTATTCACTCTATATATTCTAAAGTCAGGTTTTTCTTAGTAGGTATTTCTTTCAACTTTTCCAATTCAGGGTGCCCTGCTGTGCTCGCACCTTGGATTGTCTTCGAAGGAAAGATATTCACATTAGTGTTTTTCTGTTGTAAATTAAAGTTTATGTTTGGTAGGTGAAACGTGTTAATTGCTTTGTGATGGTCTAGCGGATAGCGTCCTAAGAGGCTGTAAGTGATTCTGGTCTACTAATTTCCAATTCTCGCTGTTTTTACAAAGTTTACACCCTAAACTAATTATTTTTGCCAAACGATTTGTGCTAGGGAATTTCAGCGGCCAGGATCCCTCCGACTATTCTAGTTTTTGTTGCTGTCCAGCGCCCTAAAGGCTGTAAGTGATCCAGATCAAGATTATAACGAGGCTTGCGGTTGTTCTTCCATTTTAAGCCAATAAATGGCATTGAGTTTTTTGAGGAAAAGTTAAAGGTTTAGGGAATTTCAGCGGTCTGGATCCGGACAGTATTTTATTTTGTAGAAGTAGATGGCAACCAGGGTTGTATTTTTTCTTTGATAGCATTTATGCTGCTCGCATGTGCAGGTTTGAATTTTATATGGCTGCTTTAGCAGAGTTTATATAGTGGTTTTTCCTAAATTTCTCTATCTCTCTACCTCTTTTCGGAAATGGCAGCGCCCTTGTTTTTATCGCCCAACTAGCAAATCTTTTAGGTAATTTAATCTGTTGAAAATAAAAGATGGAAAGGTCTAGCAGAAGGTCACGTTTCGGAGGTATATCGGTAATTCGGATTCATATCGGAGAAATTCGTTTAATAATCCAAATTTGCAGTGGCAGGCAAATATTGAAAACTAGTCAACCTACCTGAATATATGTATATGCAAAGGGCTCATTGAGCTCAGATTAAAATGAGTGTCACTGACCGATATAAATGCCCGTTGCAGGAGGAGGGTTAAAGACTTGCTTACTTACCTGTATATTATTTATTGCCAAATATCTCCCTGCTTCAGTCAAAGTCAAATAAATTAATACCATAGGAAATATCGCTGTGATAAAATATTTAATATTTTGCCATTCAAAATCCGCAATATCCCTGTTTGGAAAACTGAGAAACGTCCAGCCTTCAGTGAAGTCTCCATACTGGTCATGATATGAATGAAAATCTGCAAAAGCCTTAAATCAGACCTGAGAACTATATTAGTTTTACTGGAACTTACATGACTGGGCAGATATGGTAAACTTGTATATAGCATACAAAACAACAGTAATCCATGCTAGCAAACAGATTTTTGTTTCAATACACTGAAGCTTGATTGTAATGGCCATTTAATAATTTTAATTAGTGGAGGGGTCAGGAAACAGTAAAATAGAGTTTGGACATTTGGGGGCATTAAAAATTAATTATTGTTATTTTTTCCTATTTTGTTTACTATTTTATATTTACTTTCTACAGTCTGGCAGGCTGATAACCTCACTTATGTTGCATGTAAGCCTACTATTGACAGTGAGTGAGTATGTCGACAGAAGTGTCCAAAAAGCAAACACAGTGTTGCCCAATGGCCAAAAATTATTCATATTTTTGCAAATTGTATCATTTGATATCTCTGCATTAAAAATCAGATATATAAGTAAGTATACTCATAATATAGCAGAATTAGTTTCGCAAAATACTAAAATAATAGTTCGAGGCTAAATGTCATCACAGCTGGATAAAATTGGCAAGCTGCATTGTGATAAACCAATTACATTCTTTATAGATCAAACACTGTGTGGTGAGATTCGTCCACCGACGCACGGGTGGCAGCATCATCAACTCAAGTTGCCAACATCTCACCGCACAAGAGCGACGCCGGCTCGGTTCATTTACTTCCGAACACGTATAACCGGTATCCGGCGTATAAGGCAGGGTCTACCTAAGCCTTACTGACGAATCCAATTCATCACATTAGCGCCATAATTGGTGACCCCCGACTAGCAACACGCACGAGCACAAGGCCGCAACATGGATCGCCTTTCTCTTTCTGCCACGAGACTACCGACTCACTGGTACAATTCTCTGCAGCATTGGCATATGCCTCATCTCTCTCGCCTTGCTCAGCCTTTAATCAACAATTCGTCCCACGCCTCCAGAACACATCAATCTCTCTCTCTCTCTCTCATTATACAACTCCGTCCACGTTGTCACTGGGAGGGGAGTATTGTGGTGAGCTTCGCCCACCGACTCACGGGTGGCAGCATCAGCAATTCATTTCAGCAGTTTGATCTGGAGTTCAAATAACTGTCCATATGGCTTTTTCATTGTTCCGATGCCACTACAACAACGCTAGAGGTAACATGTTATCAAACGAAGCCAGCAAAGCAATGTACGAGATTGCTGCACCTCTAGAGCCAACACACATCACCCTCAATGGCAGAGATGACATCCTGGACATATTCCTGTACAAAAACGCAGGAAGACTGTCCACCCCCGAAGTACTTCAGGAACTCTCGTCGGACCATTTGCCGATCCTACTACAGATTGGACCAAATCAAGTCAAAGATATCACTGTGACCAAAAGGACCACCAACTGGCAGGCTTTCCAGCACATATTGGAAACCACCAGCAGGATCCAGCCGCCCACAACAGAGGTAGACCTGGACCATGCAGTCGAGAAGCTCACCAGGGAAATCCAAGAAGCCCTGGCAGCCTCAACAAGTCAGCAAGTCGTAGCAGCCAACCAAGAAGACAAAATACCTCCCTGGTTAAAAGCCAAAATCAGGGAGAAAAACCGACTACGACAGAGAGCCATGCGGACACAGGACCCACACATAAAAAGACAAGTCAACCGTCTCCAGGCTGCGATCCAGAGAGACATCAAAGGAGTTCGATCGCAGCACTGGGATGCCCGCATGGACGAAATAGAGGCTGATGAGTACAACACCGAGCTGTGGAAAATGGCCAGGAACCTCAACCAAGGACCAAGGCAGCCAATACCACCCATCCAGGATAACGGAAGAGCCACTGAAGACCCCAGAGAGAAACTGGAGCTCTTTGCAAATCATCTAGAACTCCAGTGCAAAGTAAACCTGGTTGATCACCCAGACCAAGAAGAGGAAGTGGAAAACATAGTAGCCGCCCACTTCCAAAACTGGCAGACAACAACACAAGCTAAGAAAGTCACCAGTGAGATCATCCAGGACATCATCAAGAGGGCAGGAAAGAGAAAGGCCCCTGGACATGATGGAATATCAAATGAGGTTCTCAAGAAAATCCCAAAAACAACAATTGAGGACCTCACCACAGTGGCAAATGCAATCCTGGACCTTCAACACTTCCCAACCACATGGAAGAAGGCAATAGTGGTATTGGTGCCCAAAAAGAGAGCAAGCCGGAAGCTGCTTACGTCTTACAGGCCCATCAGCTTACTACCTATGATGGGCAAGATTATGGAAAGATGTATCCTGACCCACATCCAGGACACAATAGAAGACAAGAAGGTGCTGCTAGATGAGCAACATGGATTCAGGCCGGGTCATAGCACCACCACACTCACAACCCGGCTCACAGCAAGGATCCAGCAAAGGTTAAACCGCCGAGATGGTCTAGGAGCCGTCTTCCTAGACATGTCAAAGGCGTTTGACAAGGTTTGGCACCAGGCCCTGCTAGCCAAGATGATCAAAGCAGGCTTTCCGGGACACCAAACCAAGCTCATCAGCAGTTACCTATCTGGACGCAGCTTCCAGGTCAAAATAGATGGTCAGCTCTCAGCCAGCAAACCGGTGATGTCAGGAGTCCCCCAAGGATCAGTGTTGGGCCCTACCCTCTTCAACATCTACATGGCAGACTTCCCCACCACCAAGACAACAGAGTGCTACATCTACGCAGATGATGTAGCACTCACAGCCACAGGGAAAGTCGCCCACATGAAGGAGAGACTCCAAAGACATCTCGTCCAGGTCCAGAAATGGAGCAGGAAATGGAAAATGGAGTTCAATCCGGTGAAGACACAGACTATATACTTCACCATGAAACGACTCCAGAACCCGCCAGGCCAGCTGGAGCTTGAAGGACAGCGGCTACCATGGAAGTCCAAGATAACCTATCTTGGACTTATCTATGACAAGCGACTGGTCTGGCACGAACAGATCACAGCCACCATATCAAAGGCAAGATACCTGCTCCAGGCCTACTATCCGCTGCTGACAGGTAAGCTCTTCCTAAGAACAAAGGTCAGAGCTTACAAACAGCTAATCAGACCTGTACTGACCTATGGATCACCAGCGTGGTCCACGGCCAGCACCAGCCAGAAACTCAAGCTGGCAAGGATCCAGAACAGGATACTGAGGACAGCAGCCAAGGCCCCGTACTTCGTGAGGAACACAACCCTCCAAAGGGACCTGAAGACAGAAGACCTGCTGGGCAACATCCAGGGCTTAACATCAAAGTTCCTGGATAGGGCCCGGCAAAGCAAGAATCCCACAGTCAGGGATTCTTGCGCCAAGAAGTTCCATTGTGACCGCAGACAGCTCCCTGCGGACACAGTTTAAGAAGCAGACGAGGACCACACGCGATGACCAGTTCCAGCACCACAACGAGGACCATGGACTAGCATAAGTTAGTTAGGAAGCACGAGATGATGTAAATTAGGTTAAGTTGGTTAAGGTAGGTTAAGGTAGAATAGTACAATTGTTGTCAAAACCGCTAAATGCGAAATGATGTTAACATTAAGGAACCGTAGAATAAGAGCAATAGGAAGATGGAAATTGTCTTAGTTGAAATAAATATGTTCCAAAGCAAGTTCATTGTTCCGGTTGACATCGTGTATTTGACGACTTTGTGGAAATGATCAATGGCAAAGTCAGTCGTTCCCTGAGAAAGGTACCTTTTTTAAAAACTTATCCTTAGGCATAAATGGGTTAAGCTTCTCCGCAACGCTATACAGTGATTCATTTTAAAAGAGACAGTCAAATGTCTTGTAAATTATAGCAAATAGAAGAAAATGTTTTAGTTGGATTTCTGCGTTAATCCTTAATCCTTGATTCCGCATCAGAGACGGCCAAGCATTTGCACCGCAGATCGAGCAGTTCGAATTAATCTGCAGAAAACTTGACGATGCAGGTGAGAAGCGGTCTGATAAGGATATGGTCTCAAGACTTTTGAATAGTCTACCACAAAGATTTTCGGCTTTTCGTATGGCATGGGAATGCACGCGCAAAGGCGAAAAGACTAAGCATGGTATTCTCGTACGGCTTATACGAGAAGATAAGCGCCTATGTGAGGCAGAAAATACTACAGCATACACTCTTGGATGAAACAGCTGAAAGAGATCAAGATAAATATCTTGATCTCTTTCAGCTGTTTCATGCTGGCCGACTCGGGTGCTAGCATGCACATGACCTCCCGATCTGATTTTTTGAAGACTCTTGAAGCAACAAATGACACCCACTGTGTAAAAATTTCTGATAATAAGATGCTGTGTGTGGCAGGCATCGGCATGACCATAATTGAAGAGCAAATCAACGATAAAATAATCAGTCGGGATATGCAGAATGTGCGTTTAGTACCGGAACTGAAAAGAAATTTGTTTTCGATTCCAACAATTAACGACAAAGAATTCTTGTTCTACATCTCTAAAACTACATGCGAAGTGCGTGATAAAAACGACGAAGTGGTAGCACGCGACGAGAGGTACGGAAAGTTATTCAAAATGCTGTTCAAAGTTGAAGTTTCCAGTTTGAGGTGCAACCTCGCTGAGTCGAAAGATAACAACGCTCTAAAACTCTGGCATGAGAGACTAGGACACATAAATGTGCGCGCCGTGATTAACTCCAGCAAAGTGCTTAGCGATAAAAATGTTGAACTTGAGAAACAAAGCGATTCTTTTTGCGAAACTTGCGTTAACATTAAGCAAACCCGCAAGCCGCATGGCCAGAGTACAACAGCAATGCTAAACCAGAACGAGAAATTCAATACTCCGAACATGAAGATAATCATCAAGAATATGTTGGTATTATAACTCCAGATCAAACAATTACTGATAAAGTGGCAGATAATGAGCAAAACGGCGAGCAACAAGAAGAGAATCAGCGCATTGACAACCAACAGCAACCAGCACTCGCTTTGCTAATGACTTACCGAAAATCCATGTCAAGCTCAAACGCCTAAAAATGGAGGAAAGATGTGCGAGAAGAGATGGACGCCCTGCAAGAAAATGACACATGGATTATCTGTGGTGTTTGTGTGGGCGAATCGCTAATTTTGTATTCGGAACCACCACCACTCTTTGCTGGTAGTAAAACACGTGTATATCACAATTATATCTTTAATTTTCGTTGATGCAAAATGCGTTGCCAATTGTCGGTTGAGAGAACTATATGAGTGAGTGGACGAGTCGTTGGGAGTCCCGTCTTTTTATATCTCCCCGGAGAGTCGATTGCGGTGTAGTCAGGCAGCGTTGCAAACTTGTAGTTCCTGAAGTCACCACAACTGGATCAAACATCACCATAAGTCAACATTGTCGTCATGACAACGTGTCACTTGTCAAAAATCCAGTTTATCTATGGTTTACGTTAAATATCAGTAATATCACACAATTTTCTTTAAGGAATGATGATTTACGATATTACAAGCAAATTGTGACAAATTTCCATAATATTTACTAGTGGCCTAAGCTATATATAACTAAACAGTGTCCACAGCAGCTAGTTTAGTTTATTGTATACCGCCCTTAATATTGCTTAAAAACAACATAGTTTTATGTGTGTTGGTGCAGTGTTTAGTATTAGTGTTGTGTAATTAAGTAATAATTGTAACTCTTCATTCTTGAGTGATTATTAACTGGCAGTGTGAGCGAATCTCGATAGCCCAATAGGAGGTTAAACAAGTTGTTGGCTTGGGTGAAACGTTCAGGGCTGACAAACAACTCCCGTAGCGACATTATTGATTCAAAAATATCAACGCACAATGCCTGCAGCTCTTGAAGAAACCAGTGTTAACAGCAATGCGAATTCCACAGCAAACTCAGCTGCTGAGAACCAGGAACAGGAAGATGAAAGTGAAAACAGAGATCAGAAAATGAGAAAAGTTTTAAAAGCGTATATACTTAAAGACAGAGCAAGGAAGAAACAAGAACGCGAAGCTGAGGTACAGGAAGAGAGGTAAGCATTTTAGGTAATTTAGCTCGTCTTTGTTGCGTCTTGGAATAATGATTCGGATTTTTGAACGAACTAACCTGGTCACAAACAACTTTATTCTATTATCATTTGTACATATTTTAGATTCTGATTCATCCCAAGACTTTAACAAAAAAAAGTGGCACGCTTAGAACACATTTTCTTAACGTACTAAGACCCCACATTAGTGTAACCGCAGAAACATATGAGAACGACGATTTTTTTGCAGAAACAGCAAAAAACTTAATTAGTTGGAAACGCAGAACTTCTGAGCTTGCCAACGTTTTAGCAGCCATCGTGTTACAAAAAACCCAATTCAGAATCCATGCCATATTCAGGCTTGAAGCAAAAATATTCTCATTAACAAAAGAAAAAAAACCTGGCTGTGGCGGCCTTTATACCTGACGGAATTCCAAATGTTTGGTGTTTTTTTACTTAAAGAGCACCTGAAATTAAGCAGTTTCATTCAAAAGAATTTAGTTTGTTCATATTATCGCGAAAAATCATTTTACTCAGGTTCGAAATATTCTTTCAAAACACCATGTGTTTTCACAATACACACGAAATATATAAAACCATATACAAGAAAATGAGATTGAGATAGGGCACACAAAACTGTATCGTACATTAATGGATATTAAGCTTTTACTAAAGTTTAGAATTTATTTCTAACATCGCTCATTGTTGGAGGTCAATTAATTGTTTTGTTTCTTAATCTTATCTTTTTTTCTTAATTTTTTATTAAATATGTGTTGGACTAGTTGTACATGTGCCAAACCCCTGGCAGGAATGCGTATCTATGCGAAACGAACCAAGTGTATTGTCTCAAAATTGATTTTCTAATTATACGTTATACATATATGTATAAGTAGTAGTAGTAGTAAACATCTTTATTTCTAAAAAAAGGCTATCGACCAATCGGTCTTTCTGCCCTTGTTTAGTACATGCAGTCTTAATCTAAACAAACAAATAAAGGTAACAATTATCTTATTCTAGGTTACTAATTGAATAATTTTAATTCTGGCAAACAGAGATCTTGGATTTATTGCCCAGTAGTCAGTTACTATTATAAGCGTTCGAGTAGCGTTGATGTAGGGAAACGGAAGCGGGATTGTCTGGTTGGTCTTGTAAGACAAAGGGGATTCAGTATGGTCCAGTTGTAGGGGTATACAGGGTGATTTTTTTTCGGTGACCAGTACAGGGATCTTCGGAACAAGAGCAGTTACGAAGAAGGTCAAATGGACAAAGAATTGTAGTTTTGCATGCTCTACTCAAAACCAATTTTATTTTTCTAAAATTTGACAGCTGTCAAGAAATATTTGGGAAAAACTTATTTATGGTAAATTTTTAAATTACTCCTAGTTCCGTTGATATTAATTTGACAGGAAAACATTAAATAGAAAAGTTGTAGGAAATTGAATTTCAAACAAAATGGCATAAGACATTTCTCTAAAATAACTGTCATTTTTGACATATGACACAAATTTGAGTTTTTTTAAATGGCAACCATTCTTGATTATTACTTTACCGAATAAAGCATTTTATTACGATTTCTGTGATATATCACATCGTTAGGTTTTTTTGAAATTAAAGTATCTGCGAACAATTTATACTTTTTCAAATTAGTTGATCGAAGTTAGCTATGGAAAATAGTATAAGACATACAGCATTGTTTCCATAGTAACAAATAATAACAGTATGCTTTAGTATTTATTTTGACAACTACGTCAAAGTTTGCAATAACTTTATTATAACTAAGACGGCTGCTCATTTAAAGTGTTTATTATAAAAATCAAATCATACCAATAATAATTAAAATTTAACTCGAGAAACTTTAATTTTCATTGTAAAACATTTTCAGAAAGTCCACCATTATTATCAATGCAAACATTGCAACGCTTTAAAACTGAATAAGTTGCTTTTCTTGCGGAGCGACCATCAATATTTTCAAATGCTCTAACAACAGCTTCTTTAAGTGCATTTAAATTGGAATATTTGTTTTTGTAAACTGTGTTTTTTACGGCTCCCCACTAAAAGAAATCCAAAGGAGAAAGATCCGGTGATCGAGGTGGCCATAAAACAGGGCCGTTTCGTCCAATCCAAGCCCCAGGAAATGTTACGTCCAGGTGATTTCGCACTTGGGAAAAATTATGCGGAGGAGCGCCATCATGTTGAAATCATTGCACATTACGCCATGTTTCTAAATCTAAGTCGTCCAACTTAAATCCAGGTTAATCCGAAGGAATTGAAGATACCGATTCCCATTTAACGTGCCTTCAAAAATAAATGGTCCAAGAATTTTTGAACCCAGCATTCCGCTCCAAACGTTAAACCGAAATTTAATTTGTGGTTTCCTTTGCTCAACGTGGTGGGGATTTGTTTGATTCCAAAGATGTTCATTGTGTCGATTAAACATACCACAATTTGTAAATCGAGTTTCATCGGTCCACAATATTTCATAAGGGAATTGGATGTCTTATTAGCATTTGTTTCGGAACCATGTACAAAAATTCACACGCAGCTTCTCATCCCCTGGATGTAAGGTTTGGGATACTGATAATTTATACGGATGGAATTTGTGCTTTTTTTTTAACTCTGATCACGGTGCTTTGGGAAGTCCCGGATTCTGCTGCGATCTCTCTGGTTGAAGTCTGTGGATTCTGGCTTACAATGGCTAAGACATTAACCTCCACAGCTTCATTTATTACTTTATCTTCATTTCTTGGCTGCGTTAAACTTCCATAAGTGCCCAAATTTTAGTATAATCGCTTGAATGTTTTCAAGGACGGTTGACGACGGTCAAAATACCTCTCAAAATAGTAATCAGAGGCTCGCCCAGCATTTTTATCACATCTAATGAAGCTTTCAATCATGTCGCGCTTTTCTTGATTGGAATAATTATTTTTTTCAATAAAACTAACTTAGATTTCTGTAGAATTTAAACTTGGATGTCAAAAATTGAAAGGTGTTCATCACATTGAAAAATGTGATGGTTACATTTTATGTTTTGAACCAAGCAGAACTTTTTATGAAGAATTGCTTGTTTGGTAAAATTAATAATAAAAAAGTGCCCCATATGGTGCCAACTTAAGTAAACACACTTAGTTGTTTGTTTGTTTATATTATTTTTTTATTTCTATAACATAAATAAAATTAGGAAATAAAGATGAATAGAGTCTTAGACGAACCCATACCGACCGAAATTAAGCAAATAAAAAAAAAACCTGGACAACATCTAGATGAAGTTATATAATTTCGATTAACATAAAACGTTTTATGCAACACTGCGTCAATGTTTGCATAAATTGACGAACATTATCAAAATTTGTAAGTATTTTCGCTTTGGTTTTATGGACAATTCAAGATTTTTTTGTTGATAAAGCAAATGTACACATCATGATTCATATCTACGTATCTTTGTCTCAATACGCTTAGTCCGAAGAGCGCTTCTCTTGTTCCCACACGCTTCCTAAAACCCATTTGAGTGTCACTGATGTCTTGTTCTAATTCCTTATAAATTCGGTTATGTATGATCTTTAAAAATATTTTCAAGGTGAACTTCATTCAATGTCCTCCTCACCGGAGATCCTATTGGAGGAGTTATAACTCCTGAACATTTCGAATTGAACAAAGCCATTGTAATGGTGTGATGATTTTCACTAAGGATATCCACATGGAATCTTTAATTCAGTGGATTCCACTTGCCTTCTGAATTATTACACCGTTGACCAGTATCATAGTTCTTCCGCTTTTGGGGCCTGTTCTAGACCCTGGTTCAAAAGAGTGCCCGATTTACAGCCGCCCAATCTGGGACAGTCGCTGTAACGCTGATTTTGGTTCGCCCCGAGTATTTAATTTCCCCTGCACCGCCCATATCCTCCACCTGGGGAGGCGCCCGATAGGGGTTCAGCAACCCCACACGGGCTTAGTATGTAATGTACTTACATAACTTGCTTACTTAACTTCAAAGACTAAAAAAATTAATATATTTTTTGAAAGTTGTCTTGTTCTGTCTGAAGTGCTACTTAAAGAACTTGTTCTCTCAACGTATATGGCTGAATCAGTAGTTGTTTTTTTTCGGTATTTGAAATCAAGCCCCCAAAACTACTGACTCAACCTACCTGGCTGATTAAAACGAAATCAATGCAATAATCGAAACTTAATCGAACAGTTTTAAAGAAGCCAAAGCAGTTGCGAACGTTGTCGAAAGTAGTAAATATCGAGTTTATTACTCCGTTTTCCTTTTTCAAGAAATCCATGTTCCATTTTTACTTATATAAAAATAAGCTTGAATCAACTTCGATTTTCAATTTTGTAATCAGATTACGTAAGGAACGGGAGGCCAGAGAACAACAAGATGTAATGACACTAGGAGAGACTCGTGAGCAAATTTCACAACTCGAAGCCAAACTGCAACAGTTGAAGGATGAAAAACACCAATTATTTTTGCAGCTAAAGAAAGTTCTAAATGAAGACGACAATAGAAGGCGCCAGTTACAGAAAGATGCCAAGTAAGAATACCAGATGCAGTTAATTTAGTTGCACAGTGTTTATGAATCACATTTCATTTTCAAGCTCGATTTGAGCGACTGCTGGTATTGGGCACAATTTTAAATTGTTATTTCTATTAGTGAGCAACATATGGTTCAGATTCAGTCCTTGCAACAGATGGTGCCTCAGATGCCTCAAACGCTCTATATTCAACAGCCTCCGGGTAGAATACAAACGATCGGGCAGCAAGTTGCTCCTCCGATGCAGCCTGCCGTTTACAAGACTGCCGTGAAAAGAGCGCGGAGCCCCACTCCTCCACCTCAAGTGCCTGTGTCCATGTACCATCCGGTTTATTCATCTTATAAACCTCCCACAGTTGCAGTGGCAAGTTCATATCAGGGACAGACGCAAAGTAAGATTTTTTATACATTTTTACCTTTATATGTGGACATTTCTGTTAAGTGTATTTCTTACGTATTAGTAGTAATATTGGATGTATTAGAATCTTCACTAGTTTTTTTATAGTGCTCTCAAGTATCCAATTATACAGGGTTACTCCAAATTCGGTTGCATGATTTTAACCGAGTATTCTGCGACCAAATATAAGACAAATAGTTCATGAAGACGAAAGTTTTTTTTGCAGATTTCCACTACACTTTCTCTCGTTTATGAGATTGAAGACAAGTTTGAAATTATATGGCTTGCTTCATTGTTTATGCCAAATGATTGCGAGAATCTACAGAGCGTAATTTTTTCTAGGTTTATAGCCCCTTTTATTCGTTCAATTTTCATAATCGAGCTTCACTCGTATTTTAGTCTTAACAAGTTGAATTCCCTATTCAATTTGGAAACTTTTCTCTTTGCATTGTTTTCGTATCTGTCACCGTTATCCAGGTACTTGATGATGATCTGAAGCATTATTGCATAATTATGAGAGTGTAATATTATGAAAAGTGTGATATACATATTATTGCATATTGCACTTTTCAACGGTAACTTATACTAGGATACCAAACAGCATTACAACAAGAAACTGCAACAAAAAAACTAAGCTCAGTTCAAATTAACATGGCTTCAGATAAAACCTACCCAGAGCCTTCTAAACAAAGATAGTGTATAACTTGTGCTTTTAGAATCAGCAGTTGAAATTATGCCACCTAATTTTGGATCACTCTGTATAGTTTAAGCATGTTGAACATTACTGATTGCATTGTATTTCACTATGCATGTCTTCTGAAACTTGAAGAGTTTTAGAGTACACCATAAGCACTTTTAGATTTTGTTATTACAATCTGTTTGGTATTTCATGCTATTTTGTAGCGAATATTGGATGGCACTATTTTGTAGTACTTTAAATTGAATTAAAGTAAATTTCTGTTTGCAGAGGATGATGGTAGACGTAACGAATTAGTCCGAGCAGTGTTATGGAACAGTGAGTTTTCAAGTATTTGTTTTTGGGTCAGTGCCTCATTGTGGAATGGTTTCGGTGTTGCTAACACAAGCTGCTTTTATTTTGCTTTGTGGCGTTAAATTACAATTTGGTATTAATCAAAGGCTATTTATGTCCTGTTAGGAGGTACAAATCGGTTTTAAATTAATTATTTAAATTAAAGTCACTTGGCTTTGCCTATCTGCAAAGAGTGCTAAAAAAATGCCGCTATATTAAAGGGGCTGATTTCACAGGTAATTTTATAAAAAAGAGAAGTTTCTATAAACATATGATCCGAAACGTTTGGTTTCCCAGGAATAGTGTTAAATTTTGTTTTAATTACGGTTTTTTTATTTATTTTTTTTAAAATAATTTAGAAATTTTTTGACCGATTTTTTTCGAAATTTTAGTAGCGTTGTTTGTATGTTTTTTATATTTTTTATCTCGGAAACAAAACAGTATACTACAAACATTCAAGAAATAGTAAAATTTTATGTTTAGTTGCTTTATCGGAAATCTGTCGAATTTTAACAAATGTTAGTGGCGTACATTTATTTGCCGTGGATAAAATCTCTCTGCCCGACGCCACGGGAGTTAGAATTAAAAATCAAGTTACGTAAATGATACGAAGTTGGTTAAATGGGGAAAAAGTTGAGCAATTACAAGACTAATAACATGGCGCAGTAAAACTTTTGTTATGATTTTTCGGCTGTGATTAATTTAATAAAACCCGAAGCAGAAGAAGTTTTCGAATGTCTGATATTTTTTGGCGTTAATATCAAATCAGGAGCAAAACCGACTTCAGGTTCTTATGCAACTTTTGATTTAATAATTTAATACACCAGTTTAATGCTTCTACGTTTCGTTTTCAAGGAACCATCATCAAGTATTTTTTTAATACGGGCTTGTTCGCATATGAAGAAAATCGAATAGGTATTTTCATTATGAGTTTAACGATGTATAAACACGTTAATATTTACTTATGTTTGGATCTGTTTATAATCAAGAAAAGTGTGACTATTAAAAGTTTTTCCTGTTTATAGAAAAATAAAGCAGACAGGAAAAACTGCAAGTTTTTGTATAAGAAATCAAGAAATTCGCACGTGATTATTAAGATCAATGAAGAAAAAAGCGTTAAAAACCTAAAAAGTTAAAAAGCGCAAATGCTGAAGCCTGTTATAGGGTCGATTGGTACTTGAAAATATGGATAATCTTATCGAACATTTGTCATAATATAATTTGAAATTGACCATTTTTTTTGTTTTCTCGCAAAATATTCTTAAATGAGTAAAATGCTTAGTAATTACAAAATATTTAAACTTTTTCACGTTAGCAAGTGTTATTTGAATATCCGACACTGCAAGTACAGCGATTCCAATATAAATGTGCGTTCACAATTATGTGAAGATTTATTTCAGAATGAAAATAGCCTGTTGATTTTGCTAATAAACAAACAGTGCAGTATTTAAAAATGAAGTTGAGGATGATTTTATGAAAACGAAACGTTGACGCATTAAACTGATAATATGGTCTACATGCTGACTTTAAGTTGCTATAAGGAGGTCTAGTCGATTTTGTTCAGCTTTGATATTAACATCAATAGATAATAATATTCAAATTCAAAACTTTGAGTTTTTTGAAGTGTTAGAACAGAAAATTCGTATTAAATCGCCAGTTTATTAGTTATTTCACTGCTCAACTTTTTCCACATTTAACTAACTTCGGGTCCTTTGGGGTTTCCGATAGTCCCGAACTGTTTCTACTTGTAATAATTTAACAGCTTTTAACATTTGAAAATGCACACTTTTGAGTAATTTTACTAGATACAAAGGACCATATGATTCGGCGCTTCAATAATTAATAATAACGCTTTCAATTTTTGGTATTCGGGAAAAAAATTCCTTGATTCTAAAATAATCCAGTCATCTGAGTTTAGAAGTCTCGATGCACCTGATAAAGAAATTATATAGAAGTGTTTGTGGGTGGAAACCATTTCAACTCCATGGAAAGACCGACTTTTCTAGATACCTCGAAATATGGCAAATGAAATTGGTTTTCCACAGTTAGTATAGACAAGTAGCTCACCTGCAGGTCGGTATTTATTGTTTTACAAAACATTCTTGAAGAAACGAACACTTTAGTACTTGTATTGAGTATTTATATTATTGCATGCTGGTCTTGTTTACTACTTATGTGATTTTTGTGAAAACTGGCTTTGTTCTTAATGTCCACATTTATCATCCATCAAGTGCTAACTATTTTGTTTATGATTGAAATAGTCATTCAAATTGTGTTAATCATCATCGTAAACTTTTTTTTTTGAAAGTTCAGGAATAAACTGATAAATATAACATACATTTTCGTGACACAAGCACAGGTTTTTTGGCTGTATCACAAGTATCAGTCATACTAATAGGTCTTGCGAGATGGCAAAATACCTGCTTTTGTACCACGCATTTATGACTGAGTAATTAGTCAAAAAACCATTTTCATGCATTTCTGAATCTACTACCCTTATGAATATTTAGAAATTCTCATTTTGAATCCTACGTGATTAGATTTTATTTCAGAGGTACCGCAATATACCAATCAACCATCTGCGTTTTATCCTGTGGCACCGCAGGAGATTTCCATGTATTATCCAGGACTGAACAGAGAGGCAGGACGGCCGATGTATGATCAGCAGAGGCCACAAAGTTTTCAAATGGATCATAAAATTGCTGAACATTATCCCACCTTAAGAACAGCTTCAAGTCAACAGAGCCATGTTATTCATCCGGGTTCCGGATTAACTATCAATCCGGCTCAGGCTCCACCCAAAGGTAAGAATACACTACTTACAAATATTATGATTGAACTGATTATTGTCATTAAGTATGTTGATCATGATAAAATAAGTTGTTATTTTGTATAATAGCACACCAGATCTTTTAAAGTTAAATAAAAAGGGAACATATACATTGATTCAACTATTGGATTTTTAAAATTTTGGGCTTGTATCGTTATAATTTTTTTTTCTTAATTTCAGGGGGTAGTATTACAGCTGGTTATCCGGTAAGAACGCAACCGCAGTATCAGCCAGCCGCCCCCGCTTCTTTGTACACAGCTCAATCAAGGCAGATGTACCAAAATTACCAGCGAGACTAGACAATCGGCCACCATTAGAGACTGTGCCTAAATTACGCAGGGCTATTAAGGGGAACGGGGTTCTTACTTTTTCTTATCGCGTATTGTGTGGGACAGATAGATTTTTTTTATTTTTATTGTTATAGCAATCTAGTAGTACAGTATACTAATGAGCCATTTGGCTTCAACTTAATCCACTACATTAAAAAAACACAAAGCACACACATCCTTTGATAGTCACTTTGTCTGTAATACTACAGTACATCGGTTTGACATGTACTCTGTTACAAATTCTTGCCTTCTACACCAGTTCGAATGGTTTAGTTCTTTTGAGTCTTCTCTGTATTTCCGCATTATCCAGGAGCTTGAGTGCCTCAGGATTCACATACTGATGGAGTCGCTGTTCATGATTCTCTGTACACTTTTTGATGACGTTGTCTACTGTTTCTACACCCAAGTCTTTATGTAGATTTTCACTTTCTACAGCTGCTTGGAGTTTTTCAGTCGATTGCTGTCCCCTATCGCTAGGATTGCAGTGTCATCGGCCAATGTAGCAACAACATTTTGATCAGTAACAGTAGCTTGACGTAATTCTTCTTCAACCCTACTCACACTAACATCATCAGAGCCTACTGGCAGATCCGATGTGTATAGTAGATAAAGTATTGGTCCCAATACACTGCCCTGTGGAACCCCTGCTTGAATTTTTTTTAGATCAGAGTAAGCATTGTCTTGTCTGACTCTGAAGTACCTCTCAGTTACGTAAGATTGCAATATTTGTGAGTATTGAACCGGAAGCAACTTTTCAAGTTTATGGATCAAACCTTCGTGCCAGACTTTATCGAAAGCCTGTGCAACATCCAGGAATATAGCTGAGCAAACTTTCTTCTCTTCTAGCGAATTTTCTATAGTATTGACAATTCTATGGACTTGATCAATTGTACAGTGTTGATTCCTGAAGCCGAACTAATGATACGGAATCTGAGTGAATCTGTTGAGCTTCAATTATTGGTTTTAGTCTTTTCAATAGAAGTTTTTCAAATAGCTGGGACATAACTGGTAGTAGTGATATTGGACGATATGACATTGCTTCATGGGGTGGTTTTCCAGGTTTTGGAATCATGATCACTTCTGCCACCTTCCATAACTGTGGGACGCACTGAAGTCGAAATGAGGCATTGATCATGAAAGTGTTGGTGAGCTTAATCAATGCTTTTTTCGGTAATTCTTTGAGGATCTGTCCTGTGATTAAGTCGAATCCAGGAGCTTTTTTCGGATTGATATTATTTTTTATTTCTTTAATTACTTCAGTCAGAGTGACAAACGGGATTTCTTCTTCTTCCTGCTTTGTAATACAAGGCAATGTTTCTGCGTTATCCACTGCATTAGGTTGAAATATTTCCTCAAGGTGTTCTGCAAATCTTCTGGCTTTTTGATCATTGTTTTTAGCCCAGCTCCCGTCTGTATTTCTGATTGGGGTGCATGCATGATTGATCTTTTCAGGTTTTTGGTAGTTTTCCATAGCGAATATTCTGTACTAGAATCATTAGTAAGTTTCCGTAGGAACTCGCCAATGGTATCGTTCTTTATCTGTTTAATCTCTCGTCTCATCTCAGATGTAAGATTATTTAGTTTAGTTTTATCCTGCGGGGATCTGCACTGTTGCCATTTTTTCCTTGCTTTTCTTTTTTCCGATAATAATTCCAGAATTTCTTTAGGATAATTATTTCGTTCCAGCTTCCTTTTAATTTCTGGTGTGTTTTTCCATGCTGAATGTTGGATATCAGCTATTCGTTTTTCCACCTCGAAGTCTAACTGTTCTGCAGTACGCACCGGGACTGCCAAATTTAGTCTTTCTTCCAATGTTATTCTAAAACTCTTCCAGTCAGTTCTTTTATTAGCTAGACAGGGATTGTTTGGCTTTGAAATGATATGTTCGCTCAGAGTCAAAACAATCGGTGAATGATCCGAATTAAGCTCCAGGCTTGATACATTTTTAATTATATAAAAGTCTATCAGGTCAGGAGTTTTTTCTGGATCGGTAGGCCAGTATGTAGGTTTGCCGTTGAAACGACTTGACATCCACAGCTTTGGACCGCTCTTAGCAATTCCCTTCCGTTAGTTGTAATTAGTCTGGATCCCCAGTGCGTATGTTTCGCGTTGTAGTCTCCGCCTATTATAAATCGATTTTCTAGATTTTTGAAGAGTTCTTCATATCTTCCACATTTGATGTTGTGTTTTGGAGGACTATACACACTAGCCAACGTAATGTTACCATTCTTAGTTATAATTTTCACTATCATTGCTTGTATGTCTTCTGCTTCAAATTTATTTTTCTCATAATGGCAAATATTTTCTTTGATTATTACCGCACTTCCTCCTTTCGCTGCGTTTTCTGGATGAATTGCGTGGTAAACTTGATATCCTTTAAATTTAATAAATGATTGCCTTGTGAAATGTGTTTCTGATATTAAACAAACTTCGATCTTATTTATGTCAAGGATTGTTCGGAGCTCTTGTTGATTCTTTAGCAATCCATTTGCATTCCAAGTCATAATTCTAATTGTACTATACATTATGGTTTTTTAAAACTTTTGAGTATACATTTATTTTAGTATCTTCCTGAAGTTTTTTAATTCTGCGGTTGACACTCAAAACTGTATCTTCCATTTGAGTGATTTTGTTTAATATAAGCTGTAATGTTTCGTCAGTATTACTTCCCTGAGACTTTGTTGGTTTCTTTGTGCCTATCGCAGCTACAGAGGCATAAGTTGGTTTATCCTGATTGTGGCTTTCATTTCTCCTTTGTTCCTTTTGTTCAAGTTTTTCTTTAATGACATTTGTTGGGCTGGTTTTGATAGCTTTCTTGTTCTTGATTTTTTGTAACTCTTTCGCGACTGCACATCCTCGATAGGTGGCAGGGTGTTCTTCTCCACAGTTTACACATTTCAGTTTTTGGTTTTGAGGTTTTCGGCAATCGCTTGTTATGTGTTTGCCTGCACATTTTACGCATCTTGGCTCTTTCGCAAAAAAATTTTGTGTGTGTCCAAACGCTTGACATTTCTTACATTGAGGAATTAATTGGTATGCTTGTATTGGTAGAATTTCTACTTTACTGCCCAATATGTGAGTTATTTTGTATATTTCACCTATGTTTTCCTCATTGGCAAATGTTAGCATGAACATATTTAATGGAGATTTTTCTTTCCATGACATGTGGAAGGATTCTTCCTTGATTTTTTCTATAATTCTTTTATATAGCTCCTCATATGATCTTACCTCATGTATCATGATTGGTGGGGGCTTTAATACTTTTTTAGCTTTTGTTTCGTTGTTTCTTGGGGGAGTGGCATCTGGCGAAGTATTCATTCGGCGTTTTTTGGTGTTGTGCTTCATTCTTATCCATTCAGTTTCCGGCCAGCTCTTCCTCGTCTGTGTGATATTCATCTTCATATGGCTAAGCTATTGCTTTCGATGCTGATGGCGATTGTGATGCCGATTGTCCGGTGCTCGCCGCAACGAAATTAATATATTCGTAGCGTTTGGTGGTAGGCATTTTATTTACCAGACTTGTTTTGTCTTTACCAGTCTGTTCCCTTTCCAATTGTTTTTTCTCAAGGCATGATACCTTTAATTCTAGCTGGTCGATTTTACCTTCTAGAGTTTTATTGACTGCAAGGGTTTTCTGCAATACCTCCCACAAATATAACTCAGTTTCGGTTTTTAACTGTTGCTGTGTAAGTGCAACTTTATTTGTTATTGATGCCATCTTCCGATGGTTGTTGCTGATCTTTATATCGTTTTGTTGATATTTGTCACACGATTGCTTGACGGCCTTGACCGCAATACCACCTCGTATGTGAAATGGTATTTAATCGATGTATGCTTCCAACTGTAAACACCACTATCACCGCGACCAGAACACGTCTACTCACATCGACAGCTGTATGTATACTCGATAGATATAGCTGTATGGATACTGGGACATATAGATAGATAGATAAAATTTATTAAACATTCACATTAGTAAACTCACAAAGTTAAAAAACATAAGTCAACTCTCATGTCTGGCCAGATGTTCGGCCGGTTGCTCTTTGCCCATGATCTAAATAGGCGCGCTAAGTCGTCCATTACCTGGGCAGTGCCCTAACATGGACATTCCCGAGCTAGCCATACGCACGACAACGTCAGAAGATAGTCTTGAAGTCGATGTTTCGGTTGTCTGTGTAGGACATATTTATAGCTTTTTCTACTAGAAATATTTACAAATATAAAATATTACTACTAATGTCCCACACTGCACGATCAACTTCTCAGCAGAGTGTCAAACGTGCACGCTGTATTTTACATCTAAAACAAGCTGTAGATTATCTCTGATTGATATGATTGTGACACATTGTCGCAATTTACCTTACGTAATTTAGGCACGGACTTTATTTAAAGACAAGTTTTTATCAACCGATGCATCTACGTTTTTCCACAACCGTAATTATGAGCTGCTGTTTTTGACCTGAAACTAATTAAATCAGGTCGCTGATTTTTTTTTCTACTGAGCATTAATTTTCATCTCCATATACGTTTAGTCATGCTCTATTTCACACATTACAAAATGATGCAATTATACGTCTGAATACCCGAAGGTTTTTTAATTTTTCAGTAGTGACTGTACATATACATATACTTCTGTGATCCATAAGAAAGGTCATTGATTTAAATAATTTGCGATAATAGATTCATCTGTATTTACTTGTGGTAAGTATGACAACACCTGATAAATGTTCTTCTTCAGTGGATTCCTACCATTTAAACCACGGTTTCTTAAAATTTTCTTTATTTACAAAACTGGTATAATCAAAGTTTAGAGTCTACATAGGTACACCTTTCTAAAGTGGTTGGTTTACAACAGTTGTTTACATTACTTCAGAACACAAATCACACTTGTTAAAACTGTAAATCGGTTCATTCATTCATTCAGCATATGGCTACATGCGTTTCTTAATTAGATAGACATTTTACAAAAGATTGAATAATAGGACAGTGTACACTGTAGAATGTACAGTTCATACAAACAACACATTAAAATATTAAAAGTGTTAGTCAAAAATATGAAATATTAAAGTATTATCGTATATAGTTATCGGTTATCGGTTACAACTTCAAATTACTTTTTAAACAAACGGGTATGCAAACATGAAATTTGCTGATAATGAATTTTCTACTGAGCATCAATTATTAAGAAAGTATAAATTAAAATGCAGTTGAGCTGTAAAGGTTCACTCTATTTCCTGTAAGGCATAGATTTATACCAAGCTTTACACTGTATTGTGCAAGTTAAATTAAAAGGTTTCTTTTTACGAGTATTACAACATTTTTTGCTATGTAATAAGGCGCGAAATGAATTCCGATTTGAGTTACAGCGTACTAAATTAACATATTTCACAGATCGCTAATATTATAATCTATCTACTTTCTAATATACAAAAATGTACATTACTTGATATATACACAATTACTAATTGAAACCAATTACATGAATCCATTCTGAATATGTACTTTCTATGCATTTCACACACAATTTGCTATCGTTCCAAATTGAATCAAAACGGTTAGCTGATATGAATTTAATCACGCTTTACTTACTTTGAAGAAAAGACGCGCATCTGGGTAGCAGCAATAACAGGAAATTTCGAACACACAAATGCACGAAAATCACGATTTCTTTTTCAGATTTAAGTTGCGCAACTTGTTCAAGTGAAAAATATTATTGAAACAGTGCTTTTGTTGTTGAGTAATATTCAAAACTGAGTAAACTTCGAATAGTGTAATATTCATTTTGTAAGTTTTAGTTGGTTGTTTCTGTATGTTTTCCTACACCTTGTTTGGTTGTAAACAATTGTTTCTTTGATTTTCTTGACTGGTAATTTAGAAACCGATTCCTAATTTATTTAGTACAAGTAGTTACTCAGACAAATCACTAAATTTATGGAAAATAATTATGAATGACCCCCATATGACCAGAATAATATCTATAAAGAATCCGCATTTTTTGCTAGCATGGTACTGTTTCCTTAATGTGCATTTTATTGTAAACTATGCTTTGAATCAATTGGTTCCCGTTATGATTAGAAGCGCAAAATGACTCAGGATACTTACAAAAACATTCGACTTTTTTGCTTGGTCATAAACAAACAAGAAAAAGAGGTGAATTAAATGCTCAAGCATGAAAATGAAATTAAATTTATTGACTGCTTGTTAGATATGTTTTTGCAAGCTAATAGGTCCTTTGAGTGCTTGCTTGTGTCAGCCAAATATCTATACGTGTACCCTAAAAGGATTAATGGAAGAACTGTCTGAATATAATTTTATATAATTAATATGATTTAACGTCCAATCATAAGCTAGTAAACTGAATAATATGCATTAGAATTTTCTTTCCATCATTTTTCCGAGTTATCGCTCTTTTAATCGCAGATAATTCATACATATGGACAAAATATAACTACGACCAGCAAGTAACAATTTATATGTTGTGTTATTAATGTTCAAAATCTTCGTGACGTGGTCGCATTCAAACATTACTCAGCTGGCAAATGAATAATAAAGGTTGCCAAATAAGAAATTCCTATTTCAACTGCCACTTTGTTCGAGAGCTTCAAATGGACACCCACTCTTTCATTTTAACATTGGTACTAAATAAATTTAATTCGCCAACAGACGCGAGAGAACAGACAAAGCTTTTGAAGTAGGAAATTTAGCTGCTATTGTACGATTTAATGTAATGTTGCTTTCCAGTTATTTCGAAACAAAGCTCGTCTCTCGCATTTTGTAAAAACCGTCGCCATACAAGCTCGCCGAGCGACAGTTTCACGCTCTTTTTGTTATAACACCTAAAGTACTAGCGGGTGATACAAAAATACTATGAGTATTTTCAATATTAAAAAATATAGGATCTTTTTCTACAACAGCGTCTACACATTTCGATGGAGGCTTATTAGAAAATGTTGGTTTAGGAACTGATTTTAGAATCGGAATTAGAATGGATTATCGCGAAATGCATAGTTAAATAAATATGTTGGCAATTGAAGCTTTTGTAATAAACCTCCTTTCGTACTTTATGTCTAATAAAAACACGGAGCCAACACATATGATAAACTCTTTTAGACCTTGTTCCCAAATTGTTTATTTTTCCAAGGTTTCAGTTGATGTAGTTCAGTTTCCAATAGAAAGTCTTCCTCGGATTCTGATGGTTTCGGAGATATCGCGGAGACTGCTATGTATGCCGTCGGATTTTTTTTTAAATGCGTCGGTTTACCTGTAATATTAATATTTTTAAAACATGTATTATGGCTCTGGAAAGGTAACTAGAGCTGACCGGAAATAGGTCTTATAAATAACAGGGTGAGCCATTTCTGAGTGTCAGTTAGGGTTTTGCGGTCATTGTTTTTAATCTGGTGAGTTTTTCGGGCATTCAGACCGTTAATTCGCGAAAAACTGACCAAATTTGATGAACCATTTCTGTTGTCTGATCTTCTTGAAAATAGTGAGATTTTTTAATATAATTGTTTCTAAAATAGTAAGAAAAATATTTTATTTAATTCATATTTCATTTTAATCCTGTAAAATTGTTTTAACTAATTGTATGCCCAGTATTTGAGTATAATAACTTTATGAGGGAAGATTTGATAATTTAGAATGGTATTTATCGAGCTATAAGTTTAATGTACGAGTGTGTCGCAATGAAGAAAATGAGCCTTACAATATCCAGCGAATTAAGTGTACTTTGTCGCAAAACATTAACAGAAATCAATAAATATCTGTAAGGGCATTTGGTGTCCCATTAGTTGTTTAATCTAAACTGAAAAAAAAATTGAAAGATTCCGAGTAGATATCAAAGTTCGGCAACATATTAAAAAGTACTTTTCTTAGAATTGTAGCATAAAAACGAGATAAAAAGGGCTTTTTGAGAAGTAAAAAGTCCTGGGAAAAGTCGAGAGAAATCACCACCCTGCATATGCTTTTAAACACTCAGCAAATTACACCTCTATTCAATAAAGTGAACGTTCAATCACAATAACGTCCATGTTTGTCCTCAAAAAAAATTCAACTCTTATTTGTTGTTCTATGGTGAACTTTTTTTTATGATTTAAAGGTGACATTTATTACATACATACTAAAAAGTCCTTGATTGAAGTAATTTCAATAAAATGGTGGTATTCAATAAATTAAATACGAAAATCGGTTAATTTTTATAATTATATGCAATTTTTACCTGTTACTTTGTGATATGCAAAATTCTTCTGATATGTTTTGTCGCTGTATTTTTCGTCCTTTTTAGGTGTCGTCTCACTTTTATCTGTGCCACTACTCGTGTCTTGGATATCGTCAAATGTTGGCCATTTGTTGGTCGTTGTCTCTGCACTCTCCTCCTTCCATTTATTGTGGGTCACATAGTTTCTTTTCATGTCACTGATTTCTGGTCTATGTTTTTGTAGAAGTTGATGATTTCTTAAAATGTTGTGCGAACTGTTCAAATCTTCATCCAAAGTTCCTACGATACAAAAGATATGGTATCATTAAATGATTGTTTTTAACATGTAGTGGAGCTTAGTTAAATGAAACATTCAATTTGAAACTGATAATTTGCTCTTCAGTTCTACTTTTACGCAGCTTTTATAAAATGAGAACGTTGATTACCAGTTTGCTGACGAATTTAGTCTTTATTCTCTGGGAGTTGGTGTGAGCATCCTACGTAAGAGGACTAACATGATCACAAAGATTACTATAATCCCCAATAGACTTAAAATATTCTGGAAATATGGTAAACCCGGGTAACACTTTTGAACGAAAACACTTCCTTTACTAGAAATAGAATCAGATTTCAAGGGTTTAATGTCGCGGTTGTTACTATTTTCTGGTGGACCTTTTTCGATAAGCGCAATTGATTCCATCTTAGCGCAGACTAACATTTATTGCCCGCTGCCAGGACGTTTTTTGATCATCACTTTAATTGATTTAATAAAATTCAGGTTAATGGGCAGGTTAATATGGATGTGTCATCTTCACCTCCAGTTTAAACATTAATTAACAGGATAATTCATGCCAATTTACGTGGTAGTGATTTAAACCTGCAGACAGAAGAAAGCAATACATTTATTTACAACTAATATGAAGAATAATTGTAACAGTAAAGTTTGGACTTAAATAATATTCGAAGGGACAAACTCAAAAGTCATCAATCAATTTTTTCACTACAAACTGAAAATAAGACTGATTAAATGAAACTACATTGCGAATGAAATAGGTATCGACGCCCAAAAATAGTTTGTCAAGTTTTGGACCTTTAAAAAGTTTCTTCTGGGGTTGAATAAATCCTTTTTTTATTGCTGAATTTAAGTAGTTCCTTGATTATTTTGGTGTTGCATTTCGATACTTACTTAACATTTCATGAACTTTCCTCCACCGATCTGGATACGCAACTATCTTGGACAAGAGCTCCAATAGAAGCGTGGTTGCATCCGGGATAGCAACGTCTGTTTTCTAAACAAAATAATTGTGAATTAAATTATTTATTTAGTGAAATTTAGTGCTTTATTTAGTCAAGTGTATTTAGCTTTCAATTATTTTTTCGTAAATAAGTTGCGGATATGATAAAACTGCGCCTCATTTTCTGTTTGTAGCTAATTTATACGCGGCTAATTATTTCAGGAATTCATCAGATTAATTTTATTGTAAAAGTTTATTAACGTTCTTAGAACCGGTATAGTCGTGGGTCTCAAACGGGTGTGTAATTTTCCTGGAGCATCGTGGCTAATTAATCAATGTTCCCAAATACGCCTTATTGTTAAGTTAGACGAAAACCATATAAACCGCACCTTAAAATAATAGGTTCATCACGTTAACACAAAGCATTCTAACTATGGACGCCTATACAGAAATATGGCTAGACAAACTTTGCAAATGAGACCGGAGGCGTGAAAATGCGGTCGTAATTAATTTGCTGAATTTTCCGCTAAACTGTGGTGCCACGTTTAAAGGGCTAACAATGTAAAACTTCTAAAAGCTTTTTGTATAGGGATGTGTTAGCGAATAAGCCTATTATAGAGGCAGTTCACGCTGTGGTTATAGTTTGGAGATACAGTTAATTAATTGCCAGCTTTATTTGTTGAAACTGGATGAGTCACTGTTCAAGCATGATAAGCTTCTGCAGAAGTCCAACTTAGGTGGGCATTATGAAGATTCTATCCCTTCAAACATTGTTTGAAAATAAGATTTTATTTTGGAAATCTGGACTGATTTTTCCTTTTTTCTCTGGAGAGAAAGCTCGTGTTACTTTACTGGCTTTTATTTTGTATTTGTTATAAATGTGAGTACTTGGTTATAATTATAAATGCCGTTAAATGCGAATGTAACTCAAGTAAGTAATCTCTAAAAATTAATTAGGCTTTAGCTATTCAGGGCCCATACTTCTCTAATCCTGGTAATCAGTTTTCAGTATGCAAAAAAACTGGATGAGTCACTGTGCAAGCATGATAAGCTTCTTCAGAAGTCCAACTTAGGTGGGTATTATGAAGATTCTATCCCGTCAAACAAAGTTTCAAAATAATATTTTATTTTGGGAATCTGAACTGTTTTTTCCTTTTTTCTCTGGAGAGAAAGCTCGTGTTACTTTACTGGCTTTTATTTTGTACTTGTTATAAATGTGAGTACTTGGTTATAATTATAAATGCCGTTAAATGCGAATGTAACTCAAGTAAGTAATCTCTAAAAATTAATTAGGCTTTAGCTATTCAGGGCCCATACTTCTCTAATCCTGGTAATCAGTTTTCAGTATGCAAAAAAACTGGATGAGTTACTGTGCAAGCATGATAAGCTTCTTCAGAAGTCCAACTTAGGTGGGTATTATGAAGATTCTATCCCGTCAAACAAAGTTTCAAAATAATATTTTATTTTGTGAATCTGAACTGTTTTTTCCTTTTTTCTCTGGAGAGAAAGCTCGTGTTACTTTACTGGCTTTTATTTTGTACTTGTTATAAATGTGAGTACTTGGTTATAATTATAAATGCCGTTAAATGCGAATGTAACTCAAGTAAGTAATCTCTAAAAATTAATTAGGCTTTAGCTATTCAGGGCCCATACTTCTCTAATCCTGGTAATCAGTTTTCAGTATGCAAAAAAACTGGATGAGTCACTGTGCAAGCATGATAAGCTTCTTCAGAAGTTCAACTTAGGTGGGTATTATGAAGATTCTATCCCGTCAAACAAAGTTTCAAAATAATATTTTATTTTGGGAATCTGAACTGTTTTTTCCTTTTTTATCTGGAGAGAAAGCTCGTGTTACTTTACTAGCTTTTCTTTTGTACTTTTTATAAATGTGAGTACTTGGTTATAAATTATAAATGCCGTTAACTGCGAATGTAACTCAAGTAAGTAATCTCTAAAAATGAATTAGGCTAGAGCTATTTAGGGCCCAGACTTCTCTAATCCTGGTAATCAGTTTTCAGTATGAAAAAAAACTGAAACCATAAGGCCACAAGTAGCAAAAGGAAAAAACCAAACAGTTCTAAATAACCAGACTGACAAATCTAATTAAGCATACGCAGGTAGCAAAACAATAAAAAAATGTTCAACTTAATTCTATTAAAAACATACTCAACAGCTACTCACAGCCTAGTATGACAATATGAGCGAAAATTCCCAAGTTGCTTAAAAAGATTCAACACGTTCAGCAGCAGTATAATTATGCCTCACACTCGGCTCTCCATTAAATTTTATTTTTTATTTTTTCTTTTTGCATCGTTGTGTATTCCTACACAGGACACAAAGGCTTAACTAGAATTAATTATGCAAAACTCCATTGTATCACTCCTTTTAATATAAACTCGTTATACAGTCAAATTATGAGATTTTATAATGCTCAAAGCAGGGCGGTCCGCTATAAGTCATTTCGTTTTAGGACAACACAGGACTTTATTAATTATGGAATATATTAAAGCCCTGAAATTGTTCTGAAAATTGCCCTTTGTCAGAGTAATGCGGTATTAATATAATTGGGTTTGTTAATCATATATTGGGAAATCGAGATCGGGATAGTATGCAAAAATAAACCGTGTTAACTGAAGGTTTTAGTGCTTTAAGAAAGTTTAATGTCTCATCACGGTAGGTGCTTGTAGCACGCTTTTGGGTCTTTCGTCAGCTTTTTTAAAACCCCATCAAAGCGAATTATTACCGGGAACTAGGTGATAAAGAAATAATAAACTTTTATTACATCTTGAGATTTTTTACTCTTTTCTGTGTTTAAACCTAATAAACTCTCTAGCTTTTTGTTGGAGAAATTGTTTTCAAATAAAGGTCTTTCTTCCAACAGTAAGTAACACTTTTTTCCATTTGAAATATTTCAGTGCATTTTATCGGCAGTTTTATAGGTTGAAATAATATCCGAAATGTGTGCAACTATTACAAGTGAATCGTTTGCAATCATGCAAATTTCTGTTTTATTTAACAGACGACCGATTTAAATACATTTGTTGTTAAATACGGTTTGCTTTTACAGAATATTCTAGTATTCAACATTCGGGATGTTTTTATTACTTTCGATTAAATTAAGGAATATTTGAAATTCATCAACACACATGTACATTTATACTTGTTTGTGTTTCAAAGGAGTACCAGATTCAAAAGAGTTTTTAAGTTTGATGACATTTAAAGTGGTTTATATTTGAACCCAATTTCCATTTAAAATAGATATTTTCACAACTACAAGTACGAATTGACAAAACACTGTCATTTTCTTTTTTCCCCTGAACAAGGGCTCCCTCAAGGATCCCCGCTCTCACCGTTTCTCTACAATATATACTGCCATGACATATACAATTACAACTTACCAGACAAAAATCAAATCGACAGATCGGCATACATATTACAATACGCAGACGACACGGCACTTATTGTACATGACAAAACTACTGAGAGAGCAGCGCAAAGACTCCAAACACTAACAAACAACACAATGACATGGTTTTATAAATGGAGACTAACACCAAACGCGTCAAAAAACCAACTTCTGCTCACAAACCACAGACTCAACGCTGACTCCCCTACAATAACTGCAGACGGCCAAACGACACAACCAAAAAACGACGTAAAATACCTTGGAATCACAATTGACCACAAACTTAAATTCACTAAACACATACGAAACATCAGGGCAGAAACAATAAAGAGAACAAAACACTTCCGATCACTAACCTACAAAGACAGAGGAATTAGCACAAACACCGCCACCAAAATATATAAAGCTATTTGTAGACCCTTGCTAGACTTTGGACATATACTCATGACCAACGGAACAGAAAGGACAAAACGTTATACACAAACAACAGACAAATTGCACTAAGACTAATAACACGAATAAGACACCCCCAAAACCCACTATACAACCCCCCCACCCAACTACTATACGAACGCACAAACATGACAAAGATCTCGAAGACTCATACAGCTACAGACAAAATGGACAAACAACCCCTACAACTGGACCATACTGAATCCCCTTTGCCTTACAAGACCAACCAGACAATCCCGCTTCCGTTTCCCTACATTAACGCTACTCGAACACTTACAAACGCAACTGACTAGTGGACAATAAAATAATTTCTTCTTGCCACTGAAATTTTATTTATTTAATAATATTGTTAACCTAGAATAAGAGAATTTTCATATTTGTTTTTTATTTAGATTAAGACTACATGTATTAAACAAGGGCAGAAAGACCGATAGATCGATAGCCTTTTTTAGAAATAAAGATGTTTACTACTACTAGATATTTTCACCTGCTTCGAAACATGACTCCTGTTTATCTCGACATTTACTTATTTTTCTTTTTCATGTATTATTCGATCTGTTACTCGTTTCATGATAATCTTAAAGTTTTATTCATTGGATTATTTCACTCCCTCAAATACTCTGTCGGTTGCAGGAAAAACACCAAAAATAGTTTAAACATAAATAAATACATTTTTTCTTCTTACTAATTTCTTCCTATTAAGATGATTTATTTAGTTCCTTCTTCATATTATTATTATTAAAAGTACTCTACATTATTATGGCTTATAAATTTGAAGGATCTTTGACCAATGAACAACTGGGATATGAAATTCATGCGATTCAGTTTACAGTACCTACTGATATGAAAAATTCTAGTCTCTCATTCTCATTCCTGCTGTGCTATTTGTAGAACTAATATTATAGTTTTTTATAATTTGAAACTGGATATTAGTTCGGGCTTATAGGACGTTGTTGAAAATAGTTTCTTCCTGACGTTTCGCAAGCACGAGTTGCGTGCATCTTCAGAGGTGATGCAACCATCTCGTAATTGGAATCCACTGAATGGTTTCAGAGAATATTAACAATCTTGATCCAGAAAAAAAATGCGTCGAAGTACGTGCTGCCCGGAGAAAATGCTTTTTGATTGCAAAAACCAATGCAGAAGAACTAAAAGTTGCATTCATTGATTTCTGCTTAAACAAATACACCATTTTCAAGTTAAACATTGAATAGTTGCACTCCACTCAAGTGGCTTAAAGTGAACAGAAAGTGATGTCAGATTTTGCAAGTTGCTGCATTATGATTGCAGTATCGGCTTTTTAGGGTAAATTCGCAATAAAATAAGCCCCATTCGATATGGGATATTTATACGAATAAAACTACTAGTATTTTTTCTGTAAAAATTTCCCATCGACATGCTACTAGTTTTCAACTAAAATTGTCTCAAATCGCCAAATATGACATTAGAATTGCTATTTTCTCAATTGGTTTGGCGAAAATTGAATTGTACAATAAGAATATAAAAAATAAGAAAATCAAATGAATTGTACAAAGTTATTAGTAGAGAGCGTTTTGTGTGCGTTGATCAACCGATAAATGTGAAAACGTTGTTTCATCTCTAGATTAAAAGCAAGCTTGTGTTTTTATCATACAGGGTGTTGAAAATATGAGCATTAACATGTACAAGATCTTTCGTTCTAAATAATTTACACAGCAAAATACGTTTCAAAGAAACTATTGGTGGACCTAAAGGCCTGAAAATTCACCAGGTTCACGCCGCGTTCATGGCCGCGGCAGCCCAACTTCTTTGATATTCTCTATAATTTGCTTCAATTTTAACTACACAGTCATATGTTCCCTAAATTTTCTTTCATCATAAATTACGTCAGCCTCTCCTGTAATTTGCCCTGAAGCTGAGGATCAGAACATACAACAAACATCTCGTTTAGGAAGCTGCTTGGGATTCAAGTCACATCTTTTTATTTCTTAGCGCCTAAAAGAGCCTCTTAAAAATTTTATTCCGTGCCCCCTGACGTTCTCGACAAAGGAACAATGAATATTCATATTCACGGCCTGGCTGTTGAAAATAAAATGTAGATTGCCGTATTTTTTTTTACCTGCGCACCTTAGGAACTCGAATTATTTTCCACTCAACAAGAGGCGGTAATAAATTAACTAATTTGGGCAGTGAAATTTAATATAAAGCATTTTTTCCTGCTTTACGTAATGTGGACTACACAAGCATTAGATATATTTTGGTTACTTAGTTTTTTACATATAAATAGGTTTTTAAAACTCTTACAAATGACCAATTTGAATTTACTTGAATTTCAAATCATGATTTGCGATTAGTCGTATTTTAGACAATTTATTGCATCGTTTAAATCAAGCTTTTCAACTGCCATAACTTTCGAAAACTTCATACTCTCACCGAATTAATGTCCAAGCTATAAAGTAACTAATTTGAAAATTATGAGTCGGCACCATGATATACATGGGGAGCGTAAATTCTGGAAATCAAATCAGGCTTGCTCTATAAATTATTTGCTTGGCCTGAGTTGCACTAGAATGATGGAGATAATTACGCTTTATGGCTTTGTCTGTAATATTTCAACTACATTAGGAACCATATTGTTGACAGGCTTTGAATTGAACGCAGTAAATTCCTCAATCGTGATTAATGAGTAGAGCCCACAATACATTAAACATTCCTTATATATGCAAAAAGCTAGTTTAGTATGGACAAAATATGAAGAAAATGCAATGTTTTCGTTTATATTTTAAATATATTCTGGAGTATTGCTAAGTTCGAGTTTGTAAATTCTCAGTTATTTCTTTTAACTGTAAACTAATCATATTTACACTCTTCTATTGTATTCATATTTAAACCGGGTGAGTTAAACGAGTTTTTGCCGTTTGGTTGAGCGAAACAAGGAAATTGTCCATGTCGATTTTTAGAAAAAGATAAAACGCGAAGTAAATAAACTAAGGCCAAAGCTTTGGGGCTCGTTTATCTCCTTCTATTACATAGACTTATGATTCTGCCTTTTCCTACTCATATATGTGTCACTAATATCCTTTATTACTATATACTTTTTTATACTGATTTTGAAATTCATCGCAAGAATATTACTATTTAACTAACTGGAACTATATGTACACCAATTTTAGTCTCCAACACTCGAGTTTTCTGAGCAAATAAAATACCGAGTTTCTAAAATTGATTTAACTTTAATCACTTTCAAATGTGTTGGAGCGTTTTAGCTTTGCAAAGAGCGGGCGAAGTAGAATTGGTCGAACTACATGAGTAGCAAACTGGGGACCTGTTAACTTTAAAAGTTGAATTCCATTTGCTGCAATCTTATTGTGTGAGATTAAAAAAAAGTTGTTTACCAGTTGGACGAAATCCAATAACAAGATTCGGATGTTTAACAATAGTTTTCATTTAAATAGATGTGGTAACGTACACACCAAACCTTCATTAAGTAACACACGTTTGACCTTTCGATTGTGAAACAATACAAAATAATACAGCATTGAATAAAAAACCTTCATTTAGAAAGCCTTTATTAATTTTCTTATAAGGGTATTATTGATTCACTTTGTTGCAGATTTTCTTTAGAGTTTCTTGTCTTGTCGTTTCTAACATGATTGATGCGTTTGTCTATCTCAACTGTCGTTTTTTTCAACTTTAATCTTCTGTTAGAGATAGAGGATAGATTAACTTGTATATTCTCAAGTATTTGGAAGGAAGTTGTATTTTTTATTGATTGTCTATGATTTTCGATAAAATCGTGTACCATACAAATGGGAAATGGAGATTTGTCAACAAAAAAAGTACTCGTATATCGTTTTTTAAAGATTTAACCATTAATCATTTTTAAACAATTTTTTCCAAACTTTTCATTTATGGCCATATTTCAATCCGCCTGATTGGCCAGATTGTCAGTTTTGATACCAAAATACTTCACTCCGGTTGTTAATTCGATATCTTTAGCCCAAAAAAATATTTATTTTGATTTGAACAATGGACCCACAAAGTGTAGTTTTTTTAGTTCAGGATGCAAGCTATCCAAAAATAAGTCTTTATAATACAGACTTTGACAATTTTTGTATGCGAATTTATCCATGCAATTTTGTTTTTGTTTTCGTCTGTATGTATAAATTGTTGCGTTTGATATTGTATTGCTTTGCATTGAGTCTTTTAGCATATTTACAAGTCTTAAGTTTATATTTATAATTCGCTGCTCTTTTCTCTTTTATAAGTCAATTTTTCCTAGTTTCCACCATTGAAAAATTGGTTAAATACTTTTTTAAAATCTACAATTTTTCCCCTTTAGAACTGTTTTATGGACTTTTCGTTTAGAATTTCTTGCTTCTTCGTAATTAATATCATCAAAGCCCTTGATTTGGCTTCAATGTCCATTCAAAGTTCATTAAGATTCAATAAATATCTGAAAGTTTCATTGCAGAAAGTAGAAACCATAAGTAACATTTTACTATTTTATATTATTTTCCTTGATGTTTCCATACATTTAAAATAAAACAAGCCTTCAAATTTTATCTATAGTACCTAAAACCAGTTTTTAATTAGAATTTTTAGCCGACTATATGCAAAGCCAAAAGCGCAAGCATCCCACATAAAGAGAATATAAAAACTCATGAAAAGCTCCAAAGGAAATATTTTCGTACTCAAATGGATCATTGAATATCGCACTGAATTGTTTGATAAAAGATACTGAGCCCTGAACTTGATAAGCAAAAAAGGTGGAAGCCCCAAAAGGTTTAAAGTATAAAGGCACAAATTGACAAGGGATTTTGCCCTTTTATGTTTTCGATTCCCTCTTTCGTTTATTATATATAAATCGATTGCCAAGTTTTCTTTGTAAATTATTTCGAGCCTTTTCTGTCGGTTAACTTGGCAACGAGTGTTACAAAATCCCAAGTATGCCATGCTCTTAATGTAAGGATGCGATAATAAGGAATAATTACTAAAATATGATTTTATTGAATTTATCTAGTACACAGATTTGTAGTGCTTTTTTTTATAGAAGCGTTTGCTAATCTTATTTGGTCATTTTCTTCGGTTTACCGAAATAGTTTTTTTGGGTTAACGAAATACTCAAGAAATTAAAAGAAAGACGAGAAAATTATGAGGAAAAATGTAAACAATGGACTATTTGGACGCATTTAAGGACACGTGAGATAATTCTTACTTTAGAATATTATTAATTAAACATAATATTTCATTACAATAAATTAACTCAGCGAAAACATAAGCATGCAATAATAATAAAAATAATACCTAACATCGTGACAAAATACATTGTTATAGAATATGCATTTAATGAAAATGAATCGTGTTAATCAGAATTTAAAACGTTATCGGAATAAATCTTCTTTGATAAACAATGTTATTGCAAATATACAAACAAAGGCGAATAAATTCCGAAGCCCTTAATTCCAAATATGAGAAAGCTTTTAAGCCAACAGTAGGTATTATATCGTTTCCATCTAGAGAAAATAAATTGACAAAAGTTGATGAATGATCCAATTCGAAATCCAATAGAAAGTTATAAAATTACTTCCTTTGTCTTCTGAATGTAAAGCTTTAAAAGTTCGACTTCAATCCTAAATTATTCTGAATACATTATGCGGTTGATGCATTTCTTTTGTCAATTTCAATTTTTTTTTGACAAATTTTTATGGATATTCTGATACTTTGCCAAAAAAGTTGAATCTTATTTTAACGATTTTCAGCCAGACTGCCAATATACAAAGTGCGTGTATGCTAAATTATATTTAATAGAAACTCCATAAAAAGCCAAAAATATTGGTTAATTTTTTACAATTTAATTGCTCTTTATGCTGTATTAACCAATTGAAAATATTTTATTAGAGGAAAAGTAGGCACAATAAGAAGAAAAGACCAAACGCAGTCTTTTAATATAATATTGAATAGAAATTTAACAAACTAATCCAAAAACTCGTAATGCGACAAATTAGTACGCTTTGCAACTAGTTCCATTATACCGTTTTGCAACCGTTTCTCTCCAAGGAAACAAATTGATAAAACTGGATGAATAGTCCATTTCTAAATTCAATAGAAAGTTATAAATTGCCTGCTTTGTCTTATGAATATGAAGTTTTAAAAGTTGAAATTCAAATCAGAATTATACCGAAATCGGTGGCAGATGGATCTTTTGTAAAATTATAACGAAACTTTTTTTAGTCTTTTTTAAAAATTATTTCTCGGTCAAACTTCTGTAGTTGTAACTTTGTAACTAAGTATTGCCTGCTAATTTATGGTTAAGGGTAGTTGTATAAAACTGAAATAATACAAATACAAGCTAGTAAATACTCATTTCTCAATAATCTAAATGGGTTGACTTATAAAGTTGCGACTTTAAATTACAAGCCCTCCAGAATCTTCCTGTGGGGTTGATAAACTGTTGCATCTTTATTATTATTATTTCTCTTCTACGTAATATGTTTATTTAATCGATTAATTGAAATATAGTGCGGTTTTTGAAACAATATTGTTATTCACCCGAGAGAAAAACTAATATATATGTATACATTAGCCAGCAAGAATTAATTGAAATGGACGATAAGAGTCAACTTGCCTATAAAAATATTACTTTTGGTTCTCTCTCTTCGAGTTTATAAATATTTCCTATTTCAAGTTCACTCGAAATAAAGTTCTTTGAAGTAAGAAATTTCAAAGTTATTATAAACTTAAAATTGAATCCAGCCAACTTCCGCTATATTTTCATTTTCCGAGTAGATAAATATGTTTGCAAGACGACTCGATTGAAGACATAAAAACTACATTAAGAAAATTCCAGACCATCGAGTAACGAAGCCATAAATATTTTTATTTCCATGTAATCGTATCTCTTCCAGTGACAGAAAATAAATTGATAAAACTTGAGATGGTCTGAGATGCAGCAGTTGCAAAGTGTTTTTTCGCGTTCTTTTTTTAATTGTCGATATGATGTAATAGAAGAAACAAATCAAAATTGGAGGCAATCAGTGGCGGCTCTCTTTAAACAGTAGTAGTAGTAGTAAACATCTTTATTTCTAAAAAAAAGGCTATCGACCTATCGGTCTTTCTGCCCTTGTTTAATACATGCAGTCTTAATCTAGATAAAAAACCAATATGAAAATTCTCCTATTCTAGGTCAACAATAGTAGTAGTAAACATCTTTATTTCTAAAAAAGGCCATCGACCTATCGGTATTTCTGCCCTTGTTTAATACATGCAGTCCCAATCCAGATAAAAAGCAAATATGAAAATTCTCCCATTCTAGGTTAACAATGTTATTGAATAAATAAGATTTCAGTGGCAAGAAGACTCTTTAAACATTTAAACAGTAAAATAGTTTTTTAATGTTTTCACCTTCAAATACATGAATGACGAGTATAACTGCTGTTAAATAGGACTCGGATATTTGTTTTTCTCGTTAAATAGGACTCGGATAACTGTGTTTATTAACTCTGTAATGAAACTTTCAAAATACGAAGTATCTCAGCTCATTTCAGTCAGGTTTTAATGGGAAAACACTTTTTATTTCCAACACCTTAATAGCAGTAAAATAAAATCGATCACTAAAAAGGCCAAGTAAATTGCAGGGTTGTAATAGTGTAATTTAAAAATTTTAAATGCTAATTTGCCTTCCAATGTTTTCTAGACAGTAGAGAAGATTGAAAAATTCGATTGCCCACATAACAAAGCGTTCTCTTTAAACCAGTAATTCAGTTTCCCCAGTTTCCATGAATAAAATTTCCAAAATACCACGTGACTTTTGTATTTTTTACCATTTATTTCGAAGTAATAAAGTTACGGCACATTAATAGAGCGGAAAAATCTAAGCTCTCCTTCTATAGTAGAAATGAGGTCGACCTAAATGGAAACTCTTCTAATTCTGTGTGGGTTTGCAAATTGCTTGCTGTGTCAACTGAGCTGATAGTGTTATAAAGTTAGGATCGAGTTACAGTTCCAGGAAGAGAACTAATTACTCAATGTCCGCTGTTCTCTTCGGCAGTGAGACATAAAGTTCTGTTATTTACTTTCTTAAGTGTCTAAACAAGAATGTACATGGAATAGAGCAATTGCTCGGAAAAAGTACAAGTAATTTCAGAAAAAGCAAATTGAAAAAGTGCCAACAGATATACCTAGTGAAAAGCCCAGCTTCAAAACTTTAACTACAAGGAGTTTTATTAACTGTTCACTTTCAATAACTTTACACCATACTTATAGTTTACTGCATTGTTTTTTCTGCTTTCTACAATTTTTCATTTTATCATTTTCCTTCTCTACCCACGCCCAAGTGATCGATATTTGGCAATTTTACAACACCTTTGCAAAACAAACTTCATTCACGGATGCTTTTTTATTACATTCCCGTTATCCGATCACGTTTTTTTTTCCTGAGAATAAGAAACGATGTGTGCACAACAGGCGACATGACTTATTACGAAACGGCAGATGTTCTCAGTCACTATTTCCCCAAGAATATAGGATTTTCTTTGACGCATTCTGAATGTTATTCTGTTTGTTTCCAGGGATAACAGCTTTCCTAAAGTATATAAATCTCCTTTCCTTTTAAGGCGATCCTGACGTTTTATTTAGAAAGGCAACTAGTGAAAATAAGATTGTTGAAAAATGGAATGCAATACTGTACTGATGTCGAGATGTTTTACTCTTTCGAACATATATTCAGAAATAGGTGCATGTAGTCCGATCTGTTTCCAATACGAAACTGAACGTAATTGAAATGTGTTGGAATTTATTGTGTTCTAGTCCTATACTAGATTTTTTGCTCTTTATTTAAGAAATCGGCTGCATTCATCTGGAACTATGGTAGAAGAATTGACACATGGAGTTTCTAATGTAAAAAGAAAAGTTTAAAATAAACATTTATAATTAAATCTCCCAACATTTAGCAACAAATAAAAACTCTTTCTAAAGCTCTTCCAGCAACAGCATTTTTCGGAAAGGTTTTTGCCCAAATATTGACAATAAAAATTGGCATTGGAAAGCAACCTGCATTTTTTAGACATTTAGTTGCTGAAGTGTTGACTTAGTATCTGAAGTTCTGAAAATTCTTATGAAGTATCTGATAAATTCATAAACAGCTAGATAAATAAGTTATTGAGTGAATATTAAATATAAAAATTCCGACAATTGTCAAGAATTTTAACAGTTTGAAGTAAAATGTAAGTATGCTTTCGGAAACCGTCAATCGAAAAACTTTCTGACAAAAGCAAATATTGACTGAGGAAATTATCATTAGTATTTCGATATCTTGTCTCAAGATTTTAGGAAATGTTGGAAAAAGAACTCACGACTCTTGAATTCGTTACGATTGTATTTTCTTTAGTCAGAAAGAAGTACTTGATCGAAAGGTAATACAGACATTGTGGATAAATAAACGGAAGTATTTTTAAAAAATAACATTGTGTATCTGCACATAAGCCAGCGCTTAAAGAAAGCACAGGAATGAGAAAAAGTTATTTGTAAGGACGATTAAATTTTCACACAATTAATCTGAATGTTTGTGTGCAATATGCGGATAAATAGACAATAAGAGCTCAAATAGATATTTGATGGTAAATGGGGATCCTAGAATATATAGTAAATTGATACAGATTTCGAAAAATCTACAATAGCGGAATTTTGAGCAAACTGGATTCGATTCCGCTTATAGATTGGAAACTCTTTAAATCAATTCTCATATCACACAACATGGGTTTATTAACGAGAAATTGACCCAAGCAACTAATTTAGATTTAAAAAAATACATCTTTAACATCCAGTTTCTAGAAAAAAAAAATTCCTACTAAAAATTTCCCTACGGAGATACAGGCCTCTAAAGGAACCACCTGAGAACCGCTCTTTTAAATAACTTTTGGAATACTTCATGCAATTTAATTATTTTTTCATACCATGAACAGTACATCATTGCTCTTAAAAAGAACCCATGAAAATTTTTTTAGCATTTCGGTTTGCCAGGCATGGACTAGGTGGAGCACAATAATGGTAATTTTTTTACCCTTTACTCTTTACAATAAAGACACGAAAATAATGTATTTAGGTAGCTTTAACCTTAAACTAAAAAAAAAGACACTCTTAATTTATATCGATCAACAGAACCGTTTTCGAGAAAAAAATATTTTTATTGAATACGGATTTTCATTTTTAACTTGGCAAGTTCTTTCTGATAATTAGTTTATTTCACAATCGCCAAAGAAGAAAGTTAAAAAATATATATTTTTCATTTTTTCCTCTAGAATAAACTTATTTCAGGAAAAAGCACAATAAATCCAACAATCAATTCCATTATGGAAAAAATTAGTTAAGAATTTTGGTGGAAAAGGTGAGAAAGAAATGTTGCTCTAAAAAAGCTAATTACAACTTATCAACTCAATTTTCATATAATTTTTATAGGGTTCAAGATTAGCTAAATAATTAAATGAACAAATTGCAGAGGGTGTTTAAGTACTGTCATGTTTTCTTTGTCAAAGTTTAAATCTTTCTGCGGGCAATATGGGGTAGCACAGAGAGAAAAACTATTCGTTTCGATTTTGCGGGGAAATTATGACCGGTCATAAAAAATTAATATCTCTCGAATGACTCTGGGCAAACAAACGAGTAAAGATCCAAATTACTCAGAAGACATGATGCTGTAAAAACTTTTTTCTGTTTGAACTACCCGATATTGCCTCCAGACGGAGGCACTAAACTTTGACCAACGAAACATGTCACTATTTAAATACCCTGTACAATGTCTACTACATTTTTTTTTGTTTACCTTATAACTTAAATTTTGTCAAAAGTGAGGAAATATCTAAGTTATGCGTTACATTTGCGGCGCAGTGATTAATCCAACATAACAAAATTTATTTTTTACTATTTTATAATTATACATATTGAATTTTTATAATCATAATGAATAATTTACATGAGTCTCAGCAAAATTCTTTGCTTGCTTTTATTTATCTGCTTTCTTCTTCTATTTAATGGGCTTCATGTTGAAGCTTTATACAAATTTTATGACAATCACCAGGAATTTACACAATTTACTTCTGTCTGAACCACTACAATCAGTTCACATCAAATACCAACTTTAAAGACATTTTTTGTCTTTCTTTTGATTATTCATATATCTGCTTCAGCTTAAAAACTGCGTTCAAAATGTTTTCGCTTTTTCGGAGTTCAATTAGATTTAGATTTATGTTTTATGTGTTGGTTTTTTAAATATCAAAAACCATTTTTCTACTAACTAAATATTTGCTAACCGATTTTTTATTAATTTAACAAAGAAAATAACTTGTATGAAAACGTTCCATTCACGGAACCTCTAATGACAACACATTCAGATAACATGGCATGATTTTTTCTTTCCACTATTAGCATTCCATGCATGGGAACAGTTTCATATATTCCCAATCCAGTTGTTTTCAAATTTAAAATAAACGTGAAAACAATTTCCTGTTTGCTTTCAGATTGGCATTTTAACTGCTGAACGTTACAGTGAAAATGAACCAGAAAATTGAATAAGAGAATAAAAAAACTGACCAATAATTTCTGCATAAATTGAGACAGATTCAGCAGTATATAGTATGCGAAAAAACAACTTACAAGAACTGAAATGATAGAAAAACCTGAAAAGGATATACTAACAGCAGGCAAGCCTAATGATGTTATATCAAACATTGCTATATTTGATTTTTTGTTCTGAAAAGCCTTACAAGAGTTCAATTCAAAAGCACAGTTAAAACATTCCATTCCGCTCCTCAATAATCGAGGCATCAATTTCTACCAGGTCCTTGATGTTTTGTCTATTTCGTTGAAATATTCATATTCCCCAGACCCTATTTGATGCAGTAAGCTATTCAGTGAACTATTCACAAATCCGGATTTTGCCAAATAGATTCCCGTAACATTAAAATTGGAGATCGAAAGAAACCAATCTGCCGGAACAGATAAATAAGAGCAATGGAGCAGCATTTTATTCCATCCGCAATCTAAGTTTTCCGAACGGACCGATTAACCAATTAATTGGGGATGGAAGATGGAAATGCAAGGGCATGAAGAGTGATTGGACAATAAATTTCAGTAAGATTTAACGATTTCTATATCGGGGAGATTTTAAATGTTGATTTGGATGCCGGTAGAAATTAATGTTTGGCAATTACAAATACGAATATTGATTTGACGTTTAACGAGTAACTAGCGTTTCTCGACGTTCAAATTGATTTCAATTTGCGTGTAATTTATTTAATGCTGGATCTATCTCATATTTACATTGGATTTTCCAGTTCTGGTCTGTTTACAGAAACCGTCATATTTTGAGAGATTTTATCATTTGGCTACTAGAAAATTAATGTTCCTTTATGATTCGCTCGATGTGAATATAATACATTACGTTAATGATGTTTGTATATTTAGTCCAACTCACCTTTTCCATTTCTTTAGCTCGGGTTAACGTTGATTTGGGTTTGATAACTTCATATTTCGAATTGTTGTTAATGAGCCCAACAAGAAATTCAAAACTCCGCTTCACCCTTTTTTGTTGAATGAACTCTCTATTATTCATAGCTTCGTGAGAGTCGGGTGGACCTGGTTGCTCTGTGGTATCTAGATAGCCAGGCGGAAGATCTTTAATCTGAAATGAATAAAAAACTCAATAAAAAACAATTTACATGCGTAGACATGTGAAAGGAGCAAGTCAAAAGTCCCAGACATAAATGATAACAAATACCAAACGTTGATCATTATATTTCGGTCGAAAAAATCACTTGATCTTTTATACCAGAGTTAGGATATAAGTTGACATTCCGGCCGGACAAAAAAAGTAGGGAAAACATATTAGGGAGCCGAACAGTCCACAGAAGAGACCCGATATTCCATAAGTGGGATGATTAACGACAACATTCTGAAAACAACAAAGTTGGGATAACAACGGTTTTATTTTAATGGTATTTTCTTCGGCTGGAAATATTTCGCTTTTTGCAGTAAGTCGTTTATTTCATTATAACTTGGACTTATTTAGAACTTAGACTTAGAACCAATCAATTCTTACACGATATTTTCCTCTAAACATATTATTGTAGAGTTGTATATCTTTCATTCTTAGAGCTAGATATGTTTAGATGACTCATCTTATTAAAAATTAATAATTCTAATTGGTCAATTCATTTCATTCACTTATTTTTGTATGTGGGTCTTTTGAATCCACAACCACTCCACTTTCTATCATCCATTATTTTCAGTTTATTTTATTTCGGATTATGTGTATTTATTTTGTAATATCTGCAGTTGGTCTTTATTATGATATTCCACTTTACTTAAAACTTAAAAATTTCGTTTTTAAAATTTTAGTTAATCCAAAAGAAATTCCTGGGTTCCAGTCAATATTAGTGTTTATTATTTCAAATCTTTACAAATACGTTTTTGTTTAATTATTTAATTTTAAATAATAAATACTAATATTTACTGGTACCCAGGAATTTTTTTTGGATTAAAATTTTAGGAAAACTTCTTACTTAACAAGGTAAAGAGTTTAATTTTCTGGTTCTTCTACTTTCCATTGATGTTAAACAGCTATTATGAATTCTTAAACTGCGTTTTGCTCAGAATCTCCATTTCAGGAAGAAGAATCAGTCCTGATGGTATTGTGATAAAAATATATCTCTTTTCGCTTCTATGTGTTTATTCGATTTCTCTTGATATTGATTACTTTATTTGATTTTTTAAACCCAATTTTTAATTGATACTACTTATTGCTATAGTTGATGAATAGTTAATTTCGGTCATCACAGTCGGTATTCGACGCGAAGTTCTAAATCACGTTTATTTTTTTTGCTATTTAAATATTCAAGCCAAATTTTAAAATAATTTGCCAAGTAAATGTTAAACTTGACATTATTTAAGATTTATTGAATTGTTTTCCAGATACAGTGAAACAGCAGCTCAATTTTCCAAACTTCGCAGCAATTTGTTGAAGTCATATTGAAGACAATTTAGGCAAGTTTACCGTTGCTTCAAGAAATGTGACTAATTCCAATTATCGCAAAATCTCAGCAAACTTAGAGAAAGGAATTATTTGCAACATTTAGCTTAGATCATAATTTATTTAGAGGACTTTAACTCCTTAAAATCCAACGAAACAGTAGATAAGTGGACTTCTTTATCAAACCTTTGAAGTTGATATTACTTTTCCAAAGTGCCATCAATCTAATATGAAAAACCAGAAAAACTATTTTAGAATTCAAAAGAATTCAATAATTTGAACTTTTCATTTTTTTATCCGAAATCTTTGAGCTACGATTAGACACTTTTGAAACGGATTATATTTAGTTTTTCCACGTAACAAGTCCGTAAAGAGATAAGATTTGCCGGAAATGAATTAAAAACTGTGATACGCCATTCGAACATAAAATAGTGTCTGTTCGAAAGCAAGCGGAGAAACTTTGGAAACTATTTTGTAACTAATACAGAGTAGAAATCGTTACCTACCAGTTTTTTGAAGCATGCTGCAACTTGACTTATTAAGATAAAAAAAACCATGCCAGTTATTTCAAATAAAAAAATATAAAATATTTTGCAAACAAAATTAATACATTTCTTTTTCCGACTGCTTTCAAGTGCAATAAATCTTTTACAAGATTTAGACAATCGATCTTCTAGAGTGACTGAATGAACTGACCGGTATGGCAACTATAATATGTCTTATTTGCTTTCAATTTACTCGACCGCAATATTAATTTTACTTCAAGAGGACAGTTCACTAGTTACGTTAATGAAGGGTTTATTTACGAGTTGAGTTCTTAATCAGTGAATTTGTTTTTTGTAATTCTATCTTGATCTTGTCTTTGATCTTTGAAAAAATAATTCTAAGGAGCTTAGTAATTTCTAGCGACAAACAGTAGCCAACTCAGTCTTTCGCGATTCAGCTATTGACCTCTTTTACTTTGCTTCCGTTTCCCTGTTGTATTTTTTCGTTTATTTCGCGTAAACTAAAATCATGTAGCGCAGGATTTCCCGATAAAGCCTCCAACTCTGTCAATTTATTGGTCTGCAAGTGAACCTGTTGCCATGATTATTAGAAACATTTCTCTTCGGCCTGTCAAATCCAGGCCGTTTATCAAATAAACGGATTTAATGCTTACTGCGCGGATTTTAATTGCCAGAGTGAACGCAAAGTGGCATATTTTTCAACTGACTAAATCGGACTTAACGCAACTCCCGGAGGAACGGATAAATTCAATGTTTTCTGCGGGAAAACACGTTAATCTCATGGCGATTAATGGATGTTTAGAGCAAATGGGATCAATTAGTTTCGGTTCATTAATAACAATATGCAAGAGGAAAATATGTTTGATGAAAAATTTGGGTTTGATTAGTGGACAATTTCTTATGGAATTCAAGGCTTTAATGTATCAGTATTTTGATAATCAACTTATAATGTCATTGTTCTTGTAAGTTTTCATTCAAGAAAATTAGACAACTTTTACAAATTTCAATTTTTCAGCAAACACTCAAGATTTTCCTGTACTTCTATGATACAATGTTGTTTCAAAACACTTCTTATTCGAGTTAAGCTCAAGTTCTACTTTATTTGAACAAACTATCGTTTTAATTAAAGTGCATGCAAACGAGTGCGGATTTAGTTATAGAGCAGCAAACTCGGACGTGAAAATCGGTTTTAATTAGTCTGAGCTTTTCACGGTAAGAAAATGGTGATATAATTTTGAGATTTAAAGCGGACGTTTTGTTTTAAAGCTGCAAGGGTACTTAAACGAAAAACTTCTTTTTATGGGCTTAACTAAGAATAGGTCTGTATAATAGAATCTTTATTATGGAAATGCTGATGCAATCTAATTTTCCTCAGTCTGGTTTATGAGAACTTTGTGTCCAGTTGTGCATTCGAGATCAAATAAATGCTTTAAATGTTGCCCAACATCGTTAATTTCAACTTATCTGAAAAGAAGCAACCCAATGTAAAATGTAAGTCACACTTTTCACAAAACTTGTCACTCTTATTGTTTATATTTTCCTGTAAATCTAATAAATGTTCCCAGTGAAACGAAAAGTTCATTGGGATTGAAAAGTTGGATTACCTTACTTCTTCCTTATCTTTGTCCTCTATAGAATTCATTGTTTTAATTAGTTTTGTCTTCGAATTGTATCCATACTTACACCAAAACTGGAACGCCAAATGTTTCTTCGAAATAATATTCTTGATTAACATTAATATCCTTCTGCATGCAATTTTTAATTAATATTTTTTCTCACTCCCTATTTCTTAGCCCCATTAAACTATTTAAAAGTTGTCCACATATAGAGCAAACCCTGTCTGAGTCTTCTGAGTTCACTATCAGAGCTTCCTTTATCTTAACTGTAGGTGCATAAACACACACTTTTTCTTCATTCATTTCCCCTTCATTCCATCTCAATTTGTCGTCTCAAGTCATTTCTCAATTTCTTTAATGGATATTTCAATGCATCACATATAGTTTGAATTTTAATGTAAATGTAACTTTGAAATCCCTTGAAACTTAGGTCTATGTGTTCAAGGAAAGTTTTATAAGTTTCCAGTACCTATGTTAAAATAAAGTTTGTTTTATTTAATAAATTAACTTCCTGATCTGAAAATTCTCTCTTTCTATCTATAACAGTTCAAGTCTTTAATTTGTGCAAATTGTCTCTTTCCATCGATTTTCATTTCCAAGCTACATATTTACAGTTTAGCAATACGAATTCCGTACTCTCAAGAAGCAGTTGAAACCAAATGGAAAATTAACGCGTTTCTCGGTGATTTTCATCCGTTCTTGACAGCACTTGCTCGTTTTAGGGCGCCAATACAACCAAGTTGAAATTAAAGCGAAATTGCGATTTGATATTGTTTGATTGTAATTTCTAAGGAGGAATCGGATCTTTTCTCTTTAAACCTATTAGGAGTGAATTTGAATGCAGAATCTAATATAGGAATGATCGAAATCTGTGCCATATCGTAGCTTTTCTCATATAAATTCAGTTTCGCTCAATGATTTCTATGAAAGTCCCACTGGCATAGCTCTAAAGCCGTACAAAGCCATTATTTTCCAATGCAGATAAGGCCATTGTTAAGTAATCATGTGGGTTGCACAGCATGAAATACTGTGTGAACTTGCAGCGTTTTCCGCCCTGTCCCCAAGGAATACATGAAAAATTTGCCACGTTGGTATCTAGAGTTATAATTTATGTGTTCTAAAGGTTTAGGATTAATCACGAAATACACTGTTATAAGTTTCAGCTTAATTTATCAGAACACATATTTATCGATTGTAGATTAATTTTCCAACAGTAGGACAAAGTGTGAATTAGTTCTGGTATGAACTAATTAGAATGGGCAGAAATGAAAAAAAGTATAAAAACACTTTTTAGAGTGAGAGTATTTTAGATAAATATTAAGTACTCACTTTTGACTCAAAATATATAATAGCCAGTTTAGTATAATTTTGCCGTCAAGTTTCTAGTCTTGTTAAGTTCTAATCTTACATAGAATGAAATATTGGTTGTGGAGAATGCAGATTAACGAATAGGGATCTAATTATAGTACAGTAAACTTAAATATTAAAATCACAATTTATCACTCCAGTTCCTGGTATTCCTATTATCCACTAAGTATTACTATTATTCTCAGTTCAAGCGATTTATTAACTTATTTCGTTCATTTAGAAAATTTTAAACTGTCTTAATACTAAAAACAGAAAAACTTGAAGAACAATGTTATATCAGTGTGTTTTTCATACCTTTATTCAGGACTATTTGGAATTTCAGTTCAGTTATAGTAATTTTCAGTACCTGCCTGATGATGCCTGGTACTGAAAATTACTATAACTGAACTGAAATTCCAAATAGTCCTGAATAAAGGCATGAAAAAAAAACACACTGATAAATACTGATTTTTAAAACTTTAAAAACAAACTTATGAAGTTGAATCAATTTAAACAACAGTCACATAATACACAACGTTGCAATTAGATGAACCTTCCGATAAGAGTGCTTCTAACTGTAAAACCTGAGGAGTAAATAAAAATCCAATATCCGTGCGCAAGTTGTTGTTAATTAGCAGTTAGGTCTGAAATTTGAAGCAAGCAAAATGTCCAATTGAGAAGCTACTATTGCTGGGATAAAGCTAAATTAAAAATTCAATAGCAGCCCTGGAAAGGTTCGGAGTAGATACTTGTTTTCTTAATTATCGAGAGTTTAGTACTTACATAATGTAAATGTTTTCTCGGGGTATTTTTTTGGAAATTTATTAATTAAGTGATTTTTCTTGGTGAGTTTTTATTGATTATTATTATTAATTAATCACTAATTGAATTTCTTTCCATCCAGATATTTAGATTGGAGTTCTGGATAATGGTGCTCCACGTGCTATCACGTCCATTTAACAGCAACATATTTCCTCAAGTGTATAAGGATTATTACATCATTTTTCAAATATATTTTTGTTATTCTCATTGGCCGTTTTCTAATTATCCTTATAATTCCACTTCCAAGCTAAGTATTTATATTTGCCAAAGTAAATTCCTTAGTTGCCCAAGATATTCCAAATCAAATAAAAAATTGCGCTTCTATGACTGATTCCAATTTGCCTTTGGCGGAAGTTGCTCGTTTCAAGGCGTTAATGCGAATATAAGTTCAAATTGGAACGCAATTGCAATTTAGGATTGTTTGATTGCAGCTTCTAAGAGGAGTCGGAAGTGTTCCTGTTTCTATTCAAATCGTTGAAAGAAACTTGATTATAGGGATAGCGTATTTCATCTGGTTCACGATTTATGTGAAAGAAACATTAATGAAAGGTTTAAATGAAAGTTTAAAAAATAAGTGGGAAGTTTTTCAGAAAGAGAAAGAAAAGTAATTTTTATCGTATACCTTTGTATATTGGTTGAGCAGCTCGAACTTCCACGATTTTACCTTGTAAAAAACACTGTTATTTATTATTATTATTAGTATTATTATTATTCGCAGTGACAATTAGATTTTCTTCTTCCTGCATTATCTAAACTAAATTTTCATTAGTTTGTCTTTTTTAATATTGTGCACTAGATGCCAATTTACCGCTAAAATGAGTTTTCCTGTTAGCTTTTCGTTAACCCTTTTAACTCCTGTGTGGCTTTTCATCAATAATTTTCTTATCATTCTCAAGTATGGGCTCCACTGTTTCGGTTTCTTTAGCCTCCGTTCCATTCATTCTTTATTTTCTTTATTCAGTTAATTTTTGCCTCTGATTGAACAACACGGCTGTTTTTTCCATGCTTATATGCAGTTTCAGTTTCGATTAGAATTCGGTTATGTTCTCTTCAATTTTGTTTAATCTTTTCCCGGGTGCAAATTAGTTCTGTTTTTTTCAGGGCAGTTTTTTTAGCCGAATTGTTTTCGAACTAGTTCATTTTTGCTTTCAAGCTCTTCAGTGATTATTTGCTCTGTAGTGTGAGTGTTTTATAATTTTAATAATCTAGCTCGGGAGAATAGAACAAAACTCTTCTTATTTAATACATATATTTGTATTTATACTTGTAATAAGAACTTGACACCAAGAAGTTGAAGAACAGGCAAGCATATCTTCAGTCTGACTCAACTAACCGAGAAGAAAGTAGCAAGAAACGGAGAGGTGTACGTTCTGTTTGTGGATCTTACGAAGGTATATGACACCGTTCCCATACAAAAACTATGGCAAGTAATGGAGAGATCCAGGATAAGTTAAACATTAATAACAGCTGTAAAACAACTTTATAATAAAAAAACATCAAAGGTCAAACTAAATGGTGAATTATCAGAAAATTTTCCAGTTACAAAGGGTTTGAGGCAAGGCTGCTGTCTGTCCACCACATTGTTTACGATATAACTCAATGGAGCACTAAGGAAGTGGAGAAGAGCATGCATCGGAATGGGAATAACCATTAATGAAGATACAACGCTGTATTCTTTACTTTTTGCAGATGACCAGGTTCTTATAGCGCGGACAAGGAGGACCTGGAATTCATGCCAAGAAGATTATTTAAAGAGTAGCAAGAATAGGGACTGGCGGTGAATCAATCGGAAACAAAATATTTGTGCATCGGAAACGACAGAGGTGACCTACACCCAGAAGAAGACGAAACAAAAGGAGCATGCACCGAATACGTATATCTTGGAACAAAAATTGAGACTGGAGGCCGTACAGAGAAAGAAATAGAAGAACGCATCATAAGAGGGAAGAAAGTGATCGGCTGCATAAACTCCATCTTATTGTCAACATGTATATCCCGAGAAAGGAAAAACCTCCTATACAACTCCATATTTAAGAGTATTGTACTGTATGGATGCGAAACCTGGCAACTTACTAACCACCTAGAGCGGCGGTTGCGTTCTCTGGAGATGGACTTCTGGCGTAGGGCAGCAGGGAAATCAAGGTTGAAGAGGATAACTAATGAGGAATCAGAGTTGTCTTGAACCTCAAGACAGACATAATAGAAGAGATCCAACGAGGACAGTTGATATGGAACGGGCATGTTGAGCGGATGGATGACACAAGAATTCCCAAAGAAATCCTCAGATGGACACCAACAGAGAGAAGGAGAAGAGGAAGACCCCAGACGACATGGATGGATGGAATAAAAAAGCCATGTCGGAGCGAAACCTACAACCAGGGCAATGGGAAGACAGAAGAGGATGGAAGCGAGGAACCGGAAGGCGCAAGACGCTATGAGACCTGATATATATACTTGTAAAAAAATTAATGTCTGGATAAACATTTCCATCATAAAATAAATATATATCCAATAAATAATTATAATATCTTTATTGATCAAGAACTTGGCCAAACTCACGTAATTAAATCAGCAGTTGGAACATTCGACTATTCAGTGAACCGAATTAAATAAGATCGATCTATACTGGAATGCAATTATAGCATTTGTTCCAAATTGAGGGTTCCCAAAGGGAGAAACGTCTATTAATTCAACTATTCCTTCTCAATTTTAAATGTTAATTTATTAAAATAGAAAATAATGTTTGTTATGAATATATAAATTAGCTTTTTTCAGTTGAATAATAGGATCTCGAAAAATCCGATTCTACACATTCTATACATTACTTTAGTAGAACTTTAGTCGTGCAATGACCAAAAATGGCTTTTGATATCGACAATTTCAAATTACTTCTACTTAGACATCAGGTGTTTCCTTTAACTAACTTTTGGAGCTGAAGCATCAAAGCCATTGTCAAATTTAGATTTTCCATTATAACTGTATTGTTTAGCTAGTCCTTGACACCCCGAATTTAAGTGGACGGAAGCTTGAATTTTAGCCTTATTCAATAGATTATCTTTAGAGAAACGTTTCGTATTAAACTCGCAAAATGTTAGTGGATTAAGTGAAGCGATTCGCCGCTAATGAATCAAAATAAAATCAATTCGCAATTTATCGCCGACTAACTGGACGAATATTCGACAAACAACATTTTTAACATTTATTAATTACACCACATAAAAAAGATCGAAAATGTATATATGATACTTTTTCATGTCTAAGAGGGGCACTTTGGCAAATTTACATAAGCTTGATAAAACATCGGCCAGCAAAATTCTTTTGGGTTGCTTTTCGCTTTATTTCGGTATTCGTGATTTCACTTTGCAAGACATGCAATTTTTTTTAAACAAATTGGGAATGAAGATTTTCCTCTAATAGTAATTGCGGACGTCGACAATTCAAAATTGTCTTCGAACATGTAAATTTTATTACTAAAAGCAATATGAATAGCAAATTTACAAAAGTTAAACCGGCAAAAACCATGTGCAGGTTTCATAACGTTTGATTTAAACTTCATTATTACTAAGTTTAAACATACTGCAATTAATTTAATAGCCGTTGTGGCAAACATCAACCAAGCGAATATTGGAAATGTTTAAAACATTATTCAGTATTTCAACAGGTCACTTGAAATCAAAACTGAAGGCACTGAACGGTTTATATTAATTAAACAACATACATGTATAAATTTTTGTGAAATATGAACCATTGCAATTTCCTGATTACGAGTACGAGTGTCAGTTTGTTAAGTAAATAATTCGAAATAATACCGTATCAGCTGTACAAGCCATCCTATTTGGAATATTATCTCAATTTTTGTTGTTGCACGTTTATTGACAAGTGATTCTAATTGATAGCTGGATGCAAATAATGTTAATTGGGAGCTTGTAATGGTTCTGATTAGTTGTTTCAGTTTTATTTCGATTTTACTGCAATTTATTTTCTTTGTGAGTCGTACAAAACCTTGGGTGAATTTTAATTAACTGCTGATACTACATTTAATTAGTCTATTAATCGGGATTGACAAAAGTATGCAAGTGAAAAATTACTTTAAATATTTTGTTTATTCTTTATTAGTTCTTCTAATGTAGCTGTGACATATTGTTGTATTATGTCGAATGCTTGCTTGTGGACCATTGAAGTTAATCGCATTTTCTACTAGTTTTTTTACAACAAATTCTAATTTTTTTCAGTGGCCTTGTGGGTTTTTACACATTTTCATCGCTTTTTTTACCTTCTCCGCCTTAAGATTTGTTAGTAGTGTTAAAGTAGAATATAGTAAAGTTACTAAACTGGTTTTCTAAGTTGTTTTCCTTTATTGTAAATTATGTCTTTCCTAGAGATTCTTAGTCGTCTTGCATGTTACTGGATATATCATCCCAGTGTTTCATATATTTCTGGTGATTTCGTGTTGTTCGTATTCGTACAGTTCTGTTACTTCTGTGCTTAACATGTTCCTTTCTCATCTCCTTTGCTAGATGTTTCTACAATGAACCACGGTATGTTGTTTCTTTTCTCCTGTTGAACAAATATACATCAAAACCCGGTCAAAGAAGGTTGTCAACAACACAGGTTGTCCACCGACGTATTTAAGATACTTGGTATGTAAATTCTATGGCTCATTTTAAGTAAAAATTAGGATTGGCGCTTTATCTGGATTCTCATCGGTTCATGAACTATCGCGGGTCTAAATTTATCAAGTCGCTTTGTGTAATGTATAATTCAATCCTTCGTCGCAGTTCTCGTTCCTAGTTGAGGATTTCCATATTAGTTTTCACCATCCAGGTTCCGAAAAGTCAAACGGGTTGAGGTCTGGAGATCGTCGTGGCCAAGCAATAGAACCACCACAATTTATCCACCGACTTGGATCATTTTCATTAAGAAAATTAGTGACAACTCTTCTCAACTACCTCAAATGGGCCGGATCACCAATACGTAAAAAAACATGGTTCTTCTAATTTGAAGAGGAATATCCTCAAGTTGCCTAATGCGTTCTCCAAAAACTCTTGGTACATATCACTGTTCAAATTCCCAATTTGGGTCTTTTTTTGGCTAATTCACAACTTGGCTAGAATTGATTCAATTACCAAAATCTCTGAGCGCAAAATTTATTTCACTCTGTAACAACTACTCATACCCCGATATTTCCTAAATCGTTGAAAATTTTGGAAAAGTGAGAAAAATAATGTTTGCTTTAAATTAGTAATAAAATTAATGTATAAAGGATCTGAGATACTTCGGCGCACACCTTGTATTAAAATCATGTTAAAGTGGTCTCAATTTGGAAACTCTCCCCTACTAGGCTCTGAAGCGAGTAGGTTGAAAAAAACTATAAATATCTCTTAAATATCTACGCAGTTTGGAGGTGGACAGCACCATACAATGAATATTGCATTGTATCAAATAAGTATACTTTTTACTTGACATTGTTACTTTTCTATAGTAGTAGTAAACATCTTTATTTCTAAAAAAGGCTATCGACCTATCGGTCTTTCTGCCCTTGTTTAATACATACATGTCTTAATCTAGATAAAAAAACAAATATGAAAATTCTCCCATTCTAGGTTAACAATACTATTATATAAATAAGATTTCAGTGGCAAGAAGAAATTATTTTATTGTCCACTAGTCCGTTGCGTTTGTAAGTGTTCGAGTAGCGTTAATGTAGGGAAACGGAAGCGGGATTGTCTGGTTGGTCTTGTAAGACAAAGGGGATTCAGTATGGTCCAGTTGTAGGGGTTGTTTGTCCATTTTGTCTGTAGCTGTATGAGTCTTTCCGAGATCTTTGTCATGTTTGTGCGTTCGTATAGTAGTTGGGTGGGGGGGTTGTGTATTGGGTTTTGGGGGTGTCTTATTCGTGTTATTAGTCTTAGTGCAATTTGTTCTGTTGTTTGTGTATAACGTTTTGTCCTTTCTGTTCCGTTGGTCATGAGTACATGTCCAAAGTCTAGCAAGGGTCTACAAATAGCTTTATATATTTTGGTGGCGGTGTTTGTGCTAATTCCTCTGTCTTTGTAGGTTAGTGATCGGAAGTGTTTTGTTCTCTTTATTGTTTCTGCCCTGATGTTTCGTATGTGTTTAGTGAATTTAAGTTTGTGGTCGATTGTGATTCCAAGGTATTTTACGTCGTTTTTTGGTTGTGTCGTTTGGCCGTCTGCAGTTATTGTAGGGGAGTCAGCGTTGAGTCTGTGGTTTGTGAGCAGAAGTTGGTTTTTTGACGCGTTTGGTGTTAGTCTCCATTTATAAAACCATGTCAGTTGTGTTGTTTGTTAGTGTTTGGAGTCTTTGCGCTGCTCTCTCAGTAGTTTTGTCATGTACAATAAGTGCCGTGTCGTCTGCGTATTGTAATATGTATGCCGATCTGTCGATTTGATTTTTGTCTGGTAAGTTGTAATTGTATATGTCATGGCAGTATATATTGTAGAGAAACGGTGAGAGCGGGGATCCTTGAGGGAGCCCTTGTTCAGGGGAAAAAGAAAATGACAGTGTTTTGTCAATTCGTACTTGTAGTTGTCTGTTTTCTAGTAAGTTCTTTATGGTGTGTAGTAGATATGTTGGTGTGTGTAGTTTGTATAGTTTGTATAGTAAGCCCCTATGCCAGACACTGTCAAAAGCCTTGTTAATGTCCATAAACAGGCAAGCTGTCTTTCTGTCAGTTAGGTGGGTACTTTTCTATATTAATACCTGTTTGCTGATTAATGTAAACTGGAATAATGTTAATAAGATTTAAAACTCTTGAAACACCTTTCCAGGAACATGCAATTGTTGCCAATAACTATTGGCTATCTGGAAACGTAAGATTATTTTTAACTTTTCTGTCTGAAAAAAGTGGTTGGATTCGTTTCCAGTTATCTAGAAATAATAAAAAAGATGTCAAAATGTAACTTTAAAGCATTTCCATTTGGTATACGATCATATTAAAATTGTGTGTTTGCTTTTAATCTGGCGTCCCATTATAACATGACCCTTGTTAAAAGTTGAGGCCTGGAAGGGAAGTTGAGTCCGCGTTTATTGTTTCATTCAACTACCCTTACTGAACCAAAACTTAATTTTCTTGTATCTTTATGGCAAAATATTTACTTCTCATATAAGTGCAACTGAGCGGATTTTCGTACATTATTTGACAAATTTATTTTCAAATTTATATATTTATTGCTTTTGACAAGCGAGTTAAAACTCGTATCTCTCTGCCCTCATAAATATACAAATATGAAAATTACAAAATGTATGCAGACATACAACACGATTTATTCGAGAGAGGAAATAACAAAGCTCTTTCTAAACATTCAGAAAATTTACTAAGCCTGGGTTTAAATGTAAAAAAGAAATAAAATTTGAACTGAAACCTACAAACTCCTTATTTGCATGTAGATTTGAACACAGTGAGCATTTTGTTTTGCGTAGCTATGCATATCAATATCGGCGGTTTTGCATAAAATAACTCAATCTGAAAAACTTGATTCCAATTTCATTAGGTCCCGGAGAAACACACCGACCGAAGTTATGAGTTTAGCATAGTAATGGCAGAATTCAATATTTCGTATATTTTTCTTATAAAAATTTGCGGATTTTATTGCATTAGGAATAAGTACGGTAAGAATAACATCCATTTCCTTTACTACTCCGTTTGTGATAAATTGTCCTTTCTTGATGAGCTATTTCTATGAATTACACCTTTATCTGTAAAATAGAACACTGGGAATACACTGCATGTATTAAACAAGGGCAGAAAGACCGATAGGTCGATAGCCTTTTTTAGAAATAAAGATGTTTACTACTACTAGAACACTGGATTGACAGAAATAATGTTACCTTCGTTAGAATTACACACATTACAATTAATATAATGCATTCTTGTAGATATTTCGGAATATTTAAGATTTTGCAAAGTTTGGATTTATACCCCCAGAAAACTGGCATAATGGTCATTTACCAAAGTATTAGTATGTACAAACATTACAAATAGAATATTGCGACTATGTATCATGTTTAAACTTTTTTGATATTTTTTTCATTTTTGGCATTTTTGACAGAATTTCTATTAAAACAAACTTACTGTGTATATTTTCCTGACTGTATTTCGATTTAATCCAAAAGAAATTCCTGGGTTTCAATCAATTTTATTGTTTATTATTTAAAATGTTACAAATACGTTTCGGTGTCTTTCTCCACCATCATCAGTTTGTATGTATGGCTGTTTCCGCCTTCACATTTGACAAGCTATTTTTATATAATTATTAAATAAATTAATAAATGGAATTTCTTTTGGATTAAATTAAAACAAACTACACATCACAACAATAATCATGTATTCAGGCAGTGTTTGTTTATTATGTCCTTCGAAGTGAATTACAACGCATTGAACATGCATAAAGTTCACCTTCCTTCTGGAGATTCAATCGGTCAAATGCTGTAAATAATAGTCCCACAGATTCCACTTTCCACATTCTACCACCATTCCATGGTGTGTTGTTTATTACAAGCAAATTGATTCCTAGGAGAAACTGAATGTGAAGATGTGAATAAAATGAAAAACGCTGAAGGCTGAAGTCTTCCTGAAGGAAGTACTCAGAAGGCAAATTATGTGTTTGATAGAAACAAGCCATAAATCCAAGGATGGTTCCATTGGAAGGTTTGCCGCAGAATTTCCCTGATCTCCAACTTTGACGAAACTCCGTATCAAGTTACAGTTTAAAGGAGGGCTACTTCTTTATAGTTTGATCAACCGAAACGAAAAAAAACTTTTGTTTAACATCAAGCTACGCTATGAGATACAAGCATTCGTGCAAACAATGGAAACTGATGTTGTGAAGAGAGGTTATGAAGTGAAGTTGAGCAGTTATTTGAAAAAGCTCATGTTTGAAAAATTACACTTCGATTATTGTTAATTTTGTTAAGTCAATTGAAAAACAATATTTTGAAACTGTGAACTCTTCTCAACATTTTAGAATGACGAATGTACAGTTCGATCTGTAAAATCATTCCTTTTTTCAGCTCCTGTTGCCTTTGCCGATTCACGAATAAAACAGCAGAAATTCACGTATTGTTAATAAAAAAAATGCCATTTACAGGTGCAATCAAATATGTTGTTGCAATATTGCTAATCTCAGTATGTATACGAGAATTATTAGTTTGCCATTTTTTCTGCATTCCTCAGAACCCTAATCAATAGAGGCTCACCCTGTATACTTAGACACATTGAGCGAAATAGTGTGAATTTAAACCATGGACTCTTTCTCTAATAACAATAAGATATAGATCCTTTTACACCATGTCCTTAAGCAAATTCTATTATCAGAACTCTGCCTTCAACACCATCTTAACAGTTTCAGATTTTATATGAATCTGATGAAATAAACTCAATTAGAAGAATTTCTAAAAATCTAAAAATATGACGGTAATAAATTGCATAAATTTAATATCCATCGAGTACAAGAACAGTCACTTGGGAATAAATTCATGGGCATTATGCTAAATTATTAAAGTTAAACTCTGCTCCTGGTTGCTTGCCAGGTATTATTTTACCATAAAACCCTTATCACTTCTTGTATTACCTCGTTAGAAAGTTTCAGCCCAAACACATCTGACACCATACACGTTTCGGGTGTATATTAGGAGGAGCAGCTATTTGCGATTTTCCTGAAGAGATAGGAAATAACAATCAGCTATCTAGACAACTGTCGCCGAAACTTTGGCAAAGCACCGATGTAATAAACTTTTTCGAGTTTAGGCAAGATTAACGGATTTTTCTTTCAGCAAGCTTTATGCTTTGGTACAATGTAATGAAACACTTGTAAGATCTCGAAAACTCTTAATTGAATTATTTGCCGTTATTCCTTTAACACAGAGTCAGAGCAAAAATGGCAATAAAATTATATTAGATACTGCATTTTTCCTATAAGCGAATAACCATACATTTGTTTTTATTATAAAATAACATAAGTGACTATTCATGTTAATTTATTCACGTTTTTATAAGCGTTTGACGGTTTCTAGTTTTAAAAAAATATTTATAAATTAAACCGGCCTTTCTGACCTTGATTGCACATATACAGGTGGATTCAGGTTTATTCTTGATAACTTCAGGGATCGATAGAACAGGTTAGAATAATGTCCTTACCTGATATAAAAATTTTCCTTAAATCCGATCGCTTGGGAGACTGAGGGCCTTGAAATAACATTTTTCCTCATTCATTCTGAATCATTCGTCCAATTAAGGTGAAATTCCGGTGGTGAATAATAAATATTCTGCACAAAGATCAGTTTACACAAATCTTCATGAATTTCTATGGCATCCTGTAATGCTAAATGAAATTTTGGCGAATGAGGCGTTACATTGTATCGAATTTGATTAAATGTCTCAGAAACAAAATCAGAGAGAAAAAAACCAAGAGACAAAAAGTTTCAAATTTGTTTTCGAAGTTTTGAAACAAAAGAAGATAGAAAAAAAGAGTACACAAAATGTAGTTCTTAGACAGCTGTGTGCTTAAAACTTTATGAGAATATGTAAAGCCATTAGGAGCATTTGTGTGTTATTAATTATTCAAAAGTTATGAGGGAAAAGCGGAAAAAAGTCTTATTTCAACGTAGTCTATCTCCGAAAAGATGCGATCTAGGAAAGACAGTTATATCATATAGGGGATTACTTTAAGCTGTTCTATCAGTAGTAGTAAACATCTTTATTTCTAAAAAAAAGGCTATCGACTTATCGGTCTTTCTGCCTTTGTTTAATACATGTAGTCTTAATCTGAATAAAAAATAAATATGAAAATTCTCTTATTCTACGTTAACAATCTTATTAATAAACTTTCCAATTCCAATGACAAGAAAAAATGATTTTATTGTCCAGTAGTCAGTTGCGTTTGTAAGTGTTCGAGTAGCGTTGATGTAGGGAAACGGAAGCGGGATCGTCTGGTTGGTCTTGTAAGACAAAGGGGATTCAGTATGGTCCAGTTGTAGGGGTTGTTTGTCCATTTTGTCTGTAGATGTATGAGTCTTTCCGAAATCATTGTCATGTTTGTGCGTTCGTACAGTAGTTGGGTGGAGGGGTTGTGTAGTGGGTTTTGGTCTTATTCGTGTTATTAGTCTTAGTGTAATTTGTTCTGTTGTTTGTATATAAAGTATTGTCCTTTCTGTTCCGTTCGTCTTGAGTATATGTCCATAGTCTAGCAAGAGTCTACAGATAGCTTTATATATTTTAGGTGGCGGTGTTTGTGCTAATTCCTCTGTCTTTGTAAGTTAGTGATCGGAAGTGTTTTGTTCTCTTTACTTGTTTCTGCCCTGATGTTTCGTATGTGTTTAGTGAATTTAAGTTTGTGGTCAATTGTGATTCCAAGGTATTTTACGTCGTTTTTTGGTTGTGTCGTTTGGCCGTCTGCAGTTATCGTAGGGGAGTCAGCGTTGAGTCTGTGGTTTGTGAGCAGAAGTTGGTTTTTTGACGCGTTTGGTGTTAGTCTCCATTGATAAAACCATGTCATTGTGTTGTTTGTTAGTGTTTGGAGTCTTTGAGCTGCTCTCTCAGTAGTTTTGTCATGTACAATAAGTGCCGTGTCGTCTGCGTATTGTAATATGTATGCCGATCTGTCGATTTGATTTTTGTCTGGTGAGTTGTAATTGTATATGTCATGGCAGTATATATTGTAGAGAAACGGTTAGAGCGGGGATCCTTGAGGGAGCCCTTGTTCAGGGGAAAAAGAAAATGACAGTGTTTTGTCAATTCGTACTTGTAGTTGTCTGTTTTCTAGTAAGTTCTTTATGGTGTGTAGTAGATATGTTGGTGTGTGTAGTTTGTATAGTAAGCCTCTATGCCAGACACTATCAAAAGCCTTGTTAATGTCCATAAACAGGCAAGCTGTCTTTCTGTCAGTTAGTCAGTCACTTCTAATGAATAATAAATATTCTGCACAAAGGTCAGTTTACACAAATCTTGCATGAATTTCTATGGCATCCTGTACATTAGTATCGAATTTGATTAAATGTCTCAGAAACAAAATCAGAGAGAAAAAAACCAAGAGACAAAAAGTTTCAAATTTGTTTTCGAAGTTTTGAAACAAAAGAAGATAGAAAAAATGAGTACAGAAAATATAGTTCTTAGACATCTGTGTGCTTAAAACTTTAGGATAATATGTAAAGCCATTAGAAGCATTTGTGTTATTAATTATTCAAAAGTTATGAGGGAAAAGCGGAAAAAAAGTCTTATTTCAACGCAGTCTATCTCCGAAAAGATGCTAGGAAAGACAGTTATATCATATAGGGGATTACTTTAAGCTGTTCTATCAATTCCTGAAGTTTTCAAGTTTTTAACTCTTCCTAAATTTAGTTCAGTTCAGTTGTCTTTCTAAGGCTTCTAGTAGATTTGCTGTTGGGAAACGGAAACGAAATTATTATTAGCATAATATATAGATAGATAAAACATTTATTGACATATTGCAATAACACAAATAGTACAACAAACAGAACAATTTGCACATTTTGGTTGGGCCTGGTAGTCGGTCGAGGAGTTATGTTTTTCTATAATTTTTTGCATCCTGTTTTTAATTATGTAATATTTATAAACACACTTTACGCTCAGTACCGGAACTAAATTAATGTAGATTTATAGTCTTAAATTTGTGCGATGCTGAATCCATTCTTTGCCATGGGTATAATTATGCCGGTCTTCCAAATCTTTGGAACCTTGTTGGGTCTATGTTTCTAATACAAATGTTTCTTAATTAGTTTAGTTTCTAGTTTACTCCTTTTAGGATTATGTTGAGAGTTTCGGGAGTTACGCTCTTCAGCTGTAGAAGTTACGCACTTTTCATTTGTTCTTTTTCCGGCGCTGTGTTTTTCATTTGCGTTAATTCTTCGTCATATTCCATGCCTGTGATTTGTTTGTAGGAGTGTTTTGTTGGAGGTATCGATACTTTGTCGACGTGTGATGTTTGTTCTATTCCGTTATTCCCAATTGTGCCAATCTTCCCCGTTTGATTTTATTGTGATACATTTTTAAAATTTGTCAGTGTTATCTTCTTTCGCTGTCTTTTTCAATATCTCAACATGCTTCTAGCCATTTCTCCTCTTGGAATTGGTAAATCTAGGGTTTAATGTTTCTTCTTAAGTCATTAAGTGTTGTTTTTAATACGTTGCTTTGTGTTTGTGTGTAAAGTATGTTCAGTTCTAAAATGAGGTAAAACGAGTTTAATTTCAAAGGCATTTGTTGCAAATTACCTTCGTCTATATTTATACGAGGAAATCGGAGCGTATCATTAGTTAAGGTAAATTTTGATTGTTTAGCATTTTAGCAGACAAGTTCAAACTAAATTTAAGTCAAAAACATCAATATTGCAATTAATTCTAATAACGTTTAGCATACTAAACTCTAAAAATTTAAAACATTTTCAAACTTAAAACATATAATAGCTTGTTTCTGCTATTCATATTTATAGAGAATAAAAAATTGGCATGAGCAAGCAATTATTTAACAAAAAACAAACATTTAGCTTGTGCTCATATACATATAGGTCTTATGGAATTTACAGACTACCGTTATTTTTATAATTAGTTTTTCGGTATAATAAATATAAATCGAAACTGAAAAAAATATTGCATACAAACAAAAAAAATTCCACACAAATTCCTTGGATCCGCCTGGTTTATCTGAACCGAAATCGGTGTTCGCTAAAACATTTGAAAAACATGAAAATATAAAAAGCCCCACAAATCTGATACAATTTCATATCCGGAAGTTGCGGAGTTCTCTTGAAACGCTTGAAACGAGATTATTCAACCACAAACTTGTGTCTCCGATATTAAAATTTTACATATTACAAAACTAAATAACTGCTATATAGAAGCTACGTTAAATGTTTAGTAGCAATTTAAATCCTTGCAGATACGAAACTTCACAAATTGCTGTAAAAAAATTAATTTACTCTCCAGTATTTGAGCATTGGAAATTTTCTGGTAAATTTATTTTCCACCGAATGACTATTTGGCTTACAATTGCTGGAAGCTTTATTTGATTGCTACACTAGTTACCAAATATTGTCGAACACATGTATATTTTAACTACATGCAGTGGCATTTATTGAGCAAATACAAAATTCGGTTTGCATTGCGTTGCAAAGAGTCTAGCACAAATTTGCATATCTGAATAAAACAGTTATAAATCGAATCCCAACCAGACACCATGCATGGAATGTCATTCGTTTAATTTTAATTGCGCCTTTTTTCTAGGACTAAACATGGAAATGTTTGGCAAATAAAAAATGTATTGGTTTCAATTTGGAATTAATTGCATACCGGAAAGGTTTCAATAGGGCGTTAAGAATTAATTGCAGTCTGATGAATCATATGCACCTATACAATATAAAAAAAGTGTTGTAACAGCTCTTACGGATAGAGCAATTAAATTGGCACATTATGGATATAGATCAAAAAATCTTGAAAAAATAAAAAAGATACTAATAATGAACAACTATCCCAAAGCTTTCTTTGAACCAATAATAAAACAAAGAATTAATAAAATCTACAATTCAAATAAGTGGAACAACATAAATAATATAAATAAGATAAAAGAAGGTGAAGTCAAGTATGTATCATTACTGTACATACCAGAAATAAACACAAAAATAAAGAGTGTGCTGAAACCACATAATATTACTATAGCAGAAAGAACTAAAAACAACTTGGTAAAAGAATGTTTCACAAAATTTAAGCCTAAAAGCGATGAGTTGGACACACCTAACGTAATATACAGGATTGACTGTTTGAACTGTGACAAAGCATACATAGGTCAAACAGGACAATATTTGAAAAAAAGAATATACGAGCATAAATATAGCTTAAGAAAGGTTAACGAAAATGCAACAGCATTAGCACAACATGCACAACAAAAATTGCATAGTTTTGATTTCGATAACACAAAAATACTAATCAATGAAAACAACTACAATAAGAAAAGAATCCATGAAATGATACAGATCAAAAAACACCAGAATGCAATGAATTTTAGATCAGACACAGACAATCTTAGCTCAGTGTATCACACATTAGTTAGATGATCGCATGCATGAACTGAATGGACCAGGTAAGTGAAAAGTAAACAGCTGATATTGAGGAATTGCAGAGCAATTCCAAGAATGCAAAGAAAAGGCGAAGTATAAACAGGTTTTTTTTCTCGTTCCCTCGCTCGATGTGGAATAAAATAGGAAATTCAATGTCCAGTCAAATGTGAAGGTAGAAACATCTAGACATGTAAGTTAAATTTAAATCTCTAAACAATAGATTCTAGTCTTTTCCCGAACATGTTTATTCTGACTCATCACCTGAAAACCAATGTTCCTAATTGTACTTTTTAATATGTGTGTGATTTGCATTTTAATATGTGAATTTTGTGAAAGTTTTTTATTTAAATTGATGATAAATCTAAAAATATATATTTTAGACAAACTGATGATGGTGGAGAAAGACACCGAAACGTATTTGTAACATTTTAAATAGTAAACAATAAAATTGACTGAAACCCAGGAATTTTTGAAATAAGTCTGATGAATCCAAGGGTGGATAAAAATTATATATAATCAGTGGCTAATCAGTGAAAACAGCCAACCGCCAAAAATAGGCTGAAAAGGAATAATCAAGCTAAATCATCAGAACAATTTTCCGCTCCGAATGAAATCGCCTGCGTTGCGACTAACACTCAAAATATGGCAAAAAGTGATCAAAAGCCCATTCCAATTATATTCAGCTTGCAACGAATTTGCGGAACAATCGAAATATGTGGTAAACTGTTCATGCTTTTTTCCCAATTTGCACATAAGTTCGAAATTTTCCCCGCCTCAAAAACGAGTTTAACATTACCCTAAAATAAAACTTTCATGAAAAAAATCTTTGGTAAACCCAAAACTGTTTTCAGTGAAATTAAGCGTTTGAATTTGATGAATTTGAACTGAAATACGCCGAAACTTTAAAGTTAAAGTAATTGATTAGTATCAATGCCAAGTTTCCTTATTTGTTAACTGTTTTTAACAAGATCCTAAAAAGTTTACATTTAATGATGTTTTGACCAAATGAGTTGGTGAAGCAATCGAAAAGTTAGATGAAAAATTGGAAATGTAAGAATTGTAAACATCCAATATATCAACATTCCATATCTATGTTCCTGCTACCTGGCAGGATGAAGAACTAAAGGATGTTTTGCAAATTAATAAATTTGGAGAATTTGAGAAAACTATCAATTTCTATTCGAAACTTTGTGAATTGCCCAATATCGTTAAAGTTGAAATTCTCCATTAAGATGGAAGTTATTCAGACAGTCGGTTGAAAGTTGCGCCCGGTTTTAGATTGACTTTATCTACGCTGACTCACTGCTTTTGTTGATTGGACGTGTGAAGTAAATTGAAAGCTGGAAAGGTAGAAAGAGATTTGATAGCGCCGTGGATCCTGAATAGAGAAATCGGTTCTTGCACTTTTGCTCAATCTGTAGTTTCATTATTTTGTAACCGTTGAACGTGATTTTTATACCAAAAAATTCCTGCCAAAACATTACAGTTACTTATAGAACGTTGTAAATTGCACAATAAAAAACATACATTTAAAAAATTGATTCCAATTAAGAAGGCTTTTTATTTCACCTCACGTTTGAACAATATCGCCGGCAGCGCAATGATCCAGTAAATCCAAAGCGGAGTGCACCTTTATTCTCCTTTAAAAATAAATCGTGCTTTCGAAATAATTGAATTGATATTCAGTAGCGAATATACTGTTTTGGTATTTACCAGAGATTTGGAGAGATGGACGCAAAATGTGGAATTTCATTTTCAGTTTAAATCCAGGATACACCTAAGTATAATTTATTTTTCAATTTTAGGGATTTTCGACTGAACTATGAACTGATTTCGTTATTTATTTATTAAACGTTTAACAGCCTCGAAAAATGGAAACATTTACCAAATATATTGTTGGATGACAGATTGTCCATATAATGATTAACTTTATATATTTATTTGGCCAGTGTATTTTTGATTGTCGGTCTTTCAACGATCCCACAATTTCAAGAGTGAACTTAATCTACTTTATATGCTATGGGGTAACAAGTGTTACAATGAAAGGATGGGAGTTAACTAATTAAGCAAATGAAAGACAGAAGCAATTTATCAGAACTACCTCAGTCCTACGGCAGTTTCTCAACCAAGAACGAAATAAGGAAAAGCAATTAAACTTGATTTTCCCGAAACCTAGGAAATAGCGATAGCGCGCAGTCATTGGTGCTATAAATAATTATGAATGTGTTCAACTAATTCTTGGTATTATACACCAATTGACTTTACATGGGGCTTGATATATACTAGACGATTCTCAGTATAAATGCTGTACTTCAACAACCAGAAAATTATCAAAATATTAATTGATTCACCATTGGCAGGTGCAAATACAAAAGCTTTTAGTGTTTTAAACCAGATCTTAATGCAGTTTTGGTCATGGCTTCATTCAGGCTTATTATTCGCAATGCTTTTATGTCTGGCCAATTATCCTTGCACTTCCGACTTTTAATATCCAAGTATTCAGGACGACTTATATTTTCCTTTCCTGGACCTTCTAGAATTTTGTGCTATTCAGCAAATCTAAATTGTCCTTTCTGCATAAAGTTAGACGCCACTGTTGAAATGTTTTATTCAATACTTTTATTTCGATTTTCGTTGTCCGCGCAATGGTTATGGAAATTATGAAACTAATCGGATCCATGGGGGACCAGATACTTTATTTGTGGAGCTTCATATTCAAAACAAAAAAATATTCACCGGATGGCCATTAAGGACCAGGTTTATAAATATTTAATTTTAAGTAAATAAAACGTTTTGTTTTTTTACGGGAATAAAAATATTTTGCATCATATTTCGACTTTCAGTTCTGGAATAGAAAACCTTAACAAGTTTTCTTAGCTCTAATGAAACAGTCTGTATATGAGTACAAATCTTGATTCGTTACAATAGTCTAGTCAAGAACTACATAATTTTTATGTAAATCTTTCCACTGAAAACCGTGTTTTAAATGGATCAGGAGCGAAGGTGACTTAATGTTAAATTTAATGCTCATCAGTCAATTATTCATGTGGCCATTATCCATGTGGCCATTTGGCACTATATAATAAGATTTAAATAAAAGTAATTTTTGCAATGATAGGAAAACGTGAAATAATAACACTCGGGGTATTCAATACAAGCTTAATCTTATATTTTTCTGATGAAAATTGTTAGAATTTTCTATCATTTTAAATCAAAATTTTACTTACTTACTACTACTACTTACTAGGCATTCAGCTAAAACAAGGTCAGATTTATTAAATGTTTATAATATAATTAATAAATAATATATATTAAACTGTTATATTATCTCTCGGTAATAAAGACAATATTATTTTCAATTACATGTTTATTGTTTATGTTTTAAATAATTAATTAATTATTATTAATTAATCATTACCACACATACCAGAAATCAACACAAAATAAAAAATGTTTTAAAACCGCATAATATTACTATAGCGGAAAAAAACTAAAAACAACTTGGCAAAAGAGTGTTTTACAAAATTTAAGCCTAGAAGCGATAAGTTGGACACACCTAACGTAATATACAAGATTGACTGTTTGAACTGTGACAACACATATATAGGACAAACAGGGCAATATTTAAAGAAAATAATATACGAACATAAGTATAGCTTAAGAAAGGTTAACGAAAATGCAACAGCATTAGCACAACATGGACAACAAAAGTTGCATGATTTTGATTTCGATAACACACAAATAGTAGTAGTAGTAAACATCTTTATTTCTAAAAAAGGCTATCGACCTATCGGTCTTTCTGCCCTTGTTTAATACATGCAGTCTTAATCTAAATAAAAAACAAGTATGAAAATTCTCCTATTCTAGGTTGACAATAGTAGTAGTAAACATCTTTATTTCTAAAAAGGCTATCGACCTATCGGTATTTCTGCCCTTGTTTAATACATGCAGTCCCAATCTAAATAAAAAACAAATATGAAAATTCTCCCATTCTAGGTTAACAATGTTATTAAATAAATAAGATTTCAGTGGCAAGAAGAAATTATTTTATTGTCCACTAGTCCGTTGCGTTTCTAAGTGTTCGAGTAGCGTTAATGTAGGGAAACGGAAGCGGGATTGTCTGGTTGGTCTTGTAAGACAAAGGGGATTCAGTATGGTCCAGTTGTAGGGGTTGTTTGTCCATTTTGTCTGTAGCTGTATGAGTCTTTCCGAGATCTTTGTCATGTTTGTGCGTTCGTATAGTAGCTGGGTGGGGGGGGTTGTGTAGTGGGTTTTGGGGGTGTCTTATTCGTGTTATTAGTCTTAGTGCAATTTGCTCTGTTGTTTGTGTATAACGTTTTGTCCTTTCTGTTCCGTTGGTCATGAGTACATGTCCAAAGTCTAGCAAGGGTCTACAAATAGCTTTATATATTTTGGTGGCGGTGTTTGTGCTAATTCCTCTGTCTTTGTAGGTTAGTGATCGGAAGTGTTTTGTTCTCTTTATTGTTTCTGCCCTGATGTTTCGTATGTGTTTAGTGAATTTAAGTTTGTGGTAACACACAAATATTAATCAATGAAAACAACTATAATAAGAGAAGAATCCATGAAATGAAACAGATTAAGAAACATCAGAATGCAATGAATTTTAGATCAGACACAGACAATCTTAGCTCTGTGTATCACACACTAATTAAATGATCGGATGCATGAACTGATTGGACAAGGTAAGTGAAATATAAACACCTGATATTGAGATGCAATTAGGATTAGAATGCAAAGAAAAGGCGAAGTATAAACAGTTTTTTTTGTTTCGCTCGCTTGATATCGAATAAAATATGGAAAATTCAGTGACCAGTCAAATGTGAAGTTGGTAGCAACTATATACGTAACTTGAATTTAGATCTCTAAAGAATAGATTCTAGTTTTTTCCCAGACATGTTTGTCCTGACTCATCACCAGAAAACCAATGTTCTGATGTACTTTTTAATATGTGTGTGATTTATATTTTAATATGTGAATTTTGGTGAAAGTTTTCTATTTAATTTGATGATAACTGTAAATATATTTTAGACAAACTGATGATGGTGGAGAAAGACACCGAAACGTATTTGTAACATTTTAAATAATAAGCAATAAAATTGACTGAAACCCAGGAATACATTGGAATGTTTTAAATAATATCATCACGTTCTGTTTGCAATAACCGAAACAAACTTGCACTTCCTTGCTGGTATGTTGGGAGTATTTAAGATTTGTAGATTGTATCTATTGGTCTCTATTGCATTGTTCACTGTATTGTTTGTTTTATGTTGCATATTTGCGTTTCATTTTATGTTTTTATGAATGCAAGAAATTGCATTCGTTTACATTGGCCACCAACCACCAAAATGGGCCCCAATCTGTAAATAATTTTTAAAAACAGTCCTTTTAAAAGTAAAATTTAAAAAAATATGGAGATTATCTAACCAATCAGGATTGGAAGTTGTACATTTTAATGCAAGAAACTGTAATTGTACGAAAATGCTAATTGGCTTGGTGGCGAAAATCAGGTTTTAATGCGAGTAAATTGCAAATTTTCGAGCTTTGAGACTCAACTACATTATGTGGATAATGAAAATCTTAAGTAGCTCTTTGTCTTGGATGGGAAATTATTTTTTTTAAGTAAGGACGGGAAATTGCGTGAGACCGTTCATTTTTCGTTAGCACTGACGTGGTTGGGATAAATCAGGATATGACGAGATTTTACAAACATTTTCAGAGCCTTTTTATTGATGGATATATTTGGTGCAAAAGTGCCACACAATACATCAACTAAAAGGTACGAATTTTTATGTGTGACAAATTCACTTCGAATTACCTTTTGTGGTAGAACATTGATTGTTAGTCCAGCGTTTGAACTGTGAAAGAAGGATTTATTTGAATTTGAAAAAAGTTTTGCGGTAAGTCAGAATCAAAACTTTCATACAGAAGAGAGATCATCACAAGTTACTACTTGCTCCGAATTAAAAGTTAGGAATTTTTAACGAGCCATCGACCATTTTAACGAGTTTATATCCAAAGTTCTGATATACATGGTGCAAACTTATATCATATTTGCTTACGTCAGATGTTTTGGTAGAATTTTAGAGATTGATCGATCTTATGTATGAAATGCTTGTTTCTGCTGTGGCTTTTTTTATACTTAAATCATGCTGATTATATCAGAAACGATACTACGTCTTATTTTAAAAGGATAATCGGTATAAGTGGCCATATAATTGTAGTACATGTACTACTTTTGAATCTACTACTTTAGAAAACGTATTGTTTCACTCAGAAAGGTCTGAGTCAAACAATGCGTCATCTGCCATACAAACCCGCTCTGGTTTCAAAATTGCATCAACGAATTTAATAAGTTCAGCTTTTTGTTTAACAAAACTTGTTAAAATTCAGAATTTTTGCAGTATTGACAAAACTAATATGGCCTTTTTAATGCCTTTTTAGCGGGTGCTAGTACATAAAGAGTATTAGCTTTTTCTGAATATATAAATCAGTTTTTGCACATTTTCTAAAAAATGTTTTCTACTTTCTACTTTTCCATCCCATTATCCAAGCTAGAGACACCTCCCGTGAGTGAAACACATAAATATGCATGAAGCTAACAATATTTACAATTCGAGTTGGCAATAAAACTTCCTAAAACACATTTTGGATCTTGAATAAAGATCTACTTTTAATTTTGAGCTGACACTGCTTTTAAATATAATTCGAGAACAATTTGATTTGAAGCTCTTGAATTCAAGCTCAATTTATCTGTTTGTGGATTCTGATGCAGAACTTTTTCGAACAAAAAGGACAAACAATATTTAACTTCAACTGTGTTGAACTCCTATTTATATGTCTCATTAAAATATTTTTATTATTTATTGTTTGATATTGTTGAAACTCATGTTCGAGTTTTCGATTTGAATGTGTTTAGTACAATGTATAAAAATACGACCACTCAAAACAACATGAATATGACATGTCTCTTCGCTTGGCTCTTCCACGTCCTATTTAATATACCTCGAGAATAAATTCAATTCGAAACCTTCGCAGTAGTTTCACCGGACGATCTTCCATGGAAGGAAATATTTTCGTCTCCAGTCACAGGCGGAAAATGGCGAATCGGAAATTGATTGAACATTTAACTTTTTCGATGGATAAAAGATTTGGTCTGTCTGCGCTGGGGTCTTTTACCACGTCGTCGTCGGATACGAAAACTAAAAAATGACGGTACGGATGAGCTGATTTCGCCGCATAGACATAAAAAGGCTGATTTGTCCATGAAATCGACCATTCATCTCTACCATCGAGATAATCCAGACCTTTCTATGGGGTGCATTGAAAAATGGCAATATTCGATTGGTGTATTCTCAATTTCATTCATCCGGTTGTTCCTGTTAGTCAGTTTGATAAGGGTTAGGAGTGTTCAAATGTAAACTAAACTGATACGACGAAATGGAAAACTGGTCAGATTCGTACAGGCTCGATATGTTAGCTGTCAATAATTTATTTGTAATAATGTATCTAAAATAAATGTAACTAACCCGATCTAATTGCTTTTGTCTGCTATTATAAAAACTTAAGATTAATAAATTATATATTACAGAAGGACAAAGGCAAAACATACTGGAGAAAAATTAAGAAACTGGCGCAATACAGGAAGACTGGCACTACTGACACAATTGACGAAAACGGAATAGAACGCTACACAGACAAAGAGAAAGCGGACGCATTCGCCAGACACTATCAAAGGGCCTTCAGCATATCGACAAACCTTAACTTCGACAATGACAACTGGAACTTGATCAACGACTGGTACTTGAACTATTTTAACAGCTCACCAAACTACACCTACAAACTGATCACAGACACAGAGTACGATGAAGCCCTAGCGCATATCAAAAACACTGCACCGGGGAAAGATAAAATTAAGGCAAAACTCTTGAAAAGCCTAACTCAAGAAACACACAAACTGATCCTAACTGAATTGAACAACTGCATCACAAATGGCAGAATCCCAGAAACATGGAAAAAACGGCTTAATAATCCCTATACCCAAAAATGGACTGGACAATACACAACTGAGCAACTACAGACCAATTACACTACTTCCAGTACTAAGCAAAATTTTTGAATACATAATGAAGCAGCGGCTTGAAAAAGTGATTGGAAAATATATACCTACCTACCAATTTGGTTTCAAACAGCATCACTCGACTGTTCATCCGCTCTTTATTTTGGCCAACAATATACAAACTACCCACCTAACTTACAGAAAGACAGCTTGCCTGTTTATGGACATTAACAAGGCTTTTGATAGTGTCTGGCATAGAGTCTTACTATACAAACTATACAAACTACACACACCAACATATCTACTACACACCATAAAGAACTTACTAGAAAACAGACAACTACAAGTACGAATTGACAAAACACTGTCATTTTCTTTTTCCCCTGAACAAGGGCTCCCTCAAGGATCCCCACTCTCACCGTTTCTCTACAATATATACTGCCATGACATATACAATTACAACTTACCAGACAAAAATCAAATCAACAGATCGGCATACATATTACAATACGCAGACGACACGGCACTTATTGTACATGACAAAACTACTGAGAGAGCAGCTCAAAGACTCCAAACACTAACAAAAAACACAATGACATGGTTTTATAAATGGAGACTAACACCAAACGCGTCAAAAAACCAACTTCTGCTCAGAAACCACAGACTCAACGCTGACTCCCCTACAATAACTGCAGACGGCCAAACGACACAACCAAAAAACGACGTAAAATACCTTGGAATCACAATTGACCACAAACTTAAATTCACTAAACACATACGAAACATCAGGGCAGAAACAATAAAGAGAACAAAACACTTCCGATCACTAACCTACAAAGACAGAGGAATTAGCACAAACACCGCCACCAAAATATATAAATCTATTTGTAGACCCTTGCTAGACTTTGGACATATACTCATGACCAACGGAACAGAAAGGCTAAACGTTATACACAAACAACAGAACAAATTGCACTAAGACTAATAACACGAATAAGACACCCCCAAAACCCACTACACAACCCCCCCACCCAACTACTATACGAACGCACAAACATGACAAAGATCTCGGAAAGACTCATACATCTACAGACAAAATGGACAAACAACCCCTACAACTGGACCATACTGAATCCCCTTTGTATTACAATACCAACCAGACAATCCCGCTTCCGTTTCCCTACATCAACGCTACTCGAACACTTACAAACGCAACTGACTAGTGGACAATAAAATAATTTTTTCTTGTCATTGGAATTTTATTTAATAATATTGTTAACCTGGAATAAGAGAATTTTCATATTTGTTTTTTATTTAGATTAAGACTACATGTATTAAACAAGGGCAGAAAGACCGATAGGTCGATAGCCTTTTTTAGAAATAAAGATGTTTACTACTACTAAATTATATATTAAATATCATTAAATTTCTAATAGTGTTTTGCTCTAAAGTAAACGGTTTTCATAATACAGAGTTAAACGTTTATTATTATATCAAATTTGTTCATTTAAAGAATTTTGCTTCTGGATCATTGAGAATCGACAAGTTTTAAAAACTTTTATTCATGGAACATTTTGAGAGAACATTGGAAAGAAATCGATTAGCGAATAGCAAGAAGAGCCATTCCATTCATGTGTTATCCGAAAAGGCAATAGAAACCCCAGAAAACTAATATGATTATTCTCAATTCAACTAGAATATCTTTCGGGTGCCTAAATTTGTTTCTTCTGATACCACATGTATCTGCAGGCTCCATGCCATCGTTCGATGATTGTACGGACTTTAGAAGAGAGTTTTAAGCGAGCGGCAATGACTGAATATTTTTTTATTAGCATTTTTATAACAGATAGAAAGCTGCTAATGCGAATTAATGCTGAATCTATTTTCGTATTAAGCGAATGAGAGGGATTGATTATGTCCAAATCATTTTCAAACCAAACGTAAAAGTCAGTCGATAAATTTTTAAAGAAGTTTTTAAAGATGCCGAAGGAAATTAGAAACCGTTTAGGAAAAATTTTCCAATAAAAAATTACTGGAATATCAAGCTTCATAAAAACAACAATTAAGACAGAAAAAATCAGGATCAGGAGTCTTTATTTAAGTTAGACAGAACGTTTGTACTGTTTCGTTTGGCACACACTGAAAAACTATTGGCAAAATTTCTATTGCTTTTGTAGCAGTATACATTTGAAGAAAAGTCGCACTCTTTGCCATAGTCAATGTAATTAGTAGTTAGCAAATCAAAATTTTTGAATTCTTTAAAATTCAAATTCGTTAATTCCAAATTTACAAGTTCATTTGTTCATATTCTACATAGGTATTGGTACTACACGGAAAAAGATAAATAAAAGGTAATTTAAATGGAGAAATCGAATGAAATGGTGCTTTATGAATTGACTGATCCGACAAAGAATGGAAAAAATCCCTTGTGAAATTGTTGGCTGGAAGAATAATGGATTAAAATCCCTGCTGAATATTGATATAGCAAAAATAATAACTTCCCCTTGTTAGAAAATATTTCAGTAAAACGGGCGGTTTGCTGTGTTGTGTTAAAGAGTTAATTATAGTTTTAGTTTTAAAAGCAGCTACAAAAGCGAATTTTAATTACAAAACTGGAAGAATATATTATTAAGATCTTTTGAACAAAATTACAAAATTTAGACAATGAGTTTTCGGTGCTTTAGCACTTTTATTTTGACATGAGTTATTTAGTTGAGTGAGTTTAGGGTGCAAAAATATGAGTCTCAGCAATTAAAATAGGAAATTGCTTCTCTCAATACTCGCTTGAAAAATATAACCAAATGATTCATCTTAGCCTTCATTTATAAGTTTTCCAAAGCTCATTTTTATATGTAAACTATTTTAGTATAACCCAGAAATCAAAGTTCCAACTGGTAAAACCGCCGTATAATTTTCCTCGACTAATGTTAGAAATGTAATTATAATTAGTAGAAAGAAACTGAGCGTAATATTTACGTTGATCTACGTGATTCTTTCATTGAGATGACAAAGTACTTACTTGAAGTATATTTTCTATATTACAAACGCGAACTTTCTCACACTACTGTTCGATAATACAGTTATTATGAATCTTTTTAGGCACATCTAATGACAGCCATTAATCCCCTCAAGAGTAATGAAATAGAATATTTAGCATATTATTCTCTAGACTGCACGGTACCAAAACGTAATGCTGTGATAAATAATTTGTCTTCATGGTTATTTAACGACATGCATTTGCAATAACGTTTCCAAATTGTCCAATTTGGAATATCAGCTTAGAGCTTTGGAATAAATTTATCATTTACAAAGAACTTTAAATACAAGACAGAGAATTGGAGTCTTTTGCAAATTAATAAAAAAGCATACCAGGAATCTTCTAACTTACAGCTATGGGAATATTTCATAGATTTTATATTAGATGGCCATCAGAAAGATTCCCGGACGACTTTTTACATATAATAAATCTAATACAACCTAACAACGACTGACATAGACAAAGTGAAACAACATATACATGACTACATTCAATCACAAGCACAGCACATTTCAATAGAAACCATACAACAACAACTTTCACTAGCCATAGGAAAATTTAGCCCGGAAATAAAAAATGTTTCTACCGACATACACTACCCAAATACATACTGAGACTAATAAAACATAAGAGAGAACTGTACAGACCATATACAAACACTCAAAATAACGACCTAAAAAAGACACTGAACCAACTTAACAGAAACATTAAAACTCTGATCGGACAATACCGACAAGACAAATGGCTAGAAACATGTAAAGAAATACAGAAGGACAAAGGCAAAACATACTGGCGAAAAATTAAGAAACTGGCGCAATACAGGAAGACTGGCACTACTGACACAATTGACGAAAACGGAATAGAACGCTACACAGACAAAGAGAAAGCGGATGCATTCGCCAGACACTATCAAAGGGCCTTCAGCATATCGACAAACCTTAACTTCGACAATGACAACTGGAACTTGATCAACGACTGGTACTTGAACTATTTTAACAGCTCACCAAACTACACCTACAAACTGATCACAGACACAGAGTACGATGAAGCCCTAGCGCACATCAAAAACACTGCACCGGGGAAAGATAAAATTAAGGCAAAACTCTTGAAAAGCCTAACTCAAGAAACACACAAACTGATTGCACAAATTGAACAACTGCATCACAAATGGCAGAATCCCAGAAACATGGAAAAACGGCTTAATAATCCCTATACCCAAAAATGGACTGGACAATACACAACCGAGCAACTACAGACCAATTACACTACTTCCAGTACTAAGCAAAATTTTTGAATACATAATGAAGCAGCGGCTTGAAAAAGTGATTGGAAAATATATACCTACCTACCAATTTGGTTTCAAACAGCATCACTCGACTGTTCATCCGCTCTTTATTTTGGCCAACAATATACAAACTACCCACCTAACTGACAGAAAGACAGCTTGCCTGTTTATGGACATTAACAAGGCTTTTGATAGTGTCTGGCATAGAGGCTTATTATACAAACTAGATACAAAAATTTTGTATCTAGTTTATAAACGTTGTATTTTAAAGCAGCGATCAAAGAAACAAAAATTGGATAGAATTCGAATTTAAGTTTCAATTCCTTTTCGCTTATTGAAGACACAAATCACTAAGCAACTTTAACGAGTTTGGAACTGGAAAACCGCAAACGTCTCTTTGGATACAAACATATTCTATTTCAAGAAAGCATAATCACTAGTACACAATCGTATAAAGTTCGTTACGTTGAAATACATGGACGTTCTAATTTCTTCACCTAGTTATATATGCCTGTGAGTAAAACAGAATATTGATTTGAGAATACCGACAAACAGCAATAAAATTGATGATATTTTGAAAGTCGTAGTGCTTATAATTACCAAATAACTTTCATAAAGAAAACCACAATTACACCAACATTTCCCTATAGACCCAGACTTTTTGCAATTTATTAAGGTATATTGAAAGTATTATTTTAGTACTTTAGAAATTACAATAAAAATAAATGAGACCAGTAAACTCGCAGAGGAGCGATGAATAAAATAATTATTAATTCACGAACAAAATCGATGCACAAATATAAAACCTGTGTTTACTCTTCCATCTAGCAGAATTTTCAAATGTAAAAAGGCCCCTGAAACATACTCCTATCGGCGCATAACTTAAAGTGCTGATACAGCCAGTTAATTGATCTGTTTAATTAATGTCGGTTTTCCTTTTCATTAGCCCCTTCGCAGCATTAATATTTTTCAATGGCGCTGGTAATCAAAAGGTTCATTCAAGAAAAATGCTACTTCAGTTATTAAGTAAGAGAGCTGCCACTAATTGAGGTAACAGTTGATGGCTCATTGATTGATTGGGCTTTTTATCCTTTCCAAACAAGATAGTCCCTTTCGCTTTCCTTCTTTTCCCTGTCAAGGAACGAATTTGGGCAAGACATATTGTGACCTAATCAGCAGAAGGCGATATGACAACAGACCAATTACACTGCTACCCGTACTTAGCAAGGTTTTGATAGTGTCTGGCATAGAGGCTTACTATACAAACTATGCAAACTACACACACCAACATATCTACTACACACCATAAAGAACGTACTAGAAAACAGACAACTACAAGTACGAATTGACAAAACACTGTCATTTTCTTTTTCCCCTGAACAAGGGCTCCCTCAAGGATCCCCGCTCTCACCGTTTCTCTACAATATATACTGCCATGACATATACAATTACAACTTACCAGACAAAAATCAAATCGACAGATCGGCATACATATTACAATACGCAGACGACACGGCACTTATTGTACATGACAAAACTACTGAGAGAGCAGCTCAAAGACTCCAAACACTAACAAACAACACAATGACATGGTTTTATAAATGGAGACTAACACCAAACGCGTCAAAAAACCAACTTTTGCTCACAAATCACAGACTCAACGCTGACTCCCCAACAATAACTGCAGTCGGACAAACGATACAACCAAAAACGACGTAAAATACCTTAGAATCACAATTGATCACAAACTTAAATTCACTAAACACATACGAAACATCAGGGCAGAAACAATAAAGAGAACAAAACACTTCCGATCACTAACCTACAAAGACAGAGGACTTAGCACATACACCGCCACCAAAATGTACAAAGCTATTTGTAGACCCTTGCTAGACTATGGACATATACTCATGACCAACGGAACAGAAAGGACAAAACGTTATACACAAACAACAGAACAAATTGAACTAAGACTAATAACACGAATAAGACAACCCCAAAACCCACTACACAACCCCCCCACCCAACTACTATACGAACGCACAAACATGACAAAGATTTCGGAAAGACTCATACATCTACAGACAAAATGGACAAACAACCCCTACAACTGGACCATACTGAATCCCCTTTGTCTTACAAGACCAGCCAGACAATCCCGCTTCCGTTTCCTTACATCAACGCTACTCGAACACTTACAAACGCAACTGACTACTGGACAATAAAATATTTTTTTCTTGTCATTAGAATTGGAAAGTTTATTTAATAAGATTAGTAACCTAGAATTAGAGAATTTTCATCTTTGTTTTTTGTTTAGATTAAGACTACATGTATTAAACAAGGGCAGAAAGACCGATAGGTCGATAGCCTTTTTTAGAAATAAAGATGTTTACTACTACTATTTTAGCTCAGACTGTGTATGCTTTCACGGCCGGTTAAATTGAAAGTTGAAAAGTTTTCGGGGTTTATAAGCCGTGGTCCATTGGAATTACTTCCTGACGTTTCGTTCACATCTGCGGTGAACATTCTCAAAGGACACCGCTACCTCATTGCCTAGTAGTAGTAGTAAATATCATTATTTCCAAAAAAGTCTATCGACCTATCGGTCTTTCTGCCCTTATTTAATACATACAGTCTTAGTCTAAATGAAAACAAATATGAAAATTCTCTTATTCTAGGTTAACGATACTATTAAATAAGTAAGATTTCAGTGGCAAGAAGGAATTATTTTATTGTCCACTAGTCCGTAGCGTTTGTAAGTGTTCGAGTAGCGTTAATGTAGGAAAACGAAAGGGGGATTGTCTGGTTGGTCTTGTAAGACAAAGGGGATTCAGTATGGTCCAGTTGTAGGGGTTGTTTGTCCATTTTGTCTGTAGCTGTATGAGTCTTTCCGAGATCTTTGTCATGTTTGTGCGTTCGTATAGTAGTTGGGTGGAGGGGTTGTGTAGTGGGTTTTGGGGGTCTTATTCGTGTTATTAGTCTTAGTGCAATTTGTTCTGTTGTTTGTATATAACGTTTTGTCCTTTCTGTTCCGTTGGTCATGAGTATATGTCCATAGTCTAGCAAGGGTCTACAAATAGCTTTATATATTTTGGCGGCGGTATTTGTGCTTATTCCTCTGTCTTTGTAGGTTAGTGATCGGAAGTGTTTTGTTCTCTTTATTGTTTCTGCCCTGATGTTTCGTATGTGTTTAGTGAATTTAAGTTGGTGGTCAATTGTGATTCCAAGGTATTTTACGTCGTTTTTTGGTTGTGTCGTTTGGCCGTCTGCAGTTATTGTAGGGGAGTCAGCGTTGAGTCTGTGGTTTGTGAGCAGAAGTTGGTTTTTTGACGCGTTTGGTGTTAGTCTCCATTTATAAAACCATGTCATTGTGTTGTTTGTTAGTGTTTGGAGTCTTTGAGCTGCTCTCTCAGTAGTTTTGTCATGTACAATAAGTGCCGTGTCGTCTGCGTATTGTAATATGTATGCCGATCTGTCGATTTGATTTTTGTCTGGTAAGTTGTAATTGTATATGTCATGGCAGTATATATTGTAGAGAAACGGTGAGAGCGGGGATCCTTGAGAGAGCCCTTGTTCAGGGGAAAAAGAAAATGACAGTGTTTTGTCAATTCGTACTTGTAGTTGTCTGTTTTCTAGTAAGTTCTTTATGGTGTGTAGTAGATATGTTGGTGTGTGTAGTTTGTATAGTTTGTATAGTAAGCCTCTATGCCAGACACTGTCAAAAGCCTTGTTAATGTCCATAAACAGGCAAGCTGTCTTTCTGTCAGTTAGGTGGGTAGTTTGTACATTGTTGGCCAAAATTGCCTATTTATAGCTCAACTCACGATTGTGTACCACTGCAATTGCATTTAAATTAAAATAAAGCCGCTCGTTCTCGGAAAAGTAATAATTCGAGTGAAAATAGTAAAAGTTGATGACGAGTTTATGTTCAACGTAAAATAGCTAGGTTTGAAAATTTTGCAGTAATTAAAATGCTTTTTTTTGTCTTTAAACTAAAAGAGAAATTAAGCCATGTATGAAATGCAACCTAAGTTTCTACTCTTTTAAGATTCCATAAAAGTAAGTTTCGATTTGGGCTGCTCCTTGCTAAGTAAATATCAGTAGCTAAACTTCTGATAATATAAAATGAGGATTCATCAAATGGAAAGCAACTTTCAAACTTTGCAACTACACAGTTTGCTGCTCTGCCATTCTCATCCTTGTAGAGCTGAATCTCTTCAGAAAGTTATTTCAAAGTGATTAAAATTAAATTAATTTAAGAAACCAGATATGTTATTTGCTCTGGAATTTCAACGGGAAAGGAAATCTGAGACAAATTAAATCAGTTCATAGTTTGTAACCATACATTTTGTTCACTGTTAAATGGGTCTGAGATAATTTATTTGCGCGGAAACTATCAGGCGTTATTAGCAGCAAATAAACATTAATAAAATTTTTGAGGACGTTTAAATTTGTCGACTAAAATCGTTTTTTCAAAAGAGGTAGGCTTTGGCGGCCAGTGCTACTAAGGAAGCAGAGAAGAGGATGATCCGCTGGCCCTATCGGATATTTTGTTTGGTGATTCAGGAAAGAAGATCGTTTGGACCATAAGGTTAACGGTAAAACCACCCATTCTAACAGATATGTCCAACCATCACCAAAGTGAAAATAAAAAATCTTCAATACCCTTACAGACAGAATCAGAAATATTTTAATATCTGGAAGAAGCTTTTCTTCAGAACAAATATTCCGATCGAACAAAAGAATCTACACAAAACTCAGAGCATATTTACTCTTTATTCCTAGAGAAACGGACAAATTGCGAATTAATGTAACACCTCTGAATATGCAAGTTATTTTTGCTTGCAAAATCTTAGGAAAACTAGAAGCTCGAAAATCCAACCAGCTATAAAAAAGCGTTTTTTGCATTGTGCTTAACAGAATATTCTAATCAGTGAATACCTACATTATTCAGAAGAACAGCTGATAACCAACCCTAATACATACATTTTCTAACATTTATATTTCAATTTAATTTACATTATACAAAACCACTATTGTGCTATATATCAAATAAGTTTTATTATATAACAAAGCTACTAAACAACTCATAAAAATAAATCATTTCAGATTTTTATAGCTTGGCCATGTGTTTCGTGCGTAGCTTAAAGACGAATGCTTTGTTCGGTTATCTAAATTAAATGTGCAAAGTTTTCCCAAATACCATAAAAGTTCCCATGCACACCAGTTAAGCTCGTAATTGTACCATTTGGACCTGCCTTGCAAATAATGGCACTTTTAAAATGTCTAGACGAGATACAAATAGAGCATTTTATGGCTGCATTTAATCTAGAGATGAAAATCCAGTTGAGACCTTTTCAAATGCCGTGAAAACTACTTTCTTTGTGAGTTAATAATATATAGTGTGCTTTGAAGCTGCGAAGGAAATCGTGAGAAATGAAGACACGTGTAATGAAAAAATAATATTACTTTAGAAAGTTGAAGCTTTTGCTTAAAGTTTTCGAAAATTACAGAAGTTCGTACTTGGGAACGTGGTAAAATGTGTTAAATATTAGATATATATATATATATATAAAGTCTTTTTCTATTTACTTAGAAGCCGAAAGAAGCTATTTACAACAATGTAAGGTATTGTATATATACTAAATGCTCAGTGTTTGTTGTCGTGTTCATTGCTTTTTAAAATATAATTTATGACTTATTTGTTGCATATTTTTATAAGCATTTGGAAATGTTTACAGCAATTTATAATTTTTTTATTACGATCTCAATTTCTGAGTATCTGACGCTGCAAAAAAGCGAAAAAAAAATCATTAAAATAAATTCGTTAACGAATGTCAACTTTCGTCCACTCTTATGGCAACTAAGCAACCCTTAATTGAAAAATCTGCTTCATTCAGCAAAGGGAAAAAAACCAATTAAACCCGGTTGAAGGCAATTTCGCAAAATTATTTATAATAAACTGCAGCCTGCAAACCGCGCACTAATTCCACGTATACGCTGCTTTCATCTGCAGATTATGTTGCCATTAATTCTGCTTTAAATTATCTGTGCGATCGACTTTATATGGTTAAAAGGATAAAAACATGCTAAAACTCAAACTGACTGGAGGATGATAGATAGTTTAATTAATTACCACTATTTGAAAAGTTGCAGTGTGTCATAAGTTTGTAGACTTGAAATAAAATATATTTGTTTTACATGTTTCGGAATCGAAAGTGCTTCAAATAATTTTCTAAGTCCTAAAAATTAATTAGCTTACTACTCAGCTTTTTTACGTCAGAATTTAATAAATATTTTGGAGGTTTATTGCTCCCCTTTGATTATAAAGCTAATTGGAATTGTTGTCCATTACACATGTTTGCTATCTACCCAATTTCACAAGCAAAGCAAATGTTCTAATGCAATTTGCTGCTAAATTGATAGTGGCTAAGAAAGATAAAAATAATTTGTGTAATAGTATACACTTTATTATTTATTGTATTGAATCTGGGAAATATTAATAGAGAAATACTTTCATACCTTGATATTAAAGTATTTTTACAAATCTGTCAATTTTATTAATTCGGTCTTCATTTTGTCCTTTCATATTCATTATACTTTAAATTCTAACATACTCAGGCATTAGATTTGTTATAACGAGTGAATCAATCCTTACTGTTTCTATATAGTTTATTATGGAAAAATGAAAAGAAATAATACGACGTCAGGTATTGAAACTGCCAATGAGTGAGTGCCTGTGAATTTTCTTTGCCTCTTTTGCCCAAGATTGTTTGCATCGTTTAATTTGTATTTCATATGTGACGGCAATATAAAACGCTAGTAATTGTTTTTCAGCTTGAAGATCACAAGAATTTACAGTTGGATAGTTGCCAGTGAAATACGCGAGGGAAAACTAAAAAAACAAAGTTGACGGTTAAAAGTAATAAATAATAATTATTAAAAAGTACAATGTAACAATTTCTTCGAATTTTTACATGGAAGGCTCTCACCTCATAAATATGGGTTTAATGAAATGCCATGTTGAAACAGAAAAACTGCATTTTTGTTTCTTGGTTGGGAAATTTTTTTATTGCGATTTATACTGATGCTTTCTTAACTTGTTCATTATATCAAAAACAATGTTTGCAGTGTATTCAATTTGTTCATTTTTTATTCGTATCTATTAATGATTTTGATCCAATTCCCAACTAATAGGAATAAACTATTAGCCAACTGTGTAGAAGATATTTAAAGCATTTCCGAAAGTTTGTAGTAGAAGAACTCAAATTTCAAACTGATTTTTAACAGTGCGTTCAATCCAACTAATAGCTCCTTTTGACTCTCAGAGCATTTTGTCACTACTGTTTAACAATATATTGTTCGAAATTGGAACAATTGTGAACGAGTATAGTAAAACAACGACCACCTGTAGCACAATATATAATATTACTTAATTCACATACGATCGACGAAAGAAAATGAATAGAAACACGAATCTATCATTTACGTATCCAGAAATAAAATGTCGGCTCGCCCGCACAAAATCCAAGATTACCTTAATTTGAAAGGCAGATCCTTGAAGAGCAATCAATGAACCAATCTCGGAGAGCTATGCATCACTGGAAAAGAAAGGCTCGTAAAACCACAGGTTAATCTGAGCTTTGTCCGCGTTTTTACTAAAATTTTATCTCCTCTTTGTCAGAGAATCGGTTTCGTGCTGATTAGTTTCAGGAGTTTTGATGAAAATTGTGGGATTCGTGCCGGATGCCTGCCAAGCGTTTTTCTTTAACGGATGAAGGTCGTTTTTAATAATGCTACACTTAAATGTGGCCGTATATTGAATGAAGCGTTACTTGCTAATGCGTTATCGATAGCAATCAAGAATTTGAAGAAACGATTGATTTACTATTGCCCCCAGAAAACAGCACTGTTTTGAAGAAATGTTTGATTGTTCTTCGAAGTTGCAATATTGTAAAATATATCTAACCGTGAATGCTGAACTCTCCAGTTGAAGAAGCAGCAAATATTGATAAAAAATCAAATCATCACGGGATATATAAAAAACATATTTTTAATTAAGCTTAATTGGAACTAACATAAAAGAGCTTCCTGGGAAACTGAACAACTCAGTTTGTCACTTAAATTGAATAAAAGCCTTAAGGAAGACATATCACTAAATACAAGAGACAAAGGATTCAATCAGATTCTAAGATTAGAGTTCCTTTGTTAGGACAACAAACGAAATGAAGAGAATTAAATGGATAAATTTGAGTTCATTCGTTGAGAAAGAAAATTAAGATCATCGATTTGTGTTATTTTACACATCTGTGCACCAATTTCCATTTGCGTTATTCAATTTCGTTAAGATCGAACTGCAGTACAAAGATGTTGATATAAAATAAAATTAATATTCATAAACAAACTTTTACATTTTGTTGAGCTTTTTTTATTCATATTTATGGAACCTTAAGGCAGTTAGCTAAATATTTAAAAGACTCCAAGTTTTCATCTCGGCTTTCATGGTATTGCAATTAAAGCTTGAACTATTTTTGTTTTTGTCGGAGTTTTCAATTTGAAAAAGCGAGATGCAATTAATTTTGATACTTTGCAATGTTACTCATTTTTTTCATTTTTAAGAATAAGTAAATTCTTACAAGCAGTAGCATATTAAATTTATTCTGGTTTTCTTAGGAAACTATTTACATTGATCTAAATATATTGAGATTCCGATAGACACAAATTAATTATTGAATTATTATCTTATCTACAGCTTATAATCCTGGAAAACATCTCAAAACAGTCTAAACATTATATTATTATACATTTCATACTCATAGTAGGTTCTCGGACTGAATTTCCACTACAAGACGTTTTGCTTGCATCTGAGACAAGTGGCGCGGGATGAAATTGTTCAGAAGCAACTGATGCATTTTAAAATATGCCACTCTAACTTTCATCAACGTTTACAATCTTTAAATATAAATTTAAGGGCATTTTAATGACCACATTCTGAAGATAACGTATTAGTTACATTTAAAGACCAGTTTTTTTTATTTAAATTTAATTATACACTTTTGAACCCTTTAAAAATTTGGTTTTTTAATATGCCTAGTTCTTCTACTAAATTGTTATTCTTGGGATTCTGTACTAGTGAAATTGATTTAAAAAGTCTTCTGTATAAATAGATTCACAGGCATTCACTTGCTTCAAGAAAATTTAAACGTTGTTTGGCGTTATATAGTGGCCATACAATTGACCACAAACTTAAATTCACTATACACATACGAAACATCAGGGCAGAAACAATAAAGAGAACAAAACACTTCCGATCACTAACTTACAAAGATAGAGGAATTAGCACAAACACAGCCACCAAAATATATAAAGTTATTTGTAGACCCTTGCTAGACTATGGACATATACTCATGACCAACGGAACAGAAAGGACAAAACGTTATATACAAACAACAGAACAAGTTGCACTAAGACTAATAACACGAATAAGACACCCCCAAAACCCACTACACAACCCCTCCACTCAACTACTATACGACCGCACAAACATGACAAAGATTTCGGAAAGACTCATACATCTACAGACAAAATGGACAAACAACCCCTACAACTGGACCATACTGAATCCCCTCTGTCTTACAAGACCAACCAGACAATCCCGCTTCCGTTTCCCTACATCAACGCTACTCGAACACTTACAAACGCAACTGGACAATAAAATAATTTTTTCTTGTCATTAGAATTAGAAAGTTTATTTAATCAAATTGTTAACCTAGAATAGGAGAATTTTCATATTGGTTTTTTATCTAGATTAAGACTGCATGTATTAAACAAGGGCAGAAAGACCGATAGGTCGATAGCCTTTTTTAGAAATAAAGATGTTTACTACTACTGTATCATGAAAACAAATGGTATTATTCTATAATAACGCTAATTATGTTTATTTATTTCAATCACCCAGAAGAATATAAATTAATATACTTGCTACCAAATACAAAATAAATATGTTTGTTTTCAATGTTCAATTTTGATTTAAAAGATAATAAAATTGTTTAGATCTTACTGTAGAATTACTAAACTATTCAAAGCATTTTGGTTCGTTATTCCTTTCCACTTATCTGCAACATACAAATACTCTTAATAAAAAACACTAAAATCATAATATACGCCGAGGGCGTAAAATGAGGATAATGAAAAAACCGGCACTCTAAATTCAAGAAGAATAATTCAAGGGTTAAGGTACAAATCTGACAACTTAATTTGGAGAAGGAAAATGAGCTAGGTAATTTAATAAAGCAAAATTAGCTGAATGAAATGAACTGGTGTTCTTGCTACCCAAGCAATGTTATTTAAAGACGCATTTTTTCTGACCTTAATACCACTTTTTTCCAATTGGCAAACCAAAGTAAGCACAAAATGTAAATTGTACATACACATATTTTAATTAACTATAACAGATCAAAAAACCAGCATGGAACTCGAAATGTAAAAAATTGCAATCTGTCCAATTTTACTTCCTTATTTTATTTGCCAGTGTAAACGAAAATTCAATTTTGCATAGCACAGGAATCAGTTTGTAAAATTGATATCAAAGAAATGTACCCGCACGTTATAACAAAATTATCTCCCCATTATTCTTTATTGTCTCCCCAAATCAAGAAATGTTTACCCTTTACATGCCTGATTACATCTCATGCACATTCATCATTTGATAATCAAATGCTTTGTATGTTTGTTATTATATTGACAAAGCCTTTCGCACGATTCCGAGTTTCAAATCACATTATATGTTTATTATACTATTATACATTTATAATTTCACTTCAATAGTCATATACCTGCTTCTCTTGTAAGCCTTGCTGATAATACTATGACAATTACACTAAAATACCTTTTATTTTCTGTTGGCATAAATTACACTCAAGACCAGCTTTTGCTTGTACACTTCCAGCAATTATTCTTTCTACTTAATCAGCCAATAGGATGTAAATTAATTAGTAAAGTGTAACTAGAGATAACAATACAAGAACCGTGCATGTCCATGTATAGTTCTCTCAGTGCAAATTAAATAGAGCCTCAAGGAAAGATGTACGACCAAACACAAAAGACAAAGGACTCAAACAGTGGAATAAAAGTCCTTTTGTTAAGCCAACAAATAGAAGAACGATAATTAAAGCGTAATGGACAAATTTGAGTGGTAGTTGTTGGGACACAAGCAAATGTAATTTTCTAAATTGGGATTTTGTGCTTTAAGCAACGCAATTGTAGGTTTTTGATTAACTAGATGCTCGAATACGTCTTTTCAGAAGCATTTATATAAGTCTAATATTTATTTTGCAGCTGATATAATATTTTACACTACACTTTTATTGAATAAGTCTAGAGAACAAATAACGGACATTCGTGGTGCTGCGAGAAAGAGAAATATGATCGTAAGCAATTTCTTGCAGATGTAAAAATAAGCGAACGTTTTACAACTGTCTAGTCATAGAAAATTATTTATTTACTGATTCGACTAACAAAATAGCGAGTTATAGGTAGAATTTTAGCATGAAGCGTTTCAGAAATATCACAAAACTACTGCAAAACATCGAATTTAATTCCTACATTAGCCATAAAAATTTCTTCTGAAAATGTTTGTATTTTACCACGAATTCATAAATATTCTCAAGCAGCTTCAAAGGCAGTGACTTGGCAATAAAGGGTCATAGCAATAATCTTAAATTATCACTCAAATATCCACTTACTCCTGAAATAACAGATGCTGTTCGGCGCATCACATTTATACCAAACGAGGCATTCTAAAGTACACTCGAATAGTAAACCAGGGATGTTGAAAAGTAAAAATTCATATCTCGCTCGCACGTTAAGGTTATTACTTAAAACATTTTCCAAGATAATGTGCCTGGGAATGGCTATGAAAAGCGTAAAACAAGATCGTACGTGCATCAACATCTGCGAGTATCAGGGTGTAGTTCTATTTAGGAAATATACAAATAACCGCAAAAAATATACAAAACACGCACCAAAACGAATTCATATAAATCATCCTTAGTTGAGCTAGTTAAAAATCATTATTTTATGTTTCATTGGCTAATTAAAATAATAAAAACAACATTTTAAAATCTACATTAAAATTACATAAAAACATATTGTTTTTGATCCACCTAGATTTAACTGCGGTGTACATATTAAGCGGTTTTGAGTAAATTGGGAAAAAGTATTAGTTTTGACGCCTCAAATTTAGCTCAGGCTCAAGATTCGGCTCGTAACAGAGCCCAATGGTTTGTTTTCGATATAGGGAATTTCCCAATTTGTTGTGTGAGTCCAGAATAGGGCAGTTATCATCAGTTAGAGAGTCATCGATCTGTGTGCCTGTTCCTAAGTTCGTTAGATTCCTCACTTATTTGCGAATCGGTAAAGAATCTGAAGCATTTTCAGCAATTTGAGTGTGTTTTCGGATCTCGTATACATTCTTCTGGTATCAGTTTTTTTGGTGGATTCGAATCAGGCAGGTCCAATGTGTCTGTTTCTGAGCTCGTTAAATTCTTCACTTCTGTATGATAAATTTGAAGCACTTTGAGCGACTTGAGGGTATTTTTAGAGGTCAGGGCACAGTTGTTAATCCAAGAAAACCTAACTTTCTCCCTCCCGCTCCTAACTCGGATCAGAAGGATCTAACGTGTTTGTTCCTGAGCTCGTTGGATCCGCACTGTCTTGCGACAAAATTTTGCATATTTAAACGCATTTTAAGCCGAGTGTTCAGGTTCAGAAAAAATACCTATATTGTCGGTTAAAGATCGAAACCGCCAAAAATACATCTCGGTGGATTCGGATCAGAAAACTTTAACGTGTCAGTTCGTGAGCTCGTTTTATTTCCCACTTATTTACGATGAAAATGGTGTAGAATTTGAGGCATTTTGAATAATTTGAGAGCGCTTTTAGAGCTCAATAGATTGTTTTCGACCACCGACTTGTCAGTGTCCATATTGAAGGTGTTTGGATCTATAATAGAGTAGATCGTTGGTTGAAGATCAAACATGTGTCTATTGTAGCTTTCATAATCATTAGAAACACTGACAAAATTAATAATAAGAAAACGAAACACATGATAAAGTAATTAAAAAATTCTAATAATAATATTATATGTATCTTGTTTAATGAAGAATGTCGTGGATGCAAGCGCAACGTCACCTAGAAGTAATATCGAACAATGCCAATAGATCAGAAAAGCGATAGACTGCACCTAAAAACATATATGTGATAAAATTAGGCTGAAACCTAGATTAGAATCTGCCTATTTAAAAAGCATAATAAAATAACATTGCATCCCTGATGAAATCAGGATTTTCACTTGCTGACTGATTTCTTTCGGATAGAAACTTTCGTCATTATTTGTCAAGTTTGAAATAATCGAAGGAAATTCCTACGGAAGCTTAGAAATTTAATAACCAAACTAGTAGCATTGCTGGAAGCTTCAGATGCAGAAATTAAATAATCCCGTTTCCTCAGTTGTAGTTGGTATCATAAAACTTAGCATAATGACTAATAAAATTTAATTTACGTTCAAGAAACGTAGTTTTACGGTTTCAGGGTTGGCATGCGCTTTGATTTATGTTCAGTTCTCGTTCATTCTTTTCATATTTTATTTTAGTTCAACGCCAACCCAAGTCCTACTACTATAATTGTTATGATAGATGAACGAGTTGAATATGAGCATTTATATTTTTCGAGTCACGACCATATTGGATTTCCCAATGATTAATTGGACAATATATGATTTTACGTGCTTTAAACGGTTGAAGCATGATATGATTAATTTGAAGTTAGTTGAATGCCGTCTGTTTTAGTTAAATTTAGTTCTCATTAAATAATTTTTTTTATGATGATTGATTAAGCTTAAGAAAAATTATTATAGCAGTATAGTTATTAAATGAAACACCCAAGCACTATTACAGAAAACGATTCTTTACATCGACTGATTATCAATTTCTGATAATCCTTCTATTCATTCTAGGAAATGCTTCATTTCAACATTATTTCACTGGTATTTTACTAACAAAAGTACTGGACATTGAATATTTACTGTTTCAATTGATCCGGCTAACCTGTCCAATTGAGCTTAGGAAGTACCTATTGTTTCACCTAGTGATTCGTAACTGTTTAAGTAATTCCGACTCATTCTGTGTAGTTTTCTTTGATCCTTCATATCCTACGTTTTCTTATACTAAATATTTTCAATTCGTGCCGCTAGAAGAGTGAAGTGAACTGAAATGAGAAGAGTGAACCGTGTCAACATGTCACTGGCTCAGACCTTTGTACATTTTTCGGTTCTTTCTTAATTTTTATTAACTAACTCTGTTGAACTATTTTCATCGTTGTCTGATCGATTTTCACTTGATTCTTAGTATTCCTCTTCTGCATTAGTGTCAATTTCATCATTGCCATTGAATACTACTTCATTTTGTATTACTGTTTACCCTTTTTTTAATATTTTGCATATATTGTTGTAGTGTGTTTCCTCTTTATCATTTAATTTGCTTATTCCATCTAAACTTCATTCGCAGCAAACCTTGTGTCCATTTTCAAATTTTGACCCCGCATTTCCTCGTTCACTGTTAACCATTTTCTTTTAAATTTTAGTGGAGTTTTATTTTCCAGTCAAGCACATTCCGTTTTTGTCATTATTGCAGCAGTTTTCATGCATTTCACCAAATTGAAATTCATTTCAAGTCCTTATTTCTTAAAAAAAATACGGTGTTTTAAATTTGCCAATTCTTTATCAACTTTCCTTTTTTCCTCGTGATTTATTGGAGCTTGAATAGTTGACATAAACTCATTTGAAAACGTTCCCAAATTAAAATCTTAAAAAGATATAGAGGCGCCTTTCTGGGCTAAATCAATTTTCTCCTCGGCTATAGCAGAAAACTTTATTTGGGACACGAATACATGGCGCACCGAAAATAAAACTTTGCCGAGAAATACACAGAACAAAGTTTATTTAAATTTAGCAGTGGAATTGAAAAATAGGAAGTTGCCTTCAAAAGGACCCGTTTGCACCATCTGTAGAGTTTCAGTAGTGTCTTGTGAATATAAAAGGATATTTCAAAGTTTCTATTGGTGAGAATCCGAAAATTAGATTGAGCAATCGCCTTTGAACATAACAGGTAAAGGGAGAAGTGCAAAGCCTTCACTTATGATTGGCATTTCCAGATATTTAAGTTGCAGATGGATATTTAAGTTGCAGATTAAAAGATTTAGTAGAAAAATGTAAAATTATAGTAGTTCTAAAATCAAGAGTTTTAGAATGTTTTATGCTAAATATGATTGGAAATGCATTAAAGTTGCTGATTATTATATGATAGTCGATCAATTGTGTGAGCAATATGCAATATATGTAGATTATTTACATGTAATAAACGTCCACTCACAATAAACAGAGACTAATATTAAATGTATTCTCTAATGTTTTCCCCATTTGGTTGGTATCAGTAATGTATGTTATATAGAAAAAAAATTTAAATTCGTTAAAGAAGATACGTTAATCGCAAATTGGACTAACTAGAAGACAAATTAAAGTCCATGTTGCACAATCTAACAGATAAACTCATAACTCATGAAATTGCTATTGTTATGGCAATAACAGCAAGGACTAAGACAATCACAATTCTGTTGTGCACTGGACATAAAACGACGACATAAATCCAATTTGGCAAAGCTCTGGGGACCAATTCTCCAAAATAATAAAGTCACCCGAACCACAACGACACATACAAATGTAGCACAATTCATCACAGCAAAAATCCAGATGTTGCGTTTATTTTTTTGCGGACAGCTTTAACGTAATGGCTCACGTAAACGGCGGTTTTGTAGTTTCAAGACTGGTAAAAAATCGTTGGGCATTCGTTCGTGAATACGTTCGACCCATAAATATTCCCAAAATGAGGCTCATCTACATATTTATAATTAGAAAGACATGTTTATATATCGTAATCGTTTGCTACATGTCAAATAATATAATCATTTTGCTAGTAGATCGCGTTTTGAATAAAATCTAAGGAACTTTTGTCACACCATCTCATGAAGGTCTTCGTTTTCTCTATGGGAATTTTTAGCTATGTCTCTTTTACCTAACTACCTTTAAACAACACTTTTTTATTAAAAACGCTCGCTATCATAAATCATTATAATTCGACATATAACTGCTGTTATTCAAAAGGTGGAAATATTAATCTAAAATCGGGATTGACTTTATAAAATATCAATAGACATCGAGGCTATAAAAGACTGACCAAAAGCGGGCAAAAAAAAACAAACAAGAAAGCTATAATCTGGAGGCAATGATACCGTGTTCACTGGGGAGTGTGCACAGAAATAAAGTTTCCTCTTTCGGGAATTTCGCCTTTATTGATGCCAGGTATCCGTAAATTGCTTTGGGCTTTGGACAAATTGTGCTAATGGAAATATCCCCGAAATTAGTAGATTACAACTTTTTGGACGGAGCCATTTGTTCAATTCCCAAATATAATATCGCTTCGAGGCCAGATTGCTTTTATTATTTATTTGTCCACGTTTTTCTTATTTACATTTAAGCCCGGGAAATTAACCACTTTGTTCCACATATATCCAGGTCAGTTTCCATAAAGCAATTGAATGATTTGGAATTTCGGTGAATGGGTAACATACAAACACTATGATTTTCTAAAACAATCTATTATTTAGAAACATGAGTGTTCTGCTTTTTCTCTACTGCATCAATTCCCAAATGAACTGACGTACAAAAAACGAAATTCACCTATAATGTTGCCCAAATTTATGGATTAATATCTTTTGAACTTCTGGGCGGAGTTCGATTTTATTTTGATACCCGTATGGCAATTTTACCTTTGAAACAGGACATATCCCAAATATGAGACTTCTCCTTAATGTTCTTTTGGACAATATTGTCATATTTCTACGGGTGTTTCTAAGGTCTTCACTGTATGTATAAGAAGATGACCATGCTTCAAAAAAACGAAGTAAATAAAACAGTGTTTTTATTGAAAATTTGTGAACAAGTTTTCCTTTTAAAAGCATTAATAATGTTTTATGGAACAAAAAGTATTTGTTCTTTAATTTGATGATATTTTGCATGGGACTTCTCTGGACTTGAAAATATTCACAAATTTCTGTTTAGTTTATAATGCTTTATAATTTATTTAAAAAAATTTCTCCTGGGTTTCAGTCAATTTTATTGTTTATTATTTAAAATGTCACAAATACGTTTCGGTGTCTTTCTCCACCATCATCAGTTTGTGCGTATAGTTGTTTCTACCTTCACATTTGACTGGTCACTTACACTTACACAACAATGCTTTATAATGCTAAAAATCCTATACTTCGATATTGAACCACATTACCCAGAGCTCATTTAAGAATAATCTGATTTAAATGACTTTTTTTACGGGAATATATCTACAACGTCACGTCGAACACTGGTACAAAATAGTAAAAATTCCTACTGGAAAATGCTTGGTCCATAAAACCTCCTAAGTAAGTTTTGAAAACGGTACCCAAATAAATTAATAAAATATTGCCAGGCAGTTAATCTATAGAAAAATGTAATAAATTAGGAAATACAGTGCTTTAATATAAAACCAATTTTCATAAAAATTCAAAAGCAATAAAATCCTAATCCACAAATTAAAATTTTTAATTTAAAAACTAATCGAAAAGACCAACAGTTATCGTTCTGCTATTTTCCTCGTTTATATTGTTTATTTTTTTAAATGGACAAACAGTGTATTAAAACTTTTTCCATATATAACAAGATGTCAGAGTTCAGCTTTAAATAAATATTAGGGCCTTTTACAAAAGCTATTCTATATTTTCCGGTGGAAATAAATCACAAAGCAATATAGAGCTTACTTTCATTATTCATTTAACCATTGAACGTGTGAAGCTTCCTCCTGCATTAAACCCATTTTTTAATAAAAAAAACTAAAAGACCCATTAATAAATAGCCCCTATCAGTAAAATAGATTAAAGAGGCAATTTATCAAAGTCACTTGATAATGGTCAATTAATAATCTTTTTTAGCTTCACAACGGCATTATTTGGCCACTTGTCAATTTTCTTTTGTATAGACTGTGATAGTTATAATCCAACAGAGTCCTCAACTTTGACCTATGACCGTTATTTTATTATGACGGCTAAAGTACATACAATGAAAGGTTTTTGGAACAGCGACATGGTCACTTGGTTTTAGTAACTTTTGTTAACTCATGGTAGACAAACAAATTTTAGCAAAAAAGCGGTGAGATTTTATAGTTTCGAGGAGCGAATTAATGGCAAAAGAGAAGAGTCATTTGGTTTCAAATTAAGAACACAGAAACCTTTTAAATGCCAGACTTCTGGCAATGTATTGACGAATTTAGTGAAAAAGGTGATTACCGCATATTTGAAGCTTTTCATATCTGAATGTGCATTTTATGTCATAAAGTCAATATGTACTGGAACATGAGTTGGAACATGAGGAACTGGAATATGAGTAGAAAAAAGCAGAAAAATGTATGTCTGTATTAGAAAAAGACCAGCCACGCCATATTTAATTTAAACTATAGTTATCAGCGAAATCTATCGAAAGTATAACAACATTGATTTCGGTTGTTCTACATACATTTGCAGATCTGTCTAATGCCACTCATACGTTCTCCCACAAAAAATCTATTCACTACATATACATGTTGGCCGTCCAAATGCGACAGCAAAATATAAAAAATATTTCCATGCAACAAATTATTGAATTTTTACCGATATAATAAAGCATCGTAAAATACATTAAAACATGCATACATTTAAAATAAAACTGAAAAGACTAGAAGCCACAGTTTAAGTGCAATCACAGATACAAAATATATTTGAATCTATCTAAATTTGGTGTTTGTATCTTGTTCACTGGTTGAGAGATATATGACTTCACACAAATTCGAATTACAAATGTGCCTTTTTATTTCGATACGGATATTGGATTGATCCATAAAGATATGTAATTTCCCAATCATTTACATGTAAAACCAAGCAAATAAAATCAAATTTCATCAAAATGGCAATACCATACAAATCTTTCAGCCTTTCCTCTCGATTAAAGGAAAAATAACCATCTAAAAATAACCAAATATGATTCGCCCAGCGAAAAACATTGAGCAACAACCCTTGATTATCAAAGGCAGATCTTTTTGCTCTAATTTTTTGAAGTTCGAGATTTGCGCTTGGCTGCTTTACTATATTAAATTTTATATTAGGAATACTGAAATTAATTACTTTAGTTGCCTGAAAATGTTTTAAATCACGTAATCAATTATAAAATCTCCAACATGTATAATGCATTAAAATTAAATGTTTAAATTTATGCAATCAACCTGTACAATGAAAAATATGTTTGATTTTATCAACATTACGTTATGAACTATCTATTTGATAGCGAATTCTCAAAAAGAGCTATCTAAATTAGGTTGAGAATTTCATCCCAGACTAAATAAGAAACTACTTGGTGATGTTAAAAAAAATTATTTACTTTTTTACTTACTTTACTACTGAAAATTAATTACAAAATTAACTTTTCATTTGATTGGATAATGTTTTAAAGCCGTTCAGTCTGAAATATTTAAAGTATTTTTATAGGGAATAACTTGTCTGATGTCACACTAAATATTGGAGTTTTCTGCAGCGAAAACCCATAGAGCATAGGTTTTCCGATATTCTTTAATTTATTCAGGGGCCAAGATCTTGTATCTGGATAGGCGAATGTCTGGCTAACATTATATTTAGTAGCTGTGAAGTAGGGCAGACTTATGAGTTTTGAATATATAAAAAGAATAGTTTCATATTCAGTAACAGTGAACTATTTTTTGGTTCTGTTGTGACTAGCTGCTGGCATTTCACTTTGGTTGCTATTTTCATAATTGAATATTTTAATGTAGACATTTATAAATGACTAGACGCGAAAAACATTTCCTTTGCTATGAATCTTTTCTATTTCAATTTGCTTCATTTGTCGATTCTTTCACCTTCAAGAATCATAAAGCAAACCAAAAGAATAGAATAAAATGTCTACAAACCTTAGGTCTGCATTTTATATCAGCCTTTTACATCCCGGAATCCATAAAGCATTTAAATCAACAGCTGCGATACGACTACAAATCCAGAAAAATAAAAATTTCATTGCTTCTTGACGTTTTACGGTGCTCGAAAATAGCAAAAATAGAAGTGTCTAGTCCGGGTTTGTTCGTGATAAACCAAAATAAGTACTAAAAGTTTACAGCTTTCGGGCACAGCCTGTTGTTAAGATTTCGGGAAGAAATTTTCCTTTAATTTATTATCTCGTTTAGCTGTTACGATATCTGACAATGGGGATTTGCGGAATAGGAAAACCAATAAATTTAGTTGAAAACCCAACACTACAGATAAATAAGAAATTAAGAAATGTCTACCACTGATTGTCTGCAGTTTCCTTGCGCGCTTCCACATGATTTATGCAATTTATAATTTTTCAAATTTAATTGAGTACGAAATTTTAAGAATGAAACATTCTGCATTTATCTCATAAAAATGGAAACACTTGCCAACATTTTCAACGCTTCAAAATTGCACCTAATTTTCCATAGCTAATATAATCAAAGAGCTGTAATGCCCCAGGCGAGATAAATCCGTAACCAACTCATTGCACTTTGCTTTCCTTCAAAAGGCGCCTATCTATTTAAAGGAAATAAGCAAGCAACTAAAACCCCGCAAAGAAAATTCCCTCTAAAACCTACAGTTCGTATTTAAAAGCAGAAATTCTTGTCAGTCTATAAAATGAACGCCTGAAAGTTTCTTAAATTTCCTTTGATATATCTGCAAACATAGCATTTTTCTATAAGCAAAAGAAAACTTCAAAAGCATGTATTTGGAAGAGTTTGCTCCCATTGAAGAGAAACATCTTTAATGGTCTGTTTTCGCATAAAAGCTGGTGTAAAAGTTGCTTAAAAAATCGTTGGAAAATGGGAAAGCACTAAAGGCCACCGGAATGTCTCGGTTCTAATAAGTATTTTTCTGGCATACTTATGGTGAGTAAAAGCATCTATTCTTAATATGAATTTAAAGTGAGTAGCTACGACGAATGAAATGCATCAGAATAGAACAGGCGAATTGAATACAATGCCACTATTCATTCTTCTTGATAAAAAAATAAAATTGTAATTAAATTTAATTGAGTGTGAAAAATGACACTAACTGATAAACTACAGTTATGTGAAATATGGTTTGGTGGCAATAAAAAAATATATTTTAAGTCTGCTATTTATGGTTACAAGTGAGATGCTCTACAGCTTATCTGGTTAAGATCTCGAAGTTCAAGACTCTTGGTAATTTGTTTTCGTGACTTTCTAATGAAGCTTTCAATTGCTGTTTATACTAAAGAAAATTACACATTTTGTTCATCAATCGAACCTGAAATAAAAAGAGATTTCAAATCGGCTTGATTCTTCTTGTAGAGATTTCCATTGAAATTTTCTTGTCATTTTTCTTTCTTCTCTCCTCTTGAAAGGAAAGGGTGGTTTAGAGATATGCAGGAAATAGTAGTAGTAAACATCTTTATTTTTAAAAAAAAGGCTATCGACCTATCGGTCTTTCTGCCTTTGTTAAATTACATCTATTAAATTGTTTGTATGTAAAATTAGATGTATGAGTCTTTCCGAAATCTTTGTCATGTTTGTGCGTTCGTATAGTAGTTGGGTGGAGGGGTTGTGTAGTGGGTTTTGGGGGTGTCTTATTTGTGTTATTAGTCTTAGTGCAATTTGTTCTGTTGTTTGTATATAACGTTTTGTCCTTTCTGTTCCGTTGGTCATGAGTATATGTCCATAGTCTAGCAAGGGTCTACAAATAGCTTTATATATTTTGGTGGCGGTGTTTGTGCTAATTCCTCTGTCTTTGTAGGTTAGTGATCGGAAGTGTTTTGTTCTCTTTATTGTTTCTGCCCTGATGTTTCGTATGTGTTTAGTGAATTTAAGTTTGTGGTTTATTGTGATTCCAAGGTATTTTACGTCGTTTCTTGGTTGTGTCGTTTGGCCGTCTGCAGTTATTGTAGGGGAGTCAGCGTTGAGTGTGTGGTTTGTGAGCAGAAATTGGCTTTTTGACGCGTTTGGTGTTAGTCTCCACTTATAAAACCATGTCATTGTGTTGTTTGTTAGTGTTTGGAGTCTTTGAGCTGCTCTTTCAGTAGTTTTGTCATGTACAATAAGTGCCGTGTCGTCTGTGTATTGTAATATGTATGCCGATCTGTCGATTTGATTTTTGTCTTGTAAGTTGTAATTGTATATGTCATGGCAGCAGGAAATAATTCTGACAAAAAACGCGTTATTCGTAAAAAGCTAGATTAGAAATTATTCGATATCGTGATGAAAGTTTACACCTGGTAATGACGGTTTTCTTATCAACTTTCCGTAAATACCAGCTATTTTGTTCGTAAATCAGTTAGGGTGCAAGTGAAATTAAAAGACCAATAGCAAAAAAATATAATTTTACTAAGGGCACACAGTTAAGACAAATTCGAAGTTTCTAAATGTTATTTTTCAATTGAGTTCCCAAAGCAATAATATAAATACCTGCATATCAATGCTGGTATTACTCTCATTGCATAAGCTTTATTGGGTAGCGTCCCGATTCATCAGAGAATTTCTTAACATGAAATCATAACCTAACTTCACAACATCCGTTTTTATTCAGTACGAGATAGTTTAGAACCGCAGCTGGGTGTTAAAGGAAAGTTTTCCGGTGAATAAAGTTGATAAAACAGTAAAGAAGTAGCCATCCCATCTTTATACTGCCACTTGGTACAGAGTGCTTTTAAAAGTTCCACATCAAATAAAATCTGCACGAATCTTTTCAATGGGTTTCCGTGCACAATGCAGGTGCTTGTTTCAATGAACCACAACACTTTCACTTTCGAAGCAGAATCAATTTGTTTGTAATAACGAATACGTGGCGGATTCTGCTCGTCTCCCATGTAGAATATTGAACGTATGTAGAGAATCGACATGAAAGGTGAACTTCGTACATGTTTGACATTGTTATATACTTTTAGTTTTAAAGTTTTATTCATAATGAAAAAACTAACTACAAATACACATGACAAGTTTGCAAACAAATATCTGCCTGGATGCATGGTTGGCGTCGTGTATTTTCACAAAAATATGTAGGATCATTTTTTAGCCAATTGGAAATTGTGCCTCAGTTTAAGGAAGTTTTACAATTTTTATTTGTAATATTCAGCTACACTAATAGTCGCCCAAATGACCACAAAACTTCTTTAAAATGTTGCGCAATACTAAACTTGAAAACCTTGAAATATTGAACAAATTGAAATCTTAAGCGGTTTCCGTTTATCAAATTGTCAAACTTTCAAAGTATGATTTTTAGCTAAATTTATTTTAGTTTACCCGATTATTAATTTGCTTTCACTTCAAAATATGTTTTCACATGTCGAAACTTTCATTCGAAAAAAATAGAAATTTTTAAACTTTTGAATTTTGCTGAATAAACCGGGCAAACCCATTTCTGTGACTAAATTATTGACTAAATCCAATACAAAGAAGCAATTCGACCTAATTGAATTATAAACTTTAAACCACCAACTAGCATTATTCCGCATTTAGACATTTTCAGGAGTTAATGAGTATAAGCTGTTCCAACTAATTTCCCTGAGGCTTTCAAAAGTATACAATGTCTCAAAGTTATGAAGGCAAGCCCACGTATAACATTAAACCTCTATTTGATTTGAGCTTAAGTACGTTAATTAAATTTTCTCCGTATCGGTAATTAATTCCTCAAGCCTCATATAACATTTCTATGTTGTAAATATAAATTCTAAGTATACATGTGTTTATTAGTTACATTATTTTTCTTAAATTTCTGTGTTGGTGGAAATAGCTAAAATACCAACTCAACATAACTGGAAATACAGAGAGAATGAAGATGTTACCCTAGTTTATTATACAGTTTTTATATTTGTAGAAGATTCGCAAGCAATTAAAATTGTCCGAATAATACCTTAACTCTTTACAAAGTGCTTTAACTTGTATCACCAAAAAATTAAAAATTAAAATAAATATTTTGGAGAAAAACGACGAATTCTTTCCATCCCAAATCGGCAGCAACTGAAAAAATTTCACTGTTGAAACTAATATAAAACAGCGTATTGAAAGCTTTGCTGTTTATCGTGTATTTGAGTTTTTATGAGTTTGCGAGACAAAATAATATTTAAACAGGTACTTTACCGATTGTTTTACAGCATATTCAATACATAACAGAGTCCGAGCGAAATATGCTCGGGCAAACCGCTACCCACCTTTTTGAATATTTGAATAATGAAAATCTTTTTGTTGATATTGCTTGAAGCTTTAAAGCTCCATTATAAACGAAATTTAATTTAAGCCGGAGAAATAATTTCAGAGATTCCTGATAAATTCGGCTTTCACGGGCTGCATCGTAAAATGTCAACATATGCGTTTTATTCCCGCAAGAAAGTCCACGATCATTTCCTCTTCAAAAGACATCTTGTCAATTCAATACGGCACTTAAATCGTTTCATGCCAAGCAATTTTAAAAGGTAGGTATCATTAATTTCTCTCGACTTTTCTAGTTCAAATAATCCGACAGTCACGCAAAGCTTTGCATGAAATTGAAATTAGGGATATTCGTTAAGTGACTTAAAACGGTCAGTGTTTCACTTACCCCGTTTATTGGGATAATTAATCGCTCATTCTTAAGGAATCATAACAAATTATAAATTACATTTTGTGTTATTTATTTATTTTTTATTTACACCTAAACTTGGGTTAACTCGAGTGAATCACAAAGTTTAACAGACAAAATAAGCAAAATACTAATTCATGAGTGTTAAAAATATCTTTAAAAATCTTGCTTCATAATATATGATTCCACACAAAGTCAAAATCCATTTTGTACGGTTTGCCATTTATGTAAATACTTTCTTGTGTTAACAATAAGTCAGAACTCAACTAATTCAAAAAGGGCTTAAAATGAGAACGGGTCGCCTTTCAGTCGACTGTTCCATATCTAATTTACTTGCTGATGATCTTTATGCCCAATTAACTTTGTTCTAAATTTGAAAAAGTTCATCTTTTCGGTTCTGAAGATTCTCAAAAGATGTATAATGAACTCGACATTTCTCAAGCTACGGGTAAGCTGAATGGAAGCTAATTCATCTTTTGTTTAAATGTAAATTGAATGTACAGTTTGCTTTATTCCCATTTCAAAGCAGATGGGATAATTCTGAAACGATTCATGCTTGCCATTTATTGTTGGATTGGGTAAATTAAGTACTTTAATTTCGAATGAAATTTTGGAATAATCGAGTTTCATCATAATTCTCGAAAATTGTTTATAATACTTTTTATTAACACCCATAATCAGCTTCAGCAGACGTTTGTCTTCTCAGAAAATCAAAATATTGACCAAAACAAACTCGGAAAACATTCGAATCATTCAACTTATAAAGGTTAAACGGATTTAGAATCGGATTGTTCAAGCAGTTGAAAATTTTTCTTCGGTCGAAAATATACTTTATGTTGGTAAATGAACGGAAAATTTCCTTTAATAGAATTATTTCAAAAGAAATTCCTGGGTTCCAGTCAATATTATTGTTTATTCGTTAAAACAGTTTACAAATACGTTTTGGTGTCTTTCTCCACCATCATCAGTTTGTCTAAAATACACATTCACAGTCGTCATTAATTTAAAACAAAAGCTCTGCTAAAATATACATACTAAAATACAAATTATAAACATATTAAAAACATAGGATCACAGGTGCAAAAGGTTAACGAAAATGGAACAGTATTAGCACAACATGCACAACAAATGTTACATAGTTTTGATTTTGATAACACAAAAATACTAATCAATGAAGACAATTATAGTAGTAGTAGTAAACATCTTTATTTCTAAAAAAAGGCTATCGACCTATCGGTCTTTCTGCCCTTGTTTAATACATATAGTCTTAATCTAAATAAAAAACAAATATGAAAATTCTCTTATTCTAGGTTAACAATCTTATTAAATAAACTTTCCAATTCTAATGACAAGAAAAAATTATTTTATTGTCCAGTAGTCAGTTGCGTTTGTAAGTGTTCGAGTAGCGTTGATGTAAGGGAAACGGAAGCGGGATTGTCTGGTTGGTCTTGTGACAAGACAAAGGGGATTCAGTATGGTCCAGTTGTAGGGGTTGTTTGTCCATTTTGTCTGTAGATGTATGAGTCTTTCCGAAATCTTTGTCATGTTTGTGCGTTCGTATAGTAGTTGGGTGGAGGGGTTGTGTAGTGGGTTTTGGGGGTGTCTTATTCGTGTTATTAGTCTTAGTGCAATTTGTTCTGTTGTTTGTATATAACGTTTTGTCCTTTCTGTTCCGTTGGTCATGAGTATATGTCCATAGTCTAGCAAGGGTCTACAAATAGCTTTATATATTTTAGTGGCGGGGTTTGTGCTAATTCCTCTGTCTTTGTAGGTTAGTGATCGGAAGTGTTTTGTTCTCTTTATTGTTTCTGCCCTGATGTTTCGTATGTGTTTAGTGAATTTAAGTTTGTGTCAATTGTGATTCCAAGGTATTTTACGTCAGACAATTATAATAAGAGAAGAATCGATGAAATGATACAAATTAAAAAACATCAGAATGCAATGAATTTTAGGTCAGACACAGACAATCTTAGCTCTGTATATCATACACTAATTAAATGAACACCTACATACACTAATTAAACCAACTACATAAAATATAAACGCCTGGTATATTGAAGAAAGGCAGAGCAAGTGATATCCTTAGAATGCAAAAAAAATGCCAAATATTATAAACAGTTTTTTATTCTCTCGCTCGATATTGAACAAAGTAAAGATTTTTCAATAGTTGGCCAAATGTGAAGGTAGAAACAGCCATACAAGTAAGTAAAATTTAAACCTCTAAACAATAAATTCTAGTCTTTTCCCGAACATGATTGTCCTGACTCATCACCTGTGATCCTATGTTTTTAATATACTTTTTAATATGTTTGTAATTTGTATTTTAGTATGTATATTTTAGCAGAGCTTTTGTTTTAAATTAATGACGACTGTGAATGTGTATTTTAGACAAACTGATGATGGTGGAGAAAGACACCGAAACGTATTTGTAAAATGTTTTAATTGACTGGAACCCAGGAATTTCTATTGAATTAAATTGAAATACAGTCAGGAAAGTATACACAATAATAAAATTATTAAAATAAATTTATTTAAAATGCAGATTAATTAAATTTTTATAAAGTACAGGTTTTTCCTTAAGAATTCAAAAATCCATTTCATGGTGGAAACTGCATTTGTACAAAGAAATGCTGAGAAAGTTTCGCAATACAATTTTTCTCATTTATGTAAATCACTATTAATTTTAATATGTAAAAATATAATATAAACCAAAGATAAAATATAAATGTGTTTGAGTTGGAAATGGCGACGAGGTGATAAAAAGAAGTCTAATTAAAATTCAGGTTCAATTATTGAACTGATTAAATCGACATGGTGCAGTTACAATTATTTATTGAAAATTGAATTTTATTTCGAATTCCATATTTAACCAATTGACCAAGACAGGAAAAACGCATCATATTTTGAAAATTAGAGCGAATACAATTGACTGGAAATAAAGCCGAAACCAATTCATATTTTGTCTGTTAGTAGAAATTCCAGCTTATAAATCGGCTAATCTGTTAAAACGCCAATTGCACTTAACATGACCATTCTCAGTTACAAATTAATACAATTTATTTGGAACAGAGCATGTACCCTAACAAAGTGTGGTACAATATGTTATTATATTGGAACATATCCATTAAGATAACCATTTATTTTCATTGAACATTCTATAATTAAACAAAGCTAGAGGACGTCGATGAAGCAGCATTAGAAACAATGCAAAAGTATTGCAGACGTAATTTTATAAGAAACTTGTTGGTACATTATTGAATAATCTCTAGTAGTAGTAGTAAACATCTTTATTTCTAAAAAAGGCTATCGACCTATCGGTCTTTCTGCCCTTGTATAATACATGTAGTCTTAATCTAAATAAAAAACAAAGATGAAAATTCTCTTATTCTAGGTTAATAATCTTATTAAATAAACTTTCCAATTCTAATGACAAGAAAAAATTATTTTATTGTCCAGTAGTCAGTTGCGTTTGTAAGTGTTCGAGTAGCGTTGATGTAGGGAAACGGAAGCGGGATTGTCTGGTTGGTCTTGTAAGACAAAGGGGATTCAGTATGGTCCAGTTGTAGGGGTTGTTTGTTCATTTTGTCTGTAGATGTATGAGTCTTTCCGAAATCTTTGTCATGTTGGTGCGTTCGTATAGTAGTTGAGTGGAGGGGTTGTGTAGTAGGTTTTGGGGGTGTCTTATTCGTGTTATTAGTCTTAGTGCAATTTGTTCTGTTGTTTGTATATAACGTTTTGTCCTTTCTGTTCCGTTGGTCATGAGTATATGTCCATAGTCTAGCAAGGGTCTACAAATAGCTTTATATATTTTGGAGGCGGTATTTGTGCTTATTCCTCTGTCTTTGTAGGTTAGTGATCGGAAGTGTTTTGTTCTCTTTATTGTTTCTGCCCTGATGTTTCGTATGTGTTTAGTGAATTTACGTTTGTGGTCAATTGTGATTCCAAGGTATTTTACGTCGTTTTTTGGTTGTGTCGTTTGGCCGTCTGCAGTTATTGTAGGGGAGTCAGCGTTGAGTCTGTGGTTTGTGAGCAGAAGTGAATAATCTCTATTTTTATTGTTTTGGCAAAATTGTTTTAAACCGTAAAGTGTTCTAGTCTAATTAAACTTTTAGTAGTCAACACACTGCTCTCTAAACGTGCTTCATTTATAAAATAATTGAAATGCAATAGACTGTAAATTGTCATTAAACGATGAAAATATATTAAAAATTAAACAATGATAATTATTTCGCTATTGTCATTTATGTATGTAGTAGTGGAATGGAATAAAAGCTTATTATGTCCAAGCTCGCAAGGTTTACAACATTATCTAAATGTTGTTAAACATTTGCCAGCAAACGATAGAATGAATAATAATGAATTATATTTTATTTTATAATTATGCAAATTTGCTTACTAGATCTTGCCAAATGATGTAATTATTTGGACGTTCATTGTGCCCTAAATTTCATACGTATTTAATTAAACTAACAATGGTGGAAAAATGTATGGTAATTTGGTTACAACAGTGAGTGAAAATAATGAAAATAAAGCGGAAAATCCTTTTAATATGTTACTGTTCGTCCATGCTAATATTAACAAATTAGATAAATGTTTTTCTAAAATAAAAAACAGATTTACAACATTGATTTTGTTGTGAATAAAATAGTTAAATAAACGCGACTGAGTTTAAATAAATTGTTACTGTTTAGCTAATTATTTGCGTGTCTTGCTCACATAAAATGTGTTATTATTGCGATGCATATTTGTGAATGATTAATATAAATATTATTGCAGTAAACCGATATTGAACGTCAGCATTGTTGAAAACTGAAATAGAAATAACTGCTTTAAAGCAAAGAAGGAAATAGCCGATTTAGAGAGTAATAATCCCGATGTTATTTCAGACTATTGGATCAACTCTAACCGCAAAATTCCTTAGCTCTATTGCAAGCTTAGCTGGATTTCTTCATTTTTCTTTAATTGGATCGGCAGTCGCATGTTCAGTTTTTTCGACTCTCGCTTGGGGTGTTTTGTAATGTTAGTTAACATTTTTATTCAGTTTGTGTGAATGAGAAAGCGAAATATAAACATTGAGAATACCAAAAACCGAAGGAGAATAATATCATAGTTCTGAATAAGGCGTACATTTTGCAATATCATTTCTACCATATTGCTTCAAGTTGCACATATATTGCTTTCAAAAACAAAATAACAGTTTTAAGAAACTTTCTACATTTTTTATAGTCAAATGGAAGCTTAGAATAAAAGCCTAGAGAATGTAAAAAAAACATGTGCACAGTTTAATCAGTAATAAAAAATGAACTATGAATGCCAAGTAGATTATTTGAAGATCTTGTCGAAGTAAATAACAACCGTTGCAGATATTCAGAGTTTTGTTGTCTCGTCACATATATAAAAAAAATAAATAAGTACCCATAATTTTCGTATATACTGCTTTAGTGACAAGTGGAAATCCCGAAAAGAAAATACAACAAAAGGAAATAAAAAGTTATCAAAAAAAACATATATGTTTTTCAATTAAATAAATAAACATTGGTGTATAATAATCCGCAAAGTATCTGCAAAAGTTAAGATAGTAACAGTCTACTAAACACTTTAGCAAACATTTTGCAATTTTTAGAACAGCCCACAGAGAGTGGGATTATGTCTATATTCAGGCCGTTTCTCTTTGCCGCAGACAGTGCATTGTACAATAAGGACTAAACTTATTGACATCCACACTGCTTTTGTGCAAAATGCTCGTAATCCATTGACTCAATGTCTGGATGGATGCTTTTTTATCTGGTATTAAATATATATTCCTCTAAACCCCTAACCGAGCTCGTTCTTTGTTAGTACATTGAGAAGAGTTCATGCTTTTAAAAACACTTCTTTTTTGCCGATGTTTTCTTCACATAATTGAAAAAGAAATTTCTATTTCGGTATCTGATATATTATTTATGTCTATAAACCATAAGGTTTGTAGTACTTTACACCATTCGAAAGTCAAAAAAAGAAGAAGCGAGAAGAAAATTTTGACGAGTCGTTTGGAGTCCGATTTCTTTTTATATGGTTTGATTATATTGTAACAATCGTCTGGTGAAAATTGAACAGCGACATTCGAGCAGATAATTACAAAAAATTACGGGTTCTTCAGCTTAATAACTGACTATAGAGTTTGTCTATTGACATTCGTCCACTGAGTTTAATTATTAAATTCCTTTAATCAAAATAAAGTCATATTTAGAGAGCGTCAGGGAGTGATCATTTGGCGGTGTGTAAAAAGTGATACAGCTTTTGAATAATTTTGCACTGTTCTCAAACTTCTACATGGCAACCGGTTCATAAAATATTCGCAAATTATTCCTGACAAAATAGCTACATTTTATTCTTTAGAAATAATTGGTTTCATCATATACAGGTGATATTATTATTACATGTATTAATACATCGTTACTTTATAACGCGGTTTAAAACTTAAAATGTATAACAATGTCGCACATGCATACAGTTTACCTTTCTTGTGGAGGCCCTAAATAGGTCCATTTGTCTACATGAGAAACGAGCAGCATAAACGGTGTTATTTTTTTGCAAGAAAATTGATTCTACTGAGAAAGTGAAAGTGAAGCTGACAAAAAGTTAATGTAGCCGCAACGGAATAGTTGATTGCTGAAGTCACACTGAAGATAATAGTTAAAAGTAACGATTAAGACCAAGAGTTTTATAGAAACAAGCACGAATAACAGGCATGAAAAAGTGTTGAAGAAACTTAGTATCCAGTTATAGTTTGAAGAAGGACTATTTTTCTGCTCTTTTAAACACTTTGTCCAGAATTTTTTTTATAACATCAAGCTGCGTTATGGGTTCCAAAATTGTCTTTTATTTTCATTCTTTTAAATAATTAAAGCTGATGTTGTGAAGTGAGGCTATAAAGTAAAGTTCAAAAGTTTGGTGATAAATTGGGAAGTGAGCTGATCAATACCATTGCTTTAGGAACTCAATTAACAACTAAATTTTCTTCAGGAAAAAAGTGAATTCTTCTCAACTCGATGAGTGGAAAATTTACAATTTCGTCAGTAAAATAATTCCTTTTGTTACACTTATTGATTTGCAAATAAACAAATATTTTGCAATGTTAATAAGAAAAGCTCCAATAACAGTTGGTATTAAAAATATTGTCGCAAAAGTTCTAATTTAGTTTCATGCGAATATCTCTCTATTTTTAAAAAATATTTTTATACTCTTTGAATTTATAATAAATGTAAATAATAAATGTAATATAAGCTATCAGAACTAATAGTTTGCCGATTTGAGACGTTTTAGAGCATTTGCAGCTCTTCAGCTCCTTTCGTTTAGAAAATTAGGTGGTTTTTAATGATTGGGATCACGAATCGAAAATATGTGTTTTCTTTTTCTCAAATTTGAATCATCCTGTATATTAACAGTAAGTACCTGAACACATTTGCTTTCAACGAACCAAAGTCCATAACTGTTCGGATATGCCCCAGATAGCAAACCCTTTGACAGGCTGCTATATAATAGAACAACCGGATTTAGCCAGACAGTTCTTTTCTTATCAAAAGTTACATTCGATTTTCAAACAGTGGATTTCTACAAATGCCTTATAAATTACAACCGATTCAATGCACGCGTCTGCATATCTGAGTCTCGCCAGCCAATATTGCATTCTGAAACTTTACCTAGTTTTTGTTAGAACTAGCCAGACCAGTTCCACAGAGTTTGCTGAGCTTGAATACTTTATGTGAACGCTGTATACTTGGATATTGCCGTAATATTTTGAACCTCAGAAGGTTGTGGCTATGTACTTTCGCCCAAGAAAATACTGAATTTTATATATCATTTTAGAAACGCGCCTCAAAATTGCACAAGGAATATTATTAAACATTCTTAATTTTCCTAGAAGCTTTCAGTTAACTTAAATTAAAAAATACTTATAATAAATGAAAAAACCTTTAAAGGAATTATGTAAATCAACTCAAGAAAATCTGACAGCGCATATAAATTATTAAGAAGGAGCTGAATTTTCTTTACAAAATACTCTTTAAGCTCCCTATTCATCAGAAAATTTAAGCAACGTCCAAGCTTGTAATCATTTTAAATTTTCACTGCTTAAATTTAATTATAGCTAACCACATAACACGTGGATCCGTCATCCTTCAACTACTTTTAAAGTAACACATTTTTAAATAACTATCAATGATCAGCTACTGACGGACTGACATCTACGAAAGAGTAAAATAAAAAAAAATTGAGAACTAAATTTAAGAAAAAATCGTGCTTTATTTTCACATCTCGTACAGAGTAACGTGCTTCGAATTGGATAAGTCGGACACAACCTTCGATTTACAAATAAATTACCTTTTGAACCCTATAGGGCTCACGTCAGTATCTGTCCTAATTCTTGAAATATTTCAGGTTAAATAAAGTGGATCTCAAAAATTCACTTCGAACATCCAGTTGTTCATATAAAGCGTTAATCGGTAGTCATTGACTTCGGTTTATAGTTATAAGATAGGAGTAAAAGAAATTGTTTCTGTATATTAACTTGATTTAATCGCCAATCTGCATAAAATTTTTAGAGTTTTATAAATCAAAGTCCAAAGGCAATGATCGTCACATTGGACTTGGGTTAATCAGTAATTATTTTATGCAGCCCATATTTAATTAGCAGTAAAATTAGCAGCTTAAAAAAACAGTTTGGCAGACGTATTACTTCAAAGTTCATTTTAAATTACTCCTAAGTTTTTTAATTTTAATTTCAATGTTTTCTAATTCCCAATTTTTTGTGAATTCTAATTATCGAAAGCTCTACTATACTTCGTTCGTTTCTTATCAAGCCTAGGAGTTTGTCCTTTCTAAACTATATTATTGTGAATCAAATGAAAATAAAAAGAGTGACCATATCAGAGATTAAAAAACAAGGCACAAGAAACAATTTCTTATATTCTTCAAAGCAGATTTTAATTATTTTTCGAAAATAACCGATTTATTCGTTAAAAATAGTTGAGGAAAGAAAGTATTAGAAGAAAAAGACAATTTCAGACATCAATACAGAAACACTTTACTCCGAAATTTAATAAAAATATTTACTTCCAACTGAACATGGAATTAACTAAACTATCCAGAGGCAGTTGAATTCTGAATAATCAAAGTATTGCATTTAATCGAATGAGAATAAAGTGGCGATAACGTTTAATTTTATATAATAAATCGACTTAGGTTTTATGACGAGGACTTCTTCTATTTTCATTAAATCGAATCCCAATTAATCCCTGAGCACTATTAAAAATGCCTGATATTGAACGTCTATATTTTTCCCTATAAAACTGAAATAGATCGGAAATTAGTTTCTGAAACACAGAGCAAAATTGCCCGGAGATATCCGATCCGAAGAGTAATAATCTCGATGCCATTTGAGATTTGTGGATCGAATATAATCGTAAAAATGCTCTAACGTTTTGTTCTTTTGAGTCAAGTATGTTTCCTCCACTAATAAAGTGCAGTTTAGCAGGAGTTTTCTAATAAACAGCCTTGACGATCTTGGCTTATGAAGTTTTTTCTTTACTCACTGCAGAAATATTGTTGCCTGTTTCTCATAAGAACCATTTCCAACAGAGATTTTATTTCACTGAAGGGTTTACTTGATCTGGAGATAATTCGAAATGAATTAAAGTTGTAGCAATATTGTTTCACAATTCTTCGGATCAACGGATCGGGTTCGTTGATTTCAGAAAGATATTGCCACTTGAATTAATTTTTGTTCAAATTGAATGCACTAGTATAAAGTACTTTTAAACATTCATTACATTCTTTCTCAGGAAGGGCCGGTTTATATTGGCCGTTCTCCTCAATGTTTTCCGTGAGGCGGAAAACCTCCATAATTTATTCTTTCATGTCAATTGGCTTCGAAATTAGCTTTGTTTATTAATGATATTGTAGAATAAGGACGAGATTCCTGCTCAAAACCACTGTAGCACTTAACACATTCAGGTCACGAACGAAAAGTCTAACTTTCAGTATGTTATGTCATCAGATTTGATTCAGGCCCAAACTTCCAGTGCGGCCATTATTGTTCATTCTAAATTCAAATTCGTATGGTTCTGATCATCCATAACCACCAAAATGCACCGGGACAGAACTTGGTTAAAACTAAATTCAGAGCGCAGTTGAGAACTTGTTAGAATTTTGTTTGGCTGTATCAGCCTGGCCGGCATTAAAATGGCTGCTAGTTTTATCAGTTTAAAACATGAATTATTCAGCAAAGATAATATTATGGCACCAACTACAGGATGATTTATTAGCTTAGCATAATGGGTTTTCAAAATTATGTTTCAATTTCATATTATATTTGAAGTTAATGGGATCACAAGTGTAAATTAATGATAAAAACAGATATCACTGAATTTCTTGATACATAATATTAATATGCGAATTGCCATATAACGATTTAATAAAAATAGAAGAAGCATTTCTAGGAAAACAGAAACCGGTTTATTATATCAAAATTAGACTCCTTGCTACTTTATTCTGATTGGACTGCACTAAACTGTAATAAAATAAATAAATAATTTGGAATTTCATTGTCCAAATTGATAAAACTTTTTGATTCATTTTATGTTCACTCGAATATATTTTAATTAAAGTACGATTAAAAGTATTTTTTATTTTTATTTTTTTTTATTTTACTATAATTTGATTCGTATATATTAATTTGCTTCCAATCTCATTGTTTGTGAATTTCATTCTTTCCTCCTCGTTCTTTTTCATATAGTTTTCAAGGAGTGAGTCGATTCCATCTTAAAAAATCTTAAAAATCTAATTTTTGAAGACCTCCGAGGAAATACAATTCTAGTATTTCTAAGTGAAATATTTTTGTTTGTTGATACATGAAGTTCCTATTCAAATTTTATTACAAATCGAGGTGAAAAGTAAACTAAAAATGTTTAAGCAAATAATAAAATAAAGACAATAAAGCAATTGTTTATTACGCTGTTACGCCGCTCAACACACTATTACGTGGTCCTTGTATGCCTAACTAATCGAAAGCAGCATCGATGTATAAATTCAAAAACGTATTTTTTTATGCGCTACTAAAAAAGTTTCGATTTTCTGTCACCCTCATCGAGGCAAATCACGTCTGGTGTTCGTGGTGGTTTTTTAAGTCGGAGTTTAAGATTTATTTCCTCTGTTTGTTTAGAACTCAGAAAGTCCGTTTTGGATGAATTTTGCAGGGCAAATTCTCTTCTGTAAGTGGACAGAGTTGCAATTTTTAGTTATCACCAGGAAATTTCGACACTTTTTCAAAATTGCGCTTGGTTTATGAGATTGTTTTTGAAGGCCGGAGTTTCCGATTTATGTATTGAGGAACCAATGAAGTGAGAGAGACGCTTTTGTGTGTATTTTGCAGAGCAAGCTCTGTTTTATGAGTCACAAAAGTTTTGATTTTCAATCATCATCAGACAATTGTCAAGCGTTTTTCAAAGTTGCACGTGGATATTCAAGCAAGTCGGCAGGTTGGACATTTATTTGCTCAGATCTAGAGACACTTGGACATCACATGTAGTTTGTCGCGTAAAACGTTTCGATTGTAACTCTTCTTCAAGGAATTTTCAAGAATAAAAAAGGAATTTTGCGCCTGTTTATGCAGACAGGAGTTTAACAGTTATCTCTTCAGAAATCTATTAAGTTTGTTCCGTGTTATTTATTATATTTATAAGCGGCAAAACTTTCGATTTTGAGTTACAATCACGTTATTTTCAAGATTTCAAGACATTTTGTGGTTCCTGATGATAATTGGAAAGTTTGACATTTAATTTCTCAAAAACCAGTGAAGTAGGAAATTCACTCTAGGATGTGTTTTGCAAGGAAAAATGTTTTCTACATACGAAAAAAGTTGCGATTTTGACCCATTCTCAGGCAATGTTTATTAAGTTTTTATGTTTATGTTTATTAAGAATGTATTTTTAATTTTTGAAGTTGCTCTTGAAGTCTTTAGTTTGCCTTTTATTTTCTCGATAAAAAATTGAAATAGTAAAAGTCTATTGGCAAAAAAATATTCTGTAATAAAACATTTAAAGAATAACGAAAAATCCAGCTCTACTGATAAAGCTGGCTCCAGCTGGAGAACTAGTAATCGGACAGAGACAGGAAGGACAACCTTTAAAGCATCACCTTCGATAACCCCAACTTCACCGCAGTTAAACAAATAAGAAAGCGAAAGAAAAGAATGCAAATTATTGAACTAAAAGTTATATAAAAATAAACAGAATTTGGAAAGTTAAGTAATACATCCCATGAAGCCCCAAATGTATCCAATATACTATACTTCTGCTAAATATATTAATTAACGTGGCTAAATAAGAGTGCAAAAAGCAAATTAAAGTTAAAATTCCGCTGTAGAATAAACATTTTAATTCCATTTAACCCCACCCAATTAAAACTCTCTAGCTTAACATCATACGTGAGTTCGGCCTATTCGCAATTAATGATTCCAATTAAAATTTAAAAATCGGCCTGCTGGCAAAATAAAAATGGCATAATTACTGCTCGGAATAGTTACGTGTGCTGTTTTGCAATCGATATTTGAACCGATATAAAGGGAACAACCAATTGAAGGTTTGTTGATTTGATATTATTGTTTCGCATTAAATAAATCGTGTTATTCCCTGTGCTTTTTACAATCGAAATGAATACTACTGCACATAGTTTCTATCTTTATCAAGGGAATTCCGGTTTAAATTATAGTTTTCCAGTAGTTTAAAACCGCATAGAAATGTTTAAACTGGGTACAATGAAACATGATTTAAATACAAGAACTTACTAAAACTTATTTGCTCTGCTAAAATGTACGCGTATGATGGTGGCCTATAACACACGTATTCGTGAGTTGAGAGCGGATATGAAGTTATGAAATATTCCGGTCAAAGGTCTCTTCTTGCAAAATAATTTTATTGCAAAAGGGACTATTCTACACTTTAGGGATACTTGGGTGGAATTTTCTTGTGCTTGTCCATGAAGGAATTACAGTTTTGTCTCTCAGAGTTTCTTAGAGATATTAGATCTATACATTTCAAATTATTCCTGGGTTTCAGTCAATTTTATTGTTTATCATTCAAAATGTTACAAATAAGTTTCGGTGTCTTTCTCCACCATCATTAGTTTGTCATAAGTCAAATGTGAAGGTAGAAACATCTAGACACACAAACTGATGATGGTGGAGAAAGACACCGAAACGTATTTGTAACATTTTGAATGATAAACAATAAAATTGACTGAAACCCAGGAATAATTTGAAGTGATTAAAGTACAGTCAGGAAAATATACCCAACTATGATTAGATCTATATCCGGAGTATTTACAATGGACAGCGTCTTTCATTGCTTAATAGATTTGATTTGGTACTTACCCTATAATTTACTGTTAATAGTAGTAGTGGTAGTAGTAAACATCTTTATTTCTAAGAAAAGGCTATCGACCTTCGGTCTTTCTGCCCTGGGTTGATTACAAAGTTACTGTTAATATTAATTCAAAAATCCACTTTCCACTGACAGCCTTCCAGGTAATGTTTAAATTCAGTTCTATTCTTTGCGTTTGTTTCTCTTTAATCTGTAACGACTGAACCGTAATAATGGCATATAACTTTTTCGACCCTATAAAACTTTCTGGCTACCATTTATTATATCAAACTTCCAAATATGATTTTAACGACTCCGCCGAGGGCTTTGAAAGTTTATTTTGAAGAGACCCTAGAGAACAACATTACCTTGATAGTACTTTAATATTATATTTTGTGAACATTTTTGCTCTAAGTTCTGGCGGTATCTCACTGACTTTACATGGCAGAAAACAAATATAGTTCATATCTGATCTCATCTGAAAAAAGGCTTTGGCATTTTAAGAATCTACATCGTTGGGAGTATGAGAGTTTGAGAAGTGAATTGGGAAATTGAATTGGGATGAAAAACATATTAATTTCATTCGCGGTATATGAAAATAAAGTTTACAATATCCCGGATAAAATCCATTATCTGGCTGAGAAAATGATGCAGCTAAAGAATAAATGACACCATTACGAAAACTGCTACACGTATTCTTTTTGACTCGGAACTGAATAAAATATTTCGAACAGAAGCCCTACTTACCACAGTATACGTTATGAATAGATTATTCTAATGCTACCTAGAAGTTTTCCACCTCTGAAAAATTGTATGCTGAAGGCTTATTTTTGATAACATTTTTTAGTTTTGAGTTGAGATGTTCGTCAAGCAAATCAAATCTGTTCGAGTTTACATACGATATTATCAGACTATTAATTTCACATTTCTTCATCAAAATAATTATTTTCGTGTTTAAGCAGATTTTCAGAAAACAGCCAGAGTAGTTAATGACAACAGCTTGAATTAATTTAGATGTTTTTAACTTAAACTGCTCATGCACATCCTGATATCAAGCAGGATTTTTCGAAATAAGATAAAACTCTTCCATTTTCACGTTACTTTCCAAATATTTGCAGGGTGTTAAAGTGAACCCTGCAGAGCTACCGTTCTAAAATATTGCGCCTAATCTCTTTTTCTATAAATTAATACCGCTTATATCTGACAAAGAGCATATTAGAACATTCTCAACATCTTTTCGTTGTATAAATCAAGTTGAAAACATTACCCATTTAACAAAAATGTGTGGAGTGCTGCTAAAGGTAATTACAGTAATTTATCAACCCGCAAAGCACGCTTAAAATATTACCCAAAAGTGTGTTCAAGAAGATACTTTAGAAAAATAATAGCTTCACCGCAGTGGTGTAATTTAATATTTTAATTTGAGATAATGTTTGGATTATACAGTCAAGCGAACTCTGGCACAAGATGCTTAATTCTTGGACTATTTATTCGGGTGGGTAGTTTCCTTTACAAAAGAAGACATATCTTGGCATAAATTACTCTGTGGATGGCTTTCCAAGGAAACCAAGAAGAAATACTATTTATTTAAGGATAAGTTGGCATCTTTTGTCAGTCTAAATGTATATCTTGGAAATTGCTGAAGACGGTAATAAAGACTTGATTTACAATCGCCCTATTAAAGAAAATGCATATACTAACATGATATTTTTAAAATGGGGCAAAAATGATTTACTTTCCCTGCAAAATGGTGTTTTGAGTCATTTAATTTTCCGCATATTTAGGTCTTGAAAACACGCCACGAACGGTGTTCGGTTAATACAAATGAGCAAACCTTGTCTTGTGTAAATGTTTAGAAAATTGTTATAAGTTCTGTACTTGACTGAATAACTCTATTTTCTATTCATTGGTTTCTCTGTTCTACAGATTTTTGCTTGGTCCATGCACTGGTTTTTGTCACAAGCAAGTACTCCCATGACCGGTTTCGGACCTATTAGTTCTCATTAGCTGGCCTTAGCTTGCAAATGACACTCGTATGATGAATCTACTAGATTTGTTTTCTTTCGAGGTTTAACTCTTCTGGATCTTTCGGTTAGTATGGGGGTAATGAAGTAAGTGGTTTGGCCTGTTGAGTCGGGGCCCTACTCTGTTCAGTTCCCCCAGGTATCCTCCCTGTACTTTTAGGTATATTCAGGTTTCGGAGGTACTTTACCTCTGCCATACGGGACTCAAAAGGACTGTGATGGTGTGAGAGTTTTTGGAAAAGGAATTAGTTAAGTTAAATGTGTGTTTGTCGTAGCTGCGATCTTGATTTTGGCTATAACTTCGGTTTCTGGCAATAGGGGAAGTTGAATTATTTGTGGGTTTAAAATTTTTTTAAAAATATTTAAAAAATGTTAAAGGTTTAAAAAAAATGTTCTTTTCACGAATGAGATGGATTGGTTTTTTCTGGTTCTGGATTTGAGTTGGGTAAGTCGATATTCCGTTTGCTGATTTTTTGGGGCGGTTCTCACGTTATGCAGCCATTGTATTGTTTGGTTTACATTGTTTTCTTCAGAAGTGGGACTCAGGATCTTCATAGATCTTTATGCTTTCTGTTGTTTCCCGATTGCTTTGGGCTGTTTAGTTTTGGAATTTGGTTAGGTAAGGAAGATTGGAAGTTTCTGGAATGGTGTTTGGTTAAAAGCAAGTGGCTACTTCAGAGGAAAGAACGTCTACTTTTTAGCTGGACGTTATCCGCTTCGAGCTAGTTACATAGCCATACCCACCTGACTCTGCAACTACAATACTAGGAAACCACCATACTCCAACATTCCACGAGTCAGCAGAAGTGTTTTCCTCATTTGACTGTTTTGCATGAGAACTCATTCTTTGTAACCACGTTGTGGAATTAAGTAGCTAAATAAATTGTCGTTGTAATAATAAAAGCTTTTTAAAAACGAATTATATCGTTAAAGTTTCATAATTGGCGCAGTCGGTAGGATTGTGCAGTAGCAGTATCCAAGATTCCGGCTATTTGAGTTCTTCAACTCTTCAGCACAATCTCCAGAACCAACGGCAGAGGCTACTCCACCAAAGAATCGGGAAGGAAGAATCAACGTAAGTGCATTTTCCTTTCAATCCTAATCTATCTTCCGTATAAAGATTTCATTAGGAATAGTAATAGGGCCGTGTATCGCATACACACAATTAAGGTTAGGTCAGTCTATTGAAGACATAGTTTAGTTTGATTTTTTTTCTCTCTCTCAATTAAGAAAATAGAAAGCATAAAAATAGTAATTTTTAAAGTGAAATATAAAGTTTATGCTTATTTATGAGTGAAGTAGACGATATTGTCAAACAATTAGAAAATATTCGTCTTAGCAAACCAGTAAGTACCAGCGTTAAAATGACTACTGCAAACCAAAATAATATGAATTGGAGTTTATTCAAATCAAAGTTAGATAATATTAAATCCTTTGACGGTGACAGTAATTACCTGAATAAATTTTTAAGTAGGTGCGAGAACCTAATAAGTACATATCTACCACTAAACGATGCTGATTTAAACAAGCATATTTTGGATTGTATTAATGAGAAACTGATCGGAAAAGCCGAAACTATGGTTGGCAATCGATCAGAACTTCTTAGTTGGGATAATCTCAAAACCGCTTTGATTCAGTGCTTCTCTGACCGAAGAGATGTAGATTGTTTAATTCAGGAACTTACAAGGACCCGCCCTCATAGAAATGAAGATTTAATAAGTTTTGGTACTAGGTTGCAATTGCTTAGGAGTAATGTAGTCCAGCGTGTCAGTAACGATACCCAAATGTCTACTAGCGATAAAGTTTGCAACATTAATCATTTTGAGAAAACTTCATTAAATACGTTTATCGCAGGATGCTCAGGCACATTGAAAAATAATATGCATCTGAAAAGACCAGAATCCCTTGAGGATGCGATGGCCTATGTTTTAGAGTTTGAGAATTTTGAGCGACTTTATGGAACTTTACGTAATAGTGAAAAATCCCAAAAATTTAATCCAAGTTTCACTAAGCCTGGATTTAACCAAAATTATTATCGTCAACATTTTCCAAACGAGCAAAGCTTTTTCCCCACCCCACAGTTTAGTAACAGCCAACCGCAATATAATCAATATCAAGCCAACAACCAATCAAATGGTTTTCAACTTAATCAACACACTAATTCAATCACGTCTACTAAACCGACATTTCCCTCTCAACCGGTAAATATTCAAAGTAGACCAACACCCCCTAGACAATGGCCCACAAATAGAGATGTTTTTGGTCCGCCCAGAAATGTATTCAGACCCAATCAGAACTCTCCAAATCAATTTCCAAGGCCTACACCCATGTCAGGAATTTCCAGAAATTCTCTTACCCCCACCAGAAAACATGGATTAAATTCTCAATATAATAACTTCCAAAGACCATTTTATCAAACACCACAGCCAATGATAGTTGAAGAACTATATTCGAACGAATACGAAGATCATTCTACAAACCCGTATTGTCAAAATTTTGAATATTTTTATAACCAAGAATACCTTGACTACCCTCAGTCAACAGAAACATACTCTGATCAATTTGAAGACCAAATCAACTTCCAGGAGCTTCAAGACCCTCGAACTTCCCAAAATACTGTCCTCGAAGAAAATGGAAATTTTTGCGACCCCAGCCCAACGAAAGAACACAGCTAATAGAAATTAACATTTCTTCATACAATGCCCTTCCATACATTGAAATTAGCAGTCTTAACATCAAGCTTTTAATTGACACTGGCAGTTTTCGATCAATTTTAAGACCCACCATTGCCGAGACTTATTTTCCACACTGTATATTTCGGTCAACCAATACTATTAAAACAGCCATAGGTAGCGAAAGCACGCAGTTTCAAGCTAATATTTCCGCGCTCGCAGAAGTTGGTCTCGACTACGAAATCAGCTTTATTTTATTTGATTTTCATGATTATTTTGATGGCGTTCTAGGACTCAATGATCTTATAAATATGAATCTTAACATTGATTTAATTAACAAGCGATTGATTGGAGCAAACATCGAAATTCCCTTTAAGTACAGAACACCTGCAGAAGCTAGTTTTACATTCTCGGTAAACCCATGCAGTAAAATTAAGAAGAAATTACCAGTTAATGTTAACGACGGGGATATTATTATAAATACCCAGAAGATGAACGACCTGATCATTCCGTCAATGGTCACCTGTGCACGCTACGGATTTGCCACCGTTGAAATTCAAAACCCCACAGATAAGACCGTTTCAATAACCTTAACTGAACCACTAAAGGTCGAGGCTTTTGAACCTGCAAAGTATGAAATTTATACTCTTGAGGCAGTCTCGCAAAATCTTGGAAATCGTAATAACAAAACGTTTAATATTAATAATCAAGTTCGAACGAATCACATGAATACCGAAGAAAAATTAGCTATCAATCGATTGTGTACGGAATTTTCCGATATATTCTATAAACCAGGAGACCAACTCAGTTTTACATCAAGAATTAAGCATGAAATCAAAACAACCGACGAGATCCCGGTGCACGTTAAACCATATCGATACCCATATGTTCACAAAGCAGAGGTTAAAAAACAAATAAATGAAATGTTAGACAAAGGAATTATTCGATCTTCCAGCAGTCCATGGTCATCACCAATATGGATTGTCCCCAAGAAAATGGACGCGTCAGGGCAACAGAAATGGAGGATAGTTTGCGATTTCAGAAAAATTAATGACAAATGTGTTCCCGACAAATACCCAATACCCAACATTAACGATATATTAGATAAAATGGGCCGTGCCCAATATTTTTCTACCCTCGATTTGGCGAGTGGGTTTCACCAGATTGAAATACACAAGGACTCGATAGAAAAAACAGCATTTAGCGTGGAACATGGCCACTATGAGTATTTAAGAATGCCATTTGGACTGAGAAATGCTCCAGCGACATTCCAACGTGTAATGGATGAAGTACTCAAAGATCTACAAAACAAAGTTTGTATGGTATTTATGGATGATGTAATCGTGTTCAGTACAAATCTAACAGAACATATTCAAAATTTAAAATTGGTATTTAAAAAACTTCGTGAAGCAAATTTAAAAATTCAACTCGATAAATGTGAGTTTCTGCGACGAGAGGTCGAATTTTTAGGACACATTGTCACACCAGAGGGAATAAAACCAAACAAAAATAAGATCACGGCAATACAAAAATACCCACTTCCAAAAACGCAACGCGAACTAAAATCATTTTTGGGATTGGTTGGATATTATCGAAAATTTATCCAGAATTTTGCAAAGCTAACTAAACCCTTAACACAATGTCTTAAGAAAGAAGGAAAAATCGTGCACACAAAAGAATTCATAGAGTGTGTTAATACTTGCAAAAATGTTCTAACAACAGAACCTGTCTTGGCATATCCAAATTTTACGAAACCCTTCGAGTTAACCACCGACGCTTCTAATTTCGCGATTTCAGGAGTACTATCTCAGGGAAACCATCCCATATGTTACGCATCTAGAACCCTTAATCCAGCGGAGATAAATTACTCAACAATTGAGAAGGAGCTATTGGCAATTGTCTGGAGTTGCAAGTACTATCGCCCATATTTATTTGGAAGGAAATTTATAATCTTCACAGACCATAAACCCTTACAATGGCTCATGTCAATGAAAGAACCAAATTCCAGGTTGGTACGTTGGAGACTAAAATTAGAGGAGTTCGACTACGAAATCAGATATAAAAAAGGCAAATCCAATAAAGCAGCAGATGCACTTTCCAGGAATCCTGTTGACCTCAATGCTCTAGAAACAGATTCATTATACAACAATATAGGAGACACCGATGAAATAACCAATGACTTTATGTTAAATCACGAAGAATTGCCAAGCTTAGATAACTTAACAGTTTCAGAGATTTTAGGGCAAAACACCGAACCCTCAAATTCAAATAAAGGCAAAATTAATATTATATCGAATATCCAGTTAAGAGCACCGAACCAAGTTAACAACCAACCGTCCGATTCAGAAACAATACACTCATCATCAGAAAATCCTATTTTTGGAATACCAATATCTGAACGTCCAATAAATATGTACAAGAATCAAATAATTATTACAGATGGAGATATCCTAAATGTTCATATTAAACAGAAACGCATATTCGAAAACATCCGTATGTACTTAACTATTTCAAAAATTAATCCCGCCCCTCACATTATCAAATTTATAAAAGAATACCTCAATCCCAAACAATCATACGCATTATATTTTCGACACGATGGCCTTGCGCGAATTTTTACAGTAACCCTTCAAAATATTTTTAAAAATTCTGCTTATAAAATGCTTCATTGTACAAAAATGCTTGAAGATGTACAAACCAGAGAGGAGCAGCAGGAGAGAATGAAGCTCTATCACACCACAAAGACTTGTCACCGCGGCATAAGCGAGCTAAAATTGAGTTTAAATCAAAGATATTATTGGCCAAAAATGTCTGAAGATATAGAAAACTACGTGAATAATTGTGAAATTTGTCAGAAAAATAAATATGACAGAAGTCCACCTATTGTGAAGTTCAATCTCACTCCTACAGCATCCAGACCATTTGAACACATACATGTCGACACTTTTAGAATGAATTACGATGCTTATGTCACAGTTTTAGATTCATTTTCCAGATACGGGCAGGCATACCCACTTAAAAGTATTACCGGAATTGAAGTTATCGAAAATCTATACACCTTTATTACACATCATGGTTTACCATTGAAGATAACTACAGATCAAGGAACGGAATTTAAGAATAAAGCTTTAGAAGATTTTTGCAAACTCTATAAAATTGATTTACACTACACAACAGCGAAGAATAGTAATTCAAATTCACCTGTTGAACGCTTTCATTCGTCAGTCATAGAAAGCTACAGATGCTTGAAAGAGGAAAATAAAGAACTATCAACTGATCAATTAATCAAGCGCGCAGTTTTGGGTTATAATAATTCTATTCATACTGTAACAAAATTTACCCCTTTTGAAATCATAACTGGTCACATTAAATCAATAAATCCGTTTGATCTCAACGATAACGCAATTATTTCAAGTTATGTGCAATCGCATAAAGAAAATTCGAATAAGTTATACGAAAAAATTAAGCAAAAGAATGAAGAAGCAAAATGTGCAATAATAACTAAACGGAACGAAAACAGATGTGAACCACCAGATTTCGAGTCACAAAATCACGCTTATATCAAAACCAAAAACCGCGGCAAACACTTACCAAAATTTAATAAAATGCAACTAATCGGGCAAACCGATATTAAATTACAAACACAAAATCACGATTATCACAAAAGTTGTGCCCGAAAACCAAAAACTAAGTTTCACTATTATTTGCAGAGAAACCAAGAAAATGGGTCTCAAATGGAAAATCCCGATTGTCCTGTTCCTGGTTCTTCAAACCAAATGGTCAATTGAAACGGAAATACAACTAAACCCCTTAAATAATCCAATACTTCCGATTAAGCTAGGTAATGCTAAGCTAGTTTATAGTAAACATACATTTCTACACTATATAGATTTAATTGAGATAATTACGCAAATGGAAAATTTAAAAAGCAATTTTCTAATACTTAAAGGCTACTTAAAGTCACATAACGGTAATAACGGTATATCATATCATCAGTTATCAGAAAATTTACTAATAAGAACGGACAACTTAATTCACATCGCATCAGGTAAACTTCAAAATTTAATACCAAATAATCGAAAGAAACGAGGCCTTTTGAATATAGTAGGGCAAATTAATAAATGGCTTTTTGGTACACTTGACGCTGAAGACGGTCAACATTACAATGAAGCAATTGCTACTTTAGAGAGTAGTCAAACAAGCGTTAACGATGAACTAAAACTTCAGATGTCGCTATCCAAAGGTTTAATCACTCATTACAATAAGACCATAACTACCCTTAACGAAAATCAGGACAAACTTAGATTAAGTATAAGGTCCTTTCAGCAACTAATGCAACAAACGATATCCAATGTTCAGAATTATCTTGGGTTTCACGGGTCAATAACGCAATTAAACCTAGATTGTCAAACTTAATTATGTTTTTGGATAATTTAGAGGATGCAATAATGTTTTCCAAACTAAATGCGCTGCATAACAGTATTTTGTCCACTAACGAATTAACAATTATGCTAAAATATTTAGAAAACATGTACAAAGTTGCAGCAATCCCAAAATTTCAAAATATACTCTCGTATTATCAATTTTTTGGAACTCAGGTTAGTTTCTCTCACACGAAAATAATTTTTGCGATACACGTACCTATACTAAGGCCAGAAGATCTAATGTTTTTTCACCTATACCCTATTATCCTAAATCGAACTATATTCATTCCCCAATACCCTTACCTCGCACAAGAAGAAGTTAGAAACCAGCACACCAGTCAGCCTTGCTCAACAATAGAAGACACATATTACTGCAACGAAGAGTTTCACCCACAAGATGATTGTACCAATGAACTTTTAAAAGGCAAGACAATACATAATTGCCCAACCTTCAACATTAAGTTAGTAGAGCCAATAGTTGAACAAGTAACGGAAGAATTGGTCCTCGTACTGTTAACAGAACCTGCAAAGTTAATATCCAAATGTGGTACCGATCAGTATCACCTACTTGAAACATCAACCCTTGTCAAGATCCCGAAAAATTGCGAAATTCAAATTAATGAAAAGAAATTCATCAATAACATCAACATACAAAAAGGAAAACCATTTATATTGCCGAAAATCACACTACCTCAAACAATTACTACGAAGTTCTTGGACGCACCAAACATTTCCAAAATTAATCTAGATGAAATTTATCATTTGAAGGAAATAGCCAATCACCTTTTACCAGTGACTTTAAACCAGAAGTCAAAACACCAAGAATACACCTTCTTTGGTATTGTGGGAGTCTGCACATTTCTTCTGATTCTCCTATTGACGAGCCAATGGAACCGAGTCAAAATCTTTTGGCTATCGACCCGAAATGCTTTCCATAAATCTACGGATCTTCAAGTACCAGATGATTACTCAGCAACTACCGCTTCGAAAAAACAGTCCGTTATTTTCGAATCCTGAGGAGGGAGAAGTTACATAGCCATACCCACCTGACTCTGCAACTACAATACTAGGAAACCACCATACTCCAACATTCCACGAGTCAGCAGAAGTGTTTTCCTCATTTGACTGTTTTGCATGAGAACTCATTCTTTGTAACCACGTTGTGGAATTAAGTAGCTAAATAAATTGTCGTTGTAATAATAAAAGCTTTTTAAAAACGAATTATATCGTTAAAGTTTCATAATTAGCTGGGACAATTTTTGTGACATTAGGGTTTTTCTTGCTCATTCTTGATGGCTACGTCCATGTTTAGATCTTTTGAGGGAATTTTAATCTTCACTGATTTTGAGATTTCTTGTCTCCAAAGAGGCAATAATGATTGAATTTCTTTTTATCAAAAGAGATAGGCTTTTGTGACTAGTCCTTGAAACTGGTGAGTTTTTCAGGTTTTTAGCACGCTATGAAATCTTTACAGGTGGTTTATTTAATTTTAAATTTTTTAAAAATTTTTTATAGTAGGTACACTTCTAAACACGATTTCTACGCAATCAGTTGAGGCATCTGAATGCGTGCTTCAACACTCAATAACGAAGGCTTCGGTTTACGTGTGATGTAACTACGGTTTTATTCAAGACACTGGTGCCATCAAAATTACTTTTTAAGTGTTTTTTCGCCTTTCTTTATGTTTACATCATACAATTCTAATGACGCGTTCTGAGCAATGAGTTGAGGCATCGAAATGAGGGTTTCAGCTGTCGATAATGAAGACTTCAGTTTACATGTAGTGTAAATTTTGTTGCTTTCAAGACACTCCGGCCATGCAAATGACTTTTTAAACTTTGAAGTGTTTTTGCTCGGTTTTTTGTGTTTACGTCATACAATTTTAAAGACGATTTCTGAGCAATCGGTTAAGACATTGCAATGCGCGTTTCAACACTCGTTAATTGAAGTTTAATTTTGTACGTGGTGATAATTTGGTTCTATTCAAGACACCTGGCTACGGCAGACTGAATTTTTAAACTTAAGAATCTTTTTGTGGTTTTTTATTTTTACAGCATACACTTCTAAAGAGGATTTCTGTCCAATCAGTTGATACATCTAGATGAGAGTTTCTGTACTTGATAACGAAAACTCCAACACTGTAGTTTACAGGAGTAGGATTAAGTCGCCTGGATCAGAAAACCAGAACGCGTCTGCTTGTTTATGACATAGCACGTTCTTTCTTTAAAAAAATAGTAGTAAACATCTTTATGTCTTAGAAAAGGCTATCGACCTATCGATCTTTCTGCTCTGGGTTAACGCAAAGTTTTGTATGGAAAATTAATAACTAATGTATATAATGTAATTCACAAACATGTACATAATTTATGTCTGGAGTTGCTCCAATTGGGTTGAGGTTGGGAAGAGGAAACGCGTTTGTCTGGTCGGTCTTGTTAAACAGGGGGGTCCAGAAAGGTCAGATTGTGAGGGTTGTGTTTCTATCTTGATTGCAAGACAAGAAGTTTAAATTGGCATTTAAAAAAATATTTTTCTTAAAAACCAATTCTAGAAATCGGTACAGAAGTAAAGAGTATGTGAAATATGAATTATTCTCTTCAAAACAATACAATATTTTGCATAAAACGACAATAGATTTTAATTCCAGCCGAAATAAAAAAAAATGTGTTTTATTTAATAAACTTTGATCCCCAAGAGTTTATAAAAAAACTAGTTCATACTTCAGACAAGCGCATATATTGAGTTTAAAAATGTATGTCCCTTTGGTGTATGTATCTTTAAATTAAATATTACTTAGAGACCTGAAACGTACGTCTTAAAAGCGATTTCGGGACGCTCTGAAGCTTTCAATATTACATTGATTTACAGTAAAAGTAGTAGAAATTCGTTTATTAAAAAAGGTAAAATCCATAATTTATTTGCCATTGTTTCGCATTGTAAACTTTTAAAAAATGGCAAGAAGTAACGCCTTCGAATTATTACTATTAAATATACTGAATCTAAATTCGTTTCAAATAAAAAACTAAAGAAATTCAAAAGAGAATTAGTAACTTATACTTAGAAATACACTGATCAGGCGATTTTTTTGTTTATGAATGAGAGCAATTAATAACATTTAATGAACATATTTAACATCGTAGATTCCGAGTGTTTCTCATGTAGAAGATTGAACTTATTTAGACTCTTCTCAAGAAGGTAAACTTTATGCATGTGCGACACTGTTAAAAGTTTTCAGTTTTACGGCGAGTATCTAAAAAAACTAACCACAAGTACGCTGTAACGCCTACATGTTTGGGGTCAAATGACGAACAAAAATTGTTGATTGGCAGCATTATAAAATTAATTTAATAAGGCAGCATTCTCAAGTTTTTTTATATTCTCTAGCATTTATGATTGCCTGATAGTTCTCCAGTGCGCAAAATACAACAAAAAATATTAGAATCAACACGAAATTTTCATGCATAATTTTTATCTCAGTTCTTCACTAATAGCGTGCGAGCAAAGTTCCAATGGATAGGCTATAGAAATGTTGTCTAAGTTAAAGCAGCTTTAACTTTAAGAAAGTAATAGTTTGCCAAATGATCACTGAGCTACTTTCAATGCAGCCTCAGAAGAAAGAGCTTCGAGAGGTAAACTCGGAAAAACATTTTTCCCGTGCCCCCCGGCTCTTGTACAAATTGCAAGTTTGACATTAACTATCCATTTCCGCAAAAGCTGCAGATTTTCGTACGATCTTCAATTTAATGCCTGTTTGACATGGGTTTGCATACTTAGAAAAGCAAATAATGAAATTAATCAATTAAGTAATTAGGATTTTCGTTGGTAAATGCTGAAAAATGACAAAATTTATATTTCTGAAAAATCTTGGCAGTTAAAGAGACTTATGCAACTAAACATTAAAAGTTGAAAGTTTCCAGTTCAAGAGGCCAGTTATCCACCGAAATCGAATAAAGAAAACCGCAAGCACTAATAATAACGAGAAATGAAGTGTTCTGGTCATAGGTTTGTTCGAAAATAATGCGATCGAACTCTTTAACCGCCATTACAAAGTTCCATCATTTATGTTCTCGATTAGGCACGCTCTAGCAATGCTGATCATATCTTGCGAATGGATATCACTGATTGCCTATTAACCGAACAGATTACTAGATATGTTGATAAAAGCAACGCAATTGCTTTCAGCTGCGCTAATTAGCTTAAACTTTCGAGTTTACTGGAAAAAGATAATTGGGTGCATTTTCACTAAAATTTTGATTAAGTTCTACTAAGCAGATGATGTGAAATAAAAATTAGTCGTGTCCTAATGGCCGTTATCTACATAAATAAGTATATCTGAAAGTGTGCAATCCTTAAGTTATCTGCCCCGAAAGGTCGCAAGAGATAATAAATTGAGGAAAATAGGTATCAAAGGAGCTCTGAAAACAGATTCTGCTGATCTAGGCAAATTTTGCTCTATCTTTTGGTTCCTTTATACTCCTTGTTTTTCTAGGGAATTTTCCAATAAAGCAAATTGACTATTAGGAAAAAATGAGTTTGACCAAATTAATAAACTCGTAGTGAAATGCTGGTTGCATATGCACGAGTATATGTAATTAACAGTAAATAACTATGACACAGACAATTTTAATAAGTAGAAATGTTCAGCAATATGGTGAATCTTAGATATTAATTTTGCAGTTCAAAGCTCAGAACAATCGAAAAGTTTTAGAGAACTAATATTGGCGTTTAGCTATCCACCTGTTTGAGTGTTTGGCAGATAAAGCTTAATTAATTTTCGGTATATGTTATCATGAAATTTGCTGCTAATTAAAATCAATGATACGATATTCAAGGGCTTGCAAGCAAATTGTTTTGTTGTTATCGTAGTTGTTGTAACATTCTAGCTGAGCTGGATAATTCACGATGATTGATTATATCGAAAATTCAAACTGCATGAAAATACATATCTGGCATCAATATTAGTAACCACTTAGAAATATGAACAGGAGTATGCTTCGGATAACAACATTTTATTAGTTGGTTCAACATTTGTTGATCCGCGCTTACCGCAGTACTTAGTGTAACCCATAGTGAACCCATGTACAAAAAATCACTCTGTAGATGTAAAGCGAAATTCAATTTTAGAATATACATGTATAAACATTGTTAATCGCTTTAAAGAATGACTAAAGGTTAAAAAAAATTGTCAATAAGAAGCAGACTGAAAATGTTTTCCAAGACCTCTCAGGAACTTATTTTTTAGATTTGTTTGTTCTGTTTTTTTTTTGCTTCAGTCATTTGCGCAGTTTGTTAAGATTTCCTTAACGGAATACTGGATAAACGGTTTACATCTCTTAGTAACCTGTTTACGTTTTACCAAAATGTATCGTTGGCAAAATACTATTTTAAAATTACGCTATAAATGTAGCTTTTACTTCTTTATGGTTCTGTTTTCCCCGATTTTCTGGCTTGATATATGCGAAAATTACTTTCAAAGTAGACTTTAATTATTTCAATTCGCTTCCACTCGAACATTAAGAAAACCGCATCTCTGTAAAGTTTGTACAACCACCAAGGCAAATATTTCCCCATTCAAAATTCAATTTATTCTGTGCTGTGCAGGCAACTAAAGATGATTGGCCATGTTGCATTGCAGATAATTGGCATGTTTAATTTCCAATGTTTCCCATTTCCGAGATTCTGAGATATTTAACGTCTATTGGCCAGCTCGAGCATGCACAATTCGAATTAGTAATGAAAGCTGCATTTAGAAACATGTCTTTTGAACAACGTGACAACTCTCAATAGGTCAAACAACTGGAGCATTAGAAGTTAATTCGTTTATTGAGGAAGCGGGTTAAGATAGAAGAAATGTATTTCAAAAGTCAACTTTCCTTTTTTTTATTACAGCTGCTTGCTCAGATTTTTTGGTTTTGCCACAGTAAATTATTGTGAAAATATTGCTATAAAAAATTTTAATTTTAAAAATAAAAAAATCCTGATGAGTTGAAAATCCATTGATGTTACTGGGTTCTTTTTTGGGATTAGAAACATTGAAATAGTTAGAAATACTTGCATCAGTATTCAGCAATCGTCATTAAATTCAGGTCAATTTAAAAAAAATTCTGACAATTCCAGGTGCATTACTTATTTACATTCCTCAGTGCATGACTCTTGTTATCGATGATTTAACGCATAAGCTGATTTGTTATTATTTTTCTTTAAAATTCAGTCACTTTTTAAATTATTTAAAAAGTATCGGAGGATAGTGTACAGTTAAAACTTATAGGGTCCATTAAAAATAATTTCGTGTTTTTTTGCAGTTCTTTGCCAATGAATAACGCTTTTCTTCTTCAACAATACCTTTTTAGCAGCCTGTCCAAGGATTAAATCAAGTTCTTCGTTCAGTTCTGCTTGTTGCTCAGATTTTGTGCTTTTGCAACAACTAATATTCTGAAAATATTGCGTTTCCGTCCAAAAATTTTCCAAATCTCGTTCAAGTGCGACTAAACCATTTCGCCTCAACATTGTATGCCACTTTCAAACAAATGTTAGTAGAACATTTTTTTCGAATTTACCATATTTTTCTGTTGGATATAGATCACCGTTTTGGCTTTGGCTTATTAAATTTAATTGCTCATTAATTAAATAGCCCGAAACAACCGGCCTCAAGCTTAAACTGCTAGCACATCGATAAAAGTTGACAAGAGATCCTTTACAGTTTACTCCCGACTGAAGATGTGGAGCAAGCTTAAATTAAACTCATCTTGAATTAAAATTATTCCCTGTATTTGCTTAACTAATATCTCCCCATGATTTAAGATATTTGCATGTACTTGGAGAATATATTTAGCAACAAAGGAAAGCCGAAATGTTGTTTTAGAGCCTAATGTACATATAACAAAGAGAATTGAATGTAATATATGTTAGTGAAATGTCTGAAGAAAATCCCCTTACCTGCAACTTACAAACATTTTATTAGTTCACTTTATTATGTATGTGTTAGCGCTAAGTAAAAGCTTTTACTGCAAATGATAGGCTATAACATGAGGCAGTTTCAGTTACTTCTCAATTGATAAAATTAAGCAATGGTTTCTGCATTTTTGCGATTTTGGTTATAGAATCAGGGTAATTTACTAAACATTACTGGTGAGAAATTACACTTAAATACACTTAAATGACTAAAGTGTACATTTAAATTAATTGCTAGAGTTATAAGTTGCTATAAGTTCAAAGTGACAATTTATAGCCATTTACACGCTTCAAGCAGAAGCATGTTTACGATTATAGCTAGCAATTGCCATAACTTTGGCGATTATCGATCAGAATCAGCCAAAATCTACATTCGTGAAACATATAAATCCAAAACAAGCAAAGTGATTATAAATACGGTCAAGATATTAGTAAATTTAGAAAAACCTTGTAAATGTGACGAATTATTCGTTCGTCTTTATCTAAAGTGCGGTTGCCCTAATTTGCACCCCATACAACGCCTAAAGGCCGTCGGAAATAATTTTCACATGAATAACCATTGCATGCGTTTTATCTGTAGAAACCGTTAAAGGATACTAAAAGTTTATAGCCTTCAGCGAGCCTTAAATAATTATCAGGGACATTAAAACGGGGAGTTTATGGCTAAGGGTTTGGAAAGTTTCACTCTTTTAAATTGCGTGATCCTTATGGACATATATATCGGCTGAATTATGGATAATAATATTTAGTATAACTACCTTGATTTGTTGCTGATATCTTGTTTTGAGTTAAACATATTCATGACAAATCAGTACTTTATATTAACATTTAAGGTCGAATTTCGTTTCTGCAATAAATCATCGGGTATAATAAAATTTAAGTCTCGTGAAACAGAAAATCAACTAAAATTGATTCTAGGAGATTTAATTCAATATGTACGTTTTCCGAACTGTATTTCCACTGTTAACTTAAACTGTTAATTTTCATGGATTTCAGTCATTTACTTCGAATTCACAATTATTAATTATTTAAAACATTTCGGTGTTTTTTTCACCATCCTTCGTTAGTCTGAAATAATTGTCAAAACATTTTGTCCCATTAACATATGAACTATTCTAATATTTTAAATTTTTTAAAGCAAAAAACTGCCTCATTGTTTATTGGCATCGCCTGCCATACTAAACACTCTAAAATTATTAAAACTAAATGCAAGGGATCAGGAATACAAAGTTTGGGAAAAGACCAGAATTCCACCTTCTAGAATCTTTAAATATTCTTGTACGTACTTAGTTTATACGTTAATGGGACAAAATATTTTGACAATTGTTTCAGACTAACTGAGGTTGGTAGAAAACACCGAAACATTTTGAATAATAAATCATTGTGAACTCGGAATAAATGAAACCCAGGAAATAGTTTAAATTTAGTTCAATATATTTTATATAGAGCATTCCCTGAATACAATTCATGCAAAAATTCACTGAATAAATGAATGCCTGATTGGTTTTATGAAATACATTTCTCTACTTTTGTTAGGGCATTTTTATTAAATAATATTATTACATGTACATCATACCAAATGGAAGTGTACTTCATTATGCTAAACGCATAATTTCGGCAGAACATCCAATCAGTCAGCTAGTCTAAGTAAATTTCGAAATCCTGCACTTGGCATCCAAACTATAGATGGAAAGTGGATTTAGAGACATCCCAATTACCAGTAAAGTTTGAGTGATGTAAGCTATGCAAATGCGGAATTAAAAGTGCACATAATTAACATAGTTAAACTCACACAGTTTATGTAGCTTTGCCAACTTGCATGAAACAAGATTAGTGGTAGAAATAATGCTACTAATATATATTTTTTTATTTTGACATTATTTTGTCTAAATAATATTTCGTTGACATCTTGTATTTACTATATTATTGTTGGCTATTGTTTAAATGAATATATGAATACCATTTCCACCATATTTTAAACCATATATAAATTATAAAACACCTTTAATATATTACCTAAATATGATATATAAATGCTCAGTCAGCGTGATTTGTAATTTTGAAAACCTAATTGAGACTGATTTTTGGGAACATCAAAATTGCTTTAGCGGAGAAAATAATCTATCACTTTTTGCGCCGGTACCCACTGTCTTTTCAGTGTGCGTCATACTAATTTCTGTATGTTTATTATGTTTGGTTTCAGATTTAATTAACCTTAAGTCACTATTAAGTTTTCAGCTACTAAGTACTTTAGTACGTAATTAGTAGATTTAAAAAATAACTTAATAACTAATTTTGCACATACTAAGAATACTCAAGGAAAAGTAAATATAATAAAAGTCAACAGTTAATATAATGGTGCTTAAAATTTAAAACGCTGAAGACGTTTTGAGGCAGTTCAATATATTACTTGAATTTTATAATATATTTCCTGAATAAAAGTTATATTTTTAGTTTCTTCCTTTTGCGTAATACCTACTTGTGTTGGCATTGTGTTTAGGACTGGAAATAATTACGACAACTAACTAAATTAATATCAGTGTATAAAATAGCTTCACTTTACATTTTATGAACAATTTAATGGGTACACATAATGAAATACTCTAGTACAACGTTATGGGCTTGCAGCAAACAAACCGTTAAAAAAACTAATTGATAAAACACTGATTTATTATTGCGGTAATGCAGGTAATTAGTAATAAATTATTTATTACTTTTGATATCCGAAGAACAGAGAAATGCTTTTAACGCCATTTGTAGATACATTTTATTATTTTATTATATCTTCTATTTCGTCGAGATATTAATCACAATCAGATAAAAAGGGTGTGGAATAAAATGAATCCGGATCACCCGCAACGGTATAATGGGTTAAATATTAATGGAGAAAAGCCTTATGGTGTTATGTTCTAGTAATAGCTGATTGAGTTATTCTGAATATAATTTGAAATATGATTAGAATAATAAATGAAAGTTGGGCAAAATGTGAATAAATTGTTTTTGGACTAGGGCGTTATATAATATAAAATATAAAACAGAAAAGTAGCTTGAGAAGCGCGAGAAATAGTATTAATTAACTACAATTTGACAAATAGTTTCAGCGAAAAGTTAAAAAGGTATGTGTTTTTCATCAAAATTAATTTTTTTTAATTTGAGCCAGCTACTGTAGAGAAGATCAATGTTTTAAATAACACAACAAGAATTCAGTTCTAAAAACGATCGCAAAATTACATTTTCTAGCATTTTTTTGTGATAATCAGCTATTTTTAGTAATATTTTTAGCCCTCTAGAATTGGGGAATGGGCTTATATTGTGATTTTTACTTAACATTAAGATTTATTTTTCGTATATTTCTTTTTCCTGACTGTACTTTTAATTCATTCCAATATATTCCTGGGTTTTTCAGTCAATTTTATTGTCACTAATTATGGTGTTATGTGATGAGCCCTGCGTTTCGTCCCGGGTCTACCTATTGGACTCGTCAGTAAGGCTTAGGTAGACCCTGCCTTATACGCCAGACATCGGTTCTACGTGTTCGGACGTAAATGAACCGAGCCGGTATAGATCTTCTGCGGCAGATATAAGGCAGGGTCTACCTAAGCCTTACTGACGAGTCCAATAGGTAGACCCGGGACGAAACGCAGGGCTCATCACATAACACCATAATTAGTGACAATAAAATTGACTGAAAAACCCAGGAATATATTGGAATGAATTAAAAGTACAGTCAGGAAAAAGAAATATACGAAAAAGATATAGATGCTTGGGAGAAAAAAAGCAGAATGGAACGAGTGGTTTTCAATCTAATGCTAATCGGCAACACGGGTTGCCAATATCTCACCGCAGAAGATCTATACCGGCTCGGTTCATTTACGTCCGAACACGTAGAACCGATGTCTGGCGTATAAGGCAGGGTCTACCTAAGCCTTACTGACGAGTCCAATAGGTAGATCCGGGACGAAACGCAGGGCTCATCACATAACACCATAATTAGTGACAATAAAATTGACTGAAAAACCCAGGAATATATTGGAATGAATTAAGATTTATTATCGGTAGATAGATAGTTTGTCAAATGTGAAGGTGGAAACAGCCATAAATACAAACTGATGATGGTGGATTAAGATTTATATATGCCAATATTACATTTTTAATTCAATAAGCTGAAATTGGGATTTTATTGACGAGGTTTTAATGTTGCTCGTGGCCACTAAAGGTATGTCCGCAAAGTTTCAAAATTCAATTCACTTGAATATCGCTCACTGAGAATATAAATGTATACAACGGAAACCTACAAACAATTCAATATATATAAATATACTTTGTATATTTTCCTGACTGTATTTCAATTCAATCCAAAAGAAATTCCTGGGTTCCAGTCAATTTTATTGTTTATTATTTAAAATGTCACAAATACGTTTCGGTGTCTTTCTCCACCATCATCAGTTTGTGTGTATGGCTGTTTCCACCTTCACATTTGACAGGCTATTCTATAATAGCATAAACAATAAAATTGACTGGAACCCAGGAATTTCTTTTGGTATATAAATATAGAAAGAGTGGTATATTTCTCAAGATAATGAGGAAATGGTATTGGATTTGCACTTAGCTATATATATAGACGAAAAATTAAATTGGTTTATCTATTTACTACAGCTTCTTCAAATATATTATAACCCATATCTAGGATACCCCACACGGCACAAGCTGGAATGATTGAACACCTACGATATTCCTGGTGAAACCCTGAGAATATTCGAAATCCAAAATCTAAATAGAGCCTCCACTATTCAGTCATTCGCCCTTATTTTATTGGCTGGCAAGTTCAGCCGGTCACAATATGAAATAATGTGCTATTGGGGTCTCGTGTGTCAGGACAGTGATAATGGAACCATAAATTTTAACCATTTATCAGCATGCGGCTTTTGCAGTTGAGAGAGAGGAGGAGGAGGGAAATGACGTTGTGGAAATGGATATTGTGCAGGCTGGTCTATTTTCCGGTTCACCGGATGGTACAGCCGACCGATTTGTATGTTCCAGGATATTCCCGATTTAATTAATTTATCATTAGGTAAGTGTACGACAAGCAAAAATCGTTGCACACTGCAGTCAATGGAGAAATATATACACTGAATATCCATTTATGGTCGGCTAAAGTGTTCACTTACATAAAGTGAAAGCTGTGATTAAATGTACATAGGCAAAACATGATATTAAGGGAATAATAATTATTACACAATATTCCCTTAATTACTTCTACGTATCTGAAACGCATGTGCTTTAACGGATTGTTCGGTACGTGCTCAACTACGCAATATAATTTATCAAGAATATCCAAGTGTCCCATAGCCTCTATTTTCTACGTATTGTTTTCACACACTTAAATCACAATTAAGAAACACACAGAAAGCAGATTCTTATTAAACAAGATTTTCACTATGCATTCAGACAGATATTTGCTGAAAAATCTCCTACAGCGTTTTTGTGATTAGTTTTATCTTACGCTTTTTGAAACTTAAAATGTATAACAATGTCGAACATGCATAAAGTTTACCTTGACTGGAAGCAAAAAAGTACAGACTAAATATGTCCAATCTTCGACGTGAGAAAAGTGCCGAATCCACGGAGAGTGGTTTATAACAAGTAAATAACTTTTTCTCGACAGTAAAAGTGTAGAAAGGAAGAAAGCGAAAGTGGTCACCACTATACAACAATTAAGACCCTGATGATTTTGATAGAAATAGACATCAGAACAAAGAACAGCCTGATAAACGATTAAAAGGTGTTTGAAGATTTCCTTGACCTCCAGCTTATTAAGCAACTTTATATCAAGTCACTTATCATCACTTATCTTCTTGTTTCGCAGGAAACCATTCATTAAGATGCGATACACGATTAAATCATTATTGAAATGAAAGAAAAAAATAAGAAAGTAAGAAATTATTATTAAATTAATTAAAAGTTTTAATATGAAGTTGAGCACTTCCTTGATAACTTGTGTAGTTTTAGGTTAAAACTCAAACGCATTGATATGCAGGTATTTAAATCATTGCGTTAGAAGCTCAATTGAAAAACTAACTTTTTAAGTTCTGCAATCTTATTTACTGAATTGAGTGACACATTTACAGTTCCATCACTACGAAGATATATTTTTTTAATTGGCATGCTAATGGTAAAAACTCACACCATAAAGAACTTACTAGAAAACAGACAACTACAAGTACGAATTGACAAAACACTGTCATTTTCTTTTTCCCCTGAACAAGGGCTCCCTCAAGGATCCCCGCTCTCACCGTTTCTCTACAATATATACTGCCATGACATATACAATTACAACTTACCAGACAAAAATCAAATCGACAGATCGGCATACATTTTACAATACGCAGACGACACGGCACTTATTGTACATGACAAAACTACTGAGAGAGCAACGCAAAGACTCCAAACACTAACAAACAACACAATGACATGGTTTTATAAATGGAGACTAACACCAAACGCGTCAAAAAACCAACTTCTGCTCACAAACCACAGACTCAACGCTGATTCCCCTACAATAACAGCAGACGGCCAAACGACACAACCAAAAAACGACGTAAAATACCTTGGAATCACAATCGACCACAAACTTAGATTCACTAAACACATGCGAAACATCAGGGCAGAAACAATGAAGAGAGCGAAACACTTCCGATCACTAACCTACAAAGACAGAGGAATTAGCACAAAACACCGCCACCAAAATATATAAAGCTATTTGTAGACCCTTGCTAGACTTTGGACATGTACTCGTGACCAACGGAACAGAAAGGACAAAACGTTATACACAAACAACAGAGCAAATTGCACTAAGACTAATAACACGAATAAGACACCCCCAAAACCCACTACACAACCCCCCCACCCAACTACTATACGAACGCACAAACATGACAAAGATCTCTGAGAGACTCATACAGCTACAGACAAAATGGACAAACAACCCCTACAACTGGACCATACTGAATCCCCTTTGCCTTACAAGACCAACCAGACAATCCCGCTTCCGTTTCCCTACATTAACGCTACTCGAACACTTACAAACGCAACGTACTAGTGGACAATAAAATAATTTCTTCTTGCCACTGAAATCTTATTTATTCAATAACATTGTTAACCTAGAATGGGAGAATTTTCATATTTGTTTTTTATCTGGATTGGGACTGCATGTATTAAACAAGGGCAGAAATACCGATAGGTCGATGGCCTTTTTTAGAAATAAAGATGTTTACTACTACTATTGTTAACCTAGAATAGGAGAATTTTCATATTGGTTTTTTATCTAGATTAAGACTGCATGTATTAAACAAGGGCAGAAAGACCGATAGGTCGATAGCCTTTTTTTAGAAATAAAGATGTTTACTACTACTACTGGTAAAAACTAACTGCACGTGTGATCAAATACATTGTCACCAAATCTCTGACTGGACTTTTTGCGAATTTTTCGGATTGTTAGGAGAATATTTTTTTATTTTTTTTCTGTACCTGTTACATACGTCCAGCCAACACATCCGGAAAAATTACGGCCATTTTACTCACAAAACCAGCATGAACTCACGTAAGCATATATTAACATTACCAAACGCACTCTCTTACATGACTATCACAGTATTTGATATATTTCTTCTGGTATTTGATTAATTTATCTTACAAAAAAATTGCAATTTAAAGTGAAATTTGTCAAAAATTCCTATTGTACGGGACGAAATTTACTAGACAGCTGTAATAAATGTAACTGCATAAATGACGATTAAAAAAGCTATATTAACATGATGATGAAAAAAGTCACAATTTACAAGACTCACATATACTGTTCATACACACATGTATTTTAATTGATATCCGTACAATAAAAAAGGTACATATACAAAGGAGACAAGACAGATTGTGATCAATCCGCGAAATCAAGAAGAAAGCTGAATTATAAATGGCACACACCATAAAGAACTTACTAGAAAACAGACAACTACAAGTACGAATTGACAAAACACTGTCATTTTCTTTTTCCCCTGAACAAGGGCTCCCTCAAGGATCCCCGCTCTCACCGTTTCTCTACAATATATACTGCCATGACATACAATTACAACTTACCAGACAAAAATCAAATCGACAGATCGGCATACATATTACAATACGCAGACGACACGGCACTTATTGTACATGACAAAACTACTGAGTGAGCAGCTCAAAGACTCCAAACACTAACAAACAGCACAATGACATGGCTTTATAAATGGAGACTAACACCAAACGCGTCAAAAAACCAACTTCTGCTCACAAACCACAGACTCAACGCTGACTCCCCTACAATAACTGCAGACGGCCAAACGACACAACCAAAATACGACGTAAAATACCTTGGAATCACAATTGACCACAAACTTAAATTCATTAAACACATACGAAACATCTGGGCAGAAATAATAAAGAGAACAAAACACTTCCGATCACTAACCTACAAAGACAGAGGAATTACCACAAACACCGCCACCAAAATATATAAAGCTATTTGTAGACCCTTGCTAGACTTTGGACATATACTCATGACCAACGGAACGGAAAGTACAAAACGTTATATACAAACAACAGAACAAATTGCACTAAGACTAATAACACTAATAAGACACCCCCAAAACCCTCTACACAACCCCCCCACCCAACTACTATACGAACGCACAAACATGACAAAGATTTCGGAAAGACTCATACATCTACAGACAAAATGGACAAACAACCCCTACAACTGGACCATACTGAATCCCCTTTTTCTCACAAGACCAACCAGACAATCCCGCTTCCGTTTCCCTACATCAACGAACTCGAACACTTACAAACGCAACTGACTAGTGGACAATAAAATAATTTTTTCTTTTCATTAGAATTTTATTTAATAATATTGTTAACCTAGAATAAGAGAATTTTCATATTTGTTTTTTTTATTTAGATTAAGACTACATGTATTAAACAAGGGCAGAAAGACCGATAGGTCGATAGCCTTTTTTTTTAGAAATAAAGATGTTTACTACTACTATAAATGGCGTACATACTAGGCAGGAAATACACATACAATTTACCAAGTTTTTCCAATCATTATACTCTATTTTAATTTTTCTAGCTTGATTGCCCACATGTGCACCTGCTCTTCCAAAAATAATGTAACTTCTCAAAAAAACATACTTAAATTATATCTTTCTTAAAATAATTTAACCAGAACATTATGTACATATTCATTTCAAAAACACATTAACCAAAAATTTTAAAAAATATTTTGCTGTTTACATTTGCCCATAGCGCCCACTTAATACGTGCACGGCTTTATTTTTTGTGTTTTCGCTTTATTTAGTTAGAAGATCACTTTACTTGGAACATTAAGAGTCTCTATCATGATATTTTGATTTTGGAAATTACGAAAATGGCGACAATTTCGCAATTGCGAATGTTACTAAATCAAAAGTCGCGATTACAAAAGAAGTTTTAAAGTGGAAACTTCACATAAGGATTATACAGCCCTCAAATATTAAACCACGCACCGCCCTTGAATTCTGTTAACAAAAAACATATTAAAATCCTTGATCATAAAAAAGCTGTTAGTTAATGTTAATGAAGTCAGACCATATATGAGGCATTTTTTCTCTCTCAGATTTATTTTCATTTTAAATATCGTGATGCGTTTCTAATCGCGGCCGTCCACTAACGATTCGTGAGATTAAAAACCATTCCCCTTGGCAAAGTTTTTTTGAGAAACCAAAAAATTTCAAATTATATTTCCTTCCCGCTAATCCGAGATGATTAAATGGGCTCTTTACAAAATATATACGTGGCGGATGATGAAATTCTCGACAAGTTTTCAAAAATGATTAAACCCATTTAGAAAATTTTCAGCTATTAAATTGACAGTCCATAAATAGAAATTGATAATTTCAGGATTCAACAATTAAATTAATAACATAAAGTAGTTCTATCAAAATGTCAGCAACTTAAACGAAAAACGTTGCACTTAAAAAAAAATAGACAGAACTCTTCGTATGTAACCGTCGTCAATTTCCTCCGACAAAGCCATTTTTAGTATAAAAAGCCAATTTATTTTCGTGGTTACCCCATATTTCCCTTTCATATCGATACAAAACATCTTTTTAAAAATGGGTCCATTGTGATTTCTAGCATATCGTTGACCTCAGACTTTTTCTTCTCATATTGTTAGCTAACGTGTAATACAGCTAGTATTTTTGGAACCGATAAAAGGTCCTCTTATTATGTTCTTGCCTCGGTTTTCCGTTTAGGAAACTCTCGATTTATGAATTAAATTCAGGAAAGGTCCTCTTTTATTTTCTTTTATTTGAGTATTGAATTGCTCGCAATAACTAAAATCGTGTTCATCACAACAGTAGAATAAATTGTAAACATTATAAGGCTCACAGATAAGTTCTACTTACTTTTCAAGGAACTTTTTGCAGTTCATCTGCTGGGTACAGAATTTAATGAACTTGATAAAGTAGCTTTAACTAACAGTTAAGTACTCAAACTCCGATTATACTGCTTAGTAAATAATCTAACGGATTTTTGAAGCGCTCTAAATTATCGCGCCAACTTGACACCAGTCTAAAACCTGACACGACATTTCTACTTCTATTCCCGTTTTCCTGATGAGGATTCACATCATTTTTATCACTACTAAATCATATTACTATTCCAGTGTAACGAAAAAGTGGGATTTATCCATAATCCATGCGATCAGGATTATTAAATATTTATGACGTTCGCATATGAAATGGAAACTGTTCGTAACAGTGGATGATGTAGAGAATTTTCCCGTGAACTCGGTTTTTATAATTTAGTTTTCCAACTTTGGGAAACACGTGCACAGTAATGGAGGGAAGTAATGGCGAAATTCCTGGTCATAAAAATTGCTGCTTTAAAATCGAATTTTCGATTTCCAATCAAAAAATGCACGTTTCTATTGAAATAAATAATCATGACACCCTTCAACTGTTGTTTCATGTGTTGCATCAGATGCTGTAATTCACTATTTCTCTATAACTTCTTGAATAAAGAACGAGGCTCGCTGAAAACGCTGCAAAACGATTGTTTTGCATACATTTTCCACATCCCTTTGTGGGCTTTAAAGTACCCAGTTGCGCTATAAAGCATGTTATTTTAAAAACTAAAACGGCATTTCCCTTTGTAACTCAACTTCAATTCTCTCCATCTATACTTATCCATCAATGCCTTGATAGGCGCCCTGCTTGTTTCCTCTTTTCATCTGTATTTTCCATTAAATTGTGTTTTTTAAGAGCTAATTTGCAAACACGAGACAATCAGTTCGCGTTTCCATTTAACTTTACGGCTTGACAATTTTCCTAAATGCAAAAGATCTCTCTAGGTATAGAAACATTCCAGTATGTAACCAACTCTGCTCTTGCCGATTCACATAGTAAAATGTTTTACAACTTAAGTGAACTGGAAGCATGAAATGGAGAAAAGAGCAACTTTAAAGCGAGCTACATAGCTATAAGCGATTTCAGTCTACCGAGCATAAGACGTAAATGGTTTAATTCGGTTTTCAGTATGCAGAGTAATATAGTTTCAATTGCGTTGAAGTTTCCACAACCACTTTATCAATGTAAAAAGTGAAAGTCCAAAAACATTCATTTAAACCTTTTATTGTTTCCTGCATTAAAAATTACTTTAAAATTATTTCAGAAAATTTGATAGTAACAAAAAGTAATAGCATCAGACGAATTTATTTAACTTTTGTAAAGTAATGTTAACCAATTATTTTTTTGTATGTAGCTTATGTAATTTTTATTTTTATTATTCTTTTGGTTAATGTCGTGTTCTCCTGTAAGTGATGTACAGGGTGATTAAAACTTCGCGATATTCTTTTAGGGGTGTTGTCTGTGGTATGTAAGAGATACAGAACCTCTTGAAAACTGCGGGTACCTCCTACAAGGAATGACGTCAATTTATAGTCACCCTATACAGAAACTTATTGCTTAACATGCATTATTTAAAATCAATTTATGACATACCTTAGTCCAAAAAATGTTTTAATTCACTCTTAACTTGTTCAGAGAACTATTTATTGCTTTCATAGGGAAGTTTTCAATATCGAAAATTTTTTCGTAACTTAAATTAATTATGTGGAAATACATTTATTAAAGTCGCATCTTCCACGTCAAATACCAGACTTACATCATTTAAATTTGCTATGATTTAGCAATTTTTGTATGTTTAAAAACCAAAAAATCCATCACACTAGATATTTCTTCCAGTTGGGGGACTTCCAGTTGGGGGAGAGAAGCGAACGTACATAAACTTTATCTGTCAACAGTTAAATGCAATTAGTTAATTAGACTTGAAGTTTCCTAATAAGTAAACCGTCTTCAAAATAAAAGTGTTAATTAATCACAAAGTTCGATAATAAATGAGGCTTATCAGAACTCTGAACAATAGTAATCAACCCAAGTAATCCAGGAGATTCTATGATGAATGCGTTCCCTAAATTATGATTTGGGGCCTAATTTGCCTATTACCAAATCTGGGGGCTATTTTAATTTGGGTTATCACTTAAGCCATTTAAGTCTCGTAACGAAGCCTTGCGGAACGAATTTGGGACCGTTTGATTAATCTGTTTAAAGTTTCTAGTTATTTAAATTTCGGCTCTAGATATAATCTCAGTTTAATAATCGACGATACACACGGAATCAGAAAATATGCGACAATCGTTGTAATGCCTTTATTCTTTAGCTCGATTTATAAAACCTTACCATCTCTGGACCTATTTCATATGGACTTTTCACGTTGCGACAAAAAACTCATTTACTCAATGTAAAAGGCTTATAATCAACGAATGAGAAGATGTATCCGAATTTTGATTTTAATACTGCTTTAGTAAATTTTAAAAAAGACTTAAAGTGAAAAACATCCAGAGCAATTAAAAGCGAAATAACAGTAAATTTGTACCTACTAATGAAAATCCAGCTGTCTATACCAAAAAAAAAAACACATTGATATGGATACAGCTTCAAAGGATCTATTTCCTCATTTTGAAATGCGAATGTTGCTGTCAATTACATGGACCGAGAGACAAACCAGGCGCATAATGGAGTTTTCACGAAATTGAGAACATCATTTTGAGGGAATTAAAGTTCGAAATAACTGTTTGAATCAATGAGATTTAATTCTGTATTAGCTCATGCTATTCTGGATGTTTTATTAAACAATACGTTAACATTATCGTAAATATTGCTGTTAAAATTGATCATTAATATTTTATTCTGATAACACATGTATTTTGTAAAAACTGCAATAATCTGAAGCAGCAGTGTCTGAATAAGCACAGAAACTTATATCGGAAGGAATAGAGATTTAAAAGCAGGAAAATAAAACGATTCTGAAAATTGAGAGGATCTGAATGCAAAATTTCCAAATAACTTTACTTGAGTTGTTTAGTTGAGTTAGTTAGCTAGTAACTCAACTAAAAGCCTCAAAATGTTATCGTTCTAATTAAGTACAAATTCCAAGTATCCGAATTAATCTTCTGGTAAAACCATGAGAAAGTTCGCATACATTTTTTGGCAAAGTTTTCAGTTTCCCGGAAGAGAATTCTAAGTCAACACCATCCTATAAATGGATCACTTAGAGAAAGTTTGAGCTACTCGAGAAACTGTTCGTTTACCAAAGTAAACAAGTATGAAGTGCTCCCACCTAAAATAATAAGGGGGAAATATAGAAAGGCTCCGTAACAATAGGCACTAGGTAGATTTTATCAAATATGGAGAATTTAAAGGGTGAGTAGTTTCATCTTCGTATATGTTCATCTTGAAAATATCACAGATCGCAATTTAAAATTTCTCAGAAATCTATTATTTCTGTTCAATTCCTTAACATAGAATCAACAGTCAATGAAACCGGCTTTTGAATGAATCTTTTATATAAATAAAAGTATTGTTTGAAAATAACTGCTACTTAAACAATATTTGAACTACCGGGCTTAATTTTCAAGGGTTGCACTTTAATATTTAAGTCTGGCCGTCCTAATCCTTCTCTGCTTCGTTGTTTAAAATTATATTGGGCACTGTTTCTTTAATTTCTTGCACTATACTTCATTATTCAGGATTTTGGCGAAGAAAACACAATACACGCTTAGTAGATTTCTGCTAAGCTAAGCCATTCGCTATGCCGTTGTTTTCATGTGATTCTCGCCATTTTCCATATAAATCCTTTATTATTACCCTAGCTAATGTGGTGCATTAACTCCAAGCATTCGAACAGCATATACATGCTGCAGTAGTTTGCTTCACTTGACAAAAACAACAGAATAGTAACTATAATATACAATATTTAACACGTTTCGCCATGGTCAGAATTTTGAAATAATTAAAGGGCGACAATTGAAGAGAGATTAAAAAGCAAATGTTTAAATTTCAGAATCAATTGAACCCTCGAATCTAATTATTCGTTTTATTTTGTTTGGAAAGGTAATGGCGACTTTTGGGATGATATTTGCAAAGTCCCAAATAAATTGTCGGATTTGGCTTGGGCTCACATCCAAAACACGAATCAGCTTCCAGATATTTAGAAATTTATGGTCTTAATTTGCGTTAACAGGTTTCTAATGTTTGGCGTAAAATTTTTGCTTGAAAGGTAGCAATATTTGTACGATTTATGCAGTAGGATTCTGAGACTCTAAATTAAATATATTTTCAATTTACACCTTTGCAAGTTTCTGAAATAGTTATTAAATCTTAGTTATTAAATCTAAGATTAAAATTTAGTCTTAAATTAGTATCAGTATGAAATTCAACTTTGTAGCTTTTTTGAGTGTTATCACAAGGACATGTTTGATGAGAAAATTAAAAAAAACACGCAATTCTTTATTATTTTGCAAGTAGCTGGAAGATGGTGGCAGAAAATAAATTGTTTAAATCAGACGACATTTTCCGAAATAAAGAGGCATTATAAATTTCTTTAACTAAATGATCTTTACTTTTTTTTAATTTAATATCCCAAAAACTTTGGATACCTACTGTAAAAAAGCATTTGAAGGAAACATAAAAAGTCGACACTCTGCAAGAAAAAGGACCATTAAGTTATCTATCATATCTTCTAGGCAATTCGTTTAAACAAACATTTATTTACTAGCTCTTAATCCTTAGTAGTTGGTGTAAGAAAACCATAAATTATTTAATGTCACATACGATTATCAAATGTTTTGAATATGATAAATTTCACGGGAAAAGGGGTGTTTTGCAATGCAAATTTGAAACCACAGTAAGCATTTCAGAAGCTTTTAGTAACGTCACAAGATAATGGTAGCACATACAAAGACTTGACTGTAGCGAGCAAATATGCCCGAAGCATATTCCCGGAAATAAAAGCAACATAATCTTGATCTCGTAAAGTGGCCTATAGTAACAAAAGAGCATGAAAGCGTAACCAGACGCCCCTAATCATTTTCAACCCCTTCTTGAATCAGACAAGAATACGGGAAATTCCACGTTGTTTGAAAACTACTGTTTTCCCAAACAAGCAAAATAAAAATTGTAGAACGGAGATTAATTGCGTGCTGGAGATGTCCATGAATAAACCGAAAAAAATGCTAATGTCTCCAGTTCGCTCAGTCCAGAATCTTATAACAAAAGACGATTATTTCTTGATTCCATTTCCAATTCATTTCATAATGCAATGGATGCCCTATAGGCAAAACAGTGAGACTGAATGAGGAAATAGCAAAGTTGCAAAGTTATTCCACACGTGCAAACTGAAACTCAACGTCAATACAATCTCCAAGCAAACACAAATGCAATCGGTAATAATACTGCGAGTATAGACCAACGAAGATGGTTTACCTACGTATTGAAATTGATGGGAAAACCAAGCTAATCCATCTAGAAACAGTTAAAAAAAAGTAAGGAAATAGATGGCATAACGCAGCATGATTTATAGCGCATATGCTATGCATGCCCAACTGGACCCCAAGGAGAAGCCATTGGAGTTAAAAATATATGAGTGGTAATAAAACACATAAAACCAGGCTGTATACGATGGAAAAGATTAAATTTTGAACCGCCTCTACCATACAAATGCCATGGAACAACACAACAAATCTTAGCTGAAACATTTATGTCTAGAATATCTATCAGAAGGAAATACTAAATATAACAATAACCTTGCCAAACTGTCATTTAAAAAAAGTTGAAGTTCATTAAAAGTATGCATAAATAAACCGCGGAAAATGTAAATATTGAAATAATTAATTCAAAACGGAGCCATGAAAAATGTACTTATCAGGAAATTGAAATCGAAACAGTGAATAATTAATAATCACAGTGACAATGGAAAAATTAGCATAAAATGCAAATTCATCGGCATATAGCTTATGCGACCATTTCGGCTATGTCATATTCGCTCCATCATCGCATTCGAAACACAATCTCCTAAAAGCTCCGACATCTTGGCTTGATGACAGTCATGAATGCTAAAGCAGCCCTTATGAGACATCCCAGGAAGATCAATTTTTTACAATTATCACCTTCCCTTACCTACTCACGCATGGATATTGAATAGGTTTGGACTGATTTATCAGGACATAAAAGTTGGGAAACATACGATCAAACTAATTGACATTCATTGATATTGAGAACAGACATTCTTATGGAAGGCTATTAAACTTTCAGGCCAAACATATTGTTGTCATTATTATTATTTTTATTATTCTATCTGATCTACTATCTGATACTGTTCATTCCGCTTCCAGATTCATTTTTTGCTGTATTTTATTGATGTGCTTAGATGTAACAAAAATAATTTAAGCAAACATTGGATTATTTTGCAGTTATGGTTACTAACACTGCTGAGATCGTTTCTTCAACAGCTAATTACGAACACCTTTTCCGACCCTTTTCAAAATTAGCAATTAGCATTATCGTCTTCTAATTCCATGTTTATTGAAGCCAATACATTAATAACTTAAATATATCAAATATTTGATAAAATCATAATGGCATCAATTGTGTATTGACCTAATATCTGCTCTGGTTGGATATTTTGCCCATAGAGATAGATATTTCTGTCAGAGATGACCACATTATAATGGTGGCTAATTAATTACAATCAACTTTGTCTATGTTATCGTGAATAATTTGTATGCATACATATTGATTGCAGAAATTTACAATTATTAACTTTTCGCTCAAGAATTGTACAAAACATCTTTGCATAAAAAGACCCTTATAATATCCAAACATGTCCGGTTAGAATGCGTTATTGTTTGAGTCTTGAAATATATTCATACGTTTCAATGTATACAATCGAAATGCATGCCATCTTTATAAGGTTTAACACATACCTTGTTTATACAGAGAATGTTCTTTTCCATTTATATCAAACACTGAGGAAATACAGAAAATCGGAAACTAAAAATAAAATACAATATTTCATACTGGTGGAATATTTTCATGTTTTATTTATTTCTTAAACTAAGATAGAGCAGGATCTATGAGCACCATTGCGGAGTTATGACCTACTGTTTAGAGTTAAGAAGCAATTGCGAAATAGAGAAAATGTATGTTTCCAAGTTTCTGTGGTGGTTGATGACTTAAAGCTTATTCCACGTGATTAGTAGGTGGCAAACCTTGCTAAAGCAAAGTAAAACATTTGGAAATAATCTTTAAAAAGATAATTACATAATCATCTAAGTAGATTGTTGTAAGAACTTTCGATTTTGAAAAAACAATTATTTTCAAGCTTATAGCAAGTGATGTAATTTGAATGCTCTAAATTGTACTCATGCCTTGGCTGAGACCCATTTTCTGTAGACCTGAATGTCACCTCGAAATGAAAAATTGCTCCGAATACTTCTAAAACATTCACATCAATCTTCCCAAAAATTCGTTCGTATTTCTGATTCTATTGATGGAAATTTAAAAATTCGTTTTATTCTCAATTAACCCGCTCCCATTTGTTTCTCTACTTTATTTTGCATGGTCTAACAGAAATGATTAACGACTATGGGGAAATAATTGCTTTCTTTGAAAAAGATTGAAATGTTCCAATCGCACATACGCGTTTAATAGCAAATGTTCAAATTGAAATTTTTTTTAGTTTCTGTTACACACAAGTTTCGAGTATGAGACGTAATTATTTCCAATCTTCGAATTTTATTTAAAAATAGTATTGGAGTAGTAGTAGTAAACATCTTTATTTCTAAAAAAAGGCTATCGACCTATCGGTCTTTCTGCCCTTGTTTAATACATGTAGTCTTAGTCTAAATAAAAAAACAAAGATGAAAATTCTCTTATTCTAGGTTAATAATCTTATTAAATAAACTTTCCAATTCTAATGACAAGAAAAAATTATTTTATTGTCCAGCAGTCAGTTGCGTTTGTAAGTGTTCGAGTAGCGTTGATGTAGGGAAACGGAAGCGGGATTGTCTGGTTGGTCTTGTGAGACAAAGGGGATTCAGTATGGTCCAGTTGTAGGGGTTGTTTGTCCATTTTGTGTGTAGATGTATGAGTCTTTCCGAAATCTTTGTCATGTTTGTGCGTTCGTATAATAGTTGGGTGGGGGGGTTGTGTAGTGGGTTTTGGGGGTGTCTTATTCGTGTTATTAGTCTCAGTGCATTTTGTTCTGTTGTTTGTATATAACGTTTTGTCCTTTCTGTTCCGTTGGTCATGAGTATAAGTCCATAGTCTAGCAAGGGTCTACAAATAGCTTTATATATTTTGGTGGCGGTGTTTGTGCTAATTCCTCTGTCTTTGTAGGTTAGTGGTCGGAAGTGTTTTGTTCTCGTTATTGTTTCTGCCCTGATGTTTCGTATGTGTTTAGTGAATTTAAGTTTGTAGTCAATTGTGATTCCAAGGTATTTTACGTCGTTTTTTGGTTGTGTCGTTTGGCCGTCTGCAGTTATTGTAGGGGAGTCAGCGTTGAGTCTGTGGTTTGTGAGCAGAAGTTGGTTTTTTGACGCGTTTGGTGTTAGTCTCCATTTATAAAACCATGTCATTGTGTTGTTTGTAAGTGTTTGGAGTCTTTGAGCTGCTCTCTCAGTAGATTTGTCATGTACAATAAGTGCCGATAGAATTGGATTTTATTACATTTAAACACTTTTTGATACATACACTAAAATGAACAACAAATCGTGACATTAGGCAATTACAGCAGCACATTTTTATTAATTTTTTTATGAAATTTACATGCCAGGTAGTGTAGAAAGCCTTTTTATAAGAAGCTTGTTCAATTTCCATCGAGGAATTGTGCATGAAATTTGATAAATTGTGAAAGGCTTTACAAAATTGAAACCTCCTAAACGTATACCAACATACATGTAGTGTAACAAATAAATATTTCAAGTCTATGGATTCCAGAATGTAAAGTACAAATGTTTAAAAGCGCTTGTATAATTTCAATGAGTCAATTACTATGGAAAGTTGAAAAATTCACAAAAATACCTTCGTGGTTCGACACAGATGAAATCTTATCAACTAATCTCAACATACATGTATTGTCTGAGGTAAGAACTCCTTATCAGTTCTACTATGTGAAGTGAAAATTTAAAAAAAAAAACGCTCTCATAATTCTAATATAGTATTTAGGATCCGAGTTTGAAACTGTACCAACGAATTTTTATAAAGAGCTTGTGCAACTCACAATAGAGAATTTGGGTCCCATATTTGATCAATTGCAAAAAACTCTCTACTTATAGTAACTCTATCAGTAGTAAGTCTCTATCAGTTATAGTATGTGAATTACAAATAAAAAAAATATGTCCCATTCCCATAAAGAGGTTGCGTTCAAAATTTAATAATTTGTAATAAATCTCTTCGTAGTTTGGCAAAGATGGAACCTCCTCAATTTGTTTCAACATGCATGCTTTGTCTTAGAGAAACATTTTTCTCCGTACCAGTTCCAGTATGTGAAGTACGAACTTTTAAAAAGGGCTTGTATGGTTCCAATTTACTTTTTATATTAATATAAATTAAGATATTAAAGATATTAACAACAAAGGTTCTATGCAAACAAGAACCTATGTTTTTAATATACTTTTTAATATGTTTGTAATTTGTATTTTAGTATGTATATTTTAGCAGAGCGTTTGTTTCAAATTGATGATGACTGTGAATGTGTATTTTAGACAAACTGATGATGGTGGAGAAAGACACCGAAACGTATTTGTAAAATGTTTTAATTAATAAACACTAATATTGACTGGAACCCAGGAATTTCTTTTGGACAATTTATATTATAGTAATTACACAAATAAAAAAAATATTACATAAACCATATACAGGGTGATCCTCCAAAGCGACACCTCCATACTATTGCGCAATTATCAGTACAGGATTCCGTATAGTGAAATTAAGCAGTAATTATCAAAGCAAAAAAAGGTTTCTTTAAAAACTTCTCTTTCTTACAGTGTCAGTACGTAGGTGTCGCGACTTGAAATCACTTTAGGTATCATCAGAGATTAGTTGACTAATCAAGTTGATTAGTCAACTAATCTCTGGTATCATCAGGTATCACATTAGTTAACCCTGGTTAACAATAATCAGAAAGTGTTAACAAATCAGTGTGTGTATAATACATTTACGGAAATAAGTTTCTTTAAATAAAATGTTTTTACATGTTAAATTAAACGCGCCGAAAGCAATTGTTTCACTGATGACACAAACTTTTGCGATCCAAATATGTACCCACAGTAAGCATTTGAGACGCTTTTAGTAATGTCACACGATAATGGTTTAAAACACAATAGCTTGACAATATAGCGAGCAAATATGCCCGAAGCAGACAGGAAAGAAGGGTGGAACAATCTTGATAACGTAAAGTGCCCTACATCCTAGTAAGGAATCAGTATCTTACCACCTTTACCTAACGATTTCCTACCCCTTCTAGATCCGGACAGGCACATTTGTAAAACAAGTAGTTGGGGGAATTTATTTGGAAATTTATGCAATGTAATCAATCAAGCGAGTGGAAATCATTTGTTTCCACAATTAAGATTATCATCGTGCAACAATAACTACACTTTCACATTGGCCTCTCATATACTAAGTAGTATGGTAATTCCTTATAAAGAAAAAATATATACTGTCATAAAAGGGCCTTGAAATTTGTACTTGAAATGATATAGTAGGTTGGCCAACTAGTATAAATTACAACGTAGTTTTACCGAGTTCTTTAAATTGCATGCAAGTTCTTTAGTTGTATTTATATGCTTAACTTTTTGATTTATTAATAAGAATTTTTAATTTCCGTCATCTGCAATTAAATCTACATAGCTATATTAGACTCACCTGTGGTAGAACGCCCAAAAAGCTAGTAATGTATTTTTGAAGACTTACCTGAAACAGAAAAATAGAGCATTCATTGCCGACACTGTATATATTCAACCACACATTTTGCATCGTTTTTGCTGATTATAAAGTAAAAAGTTTAAGTAGGAATTTGTACAGTTGTTTGGGATTCCTATAACAAACAAACCCTTCATACCTTCCAAAATCAAAATGCAATCAGTTGTTGCATTTCAACATGCACATAAATTTGGGATTTATACGATACACACGCACTTTACAAATTCATTATAAAATATCAAAACAAATTAAACGGTTTAAGTATTTACCTCTACACCACTTTAATTAAATTTATGCTTACATTTTCACTTAAGATTAAGTAAATTGGGAAGCAGCACATTGTTTCCCAAGATAATAAGAATGAAGAAAATTTTATCAAAAGCTGCAAAGATCCGTTGTCGAGTAAGCAAACGCTAAATGGTAAGAAAACAACTTCACTGAAATGCTTTGTGGAATTGCATTTTGCAATGGCACGCCCTTATAAAAGCGCATTTAATATTTTTCTGATTACTTTTACTTATAGAAAGATAACAGTTAATGCAAGTAGGTAAGCATGTTAAGCAAGGTAAGTTCATTGATATAACTGGAAAATTAAAAACAATATTTTAACTGTATACTGTAAACATACATTTCCTGTCAAAGCACCATTTTCTGATTCGGCACATAATTCGACAGAATTAATACACGGTATAAAAAAGGATCAATTAAAGCTACTGCTAAATTACACATCGACATGGCCTTTAGGCCTCTGCAATATAGCTCATAGGCCCTTGTTTGACCTTAACAAAGCTAGTGGAAAGTTGATATTAATTTTGAGGGTCGAGTTTTAGCATATAAATGTGACGAGGATGAAGAGATTCTAAATGAGGTTCAGTTTAGTGGTATAAATTAATTAAATGCCACTTGCCCGGAATGTCGGAAAGGTCAGTAATGAAATTGTAAAGCATGAAGCAACAAGATTAAGATAACGAAAGTGGAAATCAGGGTTTGAAATCATCTCAAATACTCAATACCAAACCGGATATTTAGTGATGATATCAAGAAATAAATGTGAAAATTTTAAAATACTGTCGTCGCCCACACAAATAAAAATTAGCTAATAGAAATCTATAAAAAATTATAGAGGGTCTATTTGGAGCTTCGGCATACCTCAAGTTATGAAAACTCTCATCAATGTTTTATTTACCCGTCAGTTTTGGCTGTGAGTTTAGGAATAACCCCTAATGTTATATTATCAAAGGCTTGCTGCGAAAATAGTTTAGTCAAGCAGCTATTATCATAGGGACGATTAAACCCTTCTTAATTGCCAAGAGACTTAGAGGGGCTTTCGAGACCTGGGGCTATTCCTAAAATCCTAGAATGTATCACGAAAGCTCAAATTACTAATTTTAGACCTACCTTGCAAATAATTACAACCTTCTGGGGAGATAAAGTGCTTCAGTTTTATTCAGACTATTTTTGTTCTTAAATACATCACAGTGAAGAAATTGTGCCTTTATAACAATTTGCATGTTTTTAAGTGACAATAAGCAAACGAATTGGGGTTGAAAATGTTTCCCTCAAACAGACAAATGAACTGTCCCACAGCATTATTTTCTATGTTTTGTATTTTTCCTGACTGTACTTTAATTCATTCCAATGTATTCCTGGGTTTCAGTCAATTTTATTGTTTATTATTTAAAATGTTACAAATACGTTTCAAATGTTACAAAATTGGATATTGGAAATATCCAACCAGATGTAAAGAAAGAAACATCTAAACATACAAACTGATGATGGTGGATAAAGACACCGAAACGTATTTGTAACATTTTAAATAATAAACAATAAAATTGACTGAAACCCAGGAATACATTGGAATGAATTATTTTCTATTCCAGCTTACTTTTTAATCAACGGATTTTATACTCAATCGAAAGTTACATTGATAAACTAATAATACTTTAAATAAATTTAGTCCTTAGTCCTTTAAAAGCCTCCACAAGCACAAACTTCATTACTTTTTAAGTTATTTATAATAAAGCTTTAATGTCAATACATCTTTGAACTCGTGAAATATTTCCCAAAGGCAAAACTAACTCTAATCTAATTTAAAATACTCCCCGTTAAAAAATTGAGAAAATTAGATTTCTTTTGTTCAAAAACCCGCACTGTCAACTCTGCAAATAAACTACAAGCGAGATTTCAGAGTCCGGAAACTTTACAGCTCCCCCATTTTTTGCTTAACCAGAAACTACCAGGAGTTTTCGCATCCTGTGGGACCACAATTTCCGCTTCGGTTTTGGAAAAGAGGGTCGAAGCAATTCATAATAATTCCCTATTAGGAATTTTGTGGCTCGATTGGCTTTTGACCGTTATAATGTTGTTTCACTTGATGAAGGATAATAACTTATATAGAGAGGCCGTTGTAATGTTGAAACGCTACTCTGAATCAATTTAACATTGCAAAATTCATGCTTCTTATGCAAATTTAAATTGGATCTGCCAATACCTTCCAATGGCTTTTGCCAGCTTTTCATTTCGAAAATAGCCTTGATATCTCCAAATCAAATTATGAACCCTTCAACCAGTTTGCCACAAACTTTCGCTGTCGAATTTAGAAACTAGTAACTCAATTGAATAAGTATTTACGACCGAAACCGTTCAGAAGGTTAACTTTAACTCTATTGATTTTATAAACCCGAATAAAGTATGTTTGTGGAAAGTCTTGGAAAGTAAAAAAAAACATTTTGAAACAATCTAAGCACTAGGCTTTAAAATCGTCCTTAATCCAATAAATTCTACTTTTGCAGCTGGAAACACTAATTACCTCCCATTATTCCTTTCTGTTTGCGATCTTTGCGATTACCATCAAACAATAATACCCAGAGGGTTTAATTCCATTTACTTTCACGTTTAAATGTTGTCTTTTGCTGGCTTAGAAGCTGAGAAGGAGAATACAGTTCTAGTAAGAGGATAAAAACGAACGACTTTAGTAGTAGTAGTAAACATCTTTATTTCTAAAAAAGGCTATCGACCTATCGGTCTTTCTGCCCTTGTTTAATACATGTAGTCTTAATCTAAATAAAAAACAAATATGAAAATTCTCTTATTCTAGGTTAACAATATTATTAAATAAAATTTCAATGGCAAGAAAAAATTATTTTATTGTCCACTAGTCAGTTGCGTTTGTAAGTGTTCGAGTAGCGTTGATGTAGGGAAACGGAAGCGGGATTGTCTGGTTGGTCTTGTAAGACAAAGGGGATTCAGTATGGTCCAGTTGTAGGGGTTGTTTGTCCATTTTGTCTGTAGATGTATGAGTCTTTCCGAGATCTTTGTCATGTTTGTGCGTTCGTATAGTAGTTGGGTGGGGGGGTTGTGTAGTGGGTTTTGGGGGTGTCTTATTCGTGTTATTAGTCTTAGTGCAATTTGTTCTGTTGTTTGTGTATAACGTTTTATAAAGTCGCCTATAATTATTGCATATTTATAGATGCTCGCCTTAGTCAGTATGTTTTGTTCTAGGTTGGAGTGTGGGTGTATATGTGTCAGAAATATGTGTATCAGGTCGTTTAAGTAGGGTATGGTAAAATGTAGACAGTCGTTCAAAGGGTTGTTGAGGGAAGGAGGATTTGCTCTTCCAAGTGAACGACTTTATTTGTAACAAAATAAAAGAAAATATGTAGTGATCAAAGCGCCTTTAAAAAGAATTTCTTTTAACAACAAATGCATGAATTTAATACTTTATGTTTTAATTAATATTCTTCACTTCTAAACTTTAAGTTGAACGTTTACAAAATATTATAGACACGCGAAGATGTAAACTATATGCTATTTGAGAATGAAATCTGCCATATATTACTTTATTAAACCGACTTAAAAATCACGCAATACGAGCATAATTCTTCATAAGTGTAAACAAGATTGGAGAACTTAACTTTAATTTATATTTCCAGGCGTGTCGGATTAGTAGGGTGAATGGAAAATTTCTATTCGAAGGAGTACGTAATATTAACACTAGTTGTTGGAAAGGGAAGCCGAATGTGATTAGTGTTGATTTATTAAGCAGTAATAGCTACAGATAATTAAGGAATTAAATTTAATTTCCTATATCCTCCTCATCTTAACATGTATAATTGCAAAAGTGTCACGAACAATTTTCAAACTTAATTTCAATCAAATAGTAAAGCAAATTGAACGATTGCGGATCGACTAACAGATTATACATCATTATCTTTTAAATTAAATATCATCCTATCAACTTGCTTAATCGTCAATTAAAACTTTATAATTTCAGTCTATCTACCAAGTACACATTATTAAGTTTTCCCATTTCAATAAATTATTTCACATTACAATTAAGATCCTACTAATTTAAATATATAAATGCGAGCATGTTTCAGCGATTCGTGTTTTATTTAGTTCAATTCTTCGAATGCTTATTATCAATTTTCTCATTAAAATTCTTTAAAAAATTACCCGGTAATTTCCATTCGATGTTTTTTCAAGCGAGTATTAATTAAAAATTTTCCACGCTCTACAAAGCGAGCTTGAATTAAAAATTCAGCACTTAACCCTGCGTACATAAGGAGAGCTTTTCAGCTGTGAAGCAGGAATAAATTCTATCACCTTTTTACGATTTCTCTTTCCGACGTCAAAGGTTATGGACGCAATTTATTTATGAATTCAATTTGAAGTGAAATGCGGAAACGAGAAACACTGGACAAGCATATTAGAAAAAGTGTTTGGAAATTCGACCATTTTCTCAAGTGTTTATTTTTACTGTTTATTATCACGAGCGTATCGAGACAATGCTAAAGATCAAGTTGGAGCAAGTATGCAAAATAGTTGGGATGCTCTAAGCTAGTCGCTTTTATACTAGCAATATTTTCAGGGAAATGTTTAGCAGTTAGGGTTATGGTTAAAGTCGAAGAATGGGATCAGAATAATACCTCACAAAATGCAACTAATTAAATTGAAAAGGCAACATGAAAATGGTGTGTAGGTCTTAAAAAAATTCATTTATGTAAACTGAGTTGGTAATCACATCAATCCAAAGATTAATGATGAACTCCAAATAAATGGTGAAAAAGCGTCAAAATTTCTCAGTAAATTATTTTTGCTCCGCTTAGTAGCGCATTAATGCGATCTAAGCTAATTAATATAAATTGAAATTGGCCTGATTAATATAAAGTTGCAAATCTCGCAGCTTGAAAATATTTCAGGCCCAATACTTTTCCACCACTATGCCAAAATCTACAACTCCTAATTTATCTTCGTTCTTTAATGTTCTCCTTGATGATGGATAGCTTTTAAAAGTTCGATTTTTCGGGTATATAGTAGGCCCGTAAATATCTCAGCGTCGTGTAAAGTTGTATGAAAAATTACATACCAAGTTTATTTATAATAACAAAATTTTAGCTGAGCAAAAAGTCCCAACAGGCTCTGGATCATAGTACTTTACATATTTTGACATAAAACTAATAGGAAGGCTGTTTATCAGTCGACCATTTGGCTATGTATAAATAAATAAATAAATTCAACATCATATAACACAGATTAATACATTATAATTATGAGCTTGTATAATTTAATGTACTTTGTATTAATACATAAATTAGTTTAGGATGGCACTTCAAGAATAAATAATTAATCAATGCTGAATGAAATTTGGTTAATTAAGCTTAAATTAAATAGAGTACATTTGTAGGCATAAATGAAGCAACCAACCATTTTCAAGATGTTTTCTTATCGAAAATCAAAACAACAACAATCTTTATTTTTTGGAAAGAAATAGGCTAATAATCAATTGGTGTAAGGCCTGCAGGAACTTCTATCAGGTGAATTCCAGATTTAACTACAAAATAGTAACAAAACGTAATTTTTTCACTATTTTTACTTCAAACTTCAAACCTACTTTAATAAGGTCTCATATTTTCCTTTTGTTAAATACTTCAAAAATGTCATCAATTATCATTTCATGAACACTTCTGACTTACTCTTTCCAACCAAACGGAGCGGCTGTGTTTTCTGAAAAACAGTCGACATTAGAGAGATAAAACCAGCTAAATTGACAGTAGATGGATGGAGACGAATTTGATTTCGTGCCTCAAAATAGGTCTTTCTTTATTTTCTTATTAGATTTACTTGACCCGGTTTTTCTACTGTCTTTCATTGCCTGAAAACAGTCTCTAAATTTAATACATTGCAATCGCTCTCTGATTGTTTCAAAGCCTTTTATGATATCAGAATTTATTATTCATATAAATGTTTGGACTTTTGCGACATTATACAAGACACGATCAATTTGCGGCGAAAAACTGATACTTTTTGCAACCTGCAGACATTTAGGTTTTTATAAAATATGGCACTATCAAGTCTACCTATTTACCTTGGGAATGATTTCGCATAGAAATTTCCCAAATCCCATTAAGCGGACAACCTTTTTCGTTGTTAAGCCCGATGTATCCTCCGGCTTTCCCTTGTTTTTCCACTCTGCATGAATTTAAGGGTTGTTCATCGGATTTATTTCTTAACTTCACTCTACCTCAAAAGATGGGGTGTGAAAATTGATGATATATCACAAACGTTGCTTTATTAAGAAACTTTTCGGAAACTCGGAAAACTCGTTACAGGGGTCGGAGGAAATGGTACATTTCCAAAATTTCCCTAAACGGATATTGAGTATTGTTGTTTATAATGGGAAAGTTAGCGTTTGTTTCACTGTAATATAATATTTCTGGGAGCGAATGTAAATTTGTACTTATTTAACCAAAATGTTGCGATGCTTCATTTCCGCATGAGTTTCTTTGCGTAGTTATGAAAACGAAACTAAATCAAGATTTAGAAATCAATGTGTGAATTAAAAGAAAAGTTTTTTGTTGACTAAGTCACATAAGAATTTGGATAATTATTGAAAAATAAAACTTCTTTTATAAATTGTTTTTCTTTTAGAAAATTACATTCATCACAAATTATTTTTTCTCTATCATACGTACAAACTTTTTACAATGCACTTTTTATCAGTAGTAGTAAACATCTTTATTTCTAAAAAAGGCTATCGACCTATCGGTCTTTCTGCCCTTGTTTAATACATGTAGTCTTAATCTAAATTAAAAACAAAGATGAAAATTCTCTTATTCTAGGTTAATAATCTTATTAAATAAACTTTCCAATTCTAATAGTAGTCCAGTAGTCAGTTGCGTTTGTAAGTGTTCGAGTAGCGTTGATGTATGGAAACGGAAGCGGGATTGTCTGGTTGGTCTTGTAAGACAAAGGGGATTCAGTATGGTCCAGTTGTAGGGGTTGTTTGTCCATTTTGTCTGTAGATGTAGGAGTCTTTCCGAAAGCTTTGTCATGTTTGTGCGTTCGTAAAGTAGTTGGGTGGAGGGGTTGTGTAGTGGGTTTTGGGGGTGTCTTATTCGTGTTATTAGTCTTAGTGCAATTTGTTCTGTTGTTTGTATGTAAGCGTTTTGTCCTTTCTGTTCCGTTGGTCATGAGTATATGTCCATAGTCTAGCAAGGGTCTACAAATAGCTTTATATATTTTGGTGGCGGTGTTTGTGCTAATTCCTCTGTCTTTGTAGGTTAGTGATCGGAAGTGTTTTGTTCTCTTTATTGTTTCTGCCCTGATGTTTCGTATGTGTTTAGTGAATTTAAGTTTGTGGTCAATTGTGATTCCAAGGTATTTTACGTCGTTTTTTGGTTGTGTCGTTTGGCCGTCTGCAGTTATTGTAGGGGAGTAACCATGTCATTGTGTTGTTTGTTAGTGTTTGGAGTCTTTGAGCTGCTCTCTCAGTAGTTTTGTCATGTACAATAAGTGCCGTGTCGTCTGCGTATTGTAATATGTATGCCGATCTGTCGATTTGATTTTTGTCTGGTAAGTTGTAATTGTATATGTCATGGCAGTATATATTGTAGAGAAACGGTGAGAGCGGGGATCCTTGAGGGAGCCCTTGTTCAGGGGAAAAAGAAAATGACAGTGATTTATCAATTCGTACTTGTAGTTGTCTGTTTTCTAGTAAGTTCTTTATGGTGTGTAGTAGATATGTTGGTGTGTGTAGTTTGTATAGTTTGTATAGTAAGCCTCTATGCCAGACACTATCAAAAGCTTTGTTAATGTCCATAAACTTTTTACCATTATCGGATGGTTTGAGTAAAAATTCATATAACAACAATATCTCTTTGTATGAATAGGTTTTCTATATACCAAAGTTTCGAAATTATCTGAATTTTTATTTATTAGTATATCGAGAAAATAAATTTGGTTGTTTTGTCCTCTTCCAATAGGGGTGAAGTTAATTGTTGATTCTTTACTGTTCAGATTTGATAAAAATTAATTAAGTTTTTGTTCCCCATGGCTACACATTGAAAATACATCATCAATATATCGCCACCAAATTATTGGTTTAAATTTGTAACTATTTATGAAATCTGTTTGAAAATTTTCCATAAATATATTACTGAAAAAGTGATAAAGGAGACCCCATGGTAATAAAAAAATTGTTTATCAAAATCATCCTTTTATTGAGAATAAGTTGACTTCCCACATATTGTTAAAATATTAATAATAGTGTTAATACTTCTAATTCTTCCATGAACTTTAATGGTTGTTTAGGTATAACGGTATTTGAAATTGTTTTGGTTGATTATACTTTATAAGTTTTATCAACAGGTGCACTAGTGAATTGACTAATAGCATCAAAATTGTATCTTCTATCAAAACCATCTATCAAATATCAAAACTTCTATCAATGTCTGACAATTTTTCTAAAAACATGTGCTGAATTTTTAATATAGGGCGTTTTGTTTCTTATTAGAAGATTTAAAATATTTAATAGATATTTGGCTTAAAGATGTGTAGGTGAATTTTAACTATTGGTCGAAAAGGAATATTTATTTTATGCATTTTTGGATCCCCGTAAAATGTTGGTGATTTACTATTATGCGGTGTTAATTTCGTCCTATTGTAAACTGTAAATTCGGGTTTAAATTTTTAGAGATTGTTATAAATTTGTCTTTTTAAACGTTCTGCTGGATTTTTGAATTTCAACAGTAACATTTTGTGAGATTGCTAAACTGCATTAATTTCTTCGGTCTGCTAGACGAATATTGATCTTGTGCTCCAGGAGAACGCAATGTATAATAAAGGTGAAACTACAGCAGAAAAGTTTCTGTTTCCATTTCGTGTTTCTTGACCTAGTTGGGTAATAATGCCGCAAGTCGTTGCTTGACGTTATTGTCTCTGGAATTGTAGAAGTCATAATGTGTTTCTGGGGACTAATCCGTAAATGCCGGCAACTTTCAGCTAATATTGTTGAAACAAGTAGTTTAAAAACTGTTTCTAGCATTTGCATGTTATCTCATATTGATAAAATATTAGAAAGGAAGACTTTTGGCTTGAAATTGTTCATAACTCATAGGCTTGTTAATGTATTATAATTCGTTTCTAAATTAAAACCATTCTGAAATTTCAACATTAAGGCTCTAAAACATTTCTAATTTTCAACGTTTTCTTATACAATATTAAAATTTTCGAACAACTGAATGCTTAATGCTACCTTAAAATGCTAAAAAACTTCAACATAATCAGAGTCAAGTTTGCCCATTGCATATAAGTCAAGTAAGAAGAAAATGCCAGAAGTAGTTAGGAAATAAAAAAAATTCTTAATGCTCTAACAAGAATTAAACATGAAACATGTTCTAGAAAATAATTTTAATTTAATAATTTTAAATAATAATTTTAACACTGTAAAATGTGAATCAAATGGCTCGATAATAATTTCATGTTGTCAAACGACATTTTACTTTTGAACATTCTGACTAATGGACTCACACACCCTGCCCTTTTAATGCACTTTTAATAGAAGTAAGTAAATTGATTCCAAATTTTTCTCCCAATTCAGACGGATGTGGTTAATGTAAAACATTTACTGTAGACTTTGAACTTTCAGAAACATTAACCATTTTTAACCTTTTGCTCAACAGTTGCGGTGCGTCAAGCTGTTACGTTGTCAAGAAGGGAACAAATTTATTGTTGCGAAATTTACGAATCCCTGTGAAGTTACTACTCCATCCAAACCGCAAAGGTGATAAATTTTAATTTCCTACTTCTGTCTTTCGGTTGTCGGTTTCAGCCGTTTCCTAGTTAATTTACTCAGATTTTTAAAAGACTACTTAACATATATGAGTTGGCTTGCAAACAGACAACAAGACTTACAGGAGACAATGGAAATATTATTAAATCACAGGAAAATGGGGCAGCGTTCCAGTGTATTGATTAAAGTGATGCATTGGTAACACTCTAGTTCACATTTAGTATAATTTTCTGAGTAAAAAAAACAGGGACCCTAATCTTATCCGGGATTATATCGATTGGCAAGCTACCATTTAGATGAAAAGGGAAGTAGATGAACCCTGAAAATAAGCGAGCAAACAGTCAGTCTAGCGTTAAGAATCACTCGGTGTGTATTCAAAGCAGATACGACGCCAAGTTTTTTAATAAACGCTGTATTTGTGACGTGCCATCTATTTCGACACCCTCTCTTTTGAGGTAAAATGGAATTCGCGGATAAATCGTGCGAACAACCTTTAAATCTATGACGAAAGCTAAAAGTGTGAAGCGTAAGAGAAAATATAGCCGAAATGCCTACTTGCACTGCGCCATTTGAATCGCGTAGCTTGTCTGTTGAATTTTAAAAGGATCTTGATACGAAATACCTTACAGAGTATTCTTTTAAAAGAAAATATCTGTCAAAGCAAAGTGTATAAGAGTATTTGATGTGAATTGAACAGAGCAGAAGCGCAATTGTGACGCGGGAACTGAAAAGACTTAATATTAATATATTTGTTACAACAAACATGAAATTTCCTTTATTCCAAACTCTAATGCCCTGTAGAAAACAGGCTGACGATGATCATGAAACATAAAAATAACGCCGTCGAAATGAAAGGGTGTTTTTGTAACATTTCCATTTATATTTCAACAGATGTGATGGAGGAAATATCCTCGTTATCCGAAGGTGTTTCATCTTTGCTGAAATAATAAAGAGGCAGAAAATTGCAGGGTCCTTCCTCTTTATCACTTCCTGAATAGTAGCAAAACTCAAATATTCATGATTTCTTTGGATCTTTTCATTTTACTTGTGGACTGTTTCTGTTGTCATATGTGAGGAACATGGTTTTTGTTATTATTAAATATGTATAAATTAAGAAAAGCAGAATATTTTGTTACATTCCCTACTCCTCAAGCAACAAAGAAAGATTCCTAATTTACTCTAATGTATAATAATTGACGTTAAACAACAACCAACTCCTATAACAATTGCAAGTTCGAAATTCAATCGATAAAACTGAAGGACAAAAAGATCTCTTTGAGTTTTCCATTTATATTTGGATAACAGTCCTGTTCGGTAAAAACCATCACACCTTTCTTTAAGTGAAGCCCTGAATTTCCAGACATCTTGAAATAAAATTATTTCGTTTCCTTTGGCTTCGTTTTAGAGTAAAAACTTTAATGGAAAAGTTTCGGTTCTATTTGCGTTAGAACTGTCAAAACAGTTAAAAGAGACTCGAAAGTACGGCCAGGTTCAAGTTTTTGCAACCTAAGATAGGAAAAACTTAAAGACTTTTTTTGGGGGAAAAGTGGTTGAATAATGGGTTTTTACTTTGAAGTTTTGCAATAAGTGCGCCTCGCTCTAAACGTTCCGAATCCTAAATTATGACTAATTAATCACTAAACCAAGATAAGTTTACTCAGTTGCTGCGGGGTGAATCGAAAAGCTTAACAATTGTGTGTGTGTGTTAAAGAGTGTTAAACTTTTGTTTTAGAATTGAAAAGTTCACAATCTGGTATGCACATTTTTAACAATGTATTTTATTGAGACATTTTATATAAGACAATGCAAACTAGTCGTTTTTGAAATGGCAAGTTGTAGGGTAAAGCAGGGAGAGTTGGACCAGAGAGGTTTTGGGGATCCCAAAAGTTCTAGCAGCTTGGTTGATTCCCATTTCATTATTGTCTATTGCTAATACAGCACTTTTCAGGTTTTCCTCAGTCCATTGGCCCCTTTATTTAGTATTTTTCCAAATCTACACAGTAGGCATCTTGATTAAAATCCTCAAATTAGAAAAGTAAGTTAAAGTAAATGCTGGTCCGTCTGTGACTACAAACATTCTTAATTTCCTTCTCATGCTTTTCTGCCTTTCTGTCTATTTCAGTCTATTTGTGATAAACAATTTCAAAGGCCCATCAAATGTAAAATTCGGGATTAGTTGGAATACAAAAGAAAAGATGCATTCGCAAACAATTGTAAAGCTGGAAAATAAAATAAATTTTTCTTGTCATTAGAATTGGAAAGTTTATTTAATAAGATTATTAACCTAGAATAAGAGAATTTTCATATTTGTTTTTTATTTAGATTAAGACTACATGTATTAAACAAGGGCAGAAAGACCGATAGGTCGATAGCCTTTTTTAGAAATAAAGATGTTTACTACTACTACTGTAAAGCTTTCGCATTTAATCGCAATGAATTTAATGACAAATTATAATACATTTATTTCCGTTGGAACTAAAATTAAGAAAGTATTGAAAGTCTACTCGAAAAATTTCGTTTGCGAGGTTCATGACTTCTATCAATAAAAGAGAGAAAATTGTATAAATAAAACTATTCATCTCTCTAGATTAATTCTACAGCTTTACAGGGTTCTTTCTGAGAAAAAGAAAGCAGCTGAAACTCTTTAATGATTAAAGTTTCCTAGTTAGGCAACAAAGTTTTGAAATGTAAATACGCAAGTTGTTAAAAATAGCCGCAACTTTTTTCATCTGACCGAAGGCTAAAAATTTGCGAAGTGCCGTCAAGTGAGTTTTGGTAGTTTACCACTTTTAATAATCGCGAATAGATTTCGTCTGGTTTTCCTTTAAATATATCTTTTTGTGCATTGTTAAAGGACGTTGCAACAACACATGTAAAATCCGCACAGTGAGCTTTAAGTCAAAATGACCGGAAACCAAAGCGTTTCATTGAAAGTCAGTTTAAGACCATAACACCGTTCTCCGACATGGATACTTAGTTACGTCTACAATAATCGTATTATCCCCATATCTCTTCTTAACTATTTGAGTGGAAATCTGCTTACAGCGCCAGCGGCTTTAGCCTGATTAGACTTATTCCAGAGGATCATTCCACGAAAAACACCATAGTCGATTTTTGTCAAGGCGAAATAAATCTAAGTTAAGTAGCTTTAATATAAAGCAGATATAGTAAAGCTTACGCATGGAGAACCATGAACGGTGAAAAAATTTCCTAGAAAATAACACTTTATGTTGAAAAGGTAAAGCATCCATTAAAATAAAATAGAATAAAAAAATATTATAATGCAAAATTTTATTCGGACATAATAAATATTAAAATGTGGGTCAAAGTCAAAATAAATTGTATTTGCTTCAAGGCATATAACCAAAAAATAGGTCACTTAAATGGTAATTTTATTGATCATTAAGAGAATAACCCTGGAATGTTTAAGAAGCTTTTGCTAAGCTTGGATGAACGTGAAACTCCTTAAAATTGGGCCAGGGTGCGTTTAAAAGCTTATTTTGCAAAGCCTATTTAGTGTCACGGTTTTAAAATATTATAAATATATTGAGTGCATTAAAAGATCCCTTAAATCTAGATCACTCAGATATGAAACAATCTCGATACGGATATTGAAAGAAATGTTAACTTTAAAATATCTGTTGTGTACAGTTATTTTTTATAAATTTTGCTTGTGGGGCACGTAACCACAAAACTATGCACAATTTAATTAGTTTAGTTAATTATAACAATTATAGAATTTATAAAATACTGTTAATTTTTAACGATTGACTTGAACTAATTGCAGCTCTTATCTCAATAATTGTATAGTAGAAATAAGATTTAAAACATGTGTGTGCCGAAAGGCTATATATCAAATTACATGCATGCCAAATATTAGTAGGTATACTAATAACTTTATAATTACAGTATGAAAAATGATTTAACCCACTAGAAAATGAACGTAATTAATATTGCGTGCCATTTCGTATCGAGAGGAAATGTACAGGAAACATTGAACAAACTTTTCATCGCAAAGGTTTTCATTTTAGCGCACTCTAACGAACACGTAATTGGAGAATTTTTCTTCAAAATGTCTGTCAAAGGAATCTGAAACCGGTAAGTTGTATACCGTTCACTTAACATTTCAAATTCTCTTCCTATTAAACGATTGGCTTTCAGTCGATTGGATGCAAAAGTAAATAACTTATTCATGAGCAAACTTTTACACTGAAGGTTTTAGCAATTATCCGATTAAGTTCCAAGGACTTTATCGATCATTTTCCAGGAGGAAGGGCAAGAAAAATTTGCCTCTGTGCTGATTAATTTTCTAGTTAAAATGAAAGGCCATGGTTTTAATTAAGGTATTTTACCTTTAAACCTCGCAGCAAGGTTTCGATAAGGAGTTGAAAACTTTCAGTTCTTATGAACATTTGAAAAGAAGTTTTCATAGTAGCCTGAAAGTGCTTGAACGAGCCTCTTTAATGCAGCATAATTTTTTTATTGGGTGCCTTATTGTAGTCTGGTTGCCATTTATAATGAGAAATTGTGTACTTTTAACAAGCCTGAGGACTGATGATTTTAAGACATAAATTGTTTTAAATCAGTCACGAATTTTTTTTTTCAGGGTTGGTGTAATTTTTGGCGACACTTATGAACCATGTTGCTAGAACTTATGTTGAAAACCCTCATAAAAATACAACTTTCCTGGATAAATGAGTTTGGCACAAAAATATGAATCACATCGTTCATTTCTTCCATCCAAATGAGGCTTTAAGATGACTTTGAAAATTAAAAATTCAAATATTTTTTATTATTACTACTACTGAAGAACATACATAATTCCAACTACTTTACCCATAAATTTCATAAATAGAAACTAAGAGAAAAATGTATAAAATTACGACTCGTTAAATATGGAACTAGCTGAAATATCCGAATAGGTTTTACAATATGCAGACGACACTGCTTAGATCTCCCATGACAAAATCGCACAGACTGAAACACACTGAACAAATAAAACCAAGACAACCCCACAACTGGATGATTATAAAACCCATATGCCTCACAAGAAAAACACGACAATCCCGCTACGTTCTGCCGTCTACCTTCCTTAATGAATCAACTGCAAAACATTTATCCATTTATCATTAGGCATTACTGTACTATAAATAGCATGGACACAAAGATCAATTAGTCGATAGACAATTTCTTTCGAGTTAAACAAAACGTTGTTGATATTATTAGTTATAAATTCAAAACATGTCTGCAAAGGCTTGATCCCATCTACCATTTCATGAATATTTTGAGTAGATATTATTCTTCAATTTGCGAAGATTTATAGTGTGACAAATTGCATATTTACTCCAAGGTATATTGCATATAGCGCCATAAAACGTGTAAAAGCTCATCTCATCGAAAACCGTAAAAATCGCTTTTCCTTCTTCTGGTCTTGTGTCATTCCGTTTACTTATTTAGCACGTGATAAGTAAGGCAAGGCGGTGCACATATTGTTGTACTCGTATACAAAATAACGCCATCATATTTTATAGTTGTTCATAGCTACAATAAATCACCCAGCCGCCGTCGCATTTAAAATCGATTAAGGTTGGGCGGAAAATGGACTGTAAAAAGTGTTGTAAAAATAAAAGAAGGATGGAACACACCTGACTAAGAGCTTTGACATTAAAGCAAAATAATTGTAGACACATCTGTTTATAGAACAGCGGACCAGAATAAACTTTAGTCATTAGTATTTAATATAACTCGCTAAACTATGACGCACGCTTTAACAATATTCGAATAAGAGCTTGATTAATTATTGCTTCAAATTGATTATAAGAAGCTCTGCAAATAAGCCGGTTAAAATAAAGGAATGAAGTAAAAGCATAAACGGTTTTTAGAGTAGCGAAAACGATTGAAAAATTATTAATAACCGCTTTACATAACTTGTGAAACTATGACACACACACTTATTTTTAAAAAGGCATTAAGTTAATATAATATTTTTAACATGTCACAATTCTTATTATTTTAGATACTCTTTAAATACTGTCGTAATTCAATAAACTTTGGTCATTGGTTTTTATTATAACTCGCTGAACTATGCCACACGCTTTAAAAATATTCGAATAAGAATTTCGAATTGATTATAAGAAGTTCTCCAAATAACCCGGTTAAAATAAGGAGACGAAGTAAGAGCATAAACATTTTTTAGAAAATGAAAAACGATTGACAAATTATTAATAAACGTTTCACATAACTTGTGAATTTGTACTCACACTTGTTTTAAATATAATTAAGTTGATAAAATACTTTTAACATGCCATGCTACTCTTTATCTTAATTTTTCCGTTCTAATTTGCTGAATAACAAATCATTACATTAAAAAAATTATATGAATCATAATTAATAGTGAGTCGATTTAATTTAGTTTAATGTAACTTCTAAATTGTGTAATTTGTAAATTTAAAAATATACGCAAGTGCTTTCTAGTACACATGAGGTGTAGAGAATGTTCACAAATAGACTTGTCAAGGAAATGCGCTTTTTTTATAAATAGCTTTGTTTTTTGAATGGGGTTTGTGACACTCCAATGGCGTTAAATTTGCGTAGGTTTTACGTTCCCCTTTGTTCTTAATATAGATTAAAGGGCGAAGAAAATGAACATCCAAAATATTTTTTTAACACATACGCATCGCAACACATCCTTTTCTGCTCTACTTCAAGAGTATGAATTAGTTTTCGCATAGAGTAAATTGTATTTTAGTTTCCGAAGAAAGTCGCGTTTTATATTTTGAACATGTGACGCATTCTTACCAAAGCACCTACCGAATGTCTAAATATCAAGGAAACTATTTAAAAACTCGAAAAAGTGCTTTAGATGGCAAAATAAAAAACTCTGCGAAATAAACAGGGCGAATTTAAAACTGAGTGCGTGGAAAATCTAAATATCTTCAAGTAGCTGCAGATAATAACTTTTAAAATGTGAATAAGTGCATTGTTTATGTGAAATATGTTTTTTAATTCGTGGCAGATGCGTCGCAATCACGGTTCTCTGAAATATGTTCCCTTAATTCGAAAACAAACAAAACAAAAATATAAACATTTAAAAACTGGAAGTGAAATTCTATTAATTCTGCATTACATACATTTACCATAAATGGAAACTACAATAAAACAAAATAAAAACTCATTTTTTCGGGGATTGTTGCCCGATTAAATTTTACTTAATAATATAAACTTCTTGAAGTTTACTAGTTGATTGCAGACAATTATTGAAGAAAATTAGAGACTTCTGCAAAAACAATTAAAGAATAATGAGCAAACAAGCTTTAGTAATAACCCCTGAACAAGGGCTCCCTCAAGGATCCCCGCTCTCACCGTTTCTCTACAATATATACTGCCATGACATATACAATTACAACTTACCAGACAAAAATCAAATCGACAGATCGGCATACATATTACAATACGCAGACGACACAGCACTTATTGTACATGACAAAACTACTGAGAGAGCAGCGCAAAGACTCCAAACACTAACAAACAACACAATGACATGGTTTTATAAATGGAGACTGAACACCAAACGCGTCAGAAAACCAACTTCTGCTCCCAAACCACAGACTCAACGCTGACTCCCCTACAATAACTGCAGACGGCCAACGACACAACCAAAAAACGACGTAAAATACCTTGGAATCACAATTGACCACAAACTTAAATTCACTAAACACATACGAAATATCAGGGCAGAAACAATAAAGAGAACAAACACTTCCGATCACTAACCTACAAAGATAGAGGAAATAGCACAAACACCGCCACCAATATATATAAAGCTATTTGTAGACCCTTGCTAGACTTTGGACATATACTCATGACCAACGGAACAGAAAGGACAAAACTTTATACACAAACAACAGAACAAATTGCACTAAGACTAATAACACGAATAAGACACCCCCAAAACCCACTACACAACCCCCCCACCCAACTACTATACGAACGCACAAACATGACAAAGATCTCGGAAAGACTCATACAGCTACAGACAAAATGGACAAACAACCCCTACAACTGGACCATACTGAATCCCCTTTGTCTTACAAGGACCAACCAGACAATCCCGCTTCCGTTTCCCTACATTAACGCTACTCGAACACTTACAAACGCAACGGACTAGTGGACAATAAAATAATTTCTTCTTGCCACTAAAATCTTATTTATTTAATAGTATTGTTAACCTAGAATAAGAGAATTTTCATATTTGTTTTTTATTTAGATTAAGACTGCATGTATTAAACAAGGGCAGAAATACCGATAGGTCGATAGCCTTTTTTCGTATTCAAAGTTATGTTTGAGAGTGAAAAACCTTTTACTTCTCTTAGATAAACATAAATCGGAAAACCAAACTCAAAAAATTAATTTTGTGTTTAATTTTTTATCCGCATTTCTTATGATCATTTGCATCATCCGTATATGTTAGGATAAGCAAATGACATTATCAGTGTCGGTTTATTCATAATTAATATAGTAAAACATCCAAACTAAGCTGAGTATTAAACGGACAGTTCCTCTTTTTACTACAATGAATTCACTCCTGTTAAGCGACGAGCTTCCGACTATACCCTGAACAAATGTCGTTCATTATCTCTCGTTTTTCGCTGCAAATGAGTGAAGTTTCAAGCTTCGAACAAACTGAAGATTCAGGTACTTAGAAACGAATTTTACTGTGAACCTGTTCATCGTTAATTTGAAGTATGATTAAATTACACCGAATATGCATTAATTCCCCGCAAATAGTTTTATCCCTTAACACGTTCCCTCTGCACCATTCCCACAGTATTGCATGTGCATTTTAAAACTTCCAATGTCGGAAGTTTAGTAATGAATAAGTAATGCTAATGAGTTCTACAGGCGTATCGATTCAAATGGAAAACAAAGGCGATAGCCGCACAATGAGTTTACGGGCTATGTAAACGTGCTTTCGATATTTATTACTTAAACTCCTTGAAGTTAATGTGACCTGGAGTTCAGTTGCATTTTTCGTGGAATTTTTGGTCTGAATTTATATCGATCAATATTTCCGTCTAAATATTTTAATTATCAGATCTGCTTTTACAACAATTTTATGTATTATTTTTTTAATAGTCAGGTAAATAAATATTCAGCTGAAAATGTGCTTGTGTGATTATCACCAGGCCTTGACAGCACATACACCAGAAAATCATTCTTTATGAGAAATACAATTTAAAAAAATATAATTAAAACCCTTTCATAAATTTAATGCACCGTAGCGCATATTCATTGGTATAATATGAAAGAGCTTTGGCAAATTGTTCGCAAAACACATTGTACCTTTTACGTTCCTCTTAATTGGATCTTTTACAGGGAAATTATTTTCAAAAGACCACGCAGGACGGGAAATAATTACCGTTAACCATTTTGCCGGGCGTTGAAATCCATTTCGGTTTCGTTTTGTTGCAATAAAATGGAATAATTAAATCTTATATACATATTGAGAGCAATGTGCTGCCGGATTAAAAATGAGTCGTTTAGTTGGCTAACTACAATGGAGAGTTTTATGAAAGCGTTGGTATTTTCATGTAATTGCCATTTACAAACTGAACAAATAGAAAATGTATGCAATGTTGGCATGGAAATCAATTTTGAACAATGCATGATTTGTTGCAGTAAGGGTCTAAGCAGAGAAAACCGTTCATTTTTAATTGATTTATTAGTCGGCAAATGCGCTTAAAAAGTAATAGTCTAAAACTATATTGCGTTAACTTGGTTTTCTGATAATAAGTTTTAAATAAGTGCAAGTTCCCGAACGTTCAATTAAGGTAGTTCTAAATTAGGTTGTTACGCCCGGATTATCAACGCGATGTAAAAGCAAGTGCTAATTTTTAATGCATTTAAACTTTAACTTAAATTTTAATCAAGTTTGCTTTTATTCAAAAAAAATCATTTAACATTTGTAGTCCAAAGGCTGCAATTCAACATTTTCAATTGAAATTTGAATGGTGCTTATGAAGTGTTAACATAAAATAGCACAAACTTCCATTTTGCTGTTGGTGTATATAAAAACAAAAAAGCAATAAAAAAATGTTGTTAAGAACGCAATTGGCTATAATTAATTAAAAATGCACTATCAATCGTCGAATAATTTTCGAAACAAACTTTCTGGCTGCGACATTGTTTCGCATATTATTTGATCTTAACAGTTTTGGAGGAAACATTATTCCTAATTTAATTTTTATGTGAAAACATAAACACTATAAACTCTTCACAAGCTACATAGAGCTTATGCTATGTAGGTAAGAACATTTAATTATATTTTAAAATGCAAAGTGAAATGAGCAAAAGCATTAAATGCAGGAACTTAATGAAATGAGAAGACTTTCAAGTTTTATGTTTCTTTGGATTCTTTTCGAGAAAAACCTAATTAAAGAAAAACGCGTTTAATTACTATGAAAGCGTTTTTCCCTGCAGTTCCGTTTCAAACGGAATAATTAAATGTTGAAGCGCATTAAAGAATTGTAATTATAATCATAATTTTTCTATTGTTTCCAACCCTGACTAAAATTAATATTCTTGGTAGCTGTCGGTCTATATTAAATTCCTTATTTGCAAAAGATATGCGTTAATTGCAATTTAATTTGCATTAGTTTCCGCTAGAATTTTCTGTCTTTTGTAAATTGCGCTTTTCGTTCGGGTAACATTTGTAGGAGCGCACATCTTTGTTTAAAAGTAATAGATGTTTTAAAATTCATATTTGCGTCATCGACAGAAGCAAGGATTTGAGGATTTTTTTACTTATTGCGAATGATTTTATGCTGTTTTTGGTAGAGCTTTTGCTTTAATTTGTTAGGTCTTCAACAATAAACGGGAATTAGTAGTAGTAGTAAACATCTTTATTTCTAAAAAAGGCTATCGACCTATCGGTCTTTCTGCCCTTGTTTAATACATGTAGTCTTAATCTAAATAAAAACAAAGATGAAAATTCTCTTATTCTAGGTTAATAATCTTATTAAATAAACTTTCCAATTCTAATGACAAGAAAAATTATTTTATTGTCCAGTAGTCAGTTGCGTTTGTAAGTGTTCGAGTAGCGTTGATGTAGGGAAACGGAAGCGGGATTGTCTGGTTGGTCTTGTAAGACAAAGGGGATTCAGTATGGTCCAGTTGTAGGGGCTGTTTGTCCATTTTGTCTGTAGATGTATGAGTCTTTCCGAAATCTTTGTCATGTTTGTGCGTTCGTATAGTAGTTGGGTGGAGGGGTTGTGTAGTGGGTTTTGGGGGTGTCTTATTCGTGTTATTAGTCTTAGTGCAATTTGTTCTGTTGTTTGTATATAAAGTTTTGTCCTTTCTGTTCCGTTGGTCATGAGTATATGTCCATAGTCTAGCAAGGGTCTACAAATAGCTTTATATATTTTGGTGGCGGTGTTTGTGCTAATTCCTCTGTCTTTGTAGGTTAGTGATCGGAAGTGTTTTGATCTCTTTATTGTTTCTGCCCTGATGTTTCGTATGTGTTTAGTGAATTTAAGTTTGTGGTCAATTGTGGTTCCTAGGTATTTTATGTCATTCTTTGGTTTTGTCGTTTGGCTAACGTGAATTAATTTATTTAAAATGCGGGTTTTCCGGTTTCCCACATTAGCAACATTTAATTGCTCGTTTTTTCCGGTACGAAACAGATACGTTAACACAGTTTTGGCAAGTTCCATAAAAGCTTCAAATACTTTTAATTTTTTAATATGTTGAATAGGCCTGAAAAAGTTTATCCGCCAACATGTATTTTCCAAACTTCCAGATTTCGCCTGAGTAATGCAAAAGACAGCTTAACAATCACATTTCAAGCCCAGTTTACGAATAAAGGTTTCATATTTTTTGCTTCATATGTTTTCCGGCCAAGTCGTTTGCTGACCCACGATTTTTCATACTTTTTGCTACCCTGGGCCATCTTTCTTTCAAGCTGAATTATTTTCGCTGGGCTGATTATAAGCATTGATGGTAAAATTGTTATTTCACATTACTTAGAAAATGCGCTGTTACTGATAAATGCTTTCGCCTACCATGTATTGTAGTTTAGTTTAACACGGCTTAAAATTGGTTTTTATAATATACAATCTGGCACTGGAAAGTGATAAAAATTAACTTTTAAAAATCACTTTTAAATTACGCATGTTAGAACAGCACGATAAAACTAAATAATTCAAGTATTTTCCAGTAGAGAGAAAATTAGATTCAGGCTCAGTAAACCTCCTATGTATGAGCATCTCTTCCCAAATAAGATTATGTAGCGCAATGACTAAGGCGTGTTTATTAACTAGATATATGTTTTGTAGAAATGCAATTGAATAAACTTGTAAAATCGAGGCGTATAATTCATCTGGGTAATTCGCGTTAGTATAAATAATGTTTATGTGTGAGATAACAATTACCGGGGAGTGGAATTATTTCACTATTAAATATGCACTTCAGCAATGGAATTGTTCCAAGTTCAACCAAATTTTGTGCGTTTTTGGGGAAACATAAAAATCGATTTTAATAGCAAAGTAAAACTTGTAGTATTAAATTGTTTTCTTTTTTCAAGCCAAACCTTGGTAATTCCCGTTTAGGAACTGTAATACTTATTGTTTCTGAATTGTCCAATTATTTGTTTCAAGGAAATATGTGCCCAGACTTATATATTCCGTCCAATTAAACTTAAACTGAAATCTGTTTTGTCTAAGTTTTGCATTTTCGTTGGTTTGCATTCGAATGAGTGATTAAATATTTAAATTGCACTTCACCTGCTTAATGATACTGGTGCGAAAGATAAAGAACTTTATTTAATCAATTCTCTAATGGAGAATTCTAACATAAATTCTAATAAATTGAAAACCGCTTCAATTTAGGGATGAAAATCGAATTAGACTTATTTGAATTATACCTAAAAAAACCTTCTTCACAAAAAAAAACATAAATCAGAAGTCCTGCAACAATATATTTGATAGCACATGTAAGTAACGATTTTTCAATTTGTGTTACATAAATAATTCTTGCGTTAGTCGTATATCAACAACGGCAAAACAGGTGAAACTAAATGGCAAATGGAAATAAAACATAAAACTTAGTTTCAACTAAATTTCATTACCTGGTCTCATGACATAAGTTTGATAACACTTGATAGTACTTGATAACCTGTTGATGTTTTCGAATAAGAAAAGCTGATAAAACGGTACAGAAGTTGCCCTTTATAAAATTATTACTTTTTACGAATTGTCTTCCAAAACTTGAAACTTGAAAACTTGAACTTCAGTTTCTTCATAAGACTCAACTGACGTCTAATTTTCTTCTTAAACACCATCAATTTCTCAAGTTTTTAATGTATATGCTAGGAACTATTTCGAGTCTCCTCAATCAAGGTAAACTTTATGCATGTTTGACATTGTTATTCATTTTAGAGCCTTAAGACAAACACGTTGTAACGATGCCAAGTTTGCCCATAAACATACAGAATAATATTTTTTTAATCGAAATTTCAACTAAGATCTAGCAGTTTTCGAAAATGACCATTGAACTACTGTAAAATATTGCTTATTAGCATGGTTGAAAGTGCGTAATCCAGAGCTAAGATTCTCTAAAAAACTATTTTCTAATAAACGATTAAAATTAATTCAACAATTTTAAATTCAAGACCAGTCCATGTTGTAACAAAAAAGGTAAACTTGTTGATTTAATACGCATGTGGAAGCCTTTGGAGCAATAAAATATCGTTCAGCTGTTCATGAAAAACCTTCAATTCAACAATTGAAATTAAAATTTTAAAAAAGTAAACGATAGTGAAAGCCACAAATTATAAAATTTGAAAAACAGGTATGCCTTAGAGAGGCAAAATAATTCGTTCCTCTGTGGGAATCCCGTTTGAGTGAAAAAAGCTTTGAGTTTTTCTTTTTTCATAGTTGTTTTAAAACTGCTGTGTAATCGTGTTATTTCGCAACTCCACTAATTTAAAATCGATGTTATAAACTTTCCGCATTTTCGCTTGAACGAACAGTTAAAAATTCAAATTTTCCTTCAAACCGGTTCGATTAAAACGCTCGGAAAACCGAAACGAGTGATTCGATAAATTGCCAAATTGTCAATTCCGAAAATAAACCGCGAGCTCTGTAAAGGTCGCATTCTCAAGCATTAGAATTTATTGGGGATAAAAATGCAGGAATGTTAATAAAAGCCATGAAAAACGTATTCTAGAGCCGCATAAAACTTACCTCTGCACTGGTATCGTTAAGCTGATATTCACGTTCCGAGCTCGCCACCGCTTCTGGAACACAAAAGCTCCATTAAAATGGCCATTCGGAATTTTATAAAATGGTTGGAGGCGCAGCAAGTAATAGCCCATTTTTGCCAGATAAATTATCATAAAAACGAATGTCATGGTTTTATGTTCTCCCCGCAGAATATGCGTACTAGTTGATTGTTTGTAAAATTTATGAATTTTTTATTTAGCTAATAACCCAGTTAACTTATTTTGATACTCAGTGCCCAACCACAAAAGTAAGTTGTATTTTCTCAGGAGAACGATATCTATTTAATGTTCAAAACTACTGTGAAGGGCTATGTAATCGGCTAATTTAAACTGAGTAAAACATACAAAGTATTTCGACGAAAGTTTGCCTTGGCCTCAAAACGAACACCTACTTACTATTTATTTGGTATAATTAAAACCGGCTTAGATTCTCCATGCAAACTCATTTTCCTTGCAATTATCTCAAGCGTGGTAACAGCATATTTAAAGGACGAAATATTTGCTTGAAAATCGACTGTTAATTTAGTCCATGTCGAGACAGCTATTTTATATATGCCAGATAAGTGGAGAAGTGATGGTTCGGCTCGATATAAATAATAACTTTATATAGGACAATTTAGTAGTAGTAAACATCTTTATTTCTAAAAAAGGCTATCGACCATCGGTCTTTCTGCCCTTGTTAATACATGTAGTCTGATCTAAATAAAAAGCAAATATGAAAATTCTCTTATTCTAGGTTAATCTAGCAGGCCTCTGGTCTCGACATCTGGTTCCATGCGTGTACTCATATATATCCTAATTCGGTCTAGGGTGTTCGGCGAGATGTTATCAGCCGTTCTTGTCAATACTGTAACCCATTTGTTGCTTCCCTCTCCAAAGCCACCCATGTCACGCCATCATGGTATATGCTTGGGAAAAAAAGCAAAGTCAGTAGCACGTTTCGCTGACATCTCCAAAGCACAGAAACCTGTCCCCACATGGATAAATAAATATGCAAAACCATATACCAGATGGCGTGACATGGGTGGCTTTGGAGAGGGAAGCAAAAATGGGTTACAGTATTGACAAGAACGGCTGATAACATCTCGCCGAACACACCTAGACCGAATTAGGATATATATGAGTACACGCATGGAACCAGATGTCGAGACCAGAGGCCTTGCTAGAAGGCTGACAGACATCAAAGAACGTAGGAAAGCGTTATAGGGCAGGGTCTATCTAAGCCCTACTGACGAGTCCAATAGATAGACCCCGGGATGAAACGAGCAGGACTCCTTCACATAACACCATAATTGTGAAAAAGTAAAAAATTGACTGAAACCCCAGGAATACTTTGGAATATAAATTAAAATACAGTCCCAGGGAAAAAATCAATATGGATGGATGCTTGGAAAAAAGCAAAGTCAGTAGCACGTGTCGCTGACATCTCCAAAAGCACAGAAACCTGTCCCCACATGGATAAATAAATATGCAAAAACCATATACAGATGGCGTGACATGGTGTGCTTTGGAGGAGGAAGCAAAAATGGGTTGACAGTATTGACAAGAACGGCTGATAACTCTCGCCGAACCACACCTAGACCGAATTAGGATATATATGAGTACACGCATGGACCAATGTCGAGACCAGAGGCCTGCTAGAAGGCTGACAGACATCAAAGAACGTAGGAAAGCGTTATAGGGCAGGGTCTATCTAAGCCCTACTGACGAGTCCAATGATAGACCCGGGATGAAAACGCAGGACAGTATTATTAAATAAACTTTCCAATTCTAATGACAATAAAAAAATATTTTATTGTCCAGTGGTCAGTTGCGTTTGTAAGTGTTGAGTAGCGTTGATGTAGGGAAACGGAAGCGGGATTGTCTGGTTGGTCTTGTAAGACAAAGGGGATCAGTATGGTCCAGTTGTAGGGTTGTTTGTCCATTTTGTCTGTAGATGTATGAGTCTTTCCGAAATCTTTCTCATACTTTGCGCGTTCTAAGTTATATAGTAGTTGGGTGGGAGGGGGGCTTGTGTAGTGGTTTTGGGGTGTCTTATTCGTGTTATTAGTCTTAGTGCAATTTGTTCTGTTGTTTGTATATAATGTTTTGTCCTTTCTGTTCCGTGGTCATGAGTATATGTCCATAGTCTAGCAAGGGCCTACAAATAGCTTTATATATTTTGGTGGCGGTGTTTGTGCTAATTCCTCTGTCTTTGTAGGTTAGTGATCGGAAGTGTTTTGTTCTCTTTATTGTTTCTGCCCTGATGTTTCGTATGTGTTTAGTGAATTTAGGTTTGTGGTCAATTGTGATCCCAAGGTATTTTACGTCGTTTTTTGGTTCTGTCGTTTGGCCGTCTGCAGTTATTGTAGGGGAGTCAGCGTTGAGTCTGTGGTTTGTGAGCAGAAGTTGGTTTTTTGACGCGTTTGGTGTTAGTCTCCATTTATAAAACCATGTCATTGTGTTGTTTGTTAGTGTTTGGAGTCTTTGAGCTGCTCTCTCAGTAGTTTTGTCATGTACAATAAGTGCCGTGTCGTCTGCGTATTGTACTATGTATGCCGATCTGTCGATTTGATTTTTGTCTGGTAAGTTGTAATTGTATATGTCATGGCAGTATATATTGTAGAGAAACGGTGAGAGCGGGGAACCTTGCGGGAGTCCTTGTTCAGGGGAAAAAGAAAAAGAGAATGTGTTGTCAATTCGTACTTGTAGTAGTAAGTTTTCCAGTCAGTTTTTTATGATGTGGAGTAGATATGTTGGTGTGTGTAGTTTATATAGTTTGTATAGTAAGCCTCTATGCCAGACACTATCAAAAGCCTTGTTAATGTCCATAAACAGGCAAGCTGTCTTTCTGTCAGTTAGGTGGGTAGTTTGTATATTGTGGGCCAAAGACAATTTATTTATCTAATACATTAAAATATAAAATTAGTTCAAGCGAACACTTGCTTTACACTTTGCCAATTTTCCATTGCAATTTGCCTGGCACACGTTTATATATCCTATCTACTTTATTATATTTCCTATCGAAACCGACTGCGTTTGATACTCTTCACCTCTAAATCCGATACTAGTACATTCCAACGTAGATTTTAATTCACAATTCAATTATGGAGGCCTACCAGTAAAACGGATAAAACGGGTTTCCAATTACCCATCCTAATAATTTGTTCATCAACGGATTGTCCGCAAATAACTAAAATCGGATTTCGGTATTTTGGTTACAATGTCTAGTGCAACGAATTGGGAAATACATGTCATTTGCACTATTAATATTAGATTTGACCATAATAATTTTGCGGTGTTACGTTTTTATTTCAGATATTGAGCTATTAGGTATTCTCGTAAATAGAGCATACAGTTCCATTTTATTAAGTTTTTTCAATATTAAATGAAATATTTCGATTGTTCTATAAATTTAATCGATTAATTTTCACTAATTTCTCCAAGACCTAACCAAGAAGATGAGTAAACTTTAGATAATTAAATAAAATAAAAAATACATTATCACATGCGATCATTTTGAGCGCCTTTTGAATTAACGTAAATTTTTCTCAGTTTGTTTTAATTCTTCTAGCCATAGTTATAGGAAGACATAAGTGTCTTCTATATTAAGAAAATAAGACAATGCAATTTTCCATCTATGATAAATAAGAAGTAATGCAGTCTGTAAGAAAGCATTTCTTACAGACTGGATTATTCCAGTCTTCTTATTTATCATAGATGGAAATTTGTTCAGGAAATAAATATTTTTATTATTACCACTACTATTTTGAAGAATCGGCTCAGAATAGTTATTCAGAGGGGGTTTAACAACTCTCTATAGTTGCTCAGAATGAGAAACATAAGGTCTACAAAAACAGGTAACAAACATGATACTCGTTTATTCATACAGAAATAAAAGAACATCGGAACAAAACTAAAGGCTAGAAAAAGCAAATAAAATAAATATAACTGAAAACAAAATTACCAAATTGTCATCCATAAATAGTCCTGTCTTATTCAGAACAAAGTTTCAATTTATTTTAAATATATATTTTGTGAGTTTACCTATTATGGACATGGACATTTTTTATCCCCGCAAACCCAGCCAAAATCGTGTCCACAAATTTTACATTAATAAATTGATAACAAATTCAAATGACAGTTTCGTTAGTACATATTAGAAGTATTTCTCATTCCTAAACATATTGGTTATATTATTCTAAGTCACTCTGTTTCTATTCTGAATAATAGATATTTAATTCAACTACGTGAATAAATACGTTTTCTATTTGTTCTGTTCAATTCATAACCTTTCATGGTTAACATTTAATAGGGTTTTCGAAATAGAGTCCTATGCTATAACGGAAATTCATTTTTAATTGAGCTTCGAATTGCATGTATTCATTTTTCGGTATTGATGACTTTTGTAAAATACCGAAATATACTTTTATTGTGCAAAGCGAAATTTGTAATTACAATTTAATAATCAGCACAAATATTTAAACATTTGTACAAAAGCATTTAATTTTTCCAATAATGAAGAGAAAATGAGAACTAGACCCCCTTAAACAGGAACCCATAACCTGGGTGTTTTTTTTCCTGAACAGTTGAACTTGAATATGTAGTTTTTCACATTTCAGTAAATTTCATATGCTCACTCTAGGTCAAAAAAAAAAATTAGAAATTTTAACTATAGGCGTATTATTTTGGGGTGTCAGAATACAAAATAAACTCTAACTTTTTAGAAAAATGGAAATTTGTTTAAACAATTAGTCCAATAAATTAGACTTCTTAATTGCGTTAATAAAAAATTAAATTTTATTTTAAATAATTAATATAAAACTGTGTTATTTTTAAAATCGTTTTACGGGAAACCGGAGCTTCTGAGCGATATAAATTAGGAGTACCACTTCTTGGTAGAATAATTCATATTTTGAAAATTTGTAAAAACCAGTATATACTGCCATGACATATACAATTACAACTTACCAGACAAAAATCAAATCGACAGATCGGCATACATATTACAATACGCAGACGACACGGCACTTATTGTACATGACAAAACTACTGAGAGAGCAACGCAAAGACTCCAAACACTAACAAACAACACAATGACATGGTTTTATAAATGGAGACTAACACCAAACGCGTCAAAAAACCAACTTCTGCTCACAAACCACAGACTCAACGCTGATTCCCCTACAATAACAGCAGACGGCCAAACGACACAACCAAAAAACGACGTAAAATACCTTGGAATCACAATCGACCACAAACTTAGATTCACTAAACACATGCGAAACATCAGGGCAGAAACAATGAAGAGAGCGAAACACTTCCGATCACTAACCTACAAAGACAGAGGAATTAGCACAAACACCGCCACCAAAATATATAAAGCTATTTGTAGACCCTTGCTAGACTTTGGACATGTACTCATGACCAACGGAACAGAAAGGACAAAACGTTATACACAAACAACAGAGCAAATTGCACTAAGACTAATAACACGAATAAGACACCCCCAAAACCCACTACACAACCCCCCCACCCAACTACTATACGAACGCACAAACATGACAAAGATCTCTGGGAGACTCATACAGCTACAGACAAAATGGACAAACAACCCCTACAACTGGACCATACTGAACCCCCTTTGTCTTACAAGACCAACCAGACAATCCCGCTTCCGTTTCCCTACACTAACGCTACTCGAACACTTACAAACGCAACGGACTAGTGGACAATAAAATAATTTCTTCTTGCCACTGAAATCTTATTTATTCAATAACATTGTTAACCTAGAATGGGAGAATTTTCATATTTGTTTTTTGTCTGGATTGGGACTGCATGTATTGAACAAGGGCAGAAATACCGATAGGTCGTTGGCCTTTTTTAGAAATAAAGATGTTTACTACTACTATTGTTAACCTAGAATAGGAGAATTTTCATATTGGTTTTTTATCTAGATTAAGACTGCATGTATTAAACAAGGGCAGAAAGACCGATAGGTCGATAGCCTTTTTTTAGAAATAAAGATGTTTACTACTACTCCAACACATGAAATTCTGCGAAATGGGTCAAAATTTCTTATTTGAGTTTAATTAGTTAGGAAGAATCTGAAAAAAACCATCCTCCTGAGTTTCTCTTTATGGGGGCGAAGCTGTTACAGTTTGGGCACCAAGTGCGGGACTTTGGGATTAAAAATATTTTGAAAATATACCTTTTTCCGTAACATCTGCTTCAAATGCATAAACACAAATGCATAAGTTGCAAGATAAAATAAATTGAATGAGTAAAGTAAAATTGAATGAGTGAAGAATTAGCTTACCTTTTACTTAATTTTAAAATACTCTGCTAATGCAAAGCTCAAGCCAGTAAAGTTGATAAAAATTTGAAACATTGAAGCTTCTAATTTTGTCACCTTTACAATAATCAATATAACCGAAACTAAAATATGTATACAAAAAGTTTTTGTTTAGGCTTTAGTTAATAATTCTATATTTAGTAAACATGGCAAAAATCCTAAGATCATAACTGACAGTTCCAAATACACGGTGTATTTATCCCTAATAAAATGTTATTGCTCCAAATACGTAATATTAATACAAGGAATGTTATTACTGAAATTGCTGAAGCAGCAGTTCAAATAAATTAAATAGTTTCGTTTCGGTCGATACGGAACCCACATCCATTCCCATAAGCTGCTTTCACATTATTAAATATTCAACGATGATATCGTCATGACTTGGCAACTTACCGATAATTTAATAATTTCGTTTTAATATGCACTGAAAATACTCCTCCGAATATTTGCCAAGGTTGAACGGAGATTTCAGATCGGAAACTTACCAGTTACTGCCACTGATGCAACGTCCATAAACCAAAATCAAGATTCAATGAGCGAACTCTCCGTGAATTTGAAAAAGTATCCGTTAGTTTCAGTTTAATGGATTAGACTTATCACATCTAATTCTCATGAAAATGCTCCACGTGAAATAAATCGACAGTCAAAGATGAAACTTTATTATTAAATTAATTTAATATGATCAAGTTTTTATATTTTTAGCGACATTTTAAGATTAATATTATTAACATTTATATGCATGAAATTGCCGAAAAGGGAAAGAAGATTTTCACTAGGACACATGAGTGGGATCAAACTGATATGTGAAGAAAAAACGAGAAAAAATTAAGACAAAACGAGTTTGATAATATTCTTTGTCCAAAACAAAGCAATGCACATACGAATGAAAAGTGATAAATTTCTTGATTGGAGAGAACGTATAATAATAAAGATAACAGATAATAATAAAGATATCTGAATAATAAAAGACCGTAATAAAAATCCTAGCTGAGTTGAACAACTGCATCACAAAAAACAAAATCCCAAAAACATGGAAGAACGGCTTAATAATACCCATACCGAAAAATGGACTGCACAATACACAACCGAGCAATTACAGACCAATTACATTACTACCGGTACTTGGCAGAGTTTTTGAGTACATAATAAAGCAGCGACTTGAAAAACTGATCGGAAAATATATACCTACCTACCAATTTGGTTTCAAACAACATCACTCGACTATTCATCCGCTCTTTATGTTGGCCAACAATCTACAAACAACTCACCTAACTGACAGAAAGTCGGCGTGTCTATTCATGGACATTAACAAGGCCTTCGACAGTGTCTGGCATACGGGCCTACTCTACAAACTTCACGAGCTCCACACACCAACATATCTACTCCACATCTTAAAAAACTTACTCGAAAACAGACTACTAAGTACGAATTCACAACACATTCTCTTTTTCTTTTTCCCCTGGACAAGGACTCCCGCAAGTTTCCCCGCTCTCACCGTTTCTCTACAATATATACTGCCATGACATATACAATTACAACTTACCAGACAAAAATCAAATCGACAGATCGGCATACATATTACAATACGTAGACGACACGGCACTTATCGTACATGACAAAACTATTGAGAGAGCAGCTCAAAGGCTCCAAACACTAACAAACAACACAATGGTTTTATAAATGGAGACTAACACCAAACCCTTCAAAAAATCAACTTCTGCTCATAAACCAAAGACTCACTGCTGACTCCCCTACAATAACTGCAGACAGCCAAACGACACACCCAAAAAACGACGAAAAATACCTTGGAATCACAATTGACCACAAACTTAAATTCACTACACACATACGAAACATCAGGACAGAAACAATAAAGAGAACAAAACACTTTCGATCACTAACCTACAAAGACAGAGAAATCAGCACAAATACCGCCACCAAAATATATAAAGCTATTTGTAGACCCTTGCTAGACTATGGACATATACTCATGACCAACAGAACAGAAAGGACAAAACGTTATATACAAACAACGGAACAAATTGCACTAAGACTAATAACACGAATAAGACCCCCAAAACCCACTACACAACCCCTCCACCCAACTACTATACGAACGCACAAACATGACAAAGATTTCGGAAAGACTCATACACCTACAGACAAAATGGACAAACAACCCCTACAACTGGACCATACTGAATCCCCTTTGTCTTACAAGACCAACCAGACAATCCCACTTCCGTTCCCCTACATCAACGCTACTCGAACGCTTACAATAGTAAATGACTACTGGACAATAAGTCCAAGATCTCTGTTTGCCAGAATTAAAATTATTAAATTAGTAACCTAGAATAAAATAATTTTTACCTTTATTTGTTTGTTTAGATTAAGACTGCATGTACTAAACAAGGGCAGAAAGACCGATAGGTCTATAGCCTTTTTTCTTGAGAAATAAAGATCTTTACTACTACTAAAAGACCGTTGAAAATACATGAGCGAAAAAGCTGTAAAGACTATATATTTTGCTAATTTTCAGTCAATGTTACGGTATGGAATACCTTTTTGAGGTAAAAATAGTCGCAAGTCAAAGTTGTATGCGGTTTAAAAACATATTCTATGCTCAAACAAGAAAATTGACTTTCGGGACAGTTGTAGAAGAGTTTTTAGATGTGAAAATAGTTTAGCAATGTACGCTTTATGGATACATTAAGCATTAATGGTTTGCTTCAAAAATAGAATCAACTTTGAGCCATTTAGTTCCCAACACTATAATTCCTGAACATTAATCATGTTACCCCACACATATAATGGCCCTAACGAAAAATAGTGCGTGTATCAAGTTATTCAAACAATTGCAAGTAATATTAAAGTAGTCAATTCTCAAAAGATAGGTAAAGCTAAGGTTAAAACATTGTTATTGGAACTAGACCCTTATTCAGTTAATGACTTTTTAGCAAATAGGTGAGTGTAACTATACGTATTTTTATCTATATCTATCTACAATATATTTTTTTATTTGATGCATTATTTACTTGAGACCCAACTTTATTCGTGCCTGATACACCAGCTATCTCCGCACATGATTTAAAAAAATACATATTATTATTATATTTAACACTTCTCCTACCCGTTCGCACAACAATTATTGTGCTTTTGTTTCATCAGCTAAATAATAAATTCAATATAAAGAGTTTTAAAACGTCTGTAATTATTTGTAATTATTAACGCCTTATAACAAAATGCCCTCATTACATTCTTAATATGACATCACGTATAATATATACATACATATGCATAAAGAAACCTGGCTTTGCCGGATAAATCTCTACTAATGCCAAGCAAATTAATACTGAACAAATTGGAATGGTATTAAGGCCTTTCATTATTAGATTGCTTTCCAGAAATTAGAGCCATAAATGTCGAAACCGCGAGAAAATGAATTTACTCTCAAAAGTATGTAATGAATTAGAAATTTAATGATTTAGTGGCTTGATTAGCGGGAAATATTCCTGTGGGCGTCCATTATTGATTGAACAGACCAATTAATTATTGTGCTATAATGCTATAAGCACGGGGCTTGATTTTATTTCTCCTGCCTTAAGCAAATCCAATTAGACGGAGCTTTGCATCAGTCATGATCGACAAGCAAGATTGTCTTGGTGTTAACGTTTAAAAAAATTAATTAACTCAATCAACGTTAATCACTTACACACTATAGTTGGTTGAAAGCTGTATCAATTAGAAAACTTTTTGGTAGATAGTTCGTAAATTAATTCATTCTTGAGCTCCTGGCCGCCACTCTGCTTAACTTTAACAACCGTCATTTGACTTTTTAATTACTTGACGGCCGCTAGTTGAACTTAATTTCTAGTTAAGGGAATAATTATTTGAGCTTTGGTAAAAGATAAAGTGGGAGACGGAGGAGAAAGTTCTCTAACAGTGAAGATACAAATTTGCGAAATGCTGCTTGTCTCTAGCGACCGTAATTTTAGTTTTCCAACTAGTTTCAAGTTTGTTTTTAATTAAATCAACAGTGTTAAATAAAGGAATATATAACTTTGCCACTTTGTAAGGATTTTAAACTTCTAACTAAGTTTAGCCGCTAATAGGGTTTGACATCATGCTAAAATTGGTGTTTCTAATTTACTTCAGGGTGATATTACAACGATATGTGTAGCAACAAAGCAAAAGACAATTTGTAAATAATTATCGAATAATAAGGCTCTTTGAGCGAGTCTTAAATTATATGATACTATGTTTTATTATGTTTTAAATGAAAAAAAAATCACCCTAAGTTACTGATATTCAAACAAACTTTTCAGTAGTAGTAGTAAACATATTTATTTCTAAAAAAGGCTATCGACCTATCGGTCTTTCTGCCCTTGTTTAATACATGTAGCCTTAATCTAAATAAAAAACAAAGATGAAAATTCTCATATTCTAGGTTAATAATCTGGATAAATAAACTTACCAATTCTAATGACAAGAAAAAATTATTTTATTGTCCACGTAACGTCAGTTGCGTTTGTAAGTGTTCGAGTAGCGTTGATGTAGGGAAACGGAAGCGGGATTGTCTGGTTGGTCTTGTAAGACAAAGGGGATTCAGTATGGTCCAGTTGTAGGGGTTGTTTGTCCATTTTGTCTGTAGATGTATGAGTCTTTCCTAAATCTTTGTCATGTTTGTGCGTTCGTATAGTAGTTGGGTGGAGGGGTTGTGTAGTGGATTGTGGGGGTGTCTTATTCGTGTTATTAGTCTTAGTGCAATCTGTTCTGTTGTTTGTATATAACGTTTTGTCCTTTCTGTTCCATTGGTGATGAGTATATGTCCATAGTCTAGCAAGGGTCTACAAATAGCTTTATATTTTTTGGTGGCGGTGTTTGTGCTAATTCTGTCTTTGTAGGTTAGTGATCGGAAGTGTTTTGTTCTCTTTATTGTTTCTGTCCTGATATTAGGTATGTGTTTAGTGAATTTAAGTTTGTGGTTAATTGTGATTCCAAGGTATTTTATGTCGTTTTTTGGTTGTGTTGTTTGGCCGTCTGCAGTTATTGTAGGGGAGTCATCGTTGAACAGACTTTTCAAGAAGCAATTTTTGTAAAAAAATTTGATTTACAAGATGTAATCAATAAAAGTAAATCCGGAAAGCACCCTCTATATGTGAGCAACAACTTTTCTAATAAGCGTGCTTACACGTTCACTTTCCTCAGCGATGACCAAAATTGTTTAAATCATTAACTTGCAGTACTTATACTTGAAAATGTAATGAAACCGAATTTTTACTAATTTCTATGGGTTTTTACATGGTAAATTGTTTGTTTATGGAAATAAAAACTGATTAGACGGAAAAATTTAGTTTAAAAACACAAGTTTGTACAAGAAAACAAATTGAATTTCAGACCACCGATCGGATTTAAAACGAGTAAAATTGTAAACGGAAAATGCGGCACCATTGACTCACTGAATTTGTATGCAAAGTTCAATGGCTACAGCTTTTATAGATTCTTAATACACTCTGAAGTTCTTAAAATTTACTGCGCTAACAAACTATTAAATTAGAATTTAGATACGAAATAAAGAGAACATACAGTGCAGGAACAAAGATGGGACAGTCAAAATATCTCACAATCAGGGCGGATTGTCCATGATGATTGATGATCCCAATTTCTATGACATTTTGTGCACTTAAGTACAAGTTACCAATACCAATTGTTTCGTTTTTTATGATCTAATTTAACAATTGGATATTAATTATGACCAAGCGTTTTCGACAATTACATCATCAGGACCGCTGGAAAACACAAAAGTAACAGTTAGTACCCCGGGGAATGTCGTGCAAATGAATAAAATAAAAAGGTGAAAACTTACTCGTCAAAACATAAGCGTACATCCCCAAGAGTGACGAACAGAACATAGCCAAAATGCCCAAAATTTACAATACCCTTTTTCGTTCGTTTAAGATAATTTAGTTTATTTTTAAACCTAGAATATTCGCTCAGTGTTGGACTGTATATTTCGAACAGTCAAAGGTTTTTAATTTTTGATTTTTGGTGCGTTTTATTGTTAGTTTGTTTTCTGTGTTGCAATTTAAATTTTTTGACTGCCTGACCAGTAATTGGCATGTTCTGTTCGGCACTCTTGGGGATGTACGCTTATGTTTTGACGAGTCAGTTTCCATCTTTTTCTTTTATTCATTTGCACTGTCACTTTTGTGTTTTCCAACGGCCCTGATGATGACGTAATTGTCGAAAGCGCTTGGCCATAATTAATATTCAAGGGTTAAATTACATCATATACCCCATATATAAAAGTAAACCTGACTCCTAAAACCGAAACTACTACATTTTGAATAGAAATATTCCATTTTTTCCTTTTTAATGCAAGAAAGTATTAGAAACTAATCTTTAAAATCAAAAATTCGACACAATTATGACAAAAAAAACTATAAAAACAACGAAAATTAGATTTATTGCATTTTGCTGTCTCTACTATTCTTCTCCAACACGCCACTTTTAGTTAAATACTCATGAAATTTTAGTTTCTTTATTAATAAGAAAGTGTCAATCAGATTTTACAAACATACTTACAGGAATTTTAAAACTCCAACAGAAAACTATTCAATAATATTTCTAAAGCTAACTGATGACTGTATAGTATCAGAGCCTATATTTATGATTTAAGAGTAAAATAGCATACATATTTCTTTAAAATACATCCATAAATCATAACTGTAGATATTTAGTGGTTATATCATTAATTAATGCCCTGTGCAAGGCAGATCATTAATTTACGCTTTGAGTTTATCCTGAAAAGTACGGTTTTGATACATACGAATAGCAGTTTTGTTACATTGTGGCCAGTTGAATGCTACGTTTTCTCAGAGAAAATGTGGTAAATAAATATTGGAAATAGCTGAACACATATAAATGTACATGCTAACTTGAGTGCCTAGTCATGTGCAAATGACCCAAGAAAAATTGTCTCAGTGCACGCACATACAAAAATCAGACGATATGCATTATGCCTACAAATATATCATTGGACATATACTCCTGACCAACGAAACAGAAAGGACAAAACGTTATACACAAACAACAGAACAAATTGCACTAAGACTAATAACACGAATAAGACACCCCCCAAACCCACTACACAACCCCCCCACCCAACTACTATACGAACGCACAAACATGACAAAGATCTCGGAAAGACTCATACAGCTACAGACAAAATGGACAAACAACCCCTACAACTGGACCATACTGAATCCCTTTTGTCTTACAAGACCAACCAGACAATCCCGCTTACGTTTCCCTACATTAACGCTGCTCGAACACTTACAAACACTACGGACTAGTGGACAATAAAATAATTTCTTCTTGCCACTGAAATCTTATTTATTTAATAGTATTGTTAACCTAGAATAAGATAATTTTCATATTTGTTTTTTATTTAGATTAAGACTGCATGTATTAAACAAGGGCAGAAAGACCGATAGGTCGATAGCCTTTTTTAGAAATAAAGATGTTTACTACTACTACTATATCATTGTTTCTTGAGGATAAAATATAACAGTAAACATGTTTGCAGAAACATTAACCAATTGTATCCATAAAATATGATGCTTTTTAATTAAAAGCATATGGAATAGAAGTAAATAACAGAAGTTTAATGAAAGAAAGGGCCAGTCTTTGTATAAGAGCAGTGAGCTAGGAAGATGAAACTATATGGAGTCAATGGAAATTTAGAGACATATTATTGTCAATTGTTTTCCTGATAAAAGATAGATGACAATGAAACCAATACATGCGAGCAACGAAAAAATTGTTGCCTATGAAATAACTGAATTTGCCTGATTGAATTCTTTTCTCGCATGGAGTGGCCACAAATGTACAGTAGGTAGCAGTTACATTTTTTTCAGATAAAGAACCACTTAGTTTTAACAAAAAGTTATATTTAATTATCGCTAATTTATTTTGCGTTTTGATGTAGTATTTTTCTGTTGCGATCCTGACGCAGTTTCCTTTGTGTTTGTATTTTGTAGATTCTGTACGGTTGCATGCAAAATTTTAGAAGTATTTATTATTATTCTTATTATAGATAAAATTACGTGGCTGTCACAAAACAAAAAAGTTTGTCTCTTTCATCAGTAGAATGCGAGGAATAAAATAAATTTAATTTTCAAAGCAATCCAAAAATAAATAAAAACAATTACACAAAAGATTATTTGATTTTAATGATCTGCCAATGGAACTCAAGAAAGTTTGAGAACCGTTTTCGTCCGAAAGTTCATTTTAATAAGTAGTAATAATACACTAGTAATCGTTTTTCTTTATTGTTTTGTTTGCCGTACATGTTATATTTTATTTCTAGTTATTACTTTCTAGTTCATACTACTACTTTTTTATATAGCTGATACTGCTAGAAAACCTTCCAAATCCAGCAATAAATCGCGATTAGAATATGTTAAATGCAATAATTTATCGAATATATACGCACTCGTATAGCAAACTAAACTGAAATTTCTTCATGCTGTTTGATCAAATACAAATCGTACTTTGCTGCCTTAGCAATATAACTAAACAAACGGTTTGATTTGAAAACAGCAGTAAGTATTCTTTATGGCTTAAAGCTGATTCGTTGCCAGAATTCTAATATCTCGAATCAATTCCAAATCCTAATTGCACGTCGTTTTAAAACCCATTTGTCTGCTCCTCAATTCGACATCCGCTGCACGAAATCACAGGATATAATTCGCCGGAATAGGGTAAGACCAGGTTTCAATATAATTAGTACGGCAATTAATTTGTTTATTATTGGCAAGCCAACAGAATAATGCCATTAGCATTAGAAGACACTAATAACGCTTATTTCAATAGACCGAATTAAATCACCTCGGCTACAACGGAATGATGAATGTTCCAAAATCAATCAGCTTATTGCGTTGTGGGGTAATATGTAGCATTGGTAAGCTGAATAGCATGTACTAGAGTTAGACAGGTTTGTGTACATACACAGATTGTTTAGTTTAATGCTCATACAGGGATAAAGAGATCCCTTAGACATAGAGCTGAATTGGAAAAGTCTTTGACGGTGGGATTCTTTTAACAACTTTTTATTCCGTCTAAATTCTGTATCCTGAAAAAGTTCTTCAAATGCACATAAGCCAACTTTAAAGCTAAAATATTGGATAGTAGCGAGATCGATGTACCCAAATTCTGATGCACAAAAGCGCTGAAAGATACGTTAGCTTTAGATGTTTGCATAGAATACATCAACAAAATGAAATGGTCGCTTTATGTGGCTTTTACCGTAAGATCCGAAGTAAAAACGTTGCTAACTGTAGGCGCTTACCATTAAAAGGATTTTTCGATTACATGCTCCAATGGCGGCAATAGCAGTTTTTATGCAAAAAGAACATCTGGTGGAAGAGAATGAAAAACATTGAAAAAACGTAAAACGCCCTAAAATGTGGATGCTTGTAAGCCAATTTCACTTCTTTGTTCAAACACAATGTTCTAAATATATTTTCAAATTTTAGCGAATCATATTTGCATAGATTCTCTATAGCATTTAAAACCAGTCTTTCATACAATTTCAGTAATTTTGGCTTGAACGTAGAAGACAGGCAAATTGTCGGCCCAAATAAATAACGAGCTGCAGAGAAATGAAATGTTCTGTAAATTTCAACGTTTTACTATATCTACTTTATTCCTTGGGCACGGTATAACTTAAAAGGAATTCCTCGCGCCTTCCAGAATATTTTTCGAAAATATTCTGTACAGTATCATCCAAGATGTTGCAATAAATATGAAAAACATGTTTTTGAAATGCTCCGTATCAATAGTACTAGCTAAATTACACAAGTAATAAATGTCTTGCTTCATTTATAGAAATGCATAACTTCCTTTTAAGTTTAATCAAAATCAAAATTTGCCATTTGAAAAAATGTACGGATTCATACATTTTACTGAGGGATTATTGTTAGATCAAAATTATTTCCAATTAATTAATGTAATTAATACCTAATTTCTGTTGTAGCTTTGCTTCCTCCAAATATTATTTATTTTGTATTTCATTCTGTGTTCTTACCAAAAGATTGGTTTTCCTAGTCTACTGGACGTCCAAAATCCAAAAATTGGATGAACAAAAATATGACGAAAAGGAATGATGAAAGCAGATACACATTTTTATCAGCATGAAAGGACTTTTTGCTATGTATTTTAGAAGATAGAAGAAACTCTGCCTGTATTTGTATGTGTATTTGGGTGAACTGAGTAGCTTGATGACTATGCTGCCGGTCCTAAGCCCGGATAAAAGAGGAAGGTTCCAGGGTCAGGCTAGCACCCTACCCTAGGTAAAAGAAACCACAAGTTCACAGAAACAGACACTTGCCTCATCATCAACAGGACTGATCCAACCACAACGACTCCCGCGAGAAAACGCAGAGCGAATTGGACAACGAATTGGAGAAAGAAGGATCTGCTGCGTATTGCTACTTAGAATGTGAGATCATACAATAACAAAGACCAAGAAATCCATAGAGAACATATATACAAAAAAGAAAATACGAGCACAAATAGAAGGAGACCTCACAGAACCTATACCAGCGAGTAGCGGTATTCGCCAGGGAGACTCCCTGAGTCCTACCCTTTTCAATTTAATAATGGAATAAATTGTTCGAAGTGTTGTGTGAAGGGTAAAGGGATCCAAAATGGGGGATGCAGAAATGAAATACCGCTCTCGTTGCAGAAAGTGAGGATGACTTACAAATGTTAATACACTTATTGAACCTGACAGTCAAGTCTCTAAATATGGAAATATCACCGACCAAAACAAAGTGCTTAACAACATGAAAAACCCCTCTAAGATGAAAACTGGAATATAATGGTACAGTAATCGAGCAGAAAATGGAATGTGAAAACCTTGGCATAAAACTTTCCGGCTTTGGGGATATTGAGGCAGAGGTGAGAGATCAAACATCAAAAGCAATTAGAATAACTGGCTGCCTGAATACAATATGGTGCAATAAGAGTATGGGAACGGACACTAAATCGAGGATCTACAGAACCGTCGTGAGGCCGGTGATGACACAGGCATATCGCAGAAACCAGGCCAGAAACAGCAAAAACCAAAAGACTCCTAGAGACAGCTGAGATGGAAATACTCCGTAGAATCACCGGAAAGACACTGCTGGATAGAGAGAGAAGCGAAAATATCAGAACAGCCTGTAATGTCAAGAACATCAATGAATGGGTAGCAAACAGGAAGAAGGAATGGAATGAGCACATAAGCAGGATGGACTACCGCATACTTGTGAGCCAAACATTTTTTTCGCAAAGTTAAGGACGCACTCTAAACTAGACCATTGGCATAACTGCCCGAATTACTGATTAAAAGGGGTCAACACTAAATACAATTTACAAACTTTAAGATTTTAATCGATTTTGGCTGGTCGGTTTTTATTGTCGGAGAGTGTAAATTGCACTAAAATAATAGTTATTTACGTAACCAGTAGGTTATGAATATTATTAACGCACGCATGTGAAGATTTACTACGCCGAGGCCGTAGGCCTAGTCGTGTAATCATATAAGTGCGTTAATAATATAATATCCTACGCGTTACGTACAATATTTTATCTACAACTATAACGATTATTTGAGTAAAAATAATTAGTAATAAAATTGAACACAGAACACACGTAATGAGAATTTGTAATACTTTAGCAAAAGACATAGGTACAATTGGCACTATAATTGCTTCTGTCTACCATTGTCAAAGTTGTGCCTTAAAATTACACATTTTAACGTTAATTTTTATATTGAGAACGAAGCTTTTGATGTTGTTTCGGATTTTGTGCCAGATAAATGACAGAAGAAATATCAAGAAGAAACTAAAGATACTCAACATAACAAGCAAGAAAGGATTATTAGGATATTTTAACGAATTACGCCAAAGACATAAGCCTTCATTCCTTTGGTGCTAATACTCGATGTTAAAAACGGAAATTTCACTTAAGATATTAATAAAGAACTAGTGCGGTAATAAATCATAGTCATTATATAACACTGGTAGATAAAAGTATGTAATGTTTTATTTAATGGCTGAGACCGATAAGCAAAATGTAATCGGCTCTTAATATGCTACTATGATTAACTCCTCTACTCGTTAATTTGCCTACTTCTCTGCTACTGTTAAGTGACCAAGTAATTTTATCTCTTTTACAATTTTCAATGCGGAAAATATCTTGCTCATTGCATTTCAAGCAATATTAAATAATATCATTATCAAACCCTCAAAATCAAATGTATTCCGTTTTCATCGTTCATGAGTGATTTTCGAATTCAATCAACTCGTCAAAAAAGTCGCCTTAAATGATTCGTAGCTTTGTAGAAGAATCCTCTCTATATTAAACAAAAAGTGTTAAATTAACGGAACTGCTTTTGTACTGAAAACGTAAAATATTAAGTAATTGCTCCGAGCAGTTGGCTAAGAATGGATAATAAAAAGTAAGGTAGGTAGTTAAGATTAAAAAGTGCCTTCATTCAACGCGAAGGAACGATTAACTGAATGATCCATGACTCTGCTCAGAAACAATCCTCGGCAACAATTGTAATGAAGTAGATCATTATTTTTATTGACTGCAACTTTTATTCGCTGTTTTTCCATTAGATTGAAGTAATTCCTTTCGAGTTAATTGAAAAGAAAACTGCTAGTGTATTTAGAGGCGAAAATTAAAAATATCGGAAATAAATTCAATGCCGTACAAATGCAGTAAACAAGCTGGAAAAATAGATTCGGCATTTTTATTTTAAATAATGATACTTTGGACATACAAATGGTATGTCATATAACGCACGTATCGGTTTAAGGCAAACAAAATTTGTACTCAAACTAGAATTACTATGCCCCAATAAACCAAATAATGAAATCCAAGTATACTACCAAGGGTTGGGCCTACAATCGAATAAAAAGGTCGAACCTTTTATACAAATTGAGTGTTTGAGTGGCATCAGCAAGTATTTACATAATCAGATAAAAGCTCCTTTTCAATAAGAAAAATCCGTCAGCATTCAACGATTGCCAGAAACACCTTATTCCACTACTCATCTTGAATTATTGCATTTTAATAACCACAAAAAAGAAACTGAACATATTTGAATATAAAGCAGGATTATATGCCAATAAAAGCTAACACTGTTATAAGTGATGTTAGACTTACTTTCTTCTTTATAGAGATGGCAAAATTAGGACCAACTTGCTCAAAACTTAAATTCGTTTCGCATATTTTCCTGACTGTACTTTAATTCATTCCATATATTCCTGGGTTTCAGTCAATTTTACTGTTTATTATTTAAAATGTTACCAAAAACCGTTTCGGTGTCTTTCTCCACCATCATCAGTTTGTCTAAAATATACATTTACAGTCATCATCAATTCAATAAAAAACTCTAACCAAATTTCACACATTAAATACAATTACATACATATAAAAAGTATATTAAGAACATTGGCTTTCAGGTGATGAGTCAGGATAACATATCCGGGGAAAAGACTAGAATCTATTGTCTAGAGATTCAAACCTCAACCTCAACTTACGTGTATAGTTCCTAACATGGCAACACTCAACTGGTTACTGAATTTCCATATTTATTCGATATCAGGCGAGCGAACAAAAAAACTGTTTATATTACGGTTTTTTCTTTTTTTTTTTTTGCTTTTCAGGAATGCTTGGCAATTCTTCAATATCAGATGTTTATATTTCATTTACCTGGTCCAATCAGTTCATTTATGCGATTATCTAATTAGTGTATGGTATACATAGCTCAGATTGTCTGTATCTGATCTGAAATTTATTGCATTTTGATGTTTCTTAATTTGTATCATTTCATGGATTCTTCTCTTATTATAGTTGTCTTCATTGACTAATATTTGCGTGTTATCGAAATCAAAATCATGCAACTTTTGTTGTGCATGTTGTGCTAATGCTGTGCATTTTCGTTAACCTTTCTTAAGCTGTACTTATGTTCGTATACTCTTTTCTTTAAATATTGCCCTGTTTGTCCTAAGTATGTGCTGTCCACAGTTCAAACAGTCAATCTTGTATATTACGTTGGTGTGTCCAATTTATCGCTTCTAGGCTTAAATTTTGTAAAACATTCTTTTGCCAAGTGTTTTTAGTTTTCTCTGGTACAGCAATATTATGTGGTTTTAAAACATTTTTATTTTTGTGTTGATTTCTGGCATGTGCGGTAATGATACATACCTGATTTCACCTTCTTTTTTCTTTTTTATATTATTTATGTTGTTCCATTTATTTGCATTGTATATTTTATTAATTCTCTGTTTCATAATTGGCTCGAAGAATTCTTTGGGATAGTTGTTCATTATTAGTACTTTTTTTATTTTTTCAAGATTTTTTTGTCTGTATCTACAATGTGCCAACTTTATCGCTCTATCAGTAAGAGCTGTTACCACACTTTTTTTATATTGTATAGGTGCATATGATTGGTTAATTCAAGTATCTACCAGACCACACATCCTTTGTGTACCAGTTGTTTTTATTTCCCCATTATTGTCATACATAATCGTCATATCCAAAAAGTTTAATGATTTGTTTTTGTCTTCCTCAATGGTGAATTTTATGGTTCATGGAATGCATTAAACTTATCTAGTGGGTATTGAACTTTTTGGTTTGGCAGGCACATTATGCAGTCATCAACGTATCTTTTAAAAAATCCACATTCATAGTTTAAATCAGGTATTAGTTTTTCTTCTAGACTTTCCATTACAAGGTTTGCAATCAAAACTTAAATTATTCCCTTCTAATCAAAACATTTACCAAATCGAACAACAAGGACATTCAAACCGCATTCAACATTTGGAATACACAATTTCTTATTTAGAATTACGGGTTGCAACTCTCGTCACAGAACAACGCGAAAATTAGCATTCATCCCGAAACAGGATATGTGCAACAGATGCTTAGCAATTAATTCTATCCAGTTCTGAAACATTTCCCAAACACGCGTCAATCTATATGGGATATGACGTGATTTTGAATTAATTTACTTTTGCAACGGGTCTAGAATTTTCAATTCAAATTTATCTCGGCAAATATTCTCATATATTAACAGTTATACAGCATACGTGAAGCAAAACAAGCGTGATTATTTCAAATTGACCTTTTTTTTGAAAATTGTAACAGCAAATATTTTTCAACAGTAAGCAAGTAGTAAGTTGATTTTAGGTATCTTCATAGTAGGTTTTAATTATTAATAATTAAGTATTATTTCTGCAAAAATCGCTCGGACTTTATATATGCTAAAACATAGGATAGTTACACAGAACGTGCTTTCACTGAATCAGTAGTAGTAGTAAACATCTTTATTTCTAAAAAAGGCTATCGACCTATCGGTCTTTCTGCCCTTGTTTAATACATGTAGTCTTAATCTAAATAAAAAACAAAGATGAAAATTCTCTTATTCTAGGTTAATAATCTTATTAAATAAACTTTCCAATTCTAATGACAAGAAAAAATTATTTTATTGTCCAGTAGTCAGTTGCATTTGTAAGTGTTCGAGTAGCGTTGATGTAGGGAAACGGAAGCGGGATTGTCTGGTTGGTCTTGTAAGACAAAGGGGATTCAGTATGGTCCAGTTGTAGGGGTTGTTTGTCCATTTTGTCTGTAGCTGTATGAGTCTTTCCGAAATCTTTGTCATGTTTGTGCGTTCGTATAGTAGTTGGGTGGAGAGGTTGTGTAGTGGGTTTTGGGGGTGTCTTATTCGTGTTATTAGTCTTAGTGCAATTTGTTCTGTTGTTTGTATATAACGTTTTGTCCTTTCTGTTCCGTTGGTCATGAGTATATGTCCATAGTCCAGCAAGGGTCTACAAATAGCTTTATATATTTTGGTGGCGGTCTTTGTGCTAATTCCTCTGTCTTTGTAGGTTAGTGATCGGAAGTGTTTTGTTCTCATTATTGTTTCTGTCCTCATGTTTCGTATGTGTTTAGTGAATTTAAGTTTGTGGTCAATCGTGGTTCCTAGGTATTTTATGTCATTCTTTGGTTCTGTCGTTTGGCCGTCTGCAATTATTGTAGGGGTGTCAGCGTTGAGTCGGTGGTTTGTGAGTAGAAGTTGATTTTTTGACACGTTTGGCGTTAGTCTCCATTTATAGAACCATGACATTGTATTGTTCGTTAGTGTTTGGAGTCTTTCAGTCGCTTTTTCAGTGGTTTTGTCTTGTACTATTAGTGCAGTATCGTCGGCGTATAGTAATATGTACGCTGATTTGTCTATTTGGTTTTTGTCTGGTAAGTGGTAATTATAGATATCATGGCAGTATATATTATATAGGAATGGTGAGAGCGGGGATCCTTGCGGGAGTCCTTGTTCACGAGAAAAAGAAAAAGATAATGTGTCAATTCGTACTTGTAGTAGTCTGTTTTCAAGTAAGTTTTTTATGATGTGAAGTAGATATGTTGGTGTGTGGAGTTTGTGAAGTTTGTAGAGTAAGCCCATATGCCAGACACTGTGAAAGGCCTTGTTAATGTCCATGAATAGACACGCCGACTTTCTGTCAGTTAGGTGAGTCGTTTGTATATTGTTGGCCAAATTAAAGAGCGGATGAATAGTCGAGTGATGTTGTTTGAAACCAAATTGGTAGGTAGGTAAATATTTTCCAATCACTTTTTCAAGCCGCTGCTTTATGTATTCAAAAACTTTGCTTAGTACTGGTCACTGAATCAATTTGGACAAATTTCGCAAACAAAAATTACTCAGCTATATGTAATTTATACAGTGCTGTTAATAATTATTAATTATCTTTTTAGCTTATTAATAGTAGATTAATTTATTTTATTAATTATTCATATCGGGCCATTATAATAATTCCCGATGTAATTGGCAATGATTTGCTATTGTGTCATTTTTTTGAAAACATCCCTATCAAGAACAAAATGACAAAAACTTGCATAAATCTTGTCGATAACATTTGTAAATTTTTCTGTGGCAATTAAGCATATTTTTATTTGAAATCTGTTTTTGCTTAATATATAGAAACTGCAAGTTACATAGCCATACCCACCTGACTCTGCAACTACAATACTAGGAAACCACCATACTCCAACATTCCACGAGTCAGCAGAAGTGTTTTCCTCATTTGACTGTTTTGCATGAGAACTCATTCTTTGTAACCACGTTGTGGAATTAAGTAGCTAAATAAATTGTCGTTGTAATAATAAAAGCTTTTTAAAACGAATTATATCGTTAAAGTTTCATAATTGGCGCAGTCGGTAGGATTGTGCAGTAGCAGTATCCAAGATTCCGGCTATTTGGTTCTTCAACTCTTCAGCACAATCTCTAGAACCAACGGCAGAGGCTACTCCACCAAAGAATCGGGAAGGAAGAATCAACGTAAGTGCATTTTCCTTTCAATCCTAATCTATCTTCCGTATAAAGATTTCATTAGGAATAGTAATAGGGCCGTGTATCGCATACACACAATTAAAGTTAGGTCAGTCTATTGAAGACATAGTTTAGTTTGATTTTTTTTTCTCTCTCTCAATTAAGAAAATATAAAGCATAAAAATAGTAATTTTTTAAAGTGAAATATAAAGTTTATGCTTATTTATGAGTGAAGTAGACGATATTGTCCAACAATTAGAAAATATTCGTCTTAGCAAACCAGTAAGTACCAGCGTTAAAATGACTACTGCAAACCAAAATAATATGAATTGGAGTTTATTCAAATCAAAGTTAGATAATATTAAATCCTTTGACGGTGACAGTAATTACCTGAATAAATTTTTAAGTAGGTGCGAGAACCTAATAAGTACATATCTACCACTAAACGATGCTGATTTAAACAAGCATATTTGGATTGTATTAATGAGAAACTGATCGGAAAAGCCGAAACTATGGTTGGCAATCGATCAGAACTTCTTAGTTGGGATAATCTCAAAACCGCTTTGATTCAGTGCTTCTCTGACCGAAGAGATGTAGATTGTTTAATTCAGGAACTTACAAGGACCCGCCCTCATAGAAATGAAGATTTAATAAGTTTTGGTACTAGGTTGCAATTGCTTAGGAGTAATGTAGTCCAGCGTGTCAGTAACGATACCCAAATGTCTACTAGCGATAAAGTTTGCAACATTAATCATTTTGAGAAAACTTCATTAAATACGTTTATCGCAGGATGCTCAGGCACATTGAAAAATAATATGCATCTGAAAAGACCAGAATCCCTTGAGGATGCGATGGCCTATGTTTTAGAGTTTGAGAATTTTGAGCGACTTTATGGAACTTTACGTAATAATGAAAATCCCAAAATTTAATCCAAGTTTCACTAAGCCTGGATTTAACCAAAATTATTATCGTCAACATTTTCCAAACGCGCAAAGCTTTTTCCCCACCCCACAGTTTAGTAACAGCCAACCGCAATATAATCAATATCAAGCCAACAACCAATCAAATGGTTTTCAACTTAATCAACACACTAATTCAATCACGTCTACTAAACCGACATTTCCCTCTCAACCGGTAAATATTCAAAGTAGACCAACACCCCCTAGACAATGGCCCACAAATAGAGATGTTTTTGGTCCGCCCAGAAATGTATTCAGACCCAATCAGAACTCTCCAAATCAATTTCCAAGGCCTACACCCATGTCAGGAATTTCCAGAAATTCTCTTACCCCCACCAGAAAACATGGATTAAATTCTCAATATAATAACTTCCAAAGACCATTTTATCAAACACCACAGCCAATGATAGTTGAAGAACTATATTCGAACGAATACGAAGATCATTCTACAAACCCGTATTGTCAAAATTTTGAACATTTTTATAACCAAGAATACCTTGACTACCCTCAGTCAACAGAAACATACTCTGATCAATTTGAAGACCAAATCAACTTCCAGGAGCTTCAAGACCCTCGAACTTCCCAAAATACTGTCCTCGAAGAAATGGAAATTTTTGCGACCCCAGCCCAACGAAAGAACACAGCTAATAGAAATTAACATTTCTTCATACAATGCCCTTCCATACATTGAAATTAGCAGTCTTAACATCAAGCTTTTAATTGACACTGGCAGTTTTCGATCAATTTTAAGACCCACCATTGCCGAGACTTATTTTCCACACTGTATATTTCGGTCAACCAATACTATTAAAACAGCCATAGGTAGCGAAAGCACGCAGTTTCAAGCTAATATTTCCGCGCCTCGCAGAAGTTGGTCTCGACTACGAAATCAGCTTTATTTTATTTGATTTTCATGATTATTTTGATGGCGTTCTAGGACTCAATGATCTTATAAATATGAATCTTAACATTGATTTAATTAACAAGCGATTGATTGGAGCAAACATCGAAATTCCCTTTAAGTACAGAACACCTGCAGAAGCTAGTTTTACATTCTCGGTAAAACCCATGCAGTAAAATTAAGAAGAAATTACCAGTTAATGTTAACGACGGGGATATTATTATAAATACCCAGAAGATGAACGACCTGATCATTCCGTCAATGGTCACCTGTGCACGCTACGGATTTGCCACCGTTGAAATTCAAAACCCCACAGATAAGACCGTTTCAATAACCTTAACTGAACCACTAAAGGTCGAGGCTTTTGAACCTGCAAAGTATGAAATTTATACTCTTGAGGCAGTCTCGCAAATCTTGGTAATCGTAATAACAAAACGTTTAATATTAATAATCAAGTTTCGAACGAATCACATGAATACCCGAAGAAAAATTAGCTATCAATCGATTGTGTACGGAATTTTCCGATATATTCTATAAACCAGGAGACCAACTCAGTTTTACATCAAGAATTAAGCATGAAATCAAAACAACCGACGAGATTCCGGTGCACGTTAAACCATATCGATACCCATATGTTCACAAAGCAGAGGTTAAAAACAAAATAATGAAATGTTAGACAAAGGAATTATTCGATCTTCCAGCAGTCCATGGTCATCACCAATATGGATTGTCCCCAAGAAAATGGACGCGTCAGGGCAACAGAAATGGAGGATAGTTTGCGATTTCAGAAAAATTAATGACAAATGTGTTCCCGACAAATACCCAATACCCAACATTAACGATATTTTAGATAAACTGGGCCGTGCCCAATATTTTTCTACCCTCGATTTGGCGAGTGGGTTTCACCAGATTGAAATACACAAGGACTCGATAGAAAAAACAGCATTTAGCGTGGAACATGGCCACTATGAGTATTTAAGAATGCCATTTGGACTGAGAAATGCTCCAGCGACATTCCACGTGTAATGGATGAAGTACTCAAAGATCTACAAAACAAAGTTTGTATGGTATTTATGGACGATGTAATCGTGTTCAGTACAAATTTAACAGAACATATTCAAAATTTAAAATCTGGTATTTAAAAAACTCGTGAAGCAAATTTAAAAATTCAACTCGATAAATGTGAGTTTCTGCGACGAGAGGTCGAATTTTTAGGGACACATTGTCACACCAGAGGGCATAAAACCAAACAAAAATAAGATCACGGCAATACAAAAATACCCACTTCCAAAAACGCAACGCGAACTAAAATCATTTTTGGGATTGGTTGGATATTATCGAAAATTTATCCAGAATTTTTGCAAAGCTAACTAAACCCTTAACACAATGTCTTAAGAAGAAGGAAAAATCGTGCACACAAAAGAATTCATAGAGTGGTGTAATACTTGCAAAAATGTTCTAACAACAGAACCTGTCTTGGCATATCCAAATTTTACGAAACCCTTCGAGGTTAACCACCGACGCTTCTAATTTCGCGATTTCAGGAGTACTATCTCAGGGAAACCATCCCATATGTTACGCATCTAGAACCCTTAATCCAGCGGAGATAAATTACTCAACAATTGAGAAGGAGCTATGGCAATTGTCTGGAGTTGCAAGTACTATCGCCCATATTTATTTGGAAGGAAATTTATATCTTCACAGACCATAAACCCTTACAATGGCTCATGTCAATGAAAGAACCAAATTCCAGGTTGGTACGTTGGAGACTAAAATTAGAGGAGTTCGACTACGAAATCAGATATAAAAAAGGCAAATCCAATGAAGCAGCCGATACACTTTCCAGGAATCCTGTTGACCTCAATGCTCTAGAAACAGATTCATTATACAACAATATAGGAGACACCGATGAAATAACCAATGACTTTATGTTAAATCACGAAGAATTGCCAAGCTTAGATAACTTAACAGTTTCAGAGATTTTTAGGGCAAAACACCGAACCCTCAAATTCAAATAAGGCAAAATTAATATTATATCGAATATCCAGTTAAGAACACCGAACCAAGTTAACAACCAACCGTCCGATTCAGAAACAATACACTCATCATCAGAAAATCCTATTTTTGGAATACCAATATCTGAACGTCCAATAAATATGTACAAGAATCAAATAATTATTACAGATGGAGATATCCTAAATGTTCATATTAAACAGAAACGCATATTCGAAAACATCCGTATGTACTTAACTATTTCAAAAATTAATCCCGCCCCTCACATTATCAAATTTATAAAAGAATACCTCAATCCCAACAATCATACGCATTATATTTTCGACACGATGGCCTTGCGCGAATTTTTACAGTAACCCTTCAAAATATTTTTAAAAATTCTGCTTATAAAATGCTTCATTGTACAAAAATGCTTGAAGATGTACAAACCAGAGAGGAGCAGCAGGAGAGAATGAAGCTCTATCACACCACAAAGACTTGTCACCGCGGCATAAGCGAGCTAAAATTGAGTTTAAATCAAAGATATTATTGGCCAAAAATGTCTGAAGATATAGAAAACTACTGTGAATAATTGTGAAATTTGTCAGAAAAATAAATATGACAGAAGTCCACCCTATTGTGAAGTCAATCTCACTCCTACAGCATCCAGACCATTTGAACACATACATGTCGACACTTTTAGAATGAATTACGATGCTTATGTCACAGTTTTAGATTCATTTTCCAGATACGGCAGGCCATACCCACTTAAAAGTATTACCGGAATTGAAGTTATCGAAAATCTATACACCTTTATTACACATCATGGTTTACCATTGAAGATAACTACAGATCAAGGAACGGAATTTAAGAATAAAGCTTTAGAAGATTTTTGCAAACTCTATAAAATTGATTTACACTACACAACAGCGAAGAATAGTAATTCCAAATTCACCTGTGAACGCTTTCATTCGTCAGTCATAGAAAGCTACAGATGCTTGAAAGAGGAAAATAAAGAACTATCAACTGATCAATTAATCAAGCGCGCAGTTTTGGGTTATAATAATTCTATTCATACTGTAACAAAATTTACCCCTTTTGAAATCATAACTGGTCACATTAAATCAATAAATCCGTTTGATCTCAACGATAACGCAATTATTTCAAGTTATGTGCATCGCATAAAGAAAATTCGAATAGTTATACGAAAAAATTAAGCAAAAGATAGAAGAAGCAAAATGTGCAATAATAACTAAACGGAACGAAAACAGATGTGAACCACCAGATTTCGAGTCACAAAATCACGCTTATATCAAAACCAAAAACCGCGGCAAAACACTTACCAAAATTTAATAAATGCAAACTAATCGGGCAAACCGATATTAAATTACAAACACAAAATCACGATTATCACAAAAGTTGTGCCCGAAAACCAAAAACTAAGTTTCACTATTATTTGCAGAGAACCAAGAAAATGGGTCTCAATGGAAAATCCCGATTGTCCTGTTCCTGGTTCTTCAAACCAAATGGTCAATTGAAACGGAAATACAACTAAACCCCTTAAATAATCCAATACTTCCGATTAAGCTAGGTAATGCTAAGCTAGTTTATAGTAAACATACATTTCTACACTATATAGATTTAATTGAGATAATTACGCAAATGGAAAATTTAAAAAGCAATTTTCTAATACTTAAAGGCTACTTAAAGTCACATAACGGTAATAACGTATATCATATCATCAGTTATCAGAAAATTTACTACTAAGAACGGACAACTTAATTCACATCGCATCAGGTAAACTTCAAAATTTAATACCAAATAATCGAAAGAAACGAGGCCTTTTGAATATAGTAGGGCAAATTAATAAATGGCTTTTTGGTACACTTGACGCTGAAGACGGTCAACATTACATGAAGCAATTGCTACTTTAGAGAGTAGTCAAACAAGCGTTAACGATGAACTAAAACTTCAGATGTCGCTATCCAAAGGTTTAATCACTCATTACAATAAGACCATAACTACCCTTAACGAAAATCAGGACAAACTAGATTAAGTATAAGGTCCTTTCAGCAACTAATGCCACAAACGATATCCAATGTTCAGCACTTATCTTGGGTTCACGGGTCAATAACGCAATTAAACCTAGATTGTCAAAACTTAATTATGTTTTTGGATAATTTAGAGGATGCAATAATGTTTTCCAAACTAAATGCGCTGCATAACCAGTATTTTGTCCCACTAACGAATTAACAATTATGCTAAAATATTTAGAAAACATGTACAAAGTGGCAGCAATCCCAAAATTTCAAAATATACTCTCGTATTATCAATTTTTGGGAACTCAGGTTAGTTTCTCTCACACGAAAATAATTTTTGCGATACAACGTACCTATACTAGGCCGAGAAGATCTAATGTTTTTTCACCTATACCCTATTATCCTAAATCGAACTATATTCATTCCCCAATACCCTACCTCGCACAAGAAGAAGTTAGAAACCAGCACACCAGTCAGCCCTTGCTCAAAAATAGAAGACACATATTACTGCAACGAAGAGTTTCACCCACAAGATGATTGTACCCAATGAACTTTTAAAAGGCAAGACACAATACATAATTGCCCAACCTTCAACATTAAGTTAGTAGAGCCAATAGTTGAACAAGTAACGGAAGAATTGGTCCTCGTACTGTTAACAGAACCTGCAAAGTTAATATCCCAATGTGGTACCGATCAGTATCACCTACTTGAAACATCAACCCTTGTCAAGATCCCGAAAAATTGCGAAATTCAAATTAATGAAAGAAATTCATCAATAACATCAACATACAAAAGGAAAACCATTTATATTGCCGAAATCACACTACCTCAAACAATTACTACGAAGTTCTTGGACGCACCAAACATTTCCAAAATTAATCTAGATGAAATTTACATTGAAGGAAATAGCCAATCAACTTTTACCAGTGACTTTAAACCAGAAGTCAAAACACCAAGAATACACCTTCTTTGGTATTGTGGGAGTCTGCACATTTCTTCTGATTCTCCTATTGACGAGCCAATGGAACCGAGTCAGAATCTTTTGGCTATCGACCCGAAATGCTTTCCATAAATCTACGGATCTTCAAGTACCAGATGATTACTCAGCAACTACCGCTTCGAAAAAACAGTCCGTTATTTTCGAATCCTGAGGAGGGAGAAGTTACATAGCCATACCCACCTGACTCTGCAACTACAATACTAGGAAACCACCATACTCCAACATTCCACGAGTCAGCAGAAGTGTTTTCCTCATTTGACTGTTTTGCATGAGAACTCATTCTTTGTAACCACGTTGTGGAATTAAGTAGCTAAATAAATTGTCGTTGTAATAATAAAAGCTTTTTAAAAACGAATTATATCGTTAAAGTTTCATAATTTGCATATATTATTTAACGTTTTTTTTTTGTAGCTTCAGTAAAAATTGCAAAAACAAACTGGCTAAGAATAGGTTCATTTATAAACAAATATTCTAAAAAGTTAGGGTGTTAGTAAAGCTTTAACACGGAAATATCAAAGGAAAATATAATTAAGCAAATGCTTAACGATCCAGAACGAATCCATTCTGGTTGTACTCTACTGTTTTACATAAAATGCACTTGAATTTTTTAGTTTATTTCGCATGCACAGAAAGATTTATTTGTTCGTAGCTCTTTTCCGCTATTAATGATATGAACTGAATTTTTTCCTTTGCAGCACTTTTCATGTGTACATTTTTACAATAAAATCTATTTATTATTTTTGTTTCCGACAGAAAGACCGATAGGTCGATAGCCTTTTCTAAGAAATAAAGATGTTTACTACTACTACTATTTTTGTTTCGTAAAAGGAATTTTTTGCCATTAGTTGTTAATAAACATATGAAATAGTATGTTCCTTCCTTAAATGCAGAGCAGAAAGTCGTGATATTGCTGTATGCGGTTTGGCTGAAGTTCATTTTCTTTACAGCAGTACTCAATTATGAAATTGATTATAAAGAAAAGCACCTACTAAAAAGGAACAAGTTAAACTTGTTTACACAGCACAAGATCTTTTCATATAAAATGTAGAGCTGTGAATAGCTTTTACATTAAACTATATATATATATGTCTTACAGCTGCTTCCTGGTTATGCTGCTTTTTCTAAGCACAAATTGTTAAAAGTGTATATACAGATTTAACCAGAAACTTAAAATTTATGATGATTTCACTAAATTAAATTATTAAACGCTACTGGTGATTCAAAATATGTTTATCACGAAAGTGTTCACCCATATTGACCAACAGATTTTAGATAAAACCCGTCAGCTAAAATGCTAATGTTCCGAGTGATGGTAAAGTTCAGTTCGTAATCCATTAATGGGAATTATTCTCTGGTAAACACATGAATATTACAAAACGTCGACATTGTTTTAACTAGCATAGAATAATATGGATTTTCAATTGGCTTGCAACTTTTTCAGAGGACTATCGCTAGAAACCATTCAACAAATGTTGCTAAAAACTTTTTATCGTTTACTATATAAAATAAGTCCAAAAAAATTAACAAAATTGTTCTTAAATATAGAATATATCTAAATAATTCTATTGATCCAAAATCTTCAAAATAATAATGAATATCCTTGTGTTTCCTGTTCCAAAGATACAAAACTCAAATACTTCCATTGAACTCAGACCAGTAAATAATATCAATATAAATTTATGAAAGAGTGTTTGGTGTAGCTGACGAAAAAGATAATTTCAGGATTAATGGGTTAATATTTTGGCGTTAAATGAGCCAGAATTTGCATCTGATGCACATCGTGCGTCAGAGTCATACAATAGACTCTGACGGTTTTTATTTTTGCGGCATTCTTGAACTTCAGAAGAACATTTGAGACTGTCGACAAAAAGACATTATTTCAAAAATTCACCCAGATTAACATTAAACAAACAGTTTTAAAGTGATATGAAGGTGTTGTCGAAAATTTGTAATGAGTATAAATTCTATTATTAAATACAATATTTTAGGGTCAAAATTAAAAAACTTCAGTTCATATCTGAAATGCATACGAGACCTGTCAACGATCTGGTTTATCTCAATTCACACTTCACACCTATTCAGTTAACAATAGTAATTCAATCAGCGTTCCTAAACAGAGGGCTTTTCCGATCGGAGATAAAACCCGTCATCTACAATGCAAATGCCGGCATCCGGATATCAGACAAGTGCAAGCGGATTCTATATCCGCTTAGTCTGATGGATTATTGCACTTTACATATATGAATAATATGATATAGATTCATTAAATCATATTTTTTTTACAGGTTGATAAAAGCTAATTTCGCTTGTTGCCAGTTGATAAATGAAGTCAGCTGATTCAAAATGAATTAAAAGCATTTTAAATTTCGGACAACACTCTTCGATTAAATATTGTTCAGCAAAACCCGTAAAAAGTAGACACGATTAAATAAGTTAAAAAGATACACATAAAAATATGTGTATTTTAGTATGATAACAAAGCTTGAAACTTGTAATATAATTTCTCATTTTAAAATGGTTTTAAGTGTTCAATAGTTAATCACACTCAATATTAACTTTGTTTTAGATTCTTTTCCATTTGAAAAGATTAGCAGAATAGTCATTAATAAATAGGCAGGGACAATTTCATTAACTAAGCACTTTCTAGTGTTTCAATCCTAAAAGTACTATAAGAATACTACTTCACCGGTTAGGTACAGTTTGGTATTTCATTTGCAACTGCAAGATGCAAAAATGCGATACAGAATATAATTCTCAAATAGTTGAAATATTCTGAAAACTAAACTTCAAAACTATTGAAAAACCTTAAAGTTAAATTAATTTAAAAAAAGTCTGGTTTTTACGAATCATCACGTTGTTGAAAAGTTTACATTAAATTACCACTTTTTGAAAATATCTCTCCGTAGCCGGCTTGAACCCTTTCGATAGGTCTTTGAAGGTGGCGTAGAATATTGGATTAAATGATTTATTCGTACTCGGTTTAACCTCGAGAAAAGTTTTCCTCGAAAAATAAATCGTAAGATTTTCAACAAATACAAATGGGAGGAAAAAATAATACGACTGTGATTCTGAATTGAATCTCCAGATTTCTAAAATTTGTTGCATTAGAAACAATAAATAAATAACTGCGATTAGAAAACTTACTATTGTATGTAAAATGTAGATAACTTTTGATTACAGTTTACCACGCTCTTAAGGCGTGGTGTTGAGATATTCTCAACATGTTTTTTTCATATACGTTCGTACTTTTCGTATGTAAAATGGATAATGAATCTATAAAGATCCGTTTGCGGTAACACAATCACTTTTGTATCAATTATTTTTCTGTAATTTCCTCAAACCCTTATCACACTGTATATCGAGTAGTTTTAGAAAGTGATTCCAGTGATTAATAAAATCAACTTTAAATCACATTTAATCAAATAGAGTACAATGTCATGAAACCATCCTGCCTCGGTTAAAAAGCAATTTTTTTTTTGGAAAACAGTGTATGCTAACGAGATGATAAAGACGAGCTTTTACATATAACTAGTACAAATGAAATAATTTGATTTTAAAAATTGAGGAATGTTGCAAACGCATAACATATTTACAGAGAAAATAGTCTGAATGTAGCGCAAGTGATCAAAATCTGTAATAATTAACATAAAAAAATGTCCTATTAATGAAGCGCACCCGATTTAAAAATTCTTGGCAAATCGTTTAGAAAATATCCCTAAAAACATCTCGGAGTTCGTCTATCAGGAGGTTTCAACATGATATTGGGATATGATTACAATAACGTCTCTTATTATTTAACCTCTGGATCTACCTCGAAAAATATATCGATTTTATTACAGGACACCTTGTACAAAACAGGGATACTGGAAGATTTTTTTTGCTATCGATGAGGTTTGACCCCTTGTATATATATTTCACGGGCATCAAAATGCGTTAAATATTTATTCATGTCATCAACTTAAAAAAGTCTTTTTCTTAAAAAAACATAGTTTGCTCCCTTGAAATTGACATATGTAATATATGTTAATCCAAAATAAAAATTATTTGTACGTTTAACTCGAAAAAAATTGCAAACCACATAAAACGGTTGAACGGCAAAACAGGTCAAACAACATCGGTACAAAATAATTTTAAATTTTTTTATTAAATTATCTATTTCATCTAAAACTCTAATTTAAAACAGCCACTTTTGTTACCAACTAATTGGAATTTTCATGGAAGTAACTCGACAGTTTTGGAATACATTTGTACATTTTCCTCATATTAATTAACTTACTCTTGCTTCGGTAAACACTCCGGATAGATTGGCTGGCAGCAAGTTTAGTTTATCAAGCAAATTATAATTTTTAACATTCATTCCAACAAGAAAAAAGTGCGAACCGCAGTTATTCTAAAACTTACCGGCACAGCTCGTTGAGAAAAATCCGTAAACTATAAAAAGAACAAATGCTAATTTGGCAGTCATATCCACATGAATTATGAACATCCTGCATGCACGATTGAACTATTCTATTGAGAAAGTTTTTACAGCGTGTTGGAGTTTACGACGTCATAACGATACTATAGTAGAAAGCTCAACCACGTTGAAAACGGAAAATGGAAAAGCCGGGTACGTCCTCCCTTGACGATCTGCGGAAATAAACTGGCAGTGGAAAGCACGTCTAATGGAAATTTCTAGCTGTTGAAGTAGGTAGTGTTTTAGAAGACTTTTATTTCGCATGCGTTTACGTGATTTGAGGTTTGAGACCTTCTCTTTGCGGTTGTGGCTTATTAATATACTTATAGTCTTCCAAGACAACTTTGAACTATCTTAACAACTCTGGGCATTGGCAGGTAATATAGGAAATACACAGTTTGTACTTGGCAGGTAATAGAGAAAACTTTGGTAATTGATAGCACTATTAAAAATAAAATAAAAATGTTCCATGAACTTCGAAGTAAATTTAACTGCCGGTGTTAGAGCGGCTGAAAAGATAGTTTTCTTTCCCTGGCACCCTCCTAGGTAGAGAAACATAAATTTGTTCTGAAAGTTTCGATACTTCACCGAATCGATATCAATATATTCTACCAAAATAGCTCAGAGCCATAACAACCAGAATCTTATTGTGAATAAACTAATATGCATTTCTACTGCGTTACATGGAAATCCAGTTTGTAATTATTGACGTGTCTGTTGTTTTTTATACAAATATACAAAGTGATTCAAATAAGGTTCCAAAAATTTTACGCAATATCCTACGAGCTACTTAGCTATTAAAATGCTATGTATTTTCTGTATTATATTACGGGGTAGAGGATTGGACACTGACTGCTGCTACTGAGAAGAGGCTGGCAGCCCTTGAAATGTGGCTATATCGAAAAATGCGAGGAGTTTCTTGGATACCGAGGGTGACCAATGAAGAAATAAATCCTGCGCCCCATGGAGAAGAAACGTCAGGTCCTTTATACTGTAAAGTTCCGGAAGTTAGAATACCTTGAGCACATAATGCGTAATAAAGCTAGATACCATTTCCTCCAGTGCACCCTACAAGTGTAAAATGTACGGGGACAAAAGACCAGGAAGAATGAGGAAAGTTTACGACGGGACTGTTCAGAGAAGCACTTAACACAGTTATGATTATTCAGATGGTGGCCAGCATCCGACTCGGATAGGCAAACGAAGAAGAAAGATTGATATCCAACCAACACTTTCAGAGAGGTGACGCCAATTTGTAATTACCCTGTAAAGATGGGTTACCAAAAATAGCACTAGAATATCATATAAGAACTCTACATAGGCCTCACGGAACGACTTCGAATAACCATTCGGCAAAGTATGACGTGATGTATTGCTAGATTTACTCATTTTCTCGAAGAGATTGGCGTTGATGAAAAGAACATGTGTTTCATCGCTAACCTACTGGAACGAATTTGCATCAATGCAAATCGAAAATTAAAAAGCAAAATATGCGAAGCTTAAGCGGACGTTCGATAGGTCTGTAAATTGTCGCCCACGTTGTTTAAATTGTATTGTGTCAAAACATTAATTGGACTCATTGAAAAAGTAATGATAAATAGTCAAATAGAGTTAAAGTTGACAAATGCAAACTGTGTTCTCGACAAAGATTCTCTAGAGCTTGCTGGATGAAGACGATTGAAAAATTTTGCTGCTGTGAATAAAACTTAGATTTGGCAAGAGACACAAATTGACTTGAAGAATCAAACGTTTACCAACCAATAGCTTACTAATCGGTGTTGTATTTGTTATCATGTGATATCGATGGATTGTTATTATTTATTTAGTATTGAGGAACTTATGCTGAATTACGTAAGACATATTTCCTTATAAACTATCCATTTCTATGCTATTTGGAAAACTAATCGTTCAGGATGCAATAGAAAAATGTATAAACACTGTGAAGCAATAATTCAGAAGACGACGAAATCAAGTCACTTCGAAGACTTTGCAACGAATGCTGAAAATAACAATGATATCTGGGCAATGAAAGAGAAACACAATACAGAACAAATTGCACTAAGATTAATAACACGAATAAGACACCCCCAAAACCCACTACACTACCCCTCCATCCAACTACTATACGAACGCACAAACATGACAAAGATTTCGGAAAGACTCATACATCTACAGACAAAATGGACAAACAACCCCTACAACTGGACCATACTGAATCCCCTTTGTCTTACAAGACCAACCAGACAATCCCGCTTCCGTTCCCCTACATCAACGCTACTCGAACACTTACAAACGCAACTGATTACTGGACAATAAAATAATTTTATCTTGTCATTAGAATTGGAAAGTTTATTTAATAAGATTATTAACCTAGAATAAGAGAATTTTCATCTTTGTTTTTTATTTAGACTAGGACTACATGTATTAAACAAGGGCAGAAAGACCGATAGGTCGATAGCCTTTTTTAGAAATAAAGATGTTTACTACTACTGAAAGAGAAATTCAATGAAAATATATCAGAAAATATCTGCGTTATATTTTCAATGTCTTTTCTTAGGAAAACATACTTTGACTTTTTCATTCTTGAAATAATTTCATTATATCAAGTATATATTATTCCAAAATCAATTCGTCAAAAACGGAAAGACCAGAAATAAAAAAATATATCGGCGGCGAATAATATCAAAGCCAGTCTTTCGGTGAAAGGCTGGCTTTGATATTTCTTTTCGCCGATTCACGCTTGACGACGTCACATAAGCACCGCTTCGTTGACTGCACATTTGTACAGTAGTCTTTTTATGTTTTCAGCGGGCCATTGTGTTCACTTAGTACGTGCACGGCTCTTATTTTATGGTGGTATCGGATTGTTTACTCAGTATCTCACGTACTTGGCTCTCTGGCTAGTCAGATTGGGATATTTACATTTCGGAATTACGAGAAAGGCGAAAATTTCGAACGTTGGTCATAGCATTAGCGTGCAATATTTAAAAACAATTAAATTTCTTCCTCTATAACTTTAGAAGAGAAAACCAACATTACAAGTTTAGGTAGTTCAATACCAAATTTGGCCATTACGAAGCAAAAATCGAAATTACAAACGAACTTTTCGAAGAGTGTGCACTCCCAACACGCACCTCTGCATAAAAATAGCTTTTGCAAAAAAAATGCTTCTTGGGGGAATTTATTAGATATAATTTTCAGGTCATAGAAAAACAAATACTTACCAATAGTGATATTTTAATGTTTAAATATAGCTTTTTGTGATGTGTTTTTTCTACTATGTATAGGTATTTGCTTTATTTTGTTATTTCCTTGTAGTTTTATCGAAAATATCAATAGAAACCATAAAGTCAACCGCACAAATGTCCAGTTTATGCACCATTTTATGCATATTATTTCCGAATTCCACGTGGTCGTGTGCCAAACCACTAGTGTTAGGTCAAAATACAAAATCTAGCAAACCCTAAGTCCATTGAAATTACCCCTTACAGAAATTATCCAACGCCGAATACCAACAGATCATCATGAAGAAAAGATGAAAGATTGATGAAGAAAAGATGAAAAAAAGATGACAACCAAAATTCAGAAAAATGAAGGAAAGTAAAAAAAGTAATGGGCAAAAAATGTCCCAGTATTGGACCAGACAATTGAATCAACAAAATCGTAAATCAAACAGCCTCTAAACAAAACGCATCAGGACGCCAAAGGCAAACAATGAGAGATGATCAGAATTTGTGTTTTTATTTTATACTATTTTGTATTATTTATGTAGGTATTCATTATTTCATTCCAATGTATTCCTGGGTTTCAGTCCAATTTTGTTGTTTATTATTTAAAATGTTACAAATACGTTTTTGTAACATTTTAAATAATAAACAATAAAATTGACTGAAACCCAGGAATACATTGGAATGAATTAAAGTACAGTCAGGAAAATATACGAAACAATAGGTATTCTTTATTTGTTTAAATTATATTTCACTGTTTGCTTCAATAACATTTGTCTTCCAATGTCTGTAAAGATCTCGGTATACCTACTTACCTTCAAGAGAAGGGGACCAAATCTACCGATGGTAGTTTTGCGTCTTTTGTATTGTCATAATTTTTTTATGATTATTAAACGAATTATTTTACATCAGGTTGGTTTATTGAAATTTTTTTGAGATTTTTTCCTGATAAAATAATATTTAATGTACGGTACCTAGCAATTACAAACCAAAAAATGTAAAATTTTGGACTTGGTCACGCTCTCTTGCATACCGACAATATGTGCTTTTTAAAACATTTATATTGTTTTATTTAGTCTAATAGAATCACAGGACTTAGTATTTCAATGTTACGTATGATACGGTTTTGCTAAAGACATTTCAAGGTATTACAAGAAGTGACAATGTGACGTGTTTTGGGACGTTTATAGAGGGTCGCTTTTATGTTTGGAAACGGTGGATTATTTCCTAAACTACGCGAGCTAGAATAAAACGATTAATACAAAAATTGAAAGAATTCTTTTCAGTCTATTTATATAAAGATAAAATTAGTATACAGGATCAGTCAAAAAGCTACGGCAAAGCGAGTTCCTTTTTTTCTTTAATGGAACATCCTGTATGTTAGTCAATCATTGAACTCCCCCTCAATGTTCTAAACAAAAAACGTATAACACATTACATAATACTTAAATTTAACCAGTTTTGAAGATATCGAGTTGCTAAAATTATTTTTGCTGTAATTCGCTAAATTATTGGATTTAGTATTTTTAATTTTGCACAAACAGGAATTTTTTTTTTTATTTAATTAAACTCCCCGTAGGACATTTACTACATTAACGATCCTGATCAAAGGTTGATCAATGAGTAATTCTGTTCTAACCTAACTTAACTATGGACAAATCTTAAAACTAAGGTCCTACTCACTAGTGTACCTTAGAGTCTGGTGGTCTAGTGACAGAGCTACACTAATTACCGTGTAGCACAAAACCGCACATTGTTCTGCTTTTGCACTGACATCAGTCACTTACATAGCTCAAAAGGCTTTACCCTCCTTGAGTCTTCTTGTCAGGTTGGTATTGTCGAGGAGCTGAATCGCCTCGACATCACATGTTGATGAAGCCGTTGTTCTATGACTCCTTGCAAATCTCGTGATAGTCTGGTCAACAGTATCAATCTGAAGGTCTCGATGATATCCACTATTCCTGATGTACCAAGGCGCATTAAGAATGTTTCTCAGTACTTTATTCTGGAATCTCTGAAATAAATTAGGATGTTACTCTTGCTGGCACAACCCCAGAGCTGTAAGCCGTAATTCCACACTGGTTTGACGATTTGTTATACAGAAGTACTTTGTTGTAGATTGATAGTCTAGAGTGCCTACCAGTAGCCAGTACATTTTCCCTATATCTTATACTCGAGCTCTTCCTTTTTTTTCTTAACATGGGCTTTCCAGCGCAGTCTTGCATCTAATGTTATGCCCAGATACTTTGCTGAATTTGCATAAGGGATCTGAGTATTACTTTAATAAGTGAATTGGTACCTGCTGGTTAGTTTTATTTGTGAAGTTAATGTGTACAGACTTGGTCTCGTTTAGTTTGATACGCCATCTTTTGGTCCAATCATATATTTGTGAAACTGATGTTTGCAGTTTAATTGCGGCTTCCTCATGGGTTTTCCCTACCGCTAATATAGCGGTATCGTCTGCAAAGGTAGCTATAGTATTAAGATCTGAGTAGTATAAATCACTGGTGTACATCAGGTACAGGAGAGGTCCTAGGACACTTCCCTGTGGCACCCCTGCTCTGATTTTTTTTATTTCAGTGAATGCTTCTTCTTGTTTTACTCTGAAGGCTCTGTCCGAAATGTAGGATTCCAATAGTTTCGAGTAATTTTGTGGGAGTAGCATATTTAACTTATGTTTCAGCCCATTATGCCATACTCTGTCAAAGGCCTGCGATACATCAAGGAAGATGGCTGAGCATACTTCCTTACTTTCCAGTGCTCTTTCAATAACATCTGAAATTCTGTGTACTTGGTCTATATCGTTGAGTGGTTTTCTCATGAACCCAAACTGATGATTTGGTATTATATTCCTTTCTTCGATGATGGGTTTCAGCCTTGTTCAGGAGTATTTTTTCGAACAGTTTCGATATCATAGGCAGTAGAGAGATTGGCCTATATGATGGAAACATCGTGAGAGGCGTTGCCTGGTTTATGAATCATAATGATTTCAGCTACTTTCCACATCCTAGGAACATACCTTAATCTGAATGAGGCATTAAAAAGATGTGTAAGTTTGTGGTTATACCTTTTTTGGGGAGCTGTTTTAGCACTTCACCAGTAATTAAATCAAAACCAGGAGCTTTCTTAGGATTAATGTTTGTTCTTATTTCCTTTCCTACTTCTTTTATGGAAGTTGGTCTAATGTTCGTGCTATCATCCGTCAGAGAAGTCCCAGTTCGGTAACTTCTTCGCCATCGTTTGGTGGAAGATTTTTTCAAGATGATCTGCAAACCTGTTGGCTTTCTGAGTATTGTTTCTAGCCCAGCTGCCATCTGCATTCCTGATTGGTGCGTTCTGTAGTGTCGGACTTTTTAATATCCTAGTGGCTTTCCAGACTGAGTAGTCAGTGCTTTTGTCATTTGTCAACTCACTCAGATAGTCACTAATAGATTCATTTTTTATTCTTTCTATTTCTCTCTTTAACTGTTGAGTGGCATTATTGAGTATGGTTTTATCTGCTGGAGCTCTGGTCTGGTGCCATTTCCTCCTAAGTCTTCTTTTCTCTGAGATCAAGTGTCTTACTTCCATGGGGTATTTGTTTCCTTTTGTCCTCTGAACAATGGATGGGGTGTTATTCCATGCTGCTTGTTGAATTAAGGTAACAAGATTTTCCACTTCATCATCCAACTGTTCTATTGTTCTTAATGGAACAGTTAAATTAATAGCATTTTGAAGTTCTAATCTGAAACTTTGCCAATCTACAGGAATGGGAACAAACAGGAATGGTGAAAGAAAAAGAGACAGAATTTATAAACGACATAATTTTATTGATTACCAGGATTAAAATGAAATTTTATTTTCAAAAGTGTTCAAAGTGTGCGCCGTTTACCTCTCGACAGTAATGAAGTCGCTGAACAAAATTGTCTAATAAATCTAGAAGTATATTCGGAGGAATACCAGCAATTTCGTGACTTAATTTATCTTGCAACTCTTCAATATTTTATGGACTATTTTTGTAAACTGCATTTTTAATATAACCGCACAGAAAAAAGTCAAGGAAGGTCAAATCGGGCGACCGAGCTGGCCATTCAATGGATAATTAATATGGAATACAATGGAATTACATCAAAACATAATTTTGACAACTCGATATCTCCAAAACGGTTAAATTTAAACATGTAACGTCCCAGCAAACCAAACTTGTAACATTATATAAATGTTATGTAATTTTTGTGACTTAGATTTTATGTAACACTTTTACGTAACATTGATGTATCATAAGAAGAACGGGAAAATAAGTTTTTGGTGACAGCGATGTTATGTAACCGTGATGTAACATGGTTTACCAGATGCGTACCATCTGGTGTGATTCAAATTTCTACCGAATTCCACTACCCTTCCAATCCACCAAAAAGACTCGCGGACGAGACACGCCAGGTCATTTAACTTCGGTACTTTTTCTATCAGACGCAAGCTCCTGTGGCATTTGCATTTCGTTTGTACAGTGAGCATTTTCAGTTATTACTTTAATCAGAGATTAGTAGTCTCAAGTTTCAACTAATCTCTGCTTTAATACACACTTAACAAGTACAAATTTACAATTCCTTCCACGAGATTTGAGTATCTCAAGGTGAGTGAACAGATATATACGTTTTTTTAGATACCAAAAAATGCCATGTGATTTTATAGATTTGTGCAGTCGGCATCAACAATGACAATTCATTTATGAGTTTATTTTTTAATTTAAGTAGTAATAAGTAGATAATTTTAGTCTAACAAGTAATAAGTAGTTTAATAGTAATAGCATTTATATTTATAACTTATTTTTAAACATTTATATTTTAAGTTTAAGTTATAAGAATATAAATCAAATCAAATCAAAATATGCTTTATTGCCACAGGAAAATTTACAAATTTTATGTTATAATTATAACACAAAAAAGTCATCAAATCAAACAGACAAATTAAAATTAAGAAAAACAGGGGTGAGTGAAGTCAAGTTGCACCCTAAACCATAACAAGGAACTAGTCTGTTGACCCTGTTTATGTTATTGCAAGCGGATCGTGATGATACCGATTTGGTAGATATAAACCAATTATAAAAATAAATACTAAATATGCATGTAGGTTTAACCTTTTAACGAAATTAAACTTGAGTCTAATGACATCAAAGAGGTTCCATTTACCAAGTATTTGGGACTTACCGTAGACAGGCATTTGAAATGGAACCAACACATCATGAAGTTAACAAATAATATTCGGAAACTAATTTATCGTTTCTACATTTTAAGGAATATTTTAAGCAAAAATCTGTTGATTCTAATCTATCGGTCATTGGTTGAATCTTTGCTACGGTACGGGGTTATTGTCTGGGGAGGTCTGTATAAAAATTCATTGCAGCAACTTAATGTAGTACAGAACTTTATTTTAAGAGTTATATATAAAAAATAAAAAACATTTCCAACTCAACCTCTACTCTGAGGAGGTATTTAGCCTGCGTTCTATATACGTTTTGTCTACATGCATTTATACTCATAAATCAAACGCCTTCAAGACTTATGTTAGTCACACACATAGGACCAGGAACAAGGTGAACAAACACCTGAAAGTGCCAAACACCAAAAAAAATATGAGGGCAACGATTTTTAGATTATTGGCTCCTAAATTTTACAATGTCCTTCCAAATGAATTGAAAGAGGTTACGAATATCAAAAAGTTCAGTAGGGGTTGCAGAAAATGTATTTATCAAAACATAGACAAGTTTGATTTTTCTTAGTGGTTTCTGATTATATTGTGTCATTTTAATGATGGTAAGGTTGGTTTAAGGAATTCTACTATGTAGAATTTTGTTTTGATTAGTTCATGTATCTGTCTTTCATCTAGGTTGAATATATTAAGCTAGTGTTAAGTTAATTGAATTAAATTGTAGTAATTTGTATTAATAACGATATTTTCATTTGGATGATGCATACAAATGTTAGATAATTTAGGCATCATCATGTAGATTGAGTTAAAGCTAGAGTTGAGTTGTGTTATGATTATGTTGTATTATCTTTGGTTTTTTTTGTTACCATTAAAGATTAAAGATTAAAGGTACTACATTGGTTGATAATAGATTTTTCTTTCTACAACTATTTTGCCAACAATAATGAGTAGATAGAGACCTTTTCATAGAGCCATGTATTACAATAAGGAGGTTGTAAATAAATAGTTAATGTTATAACAACATGTTGAACAGTTATTTCAATAAAGTTCCGTGTTTACGCATTTTTAGAACAAATCGCTTAAATGATTTTTATGCGAGACAATTGAGTAACCCTGTATTAATGCTGAGGTCAATCACAAACAGAACGTAAAAGTTTGTGAATATTATACGATTTATTTACAAATAGACTACATAAAAAGCAAGGCACAAATTACGTAAATATTATGTAATATTGAGTTGTAAAATACAAGTCACAACTGTTACGTAAATATTATGTAACATTGAGTTGTAATATATTAGTCACATATTACTTGGCTTGAGGCGGACATAATGCACAGTTGGCGCATCAGTTTGTGATATAGATATTTACGTAAACTGTTACTAGCTTGTGACTTGGTTATATAATATTTATGTAAGTGTTACGAGTTTGAGTTTGCACGGAACATGTAATGTGTTATACGATATTTGTTTAGAACGTGGAGTAGAATTTAATTATTGATTAAAATACAGGGTGTTCCATGAGAAAAAAGATAACATTGCGGTGCGGTGACTTTCTGAAGTTGCCATTAAATGTTTTCGAGGGAAATTTTTCACTTGGCTATCAGTAATACAGTAAATCATTCACCTCAGCACGTTCCCATCATCATACTTAACAAGTTTCAAGGAAACACTTATAAATATGAGTGTTAATCCCGTCCTGCTTTGCGACGTCCAAAATCAGTCTCGCTTTTAATGCACGCCGATAGAAAAGGCACATGCGGAAGATCGGAAGGATATTTGGAAAATTATATTACCTTTTATGCAAATGAGCCCCTTCCATTCTGATTTGCATCACCATCAAATCATTCTCCAGTGTAGAATAATGACCTGCCATCATTTTTTAGTGTTGGCAGCTTGGCCCCAACTTTTTGTTGCATGTAACTATTTATTGGAACTCTCAAACTTTTCCATATTTAGTAAAAGTCTTTTCAGTAGTTCTGGTGCTCGGAATATGCTATTTAATGCTGCACAGTTAACTTTAATAGTCATTTCGGTTTTCAAAAGTTGATTTTTTGCTGTATGGGCGCACTGTCACTTCAAGTATTTTTAAAAATTTGCTGTTTGCGCTCATAAATATTAGCAATTACTGAATATTAATCATTCCTCGAGGATCACTAAATGAGTTATTTCCACTTTTTAGTTATAATGAGTTCTATTTTATTCCGTTTCATTTAATTATCCCAATAAACAACACTTTGAAAACTTCAAACTTTACAAAAACCGGCTAGTTTTCCAACAAGGTAAATAAGCACCGCTGCCACATGTGGTCAGAGATCAACTAAACTGAGATTTTTAAGTTGTTTTAAACAAATACAATTAAATCTGCATTCAAATACAGTACATAATTAATTATTCCTTCTTTATTGTAAAGCAGGTGTAATCGTCCATTCAGTCATATTTTGTGCTGTCTTAAATCCGATATTCAGATAAAGCGTACTTTCTCATTCAGCACTAGCCGTTACAGCTTGGAGAAAGGCAACACCGAATAGCTGTGTTTATTAATTATTTGAGGTTGGAATTTCCCACTTGACAATCATTTGAATGGTTTTTAAGGTTTAATTCAGTAATTAAACTGTTTGTACAAAATTGTGCATTTTTCATCATGGAAGAACCTGATGGAAATGATCTCTTAAAAGTTCTGGGTAGTCTTAATATAGAGCTACGAAATATAAGCTCCAACCCCAATGTAATCAATGCATGGTTTGATAGTGATTGTCCTGATACCAGAAAAATGTTAAACTGGATCACTAGTCTCTCTACGAAAAATTATGTTTCACCTTTAGAACTAATGGAGTACGTATTAATCCAAGTAGATACCAAGTAACAGTCAGCAGCTACCTGCAAAGAGCAAACCTTACAGTCAGAACTAAGGTTTATTGGTACACATTCAAATAGTAATCTGGCCCCTGAAGCAAGACACAATATAAGTCTCTTAACTTCTGTTAATAGAGCATCATTCTTAATGCACTTCAACGTTTAATATGAAGGTTTTGAAAGACTTAACCGTCACAAGAAATATGTATTATCTAAAAAGCCTTTCTTTTTAATTTTACATTTCATTTTCTTACTTATTTTGTTCAAAATGAGTTTGCCATAAAGTGACTTCATTTAAGTCTGCCCAAGCTGGTGGGTTTTAAATGTCTCCCTGAAAGTAGACTCAATGCAATAATTTAATTAGTGAAATTTTTTAAGTGAGAATAATTTAATAAATGAAATGTAAATAGTATTGTTTTATTTTAAATTCTTGAAACCAAAAGAATCGATGTATGTTTTTGCTTTGAGGACAAACGAATAATAATCTTCTATTTTTACGAATTCAAAGCATTCACCAAAAACCTTTTGGGCTTTTGACACCACTAACAAGGAAAAACTGTTTTGTACTTGATGTTTAAGAATAATCGTACGAAATATCAAGTTATTGATAATGCTACTTTCCCATTGTCTGTTTTAGTTCATTCATAATTGACTCCCAAATGTAATTTCCATCATTTTTCACTAGTTTATATTTTCTTCAGATTTGAAGTAATGGAAAATAAGCTAAGTGCCACCCAATGTGCTGTGGAGCTTCGAAAGCTTAATGATAATTACATCTCTATATTGAATGCAAATTTGCAGTCAGAAGAAATATCATATATTACCAATGAAATTGATTTATTGGAAACTGAAAACGAAGGACTGAACCAATTGCTTACACACTATGAGTAAGTTGTGTTTTTCGAAGTTCGATTTGCTTGCCATTTATTTATAAGGAGCGCTTTAATTGAAATTATTTCTCTGAAATTAAGTGGGAGAGTGCGGTATATCCCAGTTCAAATCATTTCGAATAATTTCTATTTATTAATAAATAAGAAACATATTTTCATGTGTAAATTTACATTTAATCAGCCTTTAGGGCACACCTGTGTAATGTGTGATTATGTAAATTCAGAAAATCTGTCTGAAATCTGAAAAGTATTACACTTTTTAAATTTTCAGGCGGAGGCATAATCACACATCTTTAGAGCTTAATCGCCAAAACCAAAAAGAAATTAACTCCAATGTGGCATGCAAACAGTTACAGGAATCTTGTGAGGAATTATGCGACAAACTAGATAAGTCTGATATGAAGTTACGAAGCTTATTCAAAAAATACGTAAGTTAATACAATTACCATACTCTTGATTTCATGTATTTATGTGGTTTTATTAAATTATTTCAGAATGCAAATGTTAATTCAGAACCCGTATTAATTGCTGGCTACTTCTCTGAAGACGTTAATAATCTCAATTTTTCTTTGATTCCCATCATTGAGATGTATAGAGCTACGATGGAAGAATCTGGTGATTGGTGGCTGGATACAAAAGAGACATACAGAAAAAGGTAAAAAAAAAACATCGATGTTAAAGTACGCATATTCTCCTGATAGATAATGCAATCAAATAATCTGTACGAACTTCTGTTGCCTTAAAAACATGTTTTTATAGACTATTTCATAAGTTCTTATTTTCGCAGAGTGCCATTGGATTCGATAAATGTAATCCTAATTTTCTTCTGTATCGTTTCAGGATTTTTAGTAGCCATCAGAAATATATAGGAAATAAAGTGGAAATAGAAGCCTTGGAGAAAGTGTTGCACTATTTATATCAATTTAATATACGTGACTTATATGAAAGGTAAAAAAATTCAAGCACGCAAGTTTTCACATTTCATAAATTATTTGTTAATTGTTACTTTCAGTCCTAGTTTGGAAAGTGTGAAAGATGGTGTGGCTGAAAATGACATGTCCGGAAAAAATTTGCGTGATGCTCTTTGCGAAGTTTCCTCAAATGTTGCTAATTATCATATTCAACAAATTCAAGCACAGGATACACAACGAGATCTAGAAAGACTCGGGTAAGTTCTTTTAGGTAATTTGTAAGAATTTTACACTATCAGGCTATATCACATTAGGCAAATTAAAAACATCCAAAATAATGGTTTTTGAAGAAGAAAAATACATATTGCTATTTTACACAATACAATAATATCTATTTTAATACATTGTGGATTAATCTAAAGTTTAAAAACGCTTTTAAAAAGTAATTTTATTCTCATTAACACAATTCAATATTTATTTCAGAAAAATATCCAAAACCGTTTCCGATCTGATTTCAAAAATTACACAGCGCTATTCATATTACTTGTTAACTATCTACCTTCAGCTTCAAGAAAAAAAGGTGGTTGACTTTGCAAGTGAAATTTACAGGACAGCCCATACCTATGTTTCAGAAGAACTAAGTATGTGCGAAGTAAGAAGGGTAAGGAATTTAAGTTACAAGTGGACTAGGTTCAATTTAAGGTTACATTATTTAAATGCTGAAATTGACCTGCATAAGTTTTTCAAAGAAAGAATTATATTATACAGCATGTCTAAGCTTTTAGTAAGAGAAAATGTTAATATAAAAAATAAGGATTTATTTTAAAAAAAATCTATTTCAACATGCACTGCTAAGATTACTATATGCTTACTGAAAAATGTGTTTTGCAATTTGAATAGGTCTGATATGAATCTTTTCTTTGATTATGCTCGAGGCATTAATGGATTTTTTATACTACTAACCTGAGAAGTCACCATTATTTACTCCATTTCCCTAGTGAGAAGTCGTATTTCTCTCCCTAGGTCAATAATAATAATAATGAAAAAGTCCCTAGGTAAATAATGAAATATGTTTAAGCTTTTCATTATGTTTAGTTTGGTCACCTCTCTAAGTTCAAGTGAGAGTCCATCCATTTCTACTTCTAAATCACTGTTACTTTAAGATTCACTAATTTTTCGCTTTATCTGGAAGTTTTTCATAGAACTTTTATCTGTTTTCTGGAGACCGATAAATTATATTGCGGCAGTTAGTAGAAAAAAAAATTCTATATATACTTACGGTCGAGAAGGCTATTATATACCTCGCATATTATATCCTTCGGCCCTACGCGCCTCAACGTGATCGGTATATAATAGCTTACTTCTCGACCTAGGTATTTAATATACTTGTATATATTTAAGGAGCAAATGGAGCAGATTATTGGAGAATACAATTCATATATGCAAAAGCCAATATATGAAAGATTGACAGTGATATCATCAATGGCTAAAATGTTATCTTGTGACTGTACGCTAAATTCAGTCGTAGACGCGATTGGAAATAGCAAGGCTCAAATAAATACTTTGGAACTGGAACTATTTTCTATTGATATGAAGAGTGAAGATATGAAAGCAACCGATTTGTAAGTTTAGTTGTTATAACTTGAGCTTAATTAGGAAGTCGTGCGACAAAATATTTTATAATAATATATCATATACAACTATTTCAATTTTGATTCCAGATATCATAACATTAAAACTCTAAAGGACTTTTTGGCTTCCGGTCCTACTTATGGGATAATCCTGGTACCTTTTGAACTGAGAAAACGTTGGCAGATGATCAACGAACATTTGCAAACAGAGTCTGAAACTGTTGAGAAAGCTGCTCGGATATTCAGGGAAATGGTGAGCGTATTTATATATTTGTCGAAAGTTCGTTGTGTAGATATATTTCAACGTTCAATGTAGCAAATTTTCTGTTCTACAAGAGTTTTTATACAACGTATTTTAGATGAAGTCCATGACTGACGCCAATAAATTAAAAATACAGCTGTGGACAAATTTCTTAACACAACCGCAAAAATTAGACTCAGTTTTGAAGATGGCAGAAGCTGATTTCAACCAGAGGAATACGAAATTTTTTTGAAATGCTTAGGTTATTTACGTGGGAAGAAAATCTCCATCAAAATTGTTTATTTTTTTATATTATTTTTTATATATTTTTGCAAACATTTGGTCAATAAAAACTATATAAGATCTATAAATTATGTATAGTTCACATTGTCGCGGTCGATAGTTTCAGAGTCAAACCCTTGGCCGAAATGGTAGTTGGGTTTAAAATCCGAATCTTTATGGATATGGATGGGATTATTATAATCTACATTGAAGAACTTCATAGATTGATCAGTCAAACCTAAAAATGTATAATGATTCATTACCTACTCAGTCAAGTAATAAAAAAAATTACCTGCTAAAGTCTTATTAAATCTATCCACAATTGCATCTAATTCTTCTTGCTTCAACTTAACCGTTACTTTGGTGCTGTTTTTATCCAAGGATCTTTTGTTTCTGGACAATAGTGGGAGCGTAAACTCACTCTCAGATAAAGGTGTATCATCAGAACCAAAACCCTATAATCATTATTTTAGCGGCGATATTTAAAAAGCATTTTCACCTACTTACTAAACATTTTCCACTGATGCAGAATGCCTTTTTATCGGTCGATCCTCTAGAACAGTCCGTTCCGAAAGGAAACCATCCATCTTCACCATTAACTAAGTAAAATCGATGAGAGATGTTTTCATCCTGACAAGCCACGCGGCACGGTCTGTCTGGATCCTCTGCAAATAATAATTTTTAATTGATATATTATTTTCTCAAAATGGGGAATTTTGAATCTTTCTACTTACCGAGTGAAGGTGAAATCTGCATTCCTAATCCAGATAATCGCCTCACCCTGTCTTTGTATTTGGAGCAAATCATAGAGGCATGTTGAAAGGGACTTTTCACTTTGCCACATCCCTATAAAATATTATTGATATCATTGTAAAGGAAATAGTCTGTTTCATAAAGCTATGCGAAATTTATTTGATTTTTGAGTTTACATAACCAAAACTGAACACTTACATACTGTTCGGGTTGGCATAACTGTATGCTGCTTTTGCTCATCTTTTTGTTCATTACCAGTCTAATTCCTGACCCTGGAGAGATGCAATTGTAGTGACAACCGCTGGCACTTTTCCAGCGTATTGCACCTTCTCTTCTTCTCAAACCTGAATTGAGTAATAACCAATGAGTACAATTAAAGATAGATAATTTATTCCGTTTTCGGTTTACCTGTTCTCCAAGAAATTTCATTGTTGTCCTTGTCTATAGGACACAGATCTGGCATTTGTGTGAAAACAGCTTCTTCGAAAGGATCGCATACAAATTCTTCACATCGCCCGTTGATGCAATAACTTGGGCGACCTTAAAAGCAGGATTTATTATGGCGTAAGCTTTAAATTGTATATGTTTTATTCAAAAACAATTAAGACCGTTAACTTGGTGAAAAGTTGGCAACAAAATTCTCATAAGAATACCATGTTCTGATTATAACATTGGATTTTTTTGGTCGAAATATGAGAAGTGATGTCCGTGAATATTTAGTTTCCAGGTGTTGAGATAAATATGAACTCATTTCAACACGGAATAATTAATTTAAATAAAATGTTTTCAGTTAGCTCATTTCTAAGTAAGGTATTTTCTACACCCATTAGAATGAATCCAGAATTGCCAAATTTGTGTCAATTGAATAGTTTTTTTCATTGCCCAAAAATGTGCAGTTTTTTGTGATATTTGCAATTTTTATCATATTTTTCCATAACGCAATTAAAAGCGCAAATTTTTCGGGTCCTGTATTGTCTGCGGATCTCGCTTTATTTCCAAATAAATATTTTTCGTTTTTGCAGCTATGAAGCAAAATAGTAAAATTCCAGAAAAGTTGCAAAGATTTATCAAATGTTTTTATATTAAGAACATGTTTTTGTTCTTGAATCTTGTGAATTGTTTTACCGGTTGTGATGCTGCAAAAAATTAAACCGGAAGATTAATCAAGGGGTTTAATCTGGACCTTGATTTTACACTTTAAGAAAGCTATATGTCTTCTATAGAATTAATTTCTTGTTCTGAACCGCGGTAAAAACCAGTTAGTCTTTTTAGTTAATTCTCAAACGTACCATATCTATTTCTTCTTGTTTGGCATGCTGTCCCATCTGGAAATGTCCAACCTCTGCTCTTTGTAGCACCATTGCGCTTCTGACACCAAACTACACAAGCTTCTTCAGCTAAATTAAGAAGAAACAAGGTAAAAACTGACAAGTAATTGTATTAGACTATGCAGAGTGATTCAAATAAGGTATCAAACTGTTAAAGGCGATTTAATATATAATATTTATATAAAAATACGTTGAAAATGCATCACTAACTACTACTGATATTGACGGTTATGGAAAAAATGCAGACATTTTTATTAAAGTTCATTTATTGACTCATGCTTATAGGGAAAAAACTTCGGATTTATTTGACGTCAAAATACTCCTAATGAATCATTTCTATTGAATTTTCTATTATCTAGTATGTTACTTAAGACGCATTATTATTTTCTCCAAAAACCTTAATACTGACATGATAGACTTCTAATATAAGGCTTTTTTAAATATTCTCTTCGCAAAAACAGCACAAAAGATAATGGTTTCAACATTTCCTTACGATCAGCGCTAATCTTTTGCATCCCCGATCCAGTTAAATCTTTATCCACTTCTTTGGCTCGAGTGCAAATTTGCTCAGCAAATTCTTTTATCGTTAGTCTAGGAACATTTAGGCATTGTTGAGCGTTACAGGTCTGATATTTGCGTTCGGGACCATCACAGTTTTGACCAGTACCTTGAGGGCTGAAATTAACTTATCAGTAATTTTGTTTTGAAGCGCAATACAGGGCAAAATAGTATTTAATATGAATCAATTTAGTACAATTTGTTACGAGTTTTGAAGTGTTCAGTATAGTTTTAAGATATGGCATACAGAGCAAGAACATACATATTTCCATTCCAAAATATTCATAAATACTGATGATGAATGAAACAACAAACGACTCTCTAGATCAAAATTTCTTAACGTCGCCAAGAAAATCTTATTGCGTCATGGTACCCGAAGAAATCCCAATTACTTTATTGAATTTCAGTTTCATAATTATTTAACGTTTAACATGCTTTAATAATCTCCAGAGTTAACTGACACAGTCTGGCCGAATTGCAGTAATTTTGCTTGGAAAATAAGCCATTGCTCTTGAAACTCACTCGTGGATTCACAAATTTGTCCCTTTACCTTGGATTATTGCACAATCTCTGTGACACAACGATTCCAGTGCTTCCACTTCTCAAACGTCCTTCCTCTCCAAACAAACATCCAGAAGCGCATTCGCTAAGCTTCCAATCACTCCATCCGCCATTCACTTGATCAGAGTCCGGACTTTGTTTCAAAGCACTGCTGTATGGTTGTTTTGGAATGGATCCTTTCGCTATACATCGTCCACCTCGACACCACTACAACACATAAATATGTCCAGTTAATTCTTTTGTGTAACAATACGTTGTTCAGTACTTTTATATTCCAATATTTACCTACCATACCGTTCCCACAATATGTTCCTTCCAGGGCTGGGTGTGATGTCCAAGTGTATCTTTCCCTTTCACAATGTAAGTCTCTGCAGACATCGTCCAGTGGCTGCTGAGAAGAGTGTTTGCTTCCTCTGCCATATTTTAGCATACCTTAAACGGTGTTAAAAAGTTCTCATTTTTGAACATTCAATTATTCCCAGGTAAGGTCTGGATACTCATAACTGCTTACATTGCTGATCAGCATTAAATCTTTCCCCAGGCAATGCTCCTTCAGCACCATGATCCAATTGACCTGCGGAACTACCATGGTCAAGAAGGCATCTTGATTGAGGAGTGCTGAAAAAACAAGTAAGTGGTTTTATTATCAAAATAGTGAGGATTGAGCAACGTTTTTGCGCTATTTATGTTCGACTAAAACAAAGAGAAATTTGGGAACAGAGAGTTCATGAACGAAGGATTTAAAACCACAGAAACCTTTCAAAGTGACCCTGCGGTAGTAAAATATGAAGCAATCCAGCCGATTATTGCTCTTGTTTCTTCAAACTCTATTGGTTTTTACTGGAAAATGAAGGAAGGTTGTCTGTGTCCAAGATAAGAGGTGACGATATAGGAAATAAGGAGGGAATAACGGCTATAATTTTGTAAGCGCGCTGTATGCTAAAAGCGATCTATAATCATATAGCGTGCTATTTTTAAAGCATTTTTCATAACGTTTTAAATTTCGTTTGAATATTTGCTTATTCTATAGTTTTTTAAAATTAATATTTCATTTAAATGGTTCAATTGAATATTTTTTGTGTTCTTTTGCATATTATAAGGTGCCCTTATTTATATATTAAATTACGCGAATTTTGACAAAAAAAATTCAAATTATTGACTATTGGTAGTAAAGGATTCGTTGTTCATGTAGCGGAAGTCTCAATGTCTCAAGTAGCGGATATGCGTTTTCAAATTTAACTCAATATCAAGTAAAAAATACCTCTTCAAAGCTGTGATATATTTTATTTTGAAAACAAGAGGAGATTTTGGAATCTCAATAGAATCAGAAATATAGTTGGCGCTATTCGTTATGAAAATATAGCGCGCGATTTTATTAAATTATTCCCCAGCACTAACAGGAAACCGCAAATGGAAATATTTGGTTAAATGTGGAAAAACTTGGGTAGTTAAAATACCAATTAAATGGCGCTTTAAAACCAATTTTTATTTCTGACCTAATTGAAACGATAAAAAACTGAGAAAATTGGTATTACGCTGGGCATAACAGCGTTTCCAAAGTGTGGGTCGCAACGGGTTGCAGAAAAAGTTTGACGGGCAACGGGTAATAAAAAAATGGTTGCAAAATGTGTATTTGTACTTTTCTACTTATATGTGCTGGAAACGCTGTGTGTTTTTATTGAATAACATCATTGTGTTATTCATTCATTAGATTGTGCAAATATTGTATTTTGCTATATTTCCATCTAATTTTAACAAAATGCTTCTCTGAGACAGTCGCTATAAATGTAATGTAAAAACTGGAAATGAAACTAAATGTAAAGTATTAAAAAAGGTTAAGCAAAACTGCAAAAAATATTAATACTTACTCCAAAAACTTTTGAAGATATCTTTTGCTGCACGCTGACCAAGTAATTTTTCCGCTACCTAAAGTTGGGGACATAATGTAACTGCTTGGATCACAATCATTATCAGCTAAGGGACCGTCGTGTCTCATTCCCAAGCTAATCAAAAATGTTAATTTGTGATAATATATTTTTGCCGATAACTAAGCCGCAGCAAATTGATTTCTAATGTACATTAAAATTAATGAAGACTCACTTGTGTCCAATTTCATGTGCCACAACGTATACGCTTTCAAAATGACGACCTTCATTTACTGTGCAGCTACTAGTAGCTGTGCACATGCCAGCCACTGGCGCTAGACCTAAAAATTAAATACAGAAAATGGAGATTAAAAAAGTTTAAATTGTGCCCGCACTGTCGAATTTCACTTCCCAAAAAGGGCTGATACTTGAGTGGGAGTAAGTAGTTTATCCTGCATTTGTCAGTTTCCGGAACAACTGAATTTAAACGGAATTTTGGAGGGTTTTCGGAACAATCAAATAAACCCGACGAGGATTGCCTAATTAGTTCTTATAACTACAATTCGGAAACTGCGTTTTATTTGTAAAAATTCACAGTTTTTCCAAAGGGTTTTCACCCATCTCATCATAATTATGTAAATACGAACACTTTATTTCGAAACAAATTTTCAGTCGCAACTTATTTATCAATTATTAAGAAGTTCTTATCACATACATAACACAGCCACACTGATCAATAAGTTCAAGATTAGAATTAATTGAATAAATTCAAAAACCCCAAGGATCTTCAACAAGCAGCGAACCTAGAGAAGCTGTTTAGCCAACCAAAAAAGTGTTACAACATAAGATTTTATAGTAAATATGTTTTCAACCAACGCAAAATATCATCCAGACTGAAACTTTCGCTATATAGTCGGCAACCATATGCGAATTGAATTATCCTGCAGTTTCCCCCAGTTTTCCGTATTTTCCTCCGGTTCTACCCCAACACAATCGATAGGGGATGAAAGTTTCGTTCAAAAGGGCTGTTAATTCTGCGACCGGTGGATTGAAAGCATTTTTCATAAACGCCACAGCATACGGCTCCTTTGCACAGCTTGTGATAGAGATATTTCAGAAAGTTAAATTAGCATTTTAAAAAGTTTATTACATTTTGCTTGGACGGCTGTTAACGAGAACTTGAATTATTTAATGCCCTCACAAATTGGCCAGAGAATATTTTCGGACACGTAGTTATTTAAAATCACATGTACGCGACAAGCGGCGAGAATGTTAATGAATAAAGCAATAAATATGAGAAACCAAGATAATTTGCGGACAATTCAATTTGACATTGTCGCAAGTTGAAGTGAATATTATCAGAAACCCATTTTTTTGTTCTATTCAATTGTCGTTATTGTGCGATAAAGACGATGGTAAAGGAACTAAAAAATGCATTCGGGTTATTCAAGGTGAGCGATAAGCTACTTGGAACAGTTCCAAGTCTATTTGTCCATAAAAATGGAAATTTCTATTTTAATCTACTTTTTCAATAACAATGACGATGAATGTTTAAATAAGCGATCAAGATACAGGATGTTCATATTTTATTGCGAAAAAACTGTGGAATGAATAGTTTCGCATAACTTTGTTTATCATACAAAAACAATTGAGGGAATTGAGACCTGAAGCACCATTAATTGGCCACCAAATAATCCTGATCTAACATGGTTCGATGTTTTTAAGGGGTTATCTAAAGGATGAAGGAATAGAAAGATCTATTGACTCAGTGAATAAACATAGTGATGTTTTTTTTGATGCTTCATTCAAGTTAGATGAATATTACAGAAAATGTGATGAACATTAATTTTAAAAAGTATAAATAAAACTTTTGCAATGCGTTGGTTTATTTATGGAAACCACGAATTGGTGAAACAATATAATGAATTTTTAATCCCAAAAATTCTAAAATTTTTTAACCCAAATATTTATAGAAAATCAGTCTATCAACTGATCTAAAAATATAGGAGATCAATTAGAAATGAATCCAGTTTTTATTTTTTTTTAACTTTGCTTTGTTCGGTTGTTCCACCCAAAGACCCTTTCTGGGGATTTAGAAGAAGACCTGCAATTTTTCTATTTAGAGGTTCTGGGTACCTCTAACAAATAGATCTCCAGAAGCTAACGTATGGCCCACCCCTGAGCATGAAATGTTTGTTTTAGAATATAGACTCAAATGGTTTAGGGCATCTCATTTTCATACGGCATTTGGGAAAGACGTCTATATTAGCTTTATTAAACTTTAAAGGCGATGTTGAAAGATTTAATATTTAAATTGCTTACAAGTTAGTCATTATTTGCTTTGGAAATTTCCTATTTATGTCTTCCCCTATTTCATGCCTATCGTTTTCGTAAACTTCGGTCATATGATGTCGCATTCCAATTAAAAACTCTCACTTTTCACAAAAATGTGTGTTTTGAAACCACTTCACAAAGGTGAAAATCTTATAAACAAATAATCATTTCTTAAATGAATAATTTATTGGGTTAAAAGTAGAAATTTCTCACCTACGACTTGATTCGATATCTTTCCATGCTTTCCTCTCACGTACAAGTCGAGTCCGGTAAGTATTAAGGCGTGGTCCCAATGCAATGGTTGGCGATCGCCAACCGGATTTTGATTTCTTTGCCAGTTGCAGAAATTGGACAGAAATCTGTCGATATCGGGAGGTCTTACTAGACCCGCCACTTCGTCTTTCATAATTTCCAACCGTTTAAGAACAAAATTAACTGGTCGTCCTAATGAAGAGTCATGGTAGAGTAGTTGGACCTTAAAGTGTGTATTTATTATTTATATATATCTTTTGGTGGTTAGCGAACATTAAGTGCTGATGAAATTCAAGCAAAAAGGGTGGTTTGTATAATAAAAAATCTGCCAATCTCTGAGATGGCCTCCAACAACTCCAGATTTAGTTCCATAAAGCATGATGTCAAACATACTTCGGACACAAACTAATGAAAGCTGCTAATTTTCTCACTTCTTAATAAGCTCATTTATAACAAAATCTTGCACCTTTCGTGCAATTTAACCTGTTCGGGGACAATTGCTGAATTTAACATGAAATGCGCTTTGCATTTTTAAATTCGCCAGATTTAAATATTCTATGCACGGCGTTGTTCTTTCTGTCACGATTGGACCAATGTTTTTCATTTAAAGTGAGATAACAAAAACTCCATGCATTCAGAGAGAGACAAAATAATGTCAGATTTAGATTTAAAATACTTTGTTAATTCAATGTCTTTAAAAAGTGGAAACGTTTTTTAGATTTAAAGAATGAAATGTTTTGAACAAAAGGAAATATTTTTGTGATAATTGAAGGTACGCACTGTGAGCCGTTAGTAGAAGATTGATTATAATCGATGTCCACTTTAATACATAGTAATATCAACATCTAATCCGATAAAAATGTATCAGTCGTCAACAGGTGTTCCTAAATAAGTGTCGCAACGAAAAACTGTATATTCCTCATTTTTTTTATTATTTTTTTTAGTGTTATAGCAATCTAGTAGTACAGTATACTAATAAATATTTAACTTAATCTACTACATTAAAAAAACATAAAGCACACACATCCTCTGATAGTCACTTTGTCTGTAATACTACAGTACATCGGTTTGAACATGTACTCTGTCACAAATTCTTGCCTTCTAAACCAGTTCGAATGGTTTAGTTCTTTTGAGTCTTCTCTGTATTTCCGCATTATCCAGGAGCTTGAGTGCCTCAGGATTCACATGCTGATGGAGTCGCTGTTCATGATTCTGTGCATACTTTTTGATGACGTTATCTACTGTTTCTACACCCAAGTCTTTATGTAGATTTTTATTTCTGATATACCATGGTGCATCAACGATACTACGAAGTACTTTATTCAGGAAGCGCTGAATGATGTTTCTATTGCTCTGTTTGGTGCAGCCCCAAAGTTGTACACCATAAGTCCACACTGGCTTGAGGACTTGATTATATAAAAATAGCTTGTTATACACTGTGAGAGCTGAGTTTCTACCCAATAGCCAGTATATCAGCCAATAGCCAGAATAGCCAGTATACTTTAGATTCAGTTCTTCCTGTTTCTTCTTGACGTGTGGTTTCCATCTGAGTTTTGTATCCAGGGTTATACCTAGATATTTAGCTATATTCCCATATGGTACAATCTTGTCATTAATGTATACTGGTTTGTAGTCTATTCGTTTGTTGGTGAAGTCGATATGGACCGATTTCTTTTCATTTAATTTGATGCGCCATTTCAGGGTCCAACGTTGAACCTCATCTATAGCTGCTTGGAGTTTTTCGGTAGATTGCATATTGCTGTCGCCTATCGCTAGGATTACAGTGGCATCGGCGAATGTAGCAACAACATTTTGATCAGCAACAGTAGCTTGACGTAATTCTTCTTCAACCCCACTCACACTGACATCATCAGAGCCTACTGGCAGTTCTGATGTGTATAGTAGATAAAGTATTGGTCCTAATACATTGCCCTGTGGAACCCCTGCTTGAATTTATTTTAGATCCGAGTAAGCATTGTCTTGTCTGACTCTGAAGTACCTCTCAGTTACGTAAGATTGCAATATTTGTGAGTATTGAACCGGAAGCAACTTTTCAAGTTTATGAATCAAACCTTCGTGCCAGACTTTATCGAAAGCCTGTGCAACATCCAGGAATATAGCTGAGCAAGCTTTCTTCTCTTCTAGCGAATTTTCCATAGTATTGAAAATTCTATGGACTTGATCAATTGTACAGTGTTGATTCCTGAAACCGAACTGATGATCCGGGATAATCTGTTGAGCTTCAATTATTGGTTTTAGTCTTTTCAATCGAAGTTTTTCAAATATATGCTTGAACATAACTGGTAGTAGTGATATTGGACGATATGACATTGCTTCATGGGGTGGTTTTCCAGGTTTTGGAATCATGATCACTTCTGCCACCTTCCATAACTGTGGGACGCACTGAAGTCGAAATGAGGCATGATATTCCTCATGAAAAAATTAACGTTTTTTCACTTCCATTTTTTTGTCGTACTTTCGTTTTAGAGTATATCAAAAATGTAATTTATTTTTATTTGTTACCAATATGTTAGGAAGCATTTATACTAGAGGAATGCGCTTTTGTTATCATCAACATACATTATCACTATTAATAGCTACTTTTTCGCATCCCACTCCAATTCATCGAACGTGCCAGTGGTGAACATTTTAAGGTATTTTATGGGTTTTTCCCCACTGGACAAATTAGCTTTTGGACAGCAAATGTTGATGCGCCAATGGAACTTTACGCAAAATAATGCTTTTGGTTTATTGTTCTAAAGTTAACCGCTTTCGAGAAAACAGACTTTTCATGACCAAAAGCAAACATTTTGGTATAGATATCTTAAAATCGACAACACATGCATGCCGGGTGAGAAAATAAAAATATTTTTTTTTAATTAACACTATCGCGAAAACAAAAGCACGGAGAGAAAAATACAAGGGAAAAGGATTTCTTTCGTCATGAGGAATCTAGAGTTTCCCGTTGCGACAGTTATTTAGGACTACCCAGTAAATTTTTACTTATACGTATTTAATCTATCGGATTTTAAGTTTAAATTTTTCTTATATGTAATTGTTTTGATGAAGATTTCTCATAATTTCTATTTTTGTATATTTCTTTTCGTTTCTGTAATACTTGCTTTGGGTTATTTTTGACATAATCTAATTGAGTTAAAATATATATGTATAAATAAAATAAAATTTATTCGATTATCTATTTGCTGAAACTATTTGCTGAAAACTATTGAAATTTAGCAAAAAAACCAAACAAAGGCAACATTCTATATATTCACTACTTTGGAGAAATATGTTGCCAGCATTTATCATGTGAGAACACTACCAACTCAGCGTAAATAAGCATAAATTCTTTATAATCATAAGAAAAGAAAATAAACACACTTAAAAAGTGTTTAATATGCAGTTTTATGCAGCTGAGGCATTTGGTAAAATGGAACAGGAAGTCATTTCAAACGAATTTATTCATTCATTACAATAATAAAAATATATTCATCAACTATTCTTTATTTCAATTGATGTATTTTTTAATGAAGTGCTTCTTAAACCGAAGCAAGAAGTATTAAAATAATCTTTATGCATATAACTTCACGCCTTAAATCCATAAATCAAAAGTCTTAATCGATATTTTTCAGTTAATTGTCTGCATTCTACATATTGAATTTGCAAAATAGCTATTGAAAAATGTGTGAAATATGCTTGAATATGTTCCCAATCAAACCCAATCCATTCTAAAAGTAATAAACTTGCTTCTTAATGTATGTGATAGACGAAAATAGGCACGAGTACTTACTGCATTAATCATAGCCAAGACAAATCGGGTAATTTCCCGCTCTGTATCCACGGGAAAATTCGTTTTCATATGTTCAAACAAATCTCGATCGACAAAAACAGCGGTTTCCACGAAAACGGTGGCGCCAGCAGGAAAAGTCTCTCGCCTGCTTCGTTTCAATGTCCTATTTGATTTTTTTCGTTCAACAAACATCACTTTGGCTTTGATTTCTTTGGTTTTATTAGGCCATTGCGAATAGACCCCACTGTTAGCACGTCCGTCGTTTGTTAATTTAGCTCTATTATTCTTTCCAGCTTCTTTTGATGTAGAATTAACATTACTTACATCTGGCTCTATGCGTTGTTTATCTTTTCTACTTAGTTTATTCAAGTCTTTGTTTATGCTATTAAGCAGCTTTACTGGTCGGAAATAAGCTAGTTTATTATTGATATTACTTAAAACGTCTAATTTTTCTTTAAGTCTGTAGTAGTCTTTGTCTTTGAAAGTCTCATGCGAATTTCGTAGTAGTAAATGCGGTATGTTAGTCGCATTATGGAATCTGCTTGGCAGTGGTCGAATGGAATAGTAATGGTTTTCATCGGAGTGGATTATACCATTCTGAAAACAAACAATACTGTAATATATAATAAATAGTCTTTAGGCGTTGTGTTCTTCTCAAGAACGTACAAGGTAAACCACTCAACAAAATCAACGTTACACTAGCAAATTTGGACCAACTTTGAAATTGGATAAATTATGATTGCTGCGAGCGATTCTATTTCTGTTTGAAGCGTTATTTAGCGCAATTCTTTTTCGGTTTGTGCGTGTTTTTGGAAATTAGTGCTTGAGATAAAGTTTCCACAGGGTGGCAAATGAAACAATGCAAAATTGGTGAAAGATCCACGTGTTCTCAGTTGGACAAAAAAAAACATTTTTTTTATTTTTCAGCACCACATGCATTAAGATAGACCTCATATCTCGAAAAAGTTTTTGAATTTTTCGCCCATCTCGTTTATTTACAGAGTGGTCTCAAAAAAATCAACATTTAAAAAAATGAACAAATGGTCATTTTGGCAGTGATTTTTTAAATTTAAATCTACGGTTCATATTCAAGCTAAAACTTCACAGTCGACTTCAGAAAAAAATCATTATACCGGGTTGCATTAATTAACGAAATATTTTAAAGTCTGCTAGAATCACAGATTTTGGGGGCAATTCTGATTCGAGTCATTTTTCGTGTAACCCTGTATATCAAATTTTTGCCTTGGGTTGTCTATGAAGTTTAAGCTTCAACATCAGCTCTAGATAGTGAAAATCGGACTCAAGGAAGCAGAAACAGCTATTTGGTTAATCTTTGAACTTTTCGTATTGAAATCCAAAAAACTATTCTGTCCAACTAGGAACATGCCAAACTTTCCGAAATTTTGGACTTTTTCATTTGCTACCCTGTAAAAAATGTGTCTGAGATGCTAACAACTAACAGAAATCAAATAGTGCTACATAACGCTTCAAATAGAAACCAAATCGCTTGAAGCAACGAGAATTTATCCAGTTCCAAAATTATGACACATTTGGCTGTGTAACGTTCATTTTGTTGAGCAGTTTTTTTCTGATTAAAATTTATTTACCATTTAACACTTTTGATAATATGGAAATTTTCACACAACATCCAATTATAAGACGCCAATTAAAACATAATTGGCTCGGTCGTAAACGTTTATATATTTGATATTATGATAACCATAAGCTCCAGCATAAGCTCGAAAATAATTGGGTTTTATTATTTTTTTTGGTTCATTGCTTTGGTGTTGTTTCCTTTCGAATTGAAAGTACTTAATTAAGTGTATTTTTTTATTTTCAATGTTATTTTTCCATATATAATATCATATAATTAAATTTAATGTTCAATAATAGGTTTTAAGTGTGTTTCTCTTTTAGTTATTTAATACAAAGTATTGTATTGTTATAGGTATAACTAAAAATATTTCACTATATGCAATATATTATCATTTATTTGTTCTTTTATAAAGAATTATTTTTCAACGAATTTTGTACTTTATGCGTTTCCAAAACATGTTTTACTCATTTTTAACTGTTGTTCTATATTGTGTATTTGTTCTAAAACTTTGTGTTTTCAGTCAAATTCAAATACAGAATATAAATGAATTGTGTAATTTTATGTTTCGGTTTTTAACACATCCTCAGATGAACCTCCTCTCCACATCGATATATAAAATTAAATAACAGATTCCAACAAGTTCATAATAATAAAAATTGCCTAAAATTCTCTTTAAATCAATACATTCACTGTGACATAATTCAAAAACATACACGCAATTTAAGTATTTTTTTCTATTAAAGGAAGTTATGAATTTTACTTTAGGGATATGCGGTATTTTTGGGAGTTTTGGGTTCATTTACGAAATATACGGTAAGGGTATATAACTGCATTTAAAGAATATGATATGATTAATTTTATAAAATACTTAAAATGCCCAAATAGATGACTTAAAAAAGAGTAATAGGAAAAGCAAAATATTTGTTATAAAATGCAAGTACAAAGAACATAAAAGCAAGAAAAATGCGTGTTCATTAAATTGAAGCAGAGCATATATGATAAATGATAATTTAAAAAAGTTACTAAATTTAATTTTCTTCCTATAGTAGCCAGGTTATATTTATGTGAATGATTTTGAATTACGTCACAATGTAAGTGTTGCGGTGAAAAGAAATGGGAATTTCAGTTTCAGTTCAGTAAGAATTCATTTGACTGAAAAGCCAGCAATTTCCAAAACCTTTAAACACAAAGAACGGCAAGGATTTTCAAATTATTATCGATGTCTATTTATCTAAGAATTAACCCAGAAACTATGCGTTTTCAAAAGTACTTAATTGGAACGTGTTATTGTTTCGAAATGATTCTAAGAACGCAATTACAGCACTGTAAAAACCCTTTGAGTATTTTTAGAAACATATCGTTCGCCTTGTAAACACTAGCCATTTAAAGTGCATATGCATCCAACTATTATTAAGTACATATCAATATTTTTAAAGAATTAATATGAATTATCGAATGAATCGACACTTCACCTTACCACCAGACAAATTAGAAGCCAGCACATGTTAAACCCAAAAAAAAGAGTACTAACACAATTTCCAATACATTTATCAATATTTGATTAATTGGTTATTTAATAATTCTTACCACTCCTTTGCATAAACTAACGGCAGCATTGGAACCCTGAAAATAACATCTGAGATCTTCGTCCATAAACTCAAAAGGCACTGATCCATTCGGGTAAACTTCCAAAACCATAAAATGATCAGACACCAAATTGGGAGTTGGAAATAGATCGAGATCGAAAGTGCGTCCAAAACTGGGAGCATCTATTTGTAATTTACGTTTTACAAGTGGCTTTTTCCGATCGTGTTCCTCATTCAACGGGAAGTAATTCACGTAAGTGACAGTAAAATTTTTACCTGCAATAAATGCACCATTCATTAGTTGAAGTGAGTGCAACATACCATTGCACTTGGCTCATGAACAGTAACCATTACTTTTTCCGTCTAATCCTAGATGCATTGTATGCAAATAAAGCGAGCAAGAAAAATGCAACTCTCTTTTATGACAGGGCGGCACAATAGCAATTTGACGAAGGATGGAGAAGATCAAAGAACAAGAAAGTTTATTGTCTTCTAAGACAAAACAAACCGGTATAAATTAGATGCATTGAATCGGATCCCATTCGCGTTTAATACACTGCCTCATGTTCCTGACAAGCTATTATTATTCATTATCTTCTGTAAGGAATTCAATTCTATGCATTGCAGTTCGCGTTTCTTACATTATCAATAACACAACGCTTCTTGATATCAATGATTAGTGACTTTGTCGAAAGCCTGAACAAGATCTTGAAATTAAAATACTCCTGATATTGGCATATCACATATTTTGGAAATTTTTCATAGTTTCAAACGATTTTAGTTGTCTAGTCTATTAAAGTGTGGAGCACTTATGTGAACAAAGATGTTTGAAAAACACCACTTGAAAATGTCGTGGTCATTGGCTGAATTAAAATAGTTCTATTGAGCGGTGCATTTCAATTTTTCAGTACGGGTTTTAGTATACAGCATAATTAATAAACCGAGTAGTCATACAGGAATTTCAAATTGGAATAAAATAGCTATTCATGCATATTATTCGCGCCCAAAATTAACAATTTAATGAAAGCCAGCAGAAGAATCTAGAATTCAACATAATGCACAAGCAGGTAATCCGAGCAGAATACTTAAATAGTTAAAATCGGAAACAATTGCAGTTCTGCAACGAATGAATTTAGAGCATCTAGTGATTTTTTTGTCTTATAAAATATAGGTATAATTTATTTATTAATTGAAATCGATTTTCTACTTAATTCGATGCAACAAATGCTGAGAATAATTCATCGGATTTAAATTGATTTCGAGATGCAAATTGGTAAAAGTTCATTTAAAAGGAGTAATTATATTAGTTTTATTACTTTCCAACGATTTTCCTTTTGCGTATTATAAATAACAAGCCATACAAATAACAATTATCCACTATATTAATAAAAACCTGCAGGATTTTGAATAGTTTTATTGTCCTGGGTGGTGTTGTAACCAAAGCCGGAACTAACTACTATCTTAAGCAATATTAAAGAGGCGCGTTAGTAAATGCCCAAATCGATCAAGTGAACTGGTAAAACGAAGCAACAAGCAATTTTATTCAAATTGTAACGAAACCTTTACGAACAATATCCTGAAAACAATTAATAGTGTTTTCTATTGTTTCGAATGAATTTCACACAATTAACTGTCGAACTCTTTCATACCCGTTCTAGAGGAGAAAAGCAATATAATATAAGCGGATTAATAATCGAACTGAAAATTAGGAGCCTTTTGTCTATAAATCGTGAAACTATCTTAAATTAGTGAAGATTTTGAAGAAAAATGGCTATTGATTTTATGAAAGCCAATCACATAAATAATGTAATAGGGAACTAACAACTAGACTAGAAGTAAATACTGTTGTGTCTAATGACAATAATAAATATTTAATCTTGTTGAAATAATTATGCGATTTAATTGATTCTCTTGTATAGAAACTTGACTAGAAATGCAATAAAAGCATCAATAACCTTTTGAGTTAGACACAATAAAAAGAAAATCAGTTCATTTTAGAAAGTTGTACTTTTTTTTGTCAATATTTTCTGATAAGCATGTTTTCATTACGAATTTTCTCAAATTCGAGTCAAAGCACTTAATCCTACTATCTTAAAAAAAACTACTTACTATCATCTCCCACTAGTCCATTCCATTCCGCTTTAGTTAAAATAGCCTTTAGATCATTGTCTCGAATCTGAAATGGAAAACAGTCAATAATCACCAAGAACATCAGTCACAAATTATGAATATCTAAAGGTTTTTTTTCTGACTTTTCAGTTCATATTCAATTTCTTATGTTATATGCGATACAAAAAAATTAAGGCCAGATCGAGAATTAAGTAGTTTAAAATAGAGAAACAAAAATCGATAGAAATGGAGTTCTTTGGAGCTCAAATTAAAAGAAACTAGGGCGCTACGTAGGTAATAAATAATTGAATGAATCAATCCTTTTCCAACGTATAAAAGGCGAGGAAACTTTTGGGGTGAATTATTAATTAATTATTCGTTGGTACTTTTGAATTTTAACATTAAAACTTCCGTTGCATAATTATAATTTTACTGTGCAACATTTCACTATTTCCAATTCTCTAACGTTTGACAAGAGTTAAATAAAGTGGCTGATAAGAACAAAGTAAAACACATGCGGTTAAATATGGAAATATAAAATAAAGCTATACTGAAGCATGAAAAATTGAAGAAATAACTCCGAAATAAATCATTATTTAAATTAGACATACCTATTAATAAATCTCATGTTAATGATGATGAGACAAAGAAGTAAATTGCCGGTTACATAATCCCATTAACTCGCCGCTAAATATAAAAACTAATGAAAGTTGTGCATTTCAACCTGTTTTTCATATAAAACTTCAATTGTCTCTTAACAATTTCTTGCAATTGCCAATTTAACTATTCATAAGAAGCAGATAAAACTTAACAAATATGAAAAAGGCTTGAATGAAAATTATCACATTTTAACCTTCGTGGAAGATGGCATTCATAACAGACATTCGTTGGGGTCATTGTTTCCTTCAAATTACAACAGCAAGCATCTCAGAAGAGTCATTTGATGAACCAACAGTGCATTTGACAAGCGGTAATTTAAAGACTTAAGCGACAGAGAAAAATGATATTTTGTACTTATAATTAGGAATATAATTTGCTTTACGTGGACCTTGAGATTCTTTTAGAAAATCCCACTTGGCTTGGCGTTCATCACTGACGGGCAACGTGGGCAATTATGAAAATCCATTATTACTTAGCGGACAATATAATTGAAGCATTAAATGTAACTAATAATTAATTAGTAAAGGTCTGTATTAACCAATTGGCAACAGAAAAAATGTAGATTAAGAGATTACAAGAATTTACCATAACAAGCAAAGAAAGTTTAGACACGATAGCCAAAGGATAATAGTATAATTATCGAAAATATGAATGCACTTTGCTAACAAAGTATGCACCATCGCGTAAGGCTGTTGGAAGCTACTTTCCATTTAACTTTAACTTTTCTATGATAATTAGATGCAAAGTGTTCCTGATTAAAATCGCGTTCTGACAAGTTCCTTTAGAATCGCACACGGAAGGAGTTTGTGCCTGTTGTTAGCAAAAACGGTACAATGTAAAGACAGTAAACGAATGAAAACCTAACGGATCGTATAAGATAAGCATTTATTTCCTGAATCATATCCATCCAAGCAGCTCTTTCAACTAAAATTTGATATTTTGGGGGTCGAAAGAGTTTCGAAAGAAAACAGCTAAAGAACAAAGTTCTTCTCAGTAATACAAAAACTGAATTAAAAAATTGAAAATTTCCTCACGGACATCTCTGATTTTGAAAGTTAGATAGTTTTCGCAACTGTTCATTTAATGTATGCATATTTTGTTCCTAAACAAAATAATTGAATTTGTGTCATTGAAATAATATTTTTGAAAATTTCGTGCACGTAATTACAATAAAAAATAAACTATTATGTATCACATTGAGATATTGAACCTAATTCAAATGTCCCCCGAGGTTAACAAATTATTAAAAAGTTTATTTCAATATTTATTCATCCGTTCACCGTAGTTATTATAGGTCACACACCACGCATCAATTTTAATTCCCTCTACTTCCGATTGGTTTAAATACAGGACTGTATCACTGTTTTTTGCTAACTCTATGTGCACATGTATGGAGTGACACTTTAAAACAGAAAATGCTGTTTAAGGTGTTTTTAAAACGGGACCTAAATTTGGACGATTCAGTCGTTTTCACAATTTAAAATTACATAGACATATACCAATTCTCTGACAACCTGAATGTCTTTAAGGGGGATTTAAATGGGTCACAAGGGCTTACTTGAAGTCTAAGAAAAAAGTTGAGTCTATTAGCTCTCGAAGATGCACTATTAATGTGTTATTAAGTAATATGTAGAGTAGTACATTGCAAAACTTGCTTAAACTTAGGCATAATTTCTAATTTGAAAAATTACGATTCTATAAAATTTTTAGGACGTCACAACGATAACGATTCATCCAACGCAGACAAACGCAAACCTTGGCGTTACTGCAAACTTGTGGCTAATTTTTGTACTTAAACTTAAAATATATAACAATGTCGAACATGCATAAAGTTTACCTTTCATATGGAGGTTCTAAATAGGCATAATCGTCTAGATGCGAGACGAGGAATGTACAGTGGGTTGTTTAGTATAATAAATTGTATTATTCTGAAAAAGTGAAAATGTTGTTCGTGAAAGTGATATCCACCGAACAGCTGAATGCTGAAGTCATACAGAGGTCGGTACCCATAAGTAACGATTAAAATCCTGTTGAGTTTTGATTGATGAGTTGAGAAAAACCATTGTAAAGCATGTTGAGGAAACTCTTCAACTTTTTTCACGAAAAAACTGTGTGATATGAGATCCAAAAATTCTGGTCGGTAAAAATTTTATGAAAAGTACGAATTTATAGTTTCTTTCTGTTCTCTTTTGTTATCTTTGTTGATTCGTCTTAACCATGACTTCTGCGTCAGTACGACTAAATGGCATTCCTACTGAACACCTCAACTAAACGAAACCTAAGCAAAGATTATTTCTTCTACGCATTTTTGTAATATTGTTGCTAAATTATAGATTCTTCTTTGTCTTCTTCTCAGGCCATTGTTGTCCACTTCTGAACGTAGGCCTCCCTTAATTCTGTCCACGATGTTTTGCTTTGGGCTAGGCGATGACAGGCTCGTCCTGCTACCTCTTTAACGTCGTCTAGCCATCTTCTTTGAGGCCTTTCGACTCCTCGTTTTGTTTCCCTTGGTCGCCAGGAACCATTCCGATTTGTCCATCGACAATAGTCTTGTCTGGCAACGTGCCCTGCCCAGCTCCACTTGAGTTCTGCAACACTCGCGCCATGATGTCTGACACACCGGTTCTTCTTCGAATTTCTTCGATCCGAATTATGTCCCTCAAGCTTGCGCCTAATTATAGATTAATTGAATCAATTGTTTGGAAATTTCGTTTCTTTTTCGTGTTCAAAAGCATGTATTATTGTTTCTTTGATCTTGAAGTTGCCGCAAATTATTTGTACTAAAAATCAGGAGAATGATGAATTAATTTGAATTGCATTTTGAAAAGGAACAAGTTCTTTTGAATGTTTATTATTTCATTTTCCGTAATCAATCTTTGATTTAAAGTTTTTAAAATCATTTCAAGAGTGTGGTAACATTAAAATGAGCCTTGTATAGTTTTGCCTCTTGACACCAACATTAATATCCCAAAGATTGAAGAAATTGGTTATATCAGAGAAATTTGAGCGAATAGGAAATAAATTCATCTTCTAACAACAACAAAGACCTTTAGAGCGGGTTTTCGGCACATTCAGAAAAATTGCATTAGTTTTGTTCAAATCTTCTAATACAAAGGCAAATTTCAATATTAAACAACACATGCTGAATCCATTTCTGGTACTATCGTGTTAGTTCCCCGCGAAAAGAAGCGGATATACAGTGTGTTTGACCCGTCCTCCAGCACGCTGGGTGCTCACGGATAATGTTAACCTGTGCCAAAATCGCTAATTACCAAGGTCGCACACCATTGTTATTTCAACACTTTAATCGTATTATTAAAACGCTCGACAAACGCTAAGCATTGATTTGTGAGGTCTCTAACCTACCCATCAGCGATAATCAATCATTGTTGTAGATTTGCACTTAACTCAGTTGATTAAACAGAATTGTGCATCTCCATCCTATTGTTACTTCTTTGCTGGTAATGAATGCTTTTACAACGTATATTTATAAATTCTTTAGAAAGCTTTGCTTCGATTTTAAGGAAGCCAAATCTATCGAGAGAACTTATAAATAAAAACCGATCGAATGCAGTTAATGAAGTCAATCGATATTAATATGGGTTACTTTTACTTAGCTTTTTTACGTAATTCTTTGCACACTAGGAAGTGTCTTTAGGCTTTCCACTTTCCAAAGAACTTTTGGGGCCTTATAGACTTTAACAATCAACTAATTGGTCGTATTTAATTTATTGGTCCAAAGAATTATATGTATAATCAGTAATAATAATAATAATTGGCTTAAATTGAAAGTTGCACTACACAGTATGAAATGAAATCGTGTCAGTTGAAAACTAGCATATTAACATTTGCTATGTTCTCGCTAAACTAGAATGTAGAGTTCCATATGTACCAGAAATTTTACAATAGCTTTTTTGAATGAATTTTAGTTACCAGTTTCTTTCGCTCGATTCGGACTGTTCAAAAGTTTAATGCTACTACAATTGATTCATAAAATGTTGGTCTGTATCTAGATATTGCATAGTTAGCTGTGGTTAGCTGGATATTGCCTTTGTAATACAGTCTTGTAACTGTGATCTGTTCGTATATGAAATAGCAAACATTCCTGTATGTAAATTGCTGTAACAGTGAGAAAGCCAATTTGTTTAAATTTACCTCGGCACGTTTTCCTAGTTTTAATTCTCAAAATCCTTTTATTGGTTTTTGTGAGAAACAACAGACAATGTGTCCGCAATTGCCATAAAACCATATCTAATGATCATTTTGAAGTTTGTATAATATACAAGTTTTCTTGTTTTCCAATTTGTATAATTTGACAAAACTCGGAGAGAGAAGCAAACCCTTGTTCAATATATGGACTTTCCTGTTTACATGAGGGTCCCAAAATAATGTATTATCGAGAATCAATCCAGGGATGTTTGGACATCTTGAAACAGTCATCATTCTTTTTACTTATTTGAATGGATTCTGGCACATTTATTGTTGAGGTGTGTGTGCCAAAGGCCATCAGGCTGTTTTTTTTTAAATTATTGGGTGCTAAATCCAGGAACTGGTATTTGAGTTTAGCTGTTTCCTCTATTTTTATGATACCTGAATAGAAAATTAGCAAGCTTATATCATCAGCATAGTTAGTAATTTTAAGACTCTTGGATTTTTGCTGGAAAAGACTCAAGAGGCCCAAGGGCAAGCAATCAGGTACATAAAAAATAGATTATTTAAAATATGACTGACAATAAAAGAAGCATTGACACCAAAGGTGAAAGTTTCAAAATAATGATGAATCGAATATCGGTTTTAATTAGAGAATATTTCGAAACACCTTATTTCTAGCAAAACTTTGGAAAAAAAGGAGATTTTGAAAATTTGTATAGTTGATGACAACACTGACAATTTAATACATAATAAAGTTTATTTATTCAATCAGTATTTTATTATTATTATTATTCAACTATTAATTATTACAAACATTTTAATTTGCCTAAAAACGCCTGTTAACCCTCAAAATGCTCAAATCAAAACACTTTACTATAAGTTTCGTATATTTTCCTGACTGTACTTTAATTCACTCCAATATATTCCTGGGTTTCAATTTTATTGTTTATTATTTAAAATGTTACAAATACGTTTCGGTGTCTTTCTCCACCATCATCAGTTTGTCTAAAATGTACATTTTTACAGTAGTAGTAGTAGTAAACATCTTTATTTCTAAAAAAGGCTATCGACCTATCGGTCTTTCTGCCCTTGTTTAATACATGCAGTCTTAATCTAGATAAAAAACAAATATGAAAATTCTCCTATTCTAGGTTAACAATAGTAGTAGTAAACATCTTTATTTCTAAAAAAGGCTATCGACCTATCGGTATTTCTGCCCTTGTTCAATACATGCAGTCCCAATCTAAATAAAAAACAAATATGAAAATTCTCCCATTCTAGGTTAACAATACTATTAAATAAATAAGATTTCAGTGGCAAGAAGAAATTATTTTATTGTCCACTAGTCCGTTGCGTTTGTAAGTGTTCGAGTAGCGTTAATGTAGGGAAACGGAAGCGGGATTGTCTGGTTGGTCTTGTAAGACAAAGGGGATTCAGTATGGTCCAGTTGTAGGGGTTGTTTGTCCATTTTGTCTGTAGCTGTATGAGTCTTTCCAAGATCTTCATTTTTACATTTATTATCAATTTAAATAAAAAAACTTTCACAAAATTCACATATTAAAATACAATTTTAATATGTTTTTAATATGTGTGTGATTTGTATTTTAATATGTGAATTTTTTGAAAGTTTTTTTATTTAAATTGATAATAAATGTAAAAATGTATATTTTAGGCAAACTGATGATGGTGGAGAAAGACACCGAAACGTATTTGTAACATTTTAAATATTAATCAATAAAATTGACTGAAACCCAGGAATATATTGGAGTGACTTTACTATAAGTAAAAAGTTTCTATTAAAACTAGATAATATCAAAGCTACCATCAATTTTTAACAGTATGTATAATAATAAAACAAAGTTATGAAAAATTAAAGAGTGACGTGTACGTAGGTGTATAAATAAAAAAATTGACGTAAAAATTTTTTATTAGCATATTGTACAGGGTCATGTTTTCTTGGTCAAAGTTTAAATCCGTCTGCGGGCAATATTAGGTAGCTCAGACAGAAAAATTATACGGTCTACAAATTATACGGTGTATAAAGATGAGGCTACATCTTTTCTGAGTAATTTGGAGCTTCAATCGTCTTTTTTGAAATTCTTTTTTTATGATTGTTCACATTTTTCGCACGAGATTTATTTAAATTTTGTTTTATTTCGAACAAGGGTGTGTAAACAAAATTTTAATACAAGTTGAGAGTTATCAACCTGTCTTTATTTTGTTACGTATGTAACTCCAAAAAGAAATAAAGCAAAGACATTATCTTTTACAACTTAATTGACAGAACACAGGGAGTGAAAAAATGAACGGAGCTATCAACTTGTAATGAAATATTGTTCGCACAGCCTTTATGCCAGAAATTTTCATCGCAAATAAAAAAAGGGTTGAAATAAATTTCGCGCAGAAAATGTGACCCCGCTCATAAAAAAATGAATATTTCTCGAATGGCTCAGGATAAACAGACAATTAAAGATCCAAATTATTCCAAAGACATGACCGGAGGCGACCCTTTAAATTGCACCCAGAAATATTTAAACTTTAGCCAAGAAAACCTGACCGGATTTAAACACTCTGTACAATATGTTTGTTTCACTTTTTTGCTTATTTTATTACCTCAGATTTCTCCAAGATTAAAGCTGTGATTCGATAAAAAAAATTATTCAAATCGGATCACCGACTGAGGAAATATTTCAAATATACGTTAAATTTGCGGCGCAGCGTATAATTGATTCATATTTTTAGAATCAATACTAGTTGAAACTTTCAAGAATTTTATATTTTCACATTTCTCTCTAATTTTCATTAGTTTTCGCAATTTTTGGTTCATTTTAGCATTTTCTAAAATTGCTTTTGTGTGAATAGATTAAGATAAATCGTTTCTAATCAAAATCGCTATCAAGTATCGCTTTCTGACAAGTAAAATTGGATGATCAAATAAACAAAGAGAAATTCAGTTAAGACAGAAATAAACATTAAATTTAAAAAAAGCAAACAACAGAGCAAATTGCACTAAGACTAATAACACGAATAAGACACCCCCAAAACCCACTACACAACCCGCCCCCACCCAACTACTATACGAACGCACAAACATGACAAAGATCTCGGAAAGACTCATACAGCTACAGACAAAATGGACAAACAACCCCTACAACTGGACCATACTGAATCCCCTTTGTCTTACAAGACCAACCAGACAATCCCGCTTCCGTTTCCCTACATTAACGCTACTCGAACACTTACAAACGCAACGGACTAGTGGACAATAAAATAATTTCTTCTTCCCACTGAAATCTTATTTATTTAATAGTATTGTTAACCTAGAATGGGAGAATTTTCATATTTGTTTTTTATTTAGATTGGGACTGCATGTATTAAACAAGGGCAGAAATACCGATAGGTCGATAGCCTTTTTTAGAAATAAAGATGTTTACTACTACTATTGTTAATCTAGAATAGGAGAATTTTCATATTGGTTTTTTATCTAGATTAAGACTGCATGTATTAAACAAGGGCAGAAAGACCGATAGGTCGATAGCCTTTTTTAGAAATAAAGATGTTTACTACTACTACTATAAAAAAAGTTACAGTAGCAGCTCTTTGAGGAGAACAATTTAATTATTGCAACACCACGAAGTTGTAATCATAAAATTACTTCCAACTGCAAATAATATTGCAGCCCATTTTATTCTTAATATAATTAGCTAATTTTGGATTTAATGAAAAAAATCAGAAAACTGGAACTGCAATTGTTTCCGAATGGAGATCAGGAAATCAGAAGTTCTAACGACATACAAACGAATTAATTGAGTCGATTAAATGGATAATGCAAATTCTGACACACTGGAAGACTAGTTTTTAGGTAGCGCTATAATTGAGATTGAGGCCATTATCTGTTCATATTGGATTTAATAGAAATACGGACATGGCAATTATGATTTCTTTCATTTCCTTTGATGAATATTCTTCTTTATGTAGCAAAAAAATATATTGGGTTTTTTTCTTTCCCCATTAAAATTGTGTTCTCACAAACATGGCATATTCCTTGCCGTTTTAATTTTAACTAATTTTTTTTTCAATAATGAAGCATTTGGCAAATATCCTTTGATACATCAATCTATATCTAGAACTGTTTATTTAAACAGCTTAAGTTTCGGCAATTGACCTTATCGGAAAGCTCAAGCTCGCCTACTAATGGTTCGACCAATTTACCTTGCATTCTATCTAAATAGTTTAACCCATTAACCTAATATGTTAAAGTGAACTCGAAATATTGCAATTGCAAGGCTAAATAATAAAAAAACCGCAAAACTATTTGAGAATAAAATTAAATCTTCTATGTATTGTAATTAGGGCTATAAGTATTGTGTATTCATTTATTGTTCACAAAGGAACGTTATTTTTGCAATGAATTTCTATCGTAAAGATCGACAAATAAATGATTGAAAGTCAATTACAGTCCCGTAAATAAAACTGAAGTGTGCTGGTTAGTCTGACACATAGACTCATTATTTTTATTTGTTATTTTCAGAATTAAATGTTGTGTATGGCAGTTTCGTTATTGAAAATGGCACATTGATGCTTTATTAAACTTGACTGGGGTAATAAAATTAGTCAATTTATTACAAACAATGAATAAATAATTGAAAAAGAAGTGAATTAGTGGACTAAAATGTTTTTTCTTTCACCAATGTTTTGAAAGTAACAATTGCCAAACTTACAATATTGCCATTGACCTTATTCTACTTATTGAACATACTTCCGGAGTCTATAATAACAATGTTGATAAAAAACGCAAGTAATACAACAACAGTAGAGTCAATACTACGGCGATCTCAAGAGCGACCTTGCCATTGCTTTATTTATTGACATTGAACAATTCCATTTACTTTTTCTAGGTGACATTTGCAAACGTTTTATTGTTGGTAATTGTTGCTTAAAAAATTATAATCCGGTTGATTTTTTCATTATTTGCGAGCATTAATTAATTTTGAAGTATGAAGGTAAAACCTGCAAAAATATTGTTTCTTTCATGCATCTTTAATCAAACTGCGAAAGTATGGAACGAACGTAAAAAATTATTACTTGGACCAATTTAGGAAGAAGATTATGAGGGAATGTATATTTGAACTATTATCGCATAAGCTATTGTCGAGCAAATACAACCCTATGAGGGAAAGCAAATAAAAGTGACGACTATTTTAATTTGTTTTACATAAAATTAGCAATGTCACGTAATTATTGTAATAAAAAAACCAGACATACCGTTATCGATTCACATAATAAAACAGTCAAAACGAAATTGTCGCGTTTCGCATCTAGATAGACGATGATTATGCAGTTACAACTAGCAAAAACAATGCAACTATTTAAATTCGCGCCATTTGGGTTATGAAGGGCACTGAGATGAAACGAGCAATTTCGAAGTACATAAACTGTGTGAACATCGCTTACCTAATTCGCTAATGTGAATGTTACCGCATTTATGTAACGACTTTTCTTTTAATTATTTAAGCATCTTGCCATATTGAGTAATGCTATTTGCAAAGCGGAAAGTCATTTAATTAATAAGTTTCGGCCGCCAGTCACAACGATGAGTAAATTTACATCTTTCATTGCCAGTAAGAGTAATATCTTTCAGACTAATCCATTGATTTTCAAAAAAAACTAAATTAAGCACAACTTCTGTGTGTCTCCGCATCTATAAATATATCAAAAATGGAAACATTTATGAATTCACATTCAATTTTGAGGAAAAAGCTCTTGTCCCATACATACAACCCATTGGGCGAAAGCCAGGTGGGTCGCCGTAAGGCAAAATCATTGCATGTCCCATACGTACATTTACAAGCTTAGAATATTTTATAAAAAGCAAAATATGACTATTTTAGCGGTTTCAACAAATAAAATTAGATATAAATTCAACAGGTTGATTCAAAATTGGCGTTATTCCTCTGGGGGTGTTTTAGGAGTACAGAAAAAATAGTTTAAAAAAATAATTGTTATTAAAAACTGAGATTTTTGCAAAAAACTAGATCAGAAGAATGGCAACAATGTTTTTCAAGGTAATCTGCCTAATTAACATTAAATACCTGTTACTTCTTAATTATTGAAAACTGTAGTAACCATGGGTAAACCCTGACAAAAAACATCATCATTGACTTTTCTTCAAAAAATTGTAGAAGAGTACTTTTTTAATATCAAAAATTTTCAAGATTTGAAGCAAAGATCGTAATTTTTCTTTTCGAATGGTTCAGTTTTCCAATATGCTACCAATCAAACATGGGACTATTTTAAAATAATACTAGAAATTTTCGAAAAAAATGTTTTCAATATTTTTCTTGTACTCTGGCAAGTCAGCCCCTATAACCCCTTAAAAGGAATGACGCAAATTTTGAATCACCCTGTATATCTCCACAGTGTTCATTACTAGATTGAAAAAAGAAAAAATGTGAATTAAGAGTTAATCAGAGAAATCGATGAGAAGGAACCCTAAAGAAACTCCCGATAAAAAATTGAATGTATTAATTTTAAAAAGTATTATTAATGTATATTAATAAATATAAAAATGTTGCCTGTCATAAATTATGTTTTACTTCTTTCGTCGATTAAAATTTGATCAATTATATTGTTTATGTTTTTTATCAATTATATTATATTATATTATTTGAGTACACCTTTCAATAAATTCTCTATTATAGTAGTAGTAGTAAACATCTTTATTTCTAAAAAAGGCTATCGACCTATCGGTCTTTCTGCCTCTCTATTATATTTATCAACGAATTCTACTCCATAACTACTTGTGGTTAGCGAACGTTTTGTTGACGTTTCGCATACGCAAGTGGTTTGCATCTTCAGAGGTGCTTCGCTCAAAAATTTACATTGAAATAACATCTGCACTTCAGTGTAGGCTTTCAAGTGTAGCACCTCTGAAATTGCAAGTCACTTGTGCTCGCGAAACGTCGGGAAGAATTTCTTTTTTACGACGTCCTAAAAGCCTGAAAAACTCCTTGATAGCTGTGGTTTTATTCTGCAACTGGTCAATACTTTCATTAACTTGATGTTGCTTTATATTAGTGAGAAATTCTTGACTAGTTGTTTACATACATGCAGTAAATGAGAGCATGTCGTCCTGTGATCTTATAGAAAGTGGGTTGAATTTTTCTATTAGTAATTTAGCAAATTGATGCGTAACCTTTATGGACAGTTGATCTAGACGATATTTACGACTATTTTCTTTCCTCATCACCTTACATACTAACCTTAAATTGTGCTGGCTATTTATAGCGAAAACCACTAAGAGTTAAAAAGGTATTTATCGCTAATCTATTATACTAACCTACTAATCAAGCTGAAATATTTGGATTTCAATCGTTAACATTTTGTTATGCTGTTAAAAGTGGATTAGTGAATCAGTTACTTGCAAACTGGGTATTTATTTTTATGTCGGCGGCATAAACTTGCTTGGCAAAAAGCAATTGATCGAATTTGTTTAAAATCAATTTTATTTTCAAGTTAAAACACTCATAATTTGTATAGCCGAAATGTTTTAAACAAAACTGAGCAGCAAATACTTTAGATATTTAACAGTCCTTTAATTGCCTGTATTAAATCCATCTATCGATCAAACAATAAATTTGAAGTAAGTAATTCAGGAAATTTTGGAATTTCTTTATATTTTGTTTATACTCATATAAGTCAAAATTTTCGTTGGAATAATTTTTTATGTGTTGTTTAAAGCTCATTATATTCAGCCTATTTTGTTGCAAGAAAGCTGATCATTAAACATGTGGAGAATGCAATAAAAACTCTATTCACATTCAGATTAAAGTCACGATGTGCAACTAGAAGTTCTCAAGTGAAATTTACCGACCATACTTGCTTGATAATTAGCATCAATAAGAACATTGATAAATCTTTTGTTGTGTAGTATATAATTAATACGGCAACTTTTGTAATTCGCTATTATTCAGCTCTATGCAAATTTTAAGAGGCAATTAATTCATTACTGATTTCCCATTAAGTGTAGATAATTATTGTAATGCGTGCGGGTCCTAATGCTTCTGAACTTACTAGCTAATACAATGGAATTGAGTTTATTAAGGTATTTCGAGCACATTGAATAACAATAAAAATAAAACTATTTAGATCACAACAATTTTATTGCGAATATAACCATTCCATGCAGACTTTGGAATTAACGCGTGGTCATTATCAACAAATTCCAGCAAAAATAAAACAGATGTGAGGAACATAATCGTAAACATTAACCTTCATTCCAATTTTTCGTTAATATCTGTTATTTTAATGTATATTTTCAAGTTTGCGTCAATTTTGCACTTTTATTTTAGGCGTTCAGTTCAATTAAGATTATGCAAATCTTCTTCTATTTCTTTAAAATATAAGTTAAACACCACTAAAATGAATATAAATTTGCTTCCAAATTAAGCTTTTATCTATTGATCAAGCAAATGAGGCGTTTCTAACTCACACTATTAAATTTCATGGTGGTAAACGTATTATTTACTTTTAATGCCGGTTATTTGACTACAACTGATTATTAGAAAGCACATGTCAGTTGGTATTAATAATAAAACGTGTGACGAATGAATGATCAGATTTCTTCTTTCGGGCAAATGAGCGACGATCCAACCGCAAATTTCTCTTAGAAGTTACCAGATTAATCTAAATACCCATTTTTTTTTCAAATAGAACACTGTTCATTTTTACACCTGCGATCTTGCTGACATTTCGCAAGTGTTTCAAATATATTTTTTAATACTTGGTGTAACTTGGCATTATGCAATTGGCTTTGTAGTTTGCATTCTATAGGTAAACTCAAACGGGTAATTTTTTTTTAAATTAAATTTGAGAGTTAAAGTTCGCAATATTGTAACTGGTGTCCTGAATGTTTAAATTGGGAATTAAAAAACAAGGCGAAAGTACCTGCTTATAACCGAAGCATGCAAATATTAAGAAAATTTACAAACTTTTAATCATTTACGAAAGTTACTGGTGCGTAATACTGTTCGTTGGCTCATTGACTTTTTCAATGGATAAAGCAACTTATATTGTATGATCTTTTAAAATTTAGTGAAGTTATGCATGCGTATTTAGGTTAGCTGTTTTATTTGAAAAATAGTAATTAAAAATTTTGGTTAATTGAAAAATGGTTTGTTCAAGTTAGATAATTAAAAAATCACGTGTTTCACAAGCATCAACAAACATGGCATTATTCCTTCTTTTGGTTAAAAAATTAATAAGCAATAAATGTACCTTATATGTTTTTAAAGTTTCAAAGCAAATCAAATACATTTTATCGACAAAGCGAATGATACTTAAGAACATGACGACATAGATCAACACACAAAGAAAAACAACAGTACAAGACATAACACCAATAAATCGAAAATGCAAGAAGAATTTTTTGAAAAACTATGAAGAAGTAAGCAAATATTGTATAAACACGAAATATATTTCTCTTTTACTACTACTGACCGACCTTGTTATAATAAAAGCAATTTAATTGAAGATGGCTGAAGCTATTCAAGTGCCTTTTCATTAAGTTTAGTTATTATCCCATGCACTCCATAGGCTCGAATTTTGGACGAAAAATCTCATGCCGCACCATACGGCGTGAACAATAAAACCAATAAAATTATATGGTATTACCCAATTTTTCACTTACCAGCTTATTAGCCGCGTCATATGCACTAACCATGACAAAACAGGCGGTTAATAGATACCGCCCAATCAGCCCCCGCATTTTTATAAATTCTGTGATTTATCGGCCCCATTTATGGGACAGATCATGCTTTCACTCTGCTCCATATTAATTGCATCGTTTCCACATGCACTTCCAGATATATCTAAATTAACGGTGATGAAATGACAGCATTGTACTTTCTCTTAGCTTGACGATGTTGGAAGCTGTTCCACCTGAAAACAAAACACATAATTTTATAAAATGTTTGTAAACTTTTCAAATGTATTCAAAGCAGATGAGGCAATAGGTTGATTCACTGTAACACACATAATATTTGAAGGAATAGTGATGTGGTAAAAGCTGCTATAGATGAATGTCAATATCATGGAAAATGCAGCAATTTGTTTGAAAAAAAGGTGCTAAATAATAATTATAAAATTTCCTTGGTTCAACCAAAAATTATATTTGGCAACTTTGTGGGAGTAACTATTCCATCACATATATTTTCTCCTCGCTCTGAGCGAAGCATCACTTAACTTTAAAACTGATTAAGTGTTAAACGCTACATCTGTTGCCCATTTATAGTGGAAATTACAGTTTCCCGTTTCTGCTAATTTTACAGAAATAAAGTTCACCGAAAGTTTCTTCTAAGTTTTCTTGTTTGAACAAGGTGGATTTGTGCTGACTTTTTGAAGAGTTATTTCTGATGATCTTTAAACAAAACTTTCAACACTTATTATTCGACTTCCTCGACGGCCTCAGAGCTTCATCTGTAATTGATTCAGCCAGTACCTTGATTTGAAACAACTTTTTGTGGAAACAAAGTGAAATGAGTTCGAATTATTTCTTATCTTTCACATTCTACACATTAACCATCATTTTGTATGTTTTTGCCTTCTAGATTCTAGATCATCACGGTTTTGAATTTGTCTTGCGGATGTTCGAATTTCCGTTAGGTCTTTCTTCCGAGAGGTAGGCGGGCGTAAAGAGCGAACAATCACCTTCAAGTATATACTTTCTGGTAACGGATTACACACTTCATATCCGTGTAAACGGTAAAGGTCGTCAATTACTGTATTGTCAGCAAGTAAAGTCAGGCAACAATGAGGGAAAAACAATGTCTTATTTTAGGCTTGAGTTGACGAAAAATCGGATTTGGGTAATTAGTTCTTTATAATTTTTTGACCGCCTGTTATCTGCTGTGTAAAATCTTTAATTATCTATGTAATTTAGATATTACTTGCAATAATTATTAAATAATGTTTGCCTGCGCAAGCGTAGCAAATTTGTAACGAATTTTCGTTTTTCTAATGGAAAAACATTAGTCATAATGGACCTACTTCTACCAACAGCATTCTTCATTATCGCCCAATATGATCAGGATATTCTTCTCAAACAATGGTAATTGCAAAACTGTCAAAACCTTCAAAACTCCGCAAATCTAGAAATATGCAAAGGTCACTATTGTATTGTTAAGAAAAATTTCGATATAGTCGGTTTTGCTGCCAGAAACCCATTAAATGAATATGCATGAATGTAATTGCTCATTTTTCATGTATTTTGCCAACCAATTAGCATAAATGGCTATTTGTCCCAGAGTTGGATTAAGGTTTGTTGAATACATAAGAAAACATAATAATCATTGTATATGAGATTAAAGTTTATGCAGTTTTGATCTCTTTTACTATTTCAGACATATAGAATATAAAATTATATGGATTTTCAGTTACCTTTGCAAAACTTAACAATTTATAAACTATGTAAAAACCCCTTTTTGAAGTTTGAAAACATTAAGTAACAAGTGGAGTATGATTTGACTGTAATTTGATTCGTGAAACATCACGGAATGTTACGGGTATAATTGGCTAAAATTTATACCACAAACTAGCACGCATTGAATAAAAAAACTGTGAACTATTTAATTTGCAATTTTTCAAGAGACGAAATTCATCAAAAGTTAATTTTAATCATCAATACCAAACTCTATTTCCCAGCAAGCAACGAATGATCTTGACCCATCACGCTCGTACAAATGGCACGAAGATGCGGAGGGTTTCCTGATATTCGGATTGTAATCTAATAAGCCAATTTTTACGAAAAGCGTCAATTCAAATATCAACTGAAGTTACATACATTAAAAACAGTGACAAAGACAGTTATAAAAAATATAATGGCTGAGGATTAGAGCAAAGTAAGAAGGAAATAAGCAAAATTGAAGTTGAACATAGTTGACGCATTTTTTCAAAAATGATGATTCAAATGATGCAAAAAGTAAATTAATTAATTTGAAATATTTTACATAGTTAAAGCGAGAGCTAAAAAAGTTTTTTCAAACATTTTTGGTATTTTTGACTTGGGGGTCATTGTGTTATCGAACTTTATTACTTGAAAGGATTTTTGAGTGGACTTTTCAATCTAGGAATGAGAGTAATTTACTCTGTTGGTATTTTAAAAAATATATTTATCGATGACGCAGCACGCGTTTTTAAGATAATTTTCATTCACAAGTTAATATAACCGGAAAGTTATGTAGACCTACTTCAGATTAGAAGTAAATGTTTAAAAAAATCTTTCCAAATCGCTCTACATGCTATCGTCAAATTTGAATAGACATTTGTATCAAGATTTTTTTATTGTTTGGAAAGCAATTTTTTTAGGAGCAACTAAAGGATCAACCGGAGCATTCATTGTCCAAATTAGGCGATTACCTAATAATGTTGCAACTATTTTGAAAATATTTTTTTTAATTAGAATATTACTCAAATCTGGTCTCAAAATAACTTTCACAATTCATTTTGTCAGAATAAATTATTTTACTTGATAAAAAACTTGAATTGAAAATGCGATTGTAAACTTTAAAAAAACTTATGTAATATTCTGCACTTAGTTCTTCGGTTCCGGTAATAAATATTACCGTCATTGTGCACGCGTATTAAAAACTTTGTAGAAAAATTATCTTGTAATATTGAATATTATTCGGAAAATGTACAAAAACATATTTTCTATAAAATATTATTATGGTTTAATTTTTATGACAGGCATGGGAGTGCCATAATCTCAAACCGACTTTTGCAGAATAATTAATAAATTTCATAAATTCTAATGAATTCTAGTTAGAAGAAGCCAATGTTGCTACTTTAAAATTCGAACAATCAATTTTAATTCCTGTGCTAATAATTGCTTAATTCGAAAACAATTTTTTGTCGAAAAAAGTCTAATTTTTTTAAATTAAAACGACAGAAAGTCAAAAGAAAGACAAAAACTCCCTTGATGTAGTCAATGCAATTGAGCACAGCGCTTGAACCTAAACTAAAAAATGTTAAAATAGATAATTGAATTTTTAAGGCATTTGCAATTTAAGCAAGAATTTTGTTAGGCTTAATGTGTAACCAATATATTTTTTTAATTATTAACAATATTTTGCTACATAACAATAAATATTGGCAAGTTTAAAAAATTAAATAGTATAATGTTAAAATTACGCTCACCAAAAACTGAAACAAATTTATTTCAATTTCATCAAGATTGAAAAACAACAAAAAATACACATACCTATAATAATAAAGAACTTTAAAAAAATTTAAAAATACCGGCGCAATAAACGATTACCACAAATTTGCGAATTGGATGATGATGGTACTTCTTCGGCGATGCACTGCCCGCGCGTGGTGCTGTTAAATCGGCAACTAGTCTATTAGGCCGAGAATAGTTGACAGAAGGTACTCTACCATTTCCACCATCCACGACCATCCGACCATGCACTTTGTCTAGCTTTGGTTTTTTATTGCCATTTCTATTTCGCGAACTTGATACGCGCTTTTCTCATATAAAAATATTTGTCCTTGCGCTCCCTTTGCATCAAGATACCCGCACCCAAAATCGCTATTTCTTCTACTTGTAAAAAAATCAATCTCGTTTTGCGTTGGTGCCTGATATCAGATAATGCTAGTTCAGAACAATGCCAACGGTTAAGGCATATGTTGAAATAAATAATAAAATAAATCACCAATAAAATCGTCTTATTAATGAAGCTGATGCTGATTTGTCTATGTCTATTGATAGTCTATATCTATGAGATCAGGTGTTATAATCAATTTTCAAGTTTCAAAGTGAATACTAGAAAAATATCTTATGCTATTTTGGATAATCTCGAATAATGGTTAGTTGCAGTTATGTTAAATAAAGTCGAGTTTATAATGTTTATCGGGACAAAAGCTTTTTGTCAAATGTCTAATTTGATCATCGAAACCCACATTAAAAAGTAAATGTTTAGTTAGTGGGTAAGTTAATTAAAGTATACTATAATTGATGCTTGATTTCGATTCTAATGCTAATTAAATTCTAGAAACTAATGCGATTTCTTTGTCAACTTACCACTCACACTGCGAAAATTCTCCTCCCTCGAGAATATATCGATTTCCGTCTTGTTCCAGACATGCATGGCTTCGTCATATACCGAGTAAATTCTCACTTCATTCCATAAATGCTTTATTCAATATGACCGTACAATTTGCTGATTATTATAATCTAAATAACATGTAATTGTATAACATATTAAAGCTGACAATGCAAATATATTCAGACCTCTTAAATTCTTCGAAAGCTGCTGTTGCGTTATTAAATGTTGGTTTTGTCTTAAATTTGATATATTTAGTTTATTTTATGTTGAAGTCATAAGCAACACAAACTGCTTCCAGCATACGATTCAATTTATTTGCCTTTCCTAAAGTTATAATTGAGTTTTGTAATCTACTATTAATTATCATATATTTATTTCAAGGACTTATACATTTTGCTATCGTTATAAAATGTAAAGGGCGCTTCTTGTGGTACTTTGCACGCGTCTATAACGAAAGAACCAGTTATATTTTATTATTAAATAAAACTGCCTACCTCCATAGGCTTCTCTCAAAACGATAAACCTGACAAGAGTTGATTACAAGAACCGTTGTCTAGCTATCTGAATTAAAAATATATATTTAGTGAAATATTTGAACAGAAATTTAATAAAAATACACTTAAACGAAATGAAGTCAAAAAAACCCAAAAAATCCAAATTAAACCAGGCAAAGTCAGACAACCCCAAACTACTAACCTTATAGAATCCATATGCTACATCGGGACATGCTACATCGAAGACATACAACGACAGCTGATACTAGCAATAGCAAAATATACTCCCTACACAAAGAACACCTTTTTTCAACACACCTTACCTAAATTCATACTAAGACTGATTAAACGAAAAAGAGAACTGTATAGAATGTACACACACACGCAAGATGACGAACTAAAAAAAAATTAAACGAGATTAAGGGAAATGTAAGAACACTGATGAGTCCAATACAAACAAAACAAATGGATGGATACATGTCAAGAAATAGAGCAAGACGAAGGAAAAACATATTGACAAAAAAATTAAAAAACTATCACAATACAAAAAAACACACGCAAAAGAACTGTACAAAGACAAGGATAAAGCGGATGCGTTTGCCAGGCATTATCAAGAGATCTTTACAACTTCCACCAACCCAAATTTTGACGACAAGAACTGGAACAGAGTTAATGACTGGTAGATCAATTTCTTTGATAACGACGAAAACCGCACACATGAACCAATTTCCGACGAAGAATATAACGAAGCACTGGAACATATAAAAAATACTGCCCCTGGAAAGGATAATATAAAAAGAAATGTACTGAGAAACCTAACTCCAGAAACACATAACCTCGTACTGAATTAATTTAACAAATGTCTCACTGATAACACAATACCAGACTCCTGGAAAACGGGAGTAGTAATACCTATTCCCAAAACCGGACTGGCACTACACACAAAACTACAGACCGTAACTAACTACACAAAACTACTATCACCTTACTTTCAGTGCTGAGTAATATATTCGAAATTATAATTAAAAACAGATTACAACAATTAAAAATCAATTAGACAAAACATACCACCATGCCAATTCGGTTTTAAACGTAAACACTCAACTATTCACCCACTTTTTGTACTAACTAATAACATACAAACAACACACCTTGAAAACAGCAAAATAACATGTCTCTTAATGGACATAAATAGGGCCTTTGCTAGTGTTTGGCACAAGGGACTCTTATACAAACTTCACCAACTTAATACCCCTAAAATATCTAATTCACACACTCAGAAACCTACTCACAAACAGACAACTCGAAATACGCATAGACAACACCTTCTCCTTTTCTTTCTCTCCTGAACGAGGACTCCCGCAAGGATCGCCGCTATCACCCCTTCCTTACAATATATACAGCCATGACATATACAATCACGGTCTCCACTACAAAAACCACATTGACAAATCTGCCTACATATACGCCGACTATACGAATACACTGCATTGATCGTACACGACAAAACTATAACAAAAGCAGGAGAAAAACTTCAGACACTAACGGACAATACAATTACATGGTTCTACAAAAGGAGACTAACACCAAACGCCACGAAAAACCAACTACTTTTACCAAATCATCAAATTAAAGATGACTACCCTTCAATAATAACAGACGGTAACAGAACTAGACCAAAACAAGAGGCATAATACCTAGGGAGGAGCATGGAGCAGGAACTCAAATTTACAAAACACGTACTGAGAACGGTAAGACTCAACACCCATTCAACAGGACCAACTTTCCGATCACTAACTAACTACAACGACCAAAGAACAGTAAAAACCCGAACAAGAACATACAAATCCTAACCTCGAAACACGGTCATAACGTGACAAACATGCAGTTAAACATGCACAAACACCGCCCCATATAAAGCTATTTGTAGACCCTTGCTAGACTATGGACATATACTCATGACCAACGGAACAGAAAGGACAAAACGTTATATACAAACAACAGAACAAATTGCACTAAGACTAATAACACGAATAAGACACCCCCCAAAACCCACTACACAACCCCCCCACCCAACTACTATACGAACGCACAAACATGACAAAGATCTCGGAAAGACTCATACAGCTACAGACAAAATGGACAAACAACCCCTACAACTGGACCATACTGAATCCCCTTTGTCTTACAAGACCAACCAGACAATCCCGCTTTCGTTTCCCTACATTAACGCTACTCGAACACTTACAAACGCTACGGACTAGTGGACAATAAAATAATTCCTTCTTGCCACTGAAATCTTATTTATTTAATAGTATTGTTAACCTAGAATAAGAGAATTTTCATATTTGTTTTCATTTAGACTAAGACTGTATGTATTAAACAAGGGCAGAAAGACCGATAGGTCGATAGCCTCTTTCCGATCACTAACGTACAAAGACAAAGGAATCAGTAGAAAAACCGCGACAAAAATATACAAATCAATATGTATACCTCTGCTTGACTACGGTCATATACTGACAGCGAATGCATTTACAAAAACTAAACAACACATTCAAACAACAGAAAAGTTTGCTCTGAGAACAATTACCAAAATACGACATCCCCAAAACCACCTACAGAACCCCTCAAATCAATTACTCTACGAACGAACAAACATAACTAGAATAACCGAAAGACAACATCATCTACAATCAAAATGGAACAATACTGGGCCACATTGAATCCTCTTTGTGTTACAAGACAATCCCGCTTCCGTTTCCCCATTACAACACTACTTGAACACTTCCAAACACTACTTAACCAACCTGTTAGACGATGAAAAGACATAACAATATAATATAAGTGTTTTTTTTTGTTTATTTATTATGTTATGTTTACACTCTTTCTAAAGACACAAATGAACATGTATATATACAAGGTCAGAAAGACCGTGGGGTCGATAGCCTATTTATACGAAATAAAGATTGTTTATATTTATAAAAATACACCTAAACGAAACGAACCCAAACTTACCTAAATAAACCCAAATTAAACCAAGCAAAGTCAGACAACCCCAAATTACTAACCTTATAGATTCCCAACTAAACTACTCCTCTACCCTACGTGCCTAAGAGCTTTAGCTAAATGCTCCAGAGCATTCAATTTATTTTCTTGAATTATTTATATTTAATTAAAATTTTGCTCTTGATACATTAAGAAATATAATTGTAATACACCGATATCTAATACGAATAAGCAAGTATATTTAAAAGTCAAATACACTGTGGCCCAAGAAAGTTATTTCGTTATAAATGTGTTCAAAGAACTGCAGCTGTCGCTCTTAACATTTTATTAAAAATCATCAGAATATTCTGACGATACACCTGTTTTTAAAGAACACATTTATGAAAATCGAAAACGTAATTGAACTGAAAAGCTCACCAGCTAGCAAAAGTTAACTTGTTTGATTATTTACGTAAATTAGTACTTCTATTAAAGGAATTTCAAACAAAATGAAAAGTTCTAAATAATCTTGGTCAACCAGTTTTGCGCAAAGTAAAAGTAGAAACTATTCCTATTCGAAGCAACCTGATTTTCTTTCAAGTTATTTAAAAAAAAGAGCAGTTTCCAAATAAATAGCATAATAACATACTATTTTTTGGTAGTTTTATTTGGTGTCATTATCATTACCCCTTATTGTGTATCATTGAAAAATTGATCTGTATCTTTTATTTTTCTGCATTTCCTTTCACCTCAATTTTTACTTCGTTTTGAATTAAGTTTTGCAGTCCGGATGGCAAATGCCAATTATAGGTAAAATAATGAAAGAAAGATTTTAAAAAGACCGTTATTAAATTCCGCTTGCCCAATTTCTAGCTTTGTGCAACACGAAATAGAGTTGAGCTGCAATTAGAATTTTCTATTGTAAATGTCTACGACTTAAGGCACCATAAAACTAAATTCCTACCCCCAACAATAACGGAAGGTCAGACAGCCAGTCATGCCTGAGTACAAATGTAAAAATACATTATACTTAGATTTTTATCTCCTTGTCAATATACACCCAACCAAACAGACCAAATATAGCAGCAGCAAATATTTCAAATAACGGTCATTTGGTCGCTATTGATATACTCATTTGTCTGGAAGTATCAACATTTATTTAAATGCTCCCATTCTATAACTATTATTATTGTTATTATATGTTGGATAATAGAATTTTATTATATACTTTCATATAGCAACACATAAAACACTTGCAAAAATGTTAATTACTTAATAAGTAATACATATGATATTGCAAGCTAGCTATCGATTTATTGAGCCAACGTTTCGAAAAGTAATGTAATTGCATAGCTATAGATAGTTCAAGGCGAACTGATACGTAAAGAATGCGTTGTCTCCAGCTTGGAATATTTACTTATGCCACTGACATTTTCTTCACAAGGGTGCGGCCACTAATAAAAATCAACCAATTTAATGCTCCTATCAATTTATGTAATTAATTCCCACGAAAAACGTAGTCATTAAATTATAAAGTCGTATAACAAATACGAGTTTAGGAGCTCTTGTCCACCTTTGGTTCATTATTGACTTAGCTGCAGGATTTCCTAACTCAATTATGAATTCAGCAAGCATCCATGCTTGGCTATTTATCGATGGAAGGAAAATCCCTTTTCCATGTGAAACCACGACTTGTTCTGCTAAATTGACGTGTTTATATTGCGAAGGAAAACATTATGAAATCTTGATTTTCCAATACATTTCAAATGTGAAGCTTCATGTATTATTCAGAATGGTACAGATACGAATCACCAACGTACAAGATGAGTAGAATTATTACTTGGGATTGACGAAATATTTGCATTGTTGTTGTTAGCACGAATTAGTATTCATTTATTTCAATGATGACTCAAGCCAATATAACTATTTAGCGAAAAGGTAAAAAAACTGTCCTGTTGGTAATGGTTCTTCAGAATGGTTCTATCAATCCGGATGAAACACGATGATTAAGTTCTGCGGATTGACGAAATAGTTCCAGATTGTTCAGCTGTTGTCCTAATTCGGATTTATAGTAGTAGTAAACATCTTTATTTCTAAAAAAGGCTATCGACCTATCGGTCTTTCTGCCCTTGTTTAATACATGCAGTCTTAATCTAGATAAAAAACCAATATGAAAATTCTCCTATTCTAGGTTGACAATAGTAGTAGTAAACAACTATATTTCTAAAAAAAGCTATCGACCTATCGGTATTTCTGCCCTTGTTTAATACATGCAGTCCCAATCTAAATAAAAAACAAATATGAAAATTCTCCCATTCTAGGTTAACAATGTTATTAAATAAATAAGATTTCAGTGGCAAGAAGAAATTATTTTATTGTCCACTAGTCCGTTGCGTTTGTAAGTGTTCGAGTAGCGTTAATGTAGGGAAACGGAAGCGGGATTGTCTGGTTGGTCTTGTAAGACAAAGGGGATTCAGTATGGTCCAGTTGTAGGGGTTGTTTGTCCATTTTGTCTGTAGCTGTATGAGTCTTTCCGAGATCTTTGTCATGTTTAGTGCGTTCGTATAGTAGTTGGGTGGGGGGGTTGTGTAGTGGGTTTTGGGGGGTGCCTTATTCGTGTTATTAGTCTTAGTGCAATTTGCTTCTGTTGTTTGTGTATAACGTTTTGTCCTTTCTGTTCCGTTGGTCATGAGTACATGTCCAAAGTCTAGCAAGGGTCTACAAATAGCTTTATATATTTTGGTGGCGGTGTTTGTGCTAATTCCTCTGTCTTTGTAGGTTAGTGATCGGAAGTGTTTTGTTCTCTTTATTGTTTCTGCCCTGATGTTTCGTATGTGTTTAGTGAATTTAAGTTTGTGGTCGATTGTGATTCCAAGGTATTTTACGTCGTTTTTTGGTTATGTCGTTTGGCCGTCTGCTGTTATTGTAGGGGAATCAGCGTTGAGTCTGTGGTTTGTGAGCAGAAGTTGGTTTTTTGACGCGTTTGGTGTTAGTCTCCATTTATAAAACCATGTCATTGTGTTGTTTGTTAGTGTTTGGAGTCTTTGCGCTGCTCTCTCAGTAGTTTTGTCATGTACAATAAGTGCCGTGTCGTCTGCGTATTGTAATATGTATGCCGATCTGTCGATTTGATTTTTGTCTGGTAAGTTGTAATTGTATATGTCATGGCAGTATATATTGTAGAGAAACGGTGAGAGCGGGGATCCTTGAGGGAGCCCTTGTTCAGGGGAAAAAGAAAATGACAGTGTTTTGTCAATTCGTACTTGTAGTTGTCTGTTTTCTAGTAAGTTCTTTATGGTGTGTAGTAGATATGTTGGTGTGTGTGGTTTGTATAGTTTGTATAGTAAGCCTCTATGCCAGACACTGTCAAAAGCATTGTTAATGTCCATAAACAGGCAAGCTGTCTTTCTGTCAGTTAGGTGGGTAGTTTGTATATTGTTGGCCAAAATAAAGAGCGGATGAACAGTCGAGTGATGCTGTTTGAAACCAAATTGGTAGGTAGGTATATATTTTCCAATCACTTTGTCGAGCCGCTTCTTCATTATGTATTCAAAAATCTTGCCTAGTACTGGAAGCAGTGTAATTGGTCTGTAGTTGCTCGGTTGTGTATTGTCCAGTCCATTTTTGGCTATAGGGATTATTAAGCCGTTTTTTCATGTTTCTCGGATTCTGCCATTTGTGATGCAGTTGTTCAATTCAGTTAGGATCAGTTTGTGTGTTTCTTGAGTTAGGCTTTTCAAGAGTTTTGCCTTAATTTTATCTTTTCCCGGTGCAGTGTTCTTGATGTGCGCTAGGGCTTCATCGTACTCTGTGTCTGTGATCAGTGTGCAGGCATAGTTTGGTGAGTTGTTAAAATAGTTCAAGTACCAGTCGTTGATCAAGTTCCAGTTGTCATTGTCGAAGTTAGGGTTTGTCGATGTGCTGAAGGCCCTTTGATAGTGTCTGGCGAATGCGTCCGCTTTCTCTTTGTCTGTGTAGCGTTCTATTCCGTTTTCGTCAATTGTGTCAGTAGTGCCAGTCTTCCTGTATTGCGCCAGTTTCTTAATTTTTCGCCAGTATGTTTTGCCTTTGTCCTTCTGTATTTCTTTACATGTTTCTAGCCATTTGTCTTGTCGGTATTGTCCAATCATAGTTTTAATGTTTCTGTTAAGTTGGTTCATTGTCTTTTTTAGGTCGTTATTTTGAGTGTTTGTATATAGTCTATACAGTTCTCTCTTATGTTTTATTAGTCTCAGTATGTATTTGGGTAGTGTATGTCGGTAGAAAGCATTTTTTATTTCCGGGCTAAATTTCGGATTTATATTTTATCAATAATTCCAAATTTAGTAGGAGCCTGAAATCGATCGCTTTTGCTAAGGCGGTGGTTTTTCTTTGTGCGCTTGATAATTAGCGATCAAGTTTTTTATAGTTTATGGAAGCATTATTACATATCTACAAAGCAAGTAGAAATGGTCAAATGCCAATTTGTCTTTGGAAACTGGAGCATGAATCATTTCAGTGATTTTAGTGCCAGAATAACTTCTCCTTCTGTTATTTCTCGACCTTTTTCTTTTAGTATCATTGCCGAAACGAGCCTCAATTTTTCCGTGCCATCTTCAGAATTATTTCGCAATTATAAGTCAAAATTTCCTTCTCGACGTGTCCACTTTTAAAAGTAATTTTTCTTCAGCTCTTATACGTCTTTTCCTAAAGATTCGATTGACCTGATTGAATCATCTTGGATTTATTTTCTTTTTTGTCTTTGATTCCTGATATCTATGAGATTTTATGTCAACCATTATTACTTTCTGTTGCATTTCGTGAATTCGATATCCCCTTCTTGAATCTTTGTTATTTTCGTTAATCTGCTGACGACACGAATTTATTAATAGGAAATATAGAAGTTATTCGCTATTGGTAAACAGTGGTCAAGACTTAACATCGAAATTACATTTAATATCCTTAACTAATTCGTGTGATAGTTGACATTTGTACAGATCTTTGAAACAAAAATAACGCTTATAGAAACACATTATTATTTGTTCTTTTCGCCTATTAAAACATTCCGACCTCCTTCGAGGTGCCGTCCCTCAACCCATTTTGCAACCCTTTTCATTTCTTTTCTTTTTTGTCTTTTTACTTTGTTTCTAACAAATCCTGTTCATACTTGTTAGCCAGATAACAAGTATGGGAAATTAAATAAATAATTGGCCAGTAAATTCTCCGTTCTTTGCCATCAGCAGTGACAATCTCTCAATTATTACATTGTCAAAAGAGGAAACAATACTGCATGGTGCAACTTGCGCTACTGAATCACATTTTTTTTTTCATTTACATTTAAACACAATTTTATGCTCATAGGTTAATTAGGAGACAAAAAAGTATAGTCGGCGTAGCATGACATTTGGTAACAATTTTTCCTTCAATTGCTTATAGATTATTAAGATAGAAACTCGGCATGTACTTTGCAAACTATAGTTAATTATCACTAGATATTAAACAGGAATTTATCTAAAAAACAGTGTCGGCACGCAATATATTTTTCAAATGTCTGTAATTAATAATGAAGGAAACAGGATCGAAAACTTGATAAAGATAATGATAAGCCAAACGAACTACAAATAAGGATCATTAAGTCTACTTATATTGATAGAATTTGTAATTATAATTATATAAAGTAATATAATGAAGTATTAAAGACACATTTGATTTTTCTAAAATTATACAAATTCATGATGGTAAATAATAAACACTAAGTATAGTGTTTATTAATTTTTATCTACCAACTACCTTAATTAGTTTGGTTAAGATTAGAGTATTTACCCTAAATCCACCTTTAACGAAAAATTACCTTCTTGTTATACACTAATTATTTTAATGCAATTTACAACGACCATGTCACAATGCATTTTTAGGATAATTAAACTGACTTTCATTAGCCATTGTCATTAACAGGTTGGCTTAGCGATGCACGTTTTATCAATTAATTCACAACCGTATCTATTCGATTAAACTGAAAATAGACCCTAATTAAACAAAAACTTAACAAAGATGTAGAACTGAACGATGTTCTTAAAGTGAAAAAAAAAACTAATTACCTAATTCACGACGATTACAAGAGAAATTAAAAAAATGGCTTTCGCTTGTATTTAAAATTTTCGTATGAAAAACTAACAATAATGAGAATTTAATTCAAAAAAAATTCCTGGGTTTCAGTCAATTTTATTGTTTATTATTTAAAATGTCACAAATACGTTTCGGTGTCTTTCTCCACCATCATCAGTTTGTATGTATAGCTGTTTCTACCTTCACATTTAACTGGCTATTGACAGGCAGGATTGGCAAGAGAGAGGAACAGAAAAGGCTTCCTGACCATATGCAAGACATCATACCAAAGTTCATACAGGTGAGGAGAAGGGGTTTTAATTTTGGGAACAAACAGAATCAAACCAAATATTTAAAAGTTTTGGACATGTTCTACCCTCACTGCGTAAATATCATATTAAGTGATTGTTTTTCAAAATTAAAAAATATAGAGAATGAGACCATTAAGGTGAAAGGATATTTATAAGAAAGAATTGGTCAGAATGAAAAAAAAACAATAGCCAGTCAAATGTGAAGGTAGAAACAGCTATACATACAAACTGATGATGGTGGAGAAATACACCGAAACGTATTTGTGACATTTTAAATAATAAACAATAAAATTGACTGAAACCCAGGAATTTTTTTGGATTAAATTGAAATACGGTCAGGAAAATATACACAATAATGAGAATGTAAAATGCGTATAATATCCCAATGTAATTAATTGAAAAATATTAATTTAACCCTCAAATTAAGAAAAATGGTCTTATAAAACCGTATATGTTAATAAAATGTTTATTTCTGTATGCACACAGGCCCGAAATCGTACATACTACGTAATTTTTCTTGTCTCGTTATTTAGTAACTCAGATTGACTATTGATTGCAAACATTTGTATTTAAAATAATTTAAGTTTGTCCCACAAGACTCTAAATAAATAATTAATTAAATAAACCGAACAAATACATTGAAAATATTGAGTCTTCTTTCATAAAAATGACCAAAAATAAATCCAAAATTACCCATGTCAAAATTTCGAAACGTACCTCCTTATGTAAATATGGCAATTTTATAGATCCCAGTGAAGGTTAAGTCGGTTTAACTTCGTTACTTAAATTGTTTTACTTGGATTTTTGAAAACATGATTCTTATAACATGATCTTTAAGATTTTCAGAAGGAGGAACTTTTCAAAATGTTTACACAATTGTTTTTCTATTAATTTTAGTCTTGCAAACTAACCCCGGGGGCTGGGGAGTTTATTTTTCGTACACCCTGTATACCATTTCATATTCATGTTTTTTTTTAGTGTTTGGTGTAACGATCGCCCACAATTCATCTTCCCATGAGTTTTGAGATCAAGACTGAAATATTAGTTCTAAAATGAAACATGATTAGCAGGATTGCAAAAATTTTGTCAGTTGAGCCGAAGCTACCGTTTATGTGAGGATCTTATATACATATTCGTTTTAATAAATCGTAAAGTTATCCTTTAGATTGACAAGCGTGAAACGCACGATAAAAAATGCAACAATTGCAAAGAATTTCCATACTAAATCCACATTTTAAGCAGACTTAAAGCTCCTTACTATTACAAATCGCATTTATTTTTTTATATTTCACATGCAGCTGTTTTCACTTATTCATTTGTCAATGGTTTGAATTTCCAAAAAAACTGCTAACTTTTTCAAATATGCACACCACTTCCACATTTTCTTACAGGCAAGATTACCAAAAAGCAAACGAACTTAATTGATGCTTTGCCTAGAATTATACTCAGCTAGAACATTAATTATTTGTTTTATGCACCAACTGCTGATGCTTTTTTGTGATAAAATACTGTTTGACGACTGTGATAAACATAATATAACATAAATATGATAATTTTGCAAATAAAGCAGCCATTGACGAAACCGAAGCTGCACTTAGTAGCAACAATTAGCAGCAAAAATATTTTAATTTCGCATGTAGACTCCGTCTGCGAAAACATGTGATACATTACAAAATGGAATATAAATATTTTCTATCTAAAATGACGCTTTACACGTTTAATACAGAAAAGTATAATACTTAAACACCAAAAGTTTCAAGTTTTGCAACATAAAATTCAACCGCTCTCACTGTGCAAGAAAATATTGAAAACGTAAACGAGGCAAAGTTCCTACTAAACAAATAATTGGACAATAGGTTGAAAATATATGAATTAAATAAGAACCCTCAAACTCATAAACGCACTGTTTAACAAAACTGCATTGCACCCTCTTCGTGCATAACTACCTAAACTATTGGAGGGGAACAAAAGGCTTAACCTGTTCAAAGAGGAATTTCCGGTCCCATCGTTCCTCCATTTTTCGCGTCCCCTTATTCTCCTGGTAAATCAATGGATGAAGTACTTGGAAATTATTCAAGCCGTCTAGCAGACTGATTTTGAGGCAGTTGCCATGCGGAACAGTCGATTACTGCTAGTATTAATATCGTTTTTTATTGAGCCCTAATATGTACCGAAAAGCCAATATGAGACCTTCAAACATCCAGAAATCCAGTTTTTTTACGTTAAATTGATGTACGGAATTCAATTAAATAATGGATCTAATCGAACAGGAAATGTAAGTACCTATCGAACTATTGCCTTTATGAGCTGCGTACAAAATTAGCAAATATCATAGAAATTATGAAAATGCTGTTATTTATATTAGGCATTAAATTAATTATACAGGGTGGTTGGAAAGTAGATGTATTCCTTGCAGGAGGTCATGGTGCAGGTGATTTTAGATATATTTCCTTAATAGAGCATATTCCGGAAAGTCTTATTTTCCGATCTACAGGGTGTTAAAGTTTTAATTAAAAAATGATATTTATTAATATTGCGGAAACCGCTTGGAATATTTTAATGCAATTTTACAGACTTAGGCGCTTAACAATACATGTTTTGTGATAAAATTTTCTTTTTAGCTTCGCCAGTGGCGTGGGCACCGGCACGTCTGTAGATAATTTTAAATAAAAAAATATTACGTCACTGATTTTTCTTAAAATAAATATTATTTTTCAAGTTTCTGTTCAATTTGGAAGAGAAAAGGTCTCTTGACTTCTTTTTCTAGAACTCACCGTTTTTGAGTAAAAAAATTAAAATCGATTTATTGCATTGCTTAATCGGGTTGTAATTAAGAAGGGTTTAGTATAAAAACAGCAAAAATTGTGCACTTATATTGTATCAATTTTATTATAAAAATTATTACTAGCCGCAGGTGACATTAGTCTTAGGGTTTCTTTATTTATTTTTACATATTAGATTTCTTTACCTGCGAATTTAAATTTAGTTAAATTTAAACTTTAACTAATTCTTAGTTTTGAATGAGTAGCAATCTTGCTATGATATGGGAAAAAAGTTAAGATATTCATTAATTCTAAACAGTAACTACTTAAGATCGTGCTCAAAATGAAGTCCCCTTCTTCTAACGCATGCATGTGCCCGCCTTCTTATTTCTGTCCGGGTTACCATGGCCGAAAATGTCTGGAATATTTAGCGCCACATTTTCCACTGGCGGTGGCAAATGATTAATAAGAAAGTCTTCGTATATTTGCCCATTTAAGATGTCTGGCAGCAAATGTGGTCCGATTATTTGATCGTTTAATACACCACACCAAACATTAGCACTGAACCGCCTTTGGTAATTACGGTTCGACGTTAAACGGGGATTGTCCTCGGCCCAGTAATGATCATTATGGTAGTTGGTAATCCCCTCTCGATTAAAATTTGATTCATCGGTCCACTAAATTTTACTGATAAAACTTGAGTCCTCCATATCGGCGTTTAACATAAATCAGCAGAAGCCCATTTTCCCCAGTAGATCTTCTTCAAGAAAGTCTTGATCCGGTGTATAATGATAGGGATGTAGTTTCTCTTTGTTCAATGTCTCCCGAACTTTCCACTGTGACACTATAAGACGCCTAGCCGGATTTTCTTGAAAAACCCTAAAAATGGCTTCTTCGTCATTAGGGCCCTAACGTGCTGGAGCTCCTTCGTGAATTTGTCTGCCTTGTACTTTTCCTGATTTACTGACTCTTCGATATGTGTTTGCAAAGGCAGCGATATTTGGAAGACGCCTGTTTGGAAATCGACGCTGATATTCGCGGCCCGCTTAAGCACTATGCATCGACTTACCAAACACCCTGCATTTGTTAACAATTTGAAGTTTAGATAATTCATAAAACTTTTCAAAATTAGAAGTCAATCATGATATTGAAGCCATATGTTTTATCAGCATGTATCATGAATTTCTCAATTAAAAACGTTACATTAAAAATAATATATTTATTTTTCCTGACTGTGTTTTTAATTTATTCCAATGTATTCCTGGGTTTCAGTTAATTTTTTCACAATTATGGTGTTATGTGATGGAGTCCTGCGTTTTCATCCCGGGTCTATCTATTGGACTCGTCTGAGAGAGGCCTGCTAGAAGGCTGACAGACATCAAAGAACGTAGGAAGCGTTATGGGGCAGGGTCTATCTAAGCCCTACTGACGAGTCCAATAGATAGACCCGGGATGAAAACGCAGGACTCCATCACATAACACCATAATTGTGAAAAAATTGACTGAAACCCAGGAATACATTGGAATAAATTAAAAATAATACCGATCGATGTGTAAATGTAATGTAAACCAAAAACATACTGGTTTGATTAGTGAACGAGTTTGAAATGGGCATGGGTAACACTGAGTTGAGTTGCGATTTTGAGTTGTTGCCGCTCTGTGAGCCTCTCCTAACCTCATTCAAGTTTGTGAAGGCCTGGAGTTAGTTGGTTTATGAAGGTTGGTTTATGAAGATTGTGGAATTTCGAAGCCACAGAGAGTCCCACGTTTTATTTCATATTCAAACCCTCATTACATGTTATAAATTTGTTATCGGCATTGTACGAAATCCGGTAATGTGCGAAATGCCTAGGCACTACTTTGGGCAATCTGCAAAGGGACTACGGTATTTCAGGCAAACTGCAAAATGCTGTATGCGTTAGTCAATCTGAGTGTCACATGTTTAATCTTCCCATTGATTAGACAATGTGCTTGATACCGGATACTGCGAAACTCTGCAGTTTAGTTTTTCAGCGGAAGTGTGCTGTTTAGTTGCTAGTTCGTGCTCAAGATAAAGATACTTATCTGATGACTTATGACAAAGATATTCAAACTACTGATGAATTCTTATTAATCTCGGTTCGGTAAGTACCCGAACCGAATTTCGAATCGTATATCATAAAAAGAATGCAGTGTTGGCACAAATCGAAGCACTGACAATGTTGCCTACCTACAAATGTTACAAAATAATATTTTTTAGCCCGAAATAATCGCAAATGAAAACTATGTTATTTTAACGATTTCCGACACCTGCTAAATCATCCAAATATTCGGATCTTTTCACCGAAAAATCGCGCGAAAAAAAATATATTGCGCTTGCTGAGTTACTGCGCCGGTGAGCTGGGTTGGCGCACCAAGCTATTGCGCCGGCTCTTGAAAATTCACTGAGTGACCCATCTCTAGTTTGAAACATCTTAATTATCTATATTTAATGTTATTGACAATATATTAGTATGTCTATTTATTGATTTAATTAATAATTAATTTTTTCATCCATTATCAAGTTAAGTACATACATATCTTTCTATTTAAATAATAAGGAAGCGAATGAATCATCTTACATTTATTTTGTTAGTTGCAATTTGCGCACACTGCTTGAAAAAAAGTATTCATACAAAAAAATTACGACAAACATAAAATCAAATAATTGAACTTTTTAAAATGTAACATCCAATATCTTGTTATGTTACACAGAACCTACATTCACTCCCAGGATCACTCATTAACATAATCAATAGAAATGTAAAGTCTATAATATGCCAATATAACGAATTGTCGACGAATGAAACTCATATTTACAGAGAATAAAAAGAGATAGACTTTCGAGGCCATTCCTTGAAACAAGTGGGTTATTGGCCTAAAAACCCGAAAAAACCCACTTGTTTCAGAGAATAAAAACTTCATCACAAACACCGAAGATGAAGAATCACTAGCGAATATCAAAGACACAAAATTATACTCCCAAACAATAATTGCATATGATCATACAATTCAACCAAAAAACGACATAAACTACATACAATTCAGAAATTAAAATAAAATAAATTAAAATTAAATTTTATGGATCATGTGCGAAATACTGTGTCAGAAATTATCAGAAGAACTATACATTTCAGATCATTTACATACGAAGAAACGCGAAAATTGCGACAAAGGTTTAAGAGTCAACGCAACCCAAACACACAAAAAATAGAACAAACATCGCTAAAACTGATTATAAAATAAGACCTTAGAACCCACTACGATTTTTAATTCACTTTTTTTCGTTCTAAATGTTCTTAGCAAAAAGCTTACGTAATATAATGAGCTAAAAGTCCATTGAGCTATGATCTTTTTCAGTGGAAACCAATAGTAGTAGTAAACATCTTTATTTCTAAAAAAGGCAATCGACCTATCGGTCTTTCTGCCCTTGTTTAATACATGTAGTCTTAATCTAAATAAATAAAAAACAAATATGAAAATTCTCTTATTCTAGGTTAACAATATTATTAAATAAAATTCCAATGACAAGAAAAAATTATTTTATTGTCCACTAGTCAGTTGCGTTTGTAAGTGTTCGAGTAGCGTTGATGTAGGGAAACGGAAGCGGGATTGTCTGGTTGGTCTTGTAAGACAAAGGGGATTTAGTATGGTCCAGTTGTAGAGGTTGTTTGTCCATTTTGTCTCTAGATGTATGAGTCTTTCCGAGATCTTTGTCGTGTTGGTGCGTTCGTATAGTAGTTGGGTGGGGGGGTTGTGTAGTGGGTTTTGAGGGTGTCTTATTCGTGTTATTAGTCTTAGTGCAATTTGTTCTGTTGTTTGTGTATAACGTTTTGTCCTTTCTGTTCCGTTGGTCATGAGTATATGTCCAAAGTCTAGCAAGGGTCTACAAATAGCTTTATATTTTTTGGTGGCGGTTGGAAACCAATATTATTTGTATATATTTAAATATGTTATTTTTTACCGAAATTTAAAAGGACTATATATTTTGACAATTGTAAAAAGTTACAAATTTTCACCTCCAAATTGTATTAAATAATCTTTAAACAGAAGTGGGAGGTTAGGTAGGCAAAATTATATCAGCTTTAGCGCCACATAAAAGCCAGTTCCTTGTTCGAACCCTACAAATCTTATCTTATTTACAAAATTTAAATTTGCGAGTAAGTCTAGATGTAATAATCTACCAGACTTATTTCACAGCATATTAAAACTTCATTTCTTATCGATTTTCCCATGTGCAAAGGACATGCCGCGTTGATAAAAGTGCGAAATTGATTAATATTCAGAGGGACCGAGTACAGACCAGTACGATACTGAATCACATTTCACATAACGCGAATAAGCAAGATTCATATCAACCGAGTTTTCTCGAAAGTTGGCTTGATACCTAAGATATCGGATGTTTGAAAATTGCTTTCCAAATATTAAAGTTACTCTTCAAATTCTAAAACCTGAGGGGTAATTTGAACAAAATTAAACAGCATTCGAACACAACTTTCAGTTCTAAAATGACTCAAATTAAAGTACCTTAAAATATGACAAACTACTCAATGAAACGGCATGTTAAGTTGTAAAACATGGGAATCAATAGGTAATTAAATTTTAACAGGATTTTCACGCATTAACACATCTCAAAATATTCCATTTCACGAGAATATTGGTTTGATATAAACTGTTAATACGGTTCTTTAAAGTACCTTTCCCAAAACTGCCTAAAATTATTTTTAAATGACAAATCCTTATAAGCAACTTTTCTTTGCTGCTTTTCTAAGAAGGTATAGAGAGTTACATAGCCATACCCACCTGACTCTGCAACTACAATACTAGGAAACCACCATACTCCAACATTCCACGAGTCAGCAGAAGTGTTTTCCTCATTTGACTGTTTTGCATGAGAACTCATTCTTTGTAACCACGTTGTGGAATTAAGTAGCTAAATAAATTGTCGTTGTAATAATAAAAACTTTTTAAAAACGAATTATATCGTTAAAGTTTCATAATTGGCGCAGTCGGTAGGATTGTGCAGTAGCAGTATCCAAGATTCCGGCTATTTGGGTTCTTCAACTCTTCAGCACAATCTCTAGAACCAACGGCAGAGGCTACTCCACCAAAGAATCGGGAAGGAAGAATCAACGTAAGTGCATTTTCCTTTCAATCCTAATCTATCTTCCGTATAAAGATTTCATTAGGAATAGTAATAGGGCCGTGTATCGCATACACACAATTAAAGTTAGGTCAGTCTATTGAAGACATAGTTTAGTTTGATTTTTTTTTCTCTCTCTCAATTAAGAAAATATAAAGCATAAAAATAGTAATTTTTTAAAGTGAAATATAAAGTTTATGCTTATTTATGAGTGAAGTAGACGATATTGTCAAACAATTAGAAAATATTCGTCTTAGCAAACCAGTAAGTACCAGCGTTAAAATGACTACTGCAAACCAAAATAATATGAATTGGAGTTTATTCAAATCAAAGTTAGATAATATTAAATCCTTTGACGGTGACAGTAATTACCTGAATAAATTTTTAAGTAGGTGCGAGAACCTAATAAGTACATATCTACCACTAAACGATGCTGATTTAAACAAGCATATTTTGGATTGTATTAATGAGAAACTGATCGGAAAAGCCGAAACTATGGTTGGCAATCGATCAGAACTTCTTAGTTGGGATAATCTCAAAACCGCTTTGATTCAGTGCTTCTTTGACCGAAGAGATGTAGATTGTTTAATTCAGGAACTTACAAGGACCCGCCCTCATAGAAATGAAGATTTAATAAGTTTTGGTACTAGGTTGCAATTGCTTAGGAGTAATGTAGTCCAGCGTGTCAGTAACGATACCCAAATGTCTACTAGCGATAAAGTTTGCAACATTAATCATTTTGAGAAAACTTCATTAAATACGTTTATCGCAGGATGCTCAGGCACATTGAAAAATAATATGCATCTGAAAAGACCAGAATCCCTTGAGGATGCGATGGCCTATGTTTTAGAGTTTGAGAATTTTGAGCGACTTTATGGAACTTTACGTAATAGTGAAAAATCCCAAAAATTTAATCCAAGTTTCACTAAGCCTGGATTTAACCAAAATTATTATCGTCAACATTTTCCAAACGCGCAAAGCTTTTTCCCCACCCCACAGTTTAGTAACAGCCAACCGCAATATAATCAATATCAAGCCAACAACCAATCAAATGGTTTTCAACTTAATCAACACACTAATTCAATCACGTCTACTAAACCGACATTTCCCTCTCAACCGGTAAATATTCAAAGTAGACCAACACCCCCTAGACAATGGCCCACAAATAGAGATGTTTTGGTCCGCCCAGAAATGTATTCAGACCCAATCAGAACTCTCCAAATCAATTTCCAAGGCCTACACCCATGTCAGGAATTTCCAGAAATTCTCTTACCCCCACCAGAAAACATGGATTAAATTCTCAATATAATAACTTCCAAAGACCATTTTATCAAACACCACAGCCAATGATAGTTGAAGAACTATATTCAAACGAATACGAAGATCATTCTACAAACCCGTATTGTCAAAATTTTGAACATTTTTATAACCAAGAATACCTTGACTACCCTCAGTCAACAGAAACATACTCTGATCAATTTGAAGACCAAATCAACTTCCAGGAGCTTCAAGACCCTCGAACTTCCCAAAATACTGTCCTCGAAGAAAATGGAAATTTTTGCGACCCCAGCCCAACGAAAGAACACAGCTAATAGAAATTAACATTTCTTCATACAATGCCCTTCCATACATTGAAATTAGCAGTCTTAACATCAAGCTTTTAATTGACACTGGCAGTTTTCGATCAATTTTAAGACCCACCATTGCCGAGACTTATTTTCCACACTGTATATTTCGGTCAACCAATACTATTAAAACAGCCATAGGTAGCGAAAGCACGCAGTTTCAAGCTAATATTTCCGCGCTCGCAGAAGTTGGTCTCGACTACGAAATCAGCTTTATTTTATTTGATTTTCATGATTATTTTGATGGCGTTCTAGGACTCAATGATCTTATAAATATGAATCTTAACATTGATTTAATTAACAAGCGATTGATTGGAGCAAACATCGAAATTCCCTTTAAGTACAGAACACCTGCAGAAGCTAGTTTTACATTCTCGGTAAACCCATGCAGTAAAATTAAGAAGAAATTACCAGTTAATGTTAACGACGGGGATATTATTATAAATACCCAGAAGATGAACGACCTGATCATTCCGTCAATGGTCACCTGTGCACGCTACGGATTTGCCACCGTTGAAATTCAAAACCCCACAGATAAGACCGTTTCAATAACCTTAACTGAACCACTAAAGGTCGAGGCTTTTGAACCTGCAAAGTATGAAATTTATACTCTTGAGGCAGTCTCGCAAAATCTTGGAAATCGAAATAACAAAACGTTTAATATTAATAATCAAGTTCGAACAAATCACATGAATACCGAAGAAAAATTAGCTATCAATCGATTGTGTACGGAATTTTCCGATATATTCTATAAACCAGGAGACCAACTCAGTTTTACATCAAGAATTAAGCATGAAATCAAAACAACCGACGAGATTCCGGTGCACGTTAAACCATATCGATACCCATATGTTCACAAAGCAGAGGTTAAAAAACAAATAAATGAAATGTTAGACAAAGGAATTATTCGATCTTCCAGCAGTCCATGGTCATCACCAATATCGATTGTCCCCAAGAAAATGGACGCGTCAGGGCAACAGAAATGGAGGATAGTTTGCGATTTCAGAAAAATTAATGACAAATGTGTTCCCGACAAATACCCAATACCCAACATTAACGATATATTAGATAAAATGGGCCGTGCCCAATATTTTTCTACCCTCGATTTGGCGAGTGGGTTTCACCAGATTGAAATACACAAGGACTCGATAGAAAAAACAGCATTTAGCGTGGAACATGGCCACTATGAGTATTTAAGAATGCCATTTGGACTGAGAAATGCTCCAGCGACATTCCAACGTGTAATGGATGAAGTACTCAAAGATCTACAAAACAAAGTTTGTATGGTATTTATGGATGATGTAATCGTGTTCAGTACAAATCTAACAGAACATATTCAAAATTTAAAATTGGTATTTAAAAAACTTCGTGAAGCAAATTTAAAAATTCAACTCGATAAATGTGAGTTTCTGCGACGAGAGGTCGAATTTTTAGGACACATTGTCACACCAGAGGGAATAAAACCAAACAAAAATAAGATCACGGCAATACAAAATACCCACTTCCAAAAACGCAACGCGAACTAAAATCATTTTTGGGATTGGTTGGATATTATCGAAAATTTATCCAGAATTTTGCAAAGCTAACTAAACCCTTAACACAATGTCTTAAGAAAGAAGGAAAAATCGTGCACACAAAAGAATTCATAGAGTGTGTTAATACTTGCAAAAATGTTCTAACAACAGAACCTGTCTTGGCATATCCAAATTTTACGAAACCCTTCGAGTTAACCACCGACGCTTCTAATTTCGCGATTTCAGGAGTACTATCTCAGGGAAACCATCCCATATGTTACGCATCTAGAACCCTTAATCCAGCGGAGATAAATTACTCAACAATTGAGAAGGAGCTATTGGCAATTGTCTGGAGTTGCAAGTACTATCGCCCATATTTATTTGGAAGGAAATTTATAATCTTCACAGACCATAAACCCTTACAATGGCTCATGTCAATGAAAGAACCAAATTCCAGGTTGGTACGTTGGAGACTAAAATTAGAGGAGTTCGACTACGAAATCAGATATAAAAAAGGCAAATCCAATAAAGCAGCAGATGCACTTTCCAGGAATCCTGTTGACCTCAATGCTCTAGAAACAGATTCATTATACAACAATATAGGAGACACCGATGAAATAACCAATGACTTTATGTTAAATCACGAAGAATTGCCAAGCTTAGATAACTTAACAGTTTCAGAGATTTTAGGGCAAAACACCGAACCCTCAAATTCAAATAAAGGCAAAATTAATATTATATCGAATATCCAGTTAAGAACACCGAACCAAGTTAACAACCAACCGTCCGATTCAGAAACAATACACTCATCATCAGAAAATCCTATTTTTGGAATACCAATATCTGAACGTCCAATAAATATGTACAAGAATCAAATAATTATTACAGATGGAGATATCCTAAATGTTCATATTAAACAGAAACGCATATTCGAAAACATCCGTATGTACTTAACTATTTCAAAAATTAATCCCGCCCCTCACATTATCAAATTTATAAAAGAATACCTCAATCCCAAACAATCATACGCATTATATTTTCGACACGATGGCCTTGCGCGAATTTTTACAGTAACCCTTCAAAATATTTTAAAAATTCTGCTTATAAAATGCTTCATTGTACAAAAATGCTTGAAGATGTACAAACCAGAGAGGAGCAGCAGGAGAGAATGAAGCTCTATCACACCACAAAGACTTGTCACCGCGGCATAAGCGAGCTAAAATTGAGTTTAAATCAAAGATATTATTGGCCAAAAATGTCTGAAGATATAGAAAACTACGTGAATAATTGTGAAATTTGTCAGAAAAATAAATATGACAGAAGTCCACCTATTGTGAAGTTCAATCTCACTCCTACAGCATCCAGACCATTTGAACACATACATGTCGACACTTTTAGAATGAATTACGATGCTTATGTCACAGTTTTAGATTCATTTTCCAGATACGGGCAGGCATACCCACTTAAAAGTATTACCGGAATTGAAGTTATCGAAAATCTATACACCTTTATTACACATCATGGTTTACCATTGAAGATAACTACAGATCAAGGAACGGAATTTAAGAATAAAGCTTTAGAAGATTTTTGCAAACTCTATAAAATTGATTTACACTACACAACAGCGAAGAATAGTAATTCAAATTCACCTGTTGAACGCTTTCATTCGTCAGTCATAGAAAGCTACAGATGCTTGAAAGAGGAAAATAAAGAACTATCAACTGATCAATTAATCAAGCGCGCAGTTTTGGGTTATAATAATTCTATTCATACTGTAACAAAATTTACCCCTTTTGAAATCATAACTGGTCACATTAAATCAATAAATCCGTTTGATCTCAACGATAACGCAATTATTTCAAGTTATGTGCAATCGCATAAAGAAAATTCGAATAAGTTATACGAAAAAATTAAGCAAAAGAATGAAGAAGCAAAATGTGCAATAATAACTAAACGGAACGAAAACAGATGTGAACCACCAGATTTCGAGTCACAAAATCACGCTTATATCAAAACCAAAAACCGCGGCAAACACTTACCAAAATTTAATAAAATGCAACTAATCGGGCAAACCGATATTAAATTACAAACACAAAATCACGATTATCACAAAAGTTGTGCCCGAAAACCAAAAACTAAGTTTCACTATTATTTGCAGAGAAACCAAGAAAATGGGTCTCAAATGGAAAATCCCGATTGTCCTGTTCCTGGTTCTTCAAACCAAATGGTCAATTGAAACGGAAATACAACTAAACCCCTTAAATAATCCAATACTTCCGATTAAGCTAGGTAATGCTAAGCTAGTTTATAGTAAACATACATTTCTACACTATATAGATTTAATTGAGATAATTACGCAAATGGAAAATTTAAAAAGCAATTTTCTAATACTTAAAGGCTACTTAAAGTCACATAACGGTAATAACGGTATATCATATCATCAGTTATCAGAAAATTTACTAATAAGAACGGACAACTTAATTCACATCGCATCAGGTAAACTTCAAAATTTAATACCAAATAATCGAAAGAAACGAGGCCTTTTGAATATAGTAGGGCAAATTAATAAATGGCTTTTGGTACACTTGACGCTGAAGACGGTCAACATTACAATGAAGCAATTGCTACTTTAGAGAGTAGTCAAACAAGCGTTAACGATGAACTAAAACTTCAGATGTCGCTATCCAAAGGTTTAATCACTCATTACAATAAGACCATAACTACCCTTAACGAAAATCAGGACAAACTTAGATTAAGTATAAGGTCCTTTCAGCAACTAATGCAACAAACGATATCCAATGTTCAGAATTATCTTGGGTTTCACGGGTCAATAACGCAATTAAACCTAGATTGTCAAAACTTAATTATGTTTTTGGATAATTTAGAGGATGCAATAATGTTTTCCAAACTAAATGCGCTGCATAACAGTATTTTGTCCACTAACGAATTAACAATTATGCTAAAATATTTAGAAAACATGTACAAAGTTGCAGCAATCCCAAAATTTCAAAATATACTCTCGTATTATCAATTTTTTGGAACTCAGGTTAGTTTCTCTCACACGAAAATAATTTTTGCGATACACGTACCTATACTAAGGCCAGAAGATCTAATGTTTTTTCACCTATACCCTATTATCCTAAATCGAACTATATTCATTCCCCAATACCCTTACCTCGCACAAGAAGAAGTTAGAAACCAGCACACCAGTCAGCCTTGCTCAAAAATAGAAGACACATATTACTGCAACGAAGAGTTTCACCCACAAGATGATTGTACCAATGAACTTTTAAAAGGCAAGACAATACATAATTGCCCAACCTTCAACATTAAGTTAGTAGAGCCAATAGTTGAACAAGTAACGGAAGAATTGGTCCTCGTACTGTTAACAGAACCTGCAAAGTTAATATCCAAATGTGGTACCGATCAGTATCACCTACTTGAAACATCAACCCTTGTCAAGATCCCGAAAAATTGCGAAATTCAAATTAATGAAAAGAAATTCATCAATAACATCAACATACAAAAAGGAAAACCATTTATATTGCCGAAAATCACACTACCTCAAACAATTACTACGAAGTTCTTGGACGCACCAAACATTTCCAAAATTAATCTAGATGAAATTTATCATTTGAAGGAAATAGCCAATCAACTTTTACCAGTGACTTTAAACCAGAAGTCAAAACACCAAGAATACACCTTCTTTGGTATTGTGGGAGTCTGCACATTTCTTCTGATTCTCCTATTGACGAGCCAATGGAACCGAGTCAGAATCTTTTGGCTATCGACCCGAAATGCTTTCCATAAATCTACGGATCTTCAAGTACCAGATGATTACTCAGCAACTACCGCTTCGAAAAAACAGTCCGTTATTTTCGAATCCTGAGGAGGGAGAAGTTACATAGCCATACCCACCTGACTCTGCAACTACAATACTAGGAAACCACCATACTCCAACATTCCACGAGTCAGCAGAAGTGTTTTCCTCATTTGACTGTTTTGCATGAGAACTCATTCTTTGTAACCACGTTGTGGAATTAAGTAGCTAAATAAATTGTCGTTGTAATAATAAAAACTTTTTAAAAACGAATTATATCGTTAAAGTTTCATAATTAGAGCGTGAAATGAAAAAAAAATACACTTATATTTTTATAAATGCTTCAGTTTTGGTCACAAATTTGATATGTGTTAACTGATCTAACTGGATTATTATTTTTTATTTAAAAACAAGATAGGAAAGGTTGGCTCTTATAGTCCGATTAATTAAGCATACAAGCTATCTTAGGTTTTTCATTGCAGAAGGCTGGTTATCGACTAAAATAATTCATTTACATTTAAAAAAATATTTTGCTGAAGTTTGGTCAAAGAGTAATGAAATAAATTGTTAGCAAATATCTGCAGTAAATTAAATCGTTGGCAAAAATTACTCGAAATCAAGCTAGTTAGTTTAACACAACAACAAATAACTTTTTGTTAAAATTATTATTAAAAAAATTTTGTTAAGAGACGTAGGAATTATAGGATTTATCAGACTTAAACCGCAAAATTCGGTAAAGTGCAATGAACGAATGTTATTTATCTATTCGAAACATGTATTCGTAAATATTATTTTAAATGGACAAAGCATGACGTTGTTTATATGTATCTCGCCAATATATATTGGAATAATCACGTTTTGAATGTATTTAGTTAGAGCAATAACAATATTTGTTTTTTTTATGGAGTATGAAAAAATGTAGAGTATTTAATTGTTTACAATATTAATAAAAGGATGGCATAGTCGCACACGTAAAAACGTGCATGTAAATAATTGATTTAAATACGAAACTCCAAATAATTACATTCAATATTTTGCAGCCAAAACTAAAGCAAATATGGAACGCCCCAATACAATTCTCCATGCTCTAAATTTTCCATTTCGATGAATAACCATTATTTACTGTCTGTTCCGTATAATTATGTCGAAATTATTCATATGAATATTTATCTGCTTTACTTGTTAATATCAGGATTTTATTACATGATTAACAAAAAAGCCCATATAAGTGTACAGACGAATAACGAACGAAAGTTTAAATTCGGGCAGTTAAAATTTTCCATGAATCATCATCATGTATAGGAAGGTAAACCGGTCAGAGTTGCTTTTGTTCCTTTAGTAACATGCAAATTACGAAAAGACGACAAGGGTTTCACTATATCTGACCCCTCTTGACAACGACAAATTTCCGGAAATTATTATACAGTCAAATCTGTATGTTGTAGTATTATCAAAAATGCCTAAAAGTAGTGCCGATCTGAGCTTTCACGTCCCTAAATTAGATTTTATTTCGATGTAAAATAATTACAGATAATTTATTCAATGTTCGAACATTTAGCATTTGTAAATCGTTGAACTGGAATACAGCCCAATGCACCATATTAATAAACAATGTTGATTACATAGCTTCATTTATAATTCCCACTTAAATAATAATAAACAGACTGGAGCTGTACTAAGAATCGCTTTCTAGAGCAATTTTATTTGATTTCATTTATAAGAGCAAACATTTATGAACAAATAAGGTGCTCAAACCTGTTTGCTTCAGTATATTGTCTTTGATAGTAGCAAGCCTAATAAAGTCTGTGCAATGCTGAACTAAAGTTTTCCTTTGCGGTTTACTTGTAGTCGGGCATGAAATGTTCCCTTACAGCTAATTAGGATTGGAATAATGGTAAACGCGACCAAATATTGGTTAGTTAGAAGTTGTTACTATTTTCACGTTGTTTCTCTTATGATCAGAAATCTGGTGAAATTTAATTAATGTCGGTTTTATGACAAAATACAGTCGAGCTGTGACAAGAAAGCATTAAACACAGCCCACCGTTTACCAAAAAGTGGAGTTTAATCTAGTTGATCTCAGATTGACCGCATGACATGCCGCAACAAATCGAAATTGTCAAGTTCAGGTACAAATCAATTAATATGAGCGTTACAAGTAAATAAAGCAAACAGTAAACTGGCGTTAGAGCTCGTTGCCAAACTCTATTATAGTTTTTATGTTGCACTCAGCAGTAAATGTAAATTTTGAAAGGAGTTAAAGCATCTATTTTGAGACCGAGATTTACCATGCCGGCAAAAACCAGGAGTTTGTACGATTTTTATGAAACTTTCATCATGTTTAGAGTCAGGTGTCTTCGAAAGATAATGAACATTTCAAATTGCTCTTTGCTTTACTTTCGAAGATGCAAATTTTTAAAGAATAGAGTGCTTAAAGGCATCCATTTTGAGGCCAATATTCACTAAGTTGGAAAAAGTCAGAATTCTATGCGATTTTAATAAAGTTTTCAGCATATTTAGTGTAAAGTATCTTCGAAAAAGGGATACATTTTCAAATTGCTACGTATTTTAGTTTGGAGGATGCAAATTTTAAAAACATAGAGTCCACCTGCTAAAAGATCCATTTTGTGACCCATATTTACTAAATTGGGAAACATCAGGAGGTTTCTGTGCGATTTTTATCAAACTTTTGCCATATTTAGAGTTAAATGGGTATCTTCGAAAGATGAAATTGAAACATTTGAAATGGCTACTTATTTCAGTTTGGAAGATGCCAATTTTAAAGGGTATTTTGTAGTTGTATTAAGACATTTTTAGTCGGCAAAAATCAGCATCCTATGAGATTTTTATCAAACTTGCAGGATATTTAGAATCAAATGTCTTCGAAAGACAGCGAAAATTTCAAATTGCTATTTGCTTCTGTTTGGAAGGTGCGAATTTTTAAAGGATAGAGTGCAGTTGCTTAAGGACATCCATTTTGAGACCCGTATTTACTAAATTGGCAAAAATCAGCATTCCGTGAGATTTTTCTGAAACTTTCAACATTTTTAAAGTGTTGTTTTGTTTGTTTTCTTGTCTTCGCAATACATTATTTTTTTGGTTTTTCAATTGAATAGTAAGATATTTGAACACATGATGAAGTCTTGCATTAAGGTCTATTTCATTGAAAGATTGTTCAAAAATATAAATTTACAAACATTTCAACAATGTAGCTGAGCCTCGCAGTACATTTATTCTATGTGAAACTAAAAAACTGAATTTTAAATATAAATTGAAACATTTCAAAAATGTCCAAATTAAAAAATAGTAATTTCCAACAAAGTACATTAAAAAAAAATCAAATCAATTTTTTATTTTTGAGGGTCAGTGTTGAAAATCGAGATTTTTTCTAAATCGTAAATCATCCTAAAGCTTTTACAGTGATTATTCGTCCATCTATAAAACTCAATTGGTCCTTTTTGTCTCATTTTACTGTAGGCTTTGAAACCTTCTGAAAAAAGTCATCTAATATAACGGCATTAATGAAAGGCTTTGAAAAACACTTAAATGGGCAAAATGTCGTCAACTGAAAACACAGAAAACGGAGGTGGCAAAGTTATGAAAGAAGCCATTATGATTTCCATTCCATTATAATGCATCATACCGTATTAACCCAGATAGGGCACAACCGGAAATTATGGGCAACGAAGCAACACCTAAATTGTTTATGTTTTACAGTTCTATTTAGTCAATCGTTTTTTAGTAATATTACAAAACTGTTAAACGATTAAGCATTAGTGCATGTCTCAATCCATCAGTGGAAATGGAAAATTGCTGACTGATTCAGTGTAATCAAGAGTTTTCAGTTCCGCGCTAATTCTACACTAAATTTCCTCCAATTAATTAAGATTTAATGCCATTGAACAACAGAAATCAGTGAATTTATATTCCACCTCCTTCGAGTAGTTAGTATTGATAACAGGGACATGCCCTTGACCAATCGAAACATTTTCGGTCAATTAACCAGTCAGTCAACCAATTTTCCAATCAATTTTACGGCTTTTACCATTACCAGCATTCTGATTTATTGACTAATTAGCACACTAGGGCTCAAGTCATTATGAACGAGCGATTCAGGATATTTGAGGAAAATCAAATTTAGAATATAATGTGTCGAATTCCTTCCAATGTCCAAGCACAGAAAATATATTATTTTTAATATTAAACTTTAAATATTAAAAACGATTTTACTAAAATTAAAAATTTGAGTGAAACTGGAATGCTAAAATAGTGTGTTAGAAGCGCCAAAGTGGTAAAAATACATTAACTTTTAATTGTGTTTCGATTAGAGGACATTTCTAGTTGACATATATTTCGAGTAGATTTGAATTCTAATCAAAAGATTTTTAATTGTTCAGTCACATGTACTCGTGAATAAAATGAAAACAACACTTTTAAAAAAGTATCGTTTTAAATAAAAGTTTTAGCTTGCATTAGAAGAACTTTATTTGGCGAGCGGCCTCAGGTATCAATATTTGCTTAATGCCCATATTAGTGTCTTGTTTGCATATATTTGGCACCTACTCTTAAAGTAAAAAAGTGTGTATGTACATACTACCAAATTGTCACCAAGAAATATGGGCAGTAGACAGGAAGTTCTTATCAAATGGAGTTGGTATTTTGCTGATAAGAAAATAATAAATGTATTTAGAAAGCATTAACGGTAACGCCAATCTGATTTGCCAAATTTGAATTTATTGTGAATTACATGTTATCCTGTATTTACTGTATACAGGATGCATTAGATGAGAACCATTAAGGTGTCACTGAAACTAAAGAATTATAAGTACATCGTACAAAGGAAGAAATATTAATTAATTAACACAACACGGCACAAATTAAATAATTTCGTCTTTTTTTTGTCTAAAGCTACTAAAATAAAGAGAGTTTCACATATGAAAACGTTCTACCTACTTAAAAGATAATGCAAATTATGCAAGTATTTAGTGAAAATAAAGTGTGCGAGTGTGTGAAAAAAATATAATAAAGGATTACAAACAATACAGAGTTAATTCGGAAATGATAAAATAGATATAAATTTAAAATTTTGTGCACTTTATCATCATCATTTTATTTAATTTCTTTGCGTCTTTTCAGTTCGTTGATGAATTAAAATATATTTTTTTAATTACTGTACCAACAAATTTATATTGTTTTATTTTCGCTCAAGTTCCTGGCCCAGTCCATGTTATTCAAACAAATATTCAAGGCAAGGAATATCACGTTGCAATTTGTAGTGGTAGCACAATAGCTTAACATAATTAAAATAATTCCAAGGCGATTGCAACCGATATAATTCGAACAGTAGTTTAACTAGAACTATCATTTATGCCAGTTTTCCAAGAATGTTGTAAGGAATAGAATATTCCTGGTAAATAATAATACAGTAAACAACAAAACAACCATGTGGTTTTGAGATTAATGCCTTTTAACAGATTGAACATCCAAACCTCAGTTATTTACGCAGTTTTTTCCAGAAACATTTTTGGATTTTCCAAAGTACGTTTACGTTTGTGAGTAATGCTGATGTAAAATGCGTTCGTAAATGCAATTGATTTTGCCAGCAATCTTTCAATTGATTGCAATATTATAGTACTATATCAGTCAGGAGAGGAAATATATATCATGATAGTAACATTATTTACAGTGGAAAATGCATTTAAACATAATACCCATAAACACCGCGTTTTAAATGAGTCACTGTAAAAAGTACACTGTTACTGTACATTTTAAACGGAATTTTTTTAAATCGCACGATTATCTCGACCCAGTAATACTCAACCGCTTTAAAATCCCATAGCTATTAAATGTCGCATAAATGCAAACGTTTTGATAAGGGGAAATCCCATTTAATATGCAAATAATTCACGTATATGTGAATGGGCTTCAATTAGCTAATTCATTAACACATCTTTGAAAGCTAACTAGGATTCTTTTCTTTAGTACTTTTGATTCAAAAGAACGGATTTTAATTATCCATAAACCAGCAAATGACAACATGAGTATTGTATTAAAATGTTGCTGAGTGGAAAGCGTGCTAAATGAAATATTATCGCTAATAAATGAGTTGGAAAAGTAAAAATAAAACAAAATTAGTGTGACATAATTTTTCAGAAGAATTATATAATTTTGTTTACAAATAGTTGTTTAAAGCCATTATGTGCAAAAGGGAAATCGACGGTCAAATTTGTCGATAAGGCGCATTTCTATGGCGTATAAACACGTAGAATTGCGACTCAGACCAAACTAAACTTTCATAAAATTCCTTAAAAAAAATCTTCTCATGTTTCTTCTGCCCGGTAGTCAAAACATTTCTGAGTACTCCAGATTAGCCATATTCGTTTCAACCGTTGCTAGTTACTACAGAAAATATATGGATGTATTTCTATTTAAGGATTTATTTAATTTCTTTAACCGGTAGATTTGATGTTTAACCCAGGAACTCTGTACACATTGACTTAATTTGTAATTAGTTTCAATATACAAATAAATAAAGTGTTGCGATCTATCCCCAAAACAATTTGAATTTCCGAAATACTGTTTGTTATTTATATAATTTCCATGGCACATAAATGTAAAGTTACGAGCTTTTTCTCGAAACGAATCCATGGTCAAACAAAATTAAATGTAAAAATTAGATGTGGCCGCCACCTAATAAATTGCATGAGAAAAGTCATTGACAATAATAATTCATGTGGAACTTAAGAAATAGTGTGAAAGACGCCGATATTAACAACTTGAATAAAAAAGTAGTATTTCCTCGCAATTCGGGAAGTCCAGCATCATTTTATTAACTGCTAGAGCACAACCATCTAAGGCAAACGTTTTGTTTTACATTGTCCGTTTATAAATGAAATGAAATTGATAATGAATTGAAAATATAATTATAATTGGCACACATCTCAAACAATGTTGACCAAGTGCCAAGATGAAAAGTGTGGTCTTAATAAAGTTGCTTGGAAGCTCTAAAAAATCAGCTTAACTTGATTTTCAAGTTCCAACCACCGAAAGCCATTAATAATATTTGACGTTAGACTTTCCTCAAATTAAATTTCCTTTTGTATTTTGACTTCCATGCATTTCATACCGAGGGTACGCGGCCACGTCGATAACAATTGCCTTGGGGTAGTTGAACTTTAAAGGATTGTTGAAAGAGTCCAGATTTTGTTGAATAGTAAAAGAAGTGGATGACAACAAGATGTTTTGTATTAACCCGCAATTTTGCTGGTTTATTTGAAAAATATATGAAGAAAGTTTAATCAAAGTTTCGAATGAAATCCTTATCCAACTCAGATATTTTTTTATTATTATTGTAATTTGTTTATTTGCTGGTATTATAGTATTATGTATATAAATTTAACATATTTAAAATGATGCCCAAATTTGAGGTAAATGCTTCCCAAACAACTAGCAAGAAACACAATTTATAAATAGTGGCATGATCATATAGTGATGGTTAATGGACCCAATGATTATATTTGGCAGCAAGAGAGTTCTCATCACGTGGGTATATTGTTTATCACACCGCACATTCAATGCGATTTGAAGACACTTTAAATGAGTATCTGTATGTACTTCTAATTTGCTAAAAATAATTTTTTAGTGGGTTGCTGCCAATAAAGATGAACTGAAATTTTAGTCTAAAAAATCAAAATCAACATTTGCACATTAGGTTGTCTATGTCTCCGTAAGTTGAAACCATTTGGAAGACTTTATTATTATTATATTTAGAAAAAAGTTATTCTTCATAAAAAGTTCTGCATGGTCTAAAACCAAAAGCTACAAGATATTAAATTTGTTAGCTGTATGCGTCTGGTTTACCAAAAAACATGAATTTTGCGCTCGAATAAAGTACATTTACTTTCGACAATATCGAAAATTGAGCAGTTGAGCAAAAAAGTTGAGCAGAACTAAAAACAATGTTTAAATATGAAATTACACTTATATGCATTGATGAAAAGAAACTTTGTTGTTTTTTACAAATTTTTCTACATTATTAATTAATTATGAAAGATTTCTTAGTTACTGATTTCATTAATTTAATTTAATTATTATTGTATGTCAGAGCATCCTAGATTTCATATCCTACAGTTAAATTTACATTTTTATTTTAGACAACAAAACTTTTCCATATGGTTCCAACTTGCGAAGATATACTGTTAAAGCTTTTCTTGATGGAAAAATTGCTTATTTATTTCCTTCGTAATCACTACAAATATTAAGACATTACCAAACAAATTATATATTATTATGAAGAAATTATAATTTTACAAGCAATCTAAATATAAATTAGACAAAACCATTCATGGTTTAAAACTTGAGTTAAAGAGTTAATTTTTCTTAGGCTTTGTTGCAAGATCAGTAAAAATATGTCCCATTCATGTTTTTTTATTATTTAGGAACCAATCCTGGATTTCAGTTTTTACTTCTTTGCCTAAGTGTTTTTCAAGCGTGAGCATTTTACATGTTACCTACATATAATTTAGAACTGTTATGAGTTTATTGCATTTAGAGTTTGATAAAGTAGTAGTAGTAGTAAACATCTTTATTTCTAAAAAAGGCTATCGACCTATCGGTCTTTCTGCCCTTGTTTAATACATGCAGTCTTAATCTAGATAAAAAACAAAAATGAAAATTCTCCTATTCTAGGTTAACAATAGTAGTAGTAAACATCTTTATTTCTAAAAAAGGCTATCGACCTATCGGTATTTCTGCCCTTGTTTAATACATGCAGTCCCAATCTAAATAAAAAACAAATATGAAAATTCTCCCATTCTAGGTTAACAATACTATTAAATAAATAAGATTTCAGTGGCAAGAAGAAATTATTTTATTGTCCACTAGTCCGTTGCGTTTGTAAGTGTTCGAGTAGCGTTAATGTAGGGAAACGGAAGCGGGATTGTCTGGTTGGTCTTGTAAGACAAAGGGGATTCAGTATGGTCCAGTTGTAGGGGTTGTTTGTCCATTTTGTCTGTAGCTGTATGAGTCTTTCCGAGATCTTTGTCATGTTTGTGCATTCGTATAGTAGTTGGGTGGGGGGGTTGTGTAGTGGGTTTTGGGGGTGTCTTATTCGTGTTATTAGTCTTAGTGCAATTTGTTCTGTTGTTTGTGTATAACGTTTTGTCCTTTCTGTTCCGTTGGTCATGAGTACATGTCCAAAGTCTAGCAAGGGTCTACAAATAGCTTTATATATTTTGGTGGCGGTGTTTGTGCTAATTCCTCTGTCTTTGTAGGTTAGTGATCGGAAGTGTTTTGTTCTCTTTATTGTTTCTGCCCTGATGTTTCGTATGTGTTTAGTGAATTTAAGTTTGTGGTCGATTGTGATTCCAAGGTATTTTACGTCGTTTTTTGGTTGTGTCGTTTGGCCGTCTGCAGTTATTGTAGGGGAATCAGCGTTGAGTCTGTGGTTTGTGAGCAGAAGTTGGTTTTTTGACGCGTTTGGTGTTAGTCTCCATTTATAAAACCATGTCATTGTGTTGTTTGTTAGTGTTTGGAGTCTTTGCGCTGCTCTCTCAGTAGTTTTGTCATGTACAATAAGTGCCGTGTCGTCTGCGTATTGTAATATGTATGCCGATCTGTCAATTTGATTTTTGTCTGGTAGAGTTGTAATTGTATATGTCATGGCAGTATATATTGTAGAGAAACGGTGAGAGCGGGGATCCTTGAGGAGTTTGATAAATTTTAGTCAAATAGCAATATCGGTTGTCACGATTTTCAGTTTGACAGATTTAAAGAATTATGCGATTATAATTGCTTTACTTTAATAAATATCTGCAACAATCAGATCACACCTAGAAATTTTTCATTATTATTTGTTAATCTGTATTAAGATTCGGATGTTCTATTTTTAGTATTGTTTATTTTGACCTGCTTATTTATTAATTAATTCTGTCTTTAATGCGTCGTTTTTTTGCTTTGATGGTTTATTTTTGAAAACGTTTAATCCAATAAAAAGTGCTTTCGTTGTAATTTCAAGTACTTAATTTAATTATTTTTGGGATTTTTTCTTCATTTTCGTTTTCTTCATAAATTTTTGAATTTCTTTAAGTTGTCGTTTCTAACCCCGGAGTAGAGACTACGGTTAGAAAATCAGAATATTTTAGAACTTAACGCATAGCCGCCTAAAATGAAGGATGAAACCCTAAAAATAATAAAATTACTTGAATATACAGCCAAAGAACTTTTTATTGGATTAACAGTTTTCAAAAGTAAACCATCACAGCAAAAAAATGGCGCATAAAAGACAGAATACAGAATTAATGAATAGGCAGGTAAAATTAAACCTAGATGGGTTTATGATTCATTCAAATTACTTTTTGACATTATTCGAACAAGAATGGTCTGACAAGAGCAATAGTAAGTTTCATTATCGTTTCCAAATTCTTGCTGCAGCTGAAATGCTTATTTGGCATTTTAATTAGTATTTATACCTTTCGAAAAGCATTTTATGGTTGAAATGTAGGCCTAAAAAGTACACATTTTTTGTCATTCTAGCTATTTTTTTAATTTTTCTTGACAGCGTATTAAAATATAAAAAAGCAGAGATACCATTCGTCATTAAATATTTATGGTCAGTTTGGGAGTTTTTCTTTTCATTTATTGACTGGCGATATTTTAGAGTGTGATCTTAAAACTGGCGTAGCATTCCTGCTAGATGATTGATTTTATATCGCATGTTGATATATTTTTTAGCGTATTCTTTATCACTATAAAATAGAAAGAATGACGATTTTATAAATATTTTAACAGTCCTAAATCTTGAAGTCAAAGTTGTAAGGAAGAGAAATGTAAGTTTGTATTATTTTTAAATAATAATTACATCGGAATATCAGCATATTCCGATTCATATAAATGTTGCCTTTAATTTTCATCAGAAGTTAAAGGAACGAATATTTTTTAATCGAGTTGTGACAATAATGTACGCAAGTTTGTAAATATTTATTCGCATGTTTAGCTGGCTTCCAACCTTAGTTTTAAAAGAATTGGTTATTAACAAAGTATAACTTTATGTAAATAACAATAAATTAGATGTTTTGCGAGTGATCTTTGAAGGAAAGAAACTATGGTTTTTTTCGATAGTACAATGTCTCATCTCAGAAAAACCCACCGCTTCAAAGGAATAACTCGAATTTTGGACCACTTTGTATAATGCATTCCAAATATATTTTGTGAGGTGATTCGATAGATTAAAACAATAAAACGCGTTGTTATGCATCGAAATATGCATCTTAAAGAAGCTGGAATCCCTTGAAGAGTGATCTTTTTATTTCGCGATAATTTTCCCGGCTGTTGTTGCAAAACTTAGGAATTCTTCTATTTTTTTATAAGTTAGAATGCAAAAACGTTTTTTGTGTTAATAAATAATTCTCAATTTTAGTCAGAGGAGCCATTTAGTCACATACAGGAAGTCTGGTACGTAAAAATTGCTCAAAGTGTTTTGTTGCTCACAGTTCTTAATTTGTTAAATAAAATTACTAAATAGCAAATGTTTTCAAGTAAAAAACGTTCTCATATTTCATATCGTTGAAATATACCGTTTTCTAAGAAAAAAATGTTTCTTTAAACCAATGCACGATTGCTATGAACATTAATTCTTGAGTGTCTTAGGTACAAAAACTATCAGAAGTTTTTATTTGGTAGGTGGAATCAACTAATCCTTCTTTGACATTTTTGTTCCTATTTAGTTCTCTAAAGAAAATCATCTTTAGGTCTTTTTTCAAGGAATTCTAGACCTTGTGACAGAAGCAATTTCTCGGAAACGATTATAAACGCGCCTTTTATTGTCTAGAGTCAGTATCTTATTTAGTATCCAGGATAATCTAGACTTCTGATTATCTAAAATGATTTTCCAAAATATCTCGACATTATTTTATGTTTATAATATTTTGTCTTTCATTTCGTCAAACAAGTTTCATTGCGTTCCATATTGATGAACGATTTAATAGATTTATTACCTTTTTAAACAGTAGGATTTTCCATCTTGTTATCAAATTAATATTTTAAAAATTCATCAACGTTTATTAGGTGTTTATATTGGTATCTCCAGAGCCATTCATATTATTCGTAATTTTGCTCTGGAGAACTGATACTGATTGACTGATCTGATCGAAAATTTTGAAAAAGTCTGCTTTCATGTCACCGAATTATTCAAATTGGAACCTTAATAGAAGGAAGGGACAACATAATTGTTCCACTTTCCCAGAATTTGTTGACTAAGCTTTAAGACTGAAAGAAGAGAACTGAAAACGAGGAAGGGCACTATTCATCATCAATTTATCGGCCAAATTGCCAAACGGCTTTTGTGAGATTCGCAATTCTATTTTGCATGAATGTCTTCCTCCCCTACCTGCTTGGGGCGTTAAGAAAAGAACCCCAATCCATCGTGCGTCTGTGCCTGCGTCAGCTCAAATTTACGGTTGCCTCGTCGAAATGAAAAATTTCCGTTGAGTAATGCACTGAGCACATAATACATGGGAGCACGGCACAGACGCCGGCTTTCAAACAGCGATAACGGTTGTGTTGTATTGGTATACTGTCTAGAGCCCACCATTCGCTAGTTCGTTACCGAAGAACAGTGCAGTCCGCATACCCACCGGTTCTGTTCTCTTTGTGTATCACCCAAACAAGGTTTCACTTCATTCAAAGTTGCTCGCTATTAGACGGACGGTCGTGTTTCGAAAGTTCATCGTGCGAATTTTTACCGGCTATTGAAAATATTTTCGAAATCATCGAACACCATGCTGTCTGTTCGCTTTTTTGGCATTTTGTTAATTGCGGCTTTTCTGCCTGCTGCTTTTGGAGCAGACAATACCACAATGCCTGTGGCTGGGCCATTGAACACCACCGTAACCAATAATAGTTCCAGTGCCGAAGCGACCGATATTCCTAAAAGTGAGAATCCGGTTCTTGAGCAGAAATCTGAGGACCCAACAAGGCCCCCAACCATCGATATTTCAACAACTACTCCAGCTTTAGTGCGGGATGTATCGTCATCTACTCCGATGCCCAATAATCAACAGAAAAATAAAACTGAGGCAGCTTCGTCTGTGTCCCCCAAGAAGGAAGGGAAAAGTGGAGCTTCAGTTTTAAATGCAGGTGTTGTGATCGTTGGAGTTGCCGTTCTTTTAACCAGTGTCGATTTTTCGTAGAAACTGTGAACGGATTTATATTTTGAAATTTAAAAATGACGAAAAAATAATGTGCGACTGTCTGTAGGATGTGTAAGGCTATTTCACTAAATATGATATTCAGTGAAATATCTTTAAAAGCATTATTGTATTTGGCGCTTTATACATTATTTATGTGATCTAAGCTTAGAAACCGTAATTAAGACATATTAACTTAACAGCATTAGGCATATTTTACATTCCTTAGTGTGTTTTTACTTCACATTTACGTAAGACATCGAAACTACCAATTATTTCCAATAATGGCATGTGTTCACACCCACTTGTTCCCAACATCGAATTCAGCTGTTCCTTGGAACAATATTTTAGCCTTCAATTAACTATTCGAACCAAAGAATAAATAAAATTTGTAAAATTTTTACTAAAAAAATCGAGCCATGGAAATTATTGATCATATCTTTTGAAGCATTCGACATATCTTGTACGTTAGTATTTTATATATCTTAAAATCGAGCACTTTAAATCCATTTTACTTATTCTAAGGACATACCGAAAATTTGCTTAAAATATTTATACTTCAGATAACATTTTAGAAAAGCTATAGTGTGGAAGCACAGGGTATTCAGTTAAGGAAAGCATTTTCCATAAATCTACAGTTAAGAACATTTAAAATGTAAAACACTTCGGTTAACATTTAAGACTGTAAATATTATTTGTTTGGAATTTGCGTTCATGTATCAAATTATTGTGCTGCGGTAAAACAAAATTATTAGACCAAACATTTTATACATACGTCCTATTGATAAATATTAAGAAATTATATGTAATTGATAATTATTAGTAATCATTTCTCTCGTACAGGGTGGTTTGAAAATCGTAGCAAATGTGAACTAGAAGGATGTTTAGCTTTGAAAAAACACACGGACCATTTTCAAGTTACCCAATTTTATTATATATAAATGTAAGTTAAGAAATCATTTACAGTGTCATGAAAAATATTAATAATATATTTTTGTATAGAAATTACGTTTCATTTAGTCGGTTATATGTCACACGAATGTCTCAGCTCAACAGAAAAAATACTTCTCGTACGATGTTTTCCTAATTTTAAATAGTTAATGCTATTTTGACTTGTTTCTTTGCGACAGTTACTTAAATCAATAAAAATTGTGTTTCGAAAATTATTGTTGTTTTTAATATCCTTAGAAAAATATCATTCCCATTTCCCAGCCACATTTAAGACATTACTTCCTTGCATTGTCAGAGTTTCAGGCCAATAACATTCAACTGCGATGGCTATTTTAAAAGTAATTTATTATTTAACTTTCCAATTGTTAATAGCTAAATCAATAAATATATTTTGCTCCATTAATAAATTATATCTGATTGGCATCTTAGTGTCCTGGTGTTCCAAATTGCAATGTTTAAGGAGTCCAAAGTGAGTCAAAATATTAATACAGGGTGAGTCAATTGTAAAATTTTTACTGCGAGCAAAATTAACACAAAAGCACAGCAGCAATCGCCTATTTGTACGAGATGTGATATATAATTAAGTGCATGCAAATTTTTGTTTTCTATGCGTGATAATTTGAACTGTTTAGTTTTATTGTTGCAATCCTGGCTTGATCTTTTATAAATTTCTATTTACGCGTGTTCACGTTTCTATCAATCAAATTTCACATCATCATCATCATCAACTAACTCAAAAACTATGACAAATACCAACACAATGCAAAAGGTCAAACAGGTTAAACATTGAATTGGTAATTCGTTCTTTTAGGAATAAAACACCAGTGGTATAACTAAGGATCCAGGACCTAATAAGTTAGCTAATTATAATTTCACATTAGTCTCCAATATCTTACAAGCCCTAAAAGCTATAATGAAAAAACTGAAAGGAAATTAAACTTTTCACTCTCTGAATTACGTTAACGAAATGTGTCCACAAAAGACTTGTGTTTATCTGACAATATTTGTGTTGAAGAAATCGCAGTTAATTTATGCAACGTAATTTGTAAAAAGTTGATTAAATGGGGAAAACGTTGAAAATTTAACACCAAAAAATCGTACGTTGCAAAATTTGCTACAAATTCTCTGTTCTCCTTTTCAATACAAAAGTTAGCTTTCTCAAATAACGAATCATTCATCAAGCCTTTTATTGCGCCCAGTATTGAGCATAAGCCCCCCTTCCTCTCCTTCAGTTCTCTCCTTAGAGTAAATAGTATCTAGATACTATTTACTCTGAGGTTCTCTCTGTTTTCAGCTGTTCTCGTCCATCCAAATCCTGCCACTCGTTTTATGTGTCGTCATAACATCTCACAATTGGTCTTCCTCTTCCTCTCTTTCCTTCCCATGGTCTCCAGCGTATTATTCGGCTATTCCATCTGTCGTCTGTAAGGCGGACTATATGTCCTGCAAAATTCCACTTCAGGCTTGTGACTCTCTCCACTATATCTACGACCTTTGTTCTCTGTCTAATCCATTCGTTTCTCTTTCTGTCTCTTAGTGTTACGCCTATCATAACTCTCTTTTTATTCACTATCTCAATTTATTCAACATTGTGAGAGTCCAGGTCTGTGCTGTTATCACTGGTTTACACACTGTTCAAATATTCTTGTTCTAAGGTATTGCGGTATCTTTCTATCCTTAAGTATATCGCTTAATTTGCCAAATGCCGCCCATCCTAGTCCCCTTCTCTTTTCAATCTCTATCTCCTTGTTACCCTTTCCCATCTCTATTTGTTGTCCCAGATATATATATAGTCTTGAACATGTTCCAATATGTGCCAGTTGACTGTGATTTGTACTTGTCCTGGATCATTATCTTTGTTTTTGTTTTATTCATTTTTAGACCGATTTTTGAAGATTCTCTGTCTAGTTCGGAAAATATTTTTTTCAAGTTCCGCTGTGTTGTCGGCGAATAGACCAATATCGTCTGCAAATCTTAAGTGTGATATTTTGGTTCCACTTATGTTCAGTCCCATATTTCCCCATTCAAGTTTTTTGAAGCATTCCTTCCAGAGCTAAGGTAAAGAGTATTGGGGATATTGCATCTCCTTGTCTGATACCTCTTTTGATTTCAATGTTGTCTGTTTCTTCGTGTAGCCTGAAGCATTTTGAAGACCTGAAGAGCAACTTTTTGCATTTGCTCTTTGATATATATTTTTAAGAAGGTTCTTGTACCGATGGTCTATTCGCGATTTGTCTGGTTCTTCAAATATTGCCCAATGTTCTACGGAGTCAAAAGCCTTCTCGTAGTCCACTAATGACATGTGTATTGGAAAGTTATTTTTCTATTATGATCTTTGCTGTAAGTAAGTCATTAGTGCTATATCCTTTGCGGAATGCGGCTGGTTCTACCGGTTGGTAGATATCCAGCTTATTTGCAATTCTGTTGGTTATGATTCGGGTGAAAAGCTTATACATCTGAGACAGCAAGCTAATGGGTCTATAGTTTTCCAGCATTGTTCGATCTCCTTTTTTAAACAATATAACTATTATTGCATCATTCCAATTCGTGGGTATTGTTTGTTGTTCTACACAGAGATTGAAAAGGTGCTTTAGCTGCGGTATGACTATTTCTTGTGCCTCTTTGAGCATTTCCGCGATCATATTATCTCCTCCTGGTGCTGTTTGTTTTTTTTTTCATTGAGTTTATAGCATGTATAATTTCTTCCTCGTTTATTTCTAGTATCTCTTCAGATCCAACGTTGACTACTTTTCCCTTGTTTTCGTTTCCTGGTGGTCTTTCTGTTCTTGGTGAGTAAAGGTCTTGATAGAACTTATGGGCTATTTCTTTAATTTTGTCTCTGTTTCTTGTTTCCACATTGTTATCGTCCTTCAGAGCTATTATTTGGTGTTTTCCTTGCTTCTTCCTTAGGCATTTAAGATTTTTGTTTTCCTCAATCACCTTCTCTGTCATTATTTTATAGTTCTCTTCCCTATCATTTTTTATCATTCTCCTTGCCTCTCTTGTGACATTTTGCTATTGTTCCGTTGCGTTTATACAGTTTTTATACAGATTTCTTCTTTCTTCTATCTTTAGTTTGGTTTTGCATGATATTTTGTTAGTTTTTCTTGTCTTTATTTCCGCTACTTCATTTGCTACCTTCCTCAATGCCCCTGTTATGTCGGATGCTACTTGTTTGATGTCGTCTGTTGTCATTATGTTGTTTATGTGGCTCTGTAGTTTTCCCTTGTATAGTTTCCCTGTTTTGATGGAGCATTTCCGTGTCTACTATTTTTTGGTTGTTTCTTCCGTATTCCCTGAAGCTTGTTTTTTTCCAGGATCATTTTGGCTCTCACCAATCTATGGTCACTTCCTGTATTGAACGAGTTCAGAACTATTACGTCTTGGATTATTGTTTTGGAGGAAGAAAGTATGTAGTCTATTTCGTTCTTTGTCGCTCCGTTTCGGCTTATCCAGGTCCATTTTCTTTGGTGTTTTTTGTTAAAGAAGGTTTTAGAAGAAGGTGTTAAGAAGGTTGCTTGTGGCATACAATCTTTCTTCCGACATGAAGTTTGTCATCATATTCCCCTTTGATTTCTAGTGCCAAATCCATATTTTCCTATATATTCTTCCTTTGCCTCTTCTTGTTTTCCTAATATGGAGTTAAAGTATCCCATTACTATTTCGTATTTGCATTTGTTCTGTGCTTTTGCCAATTTTATGTCTTCGTATATTAGCTCTGTGTCTTCAAATAACCAATAATAATATTCATTGATTTAAAAATAGAAAGTGTTACTTTCTTCTGGAACATCCTCTATAAAAGTCAAAGTCTACTAATTGGCTTTGTAAATGTTATCTTTGTGACGACAATGGAAAAGTCGTGATCAACGATATGTTATATCGGTTCTTTAAAAGATTCAAAAGCCGTTAGACTTCATAAATTTACCGGTGAAAAGTTTATAATTGTCGTGAGACACCCTGTATTGTTTATTGGAATTGGTATTTAAACGTATTTATATCAACGTGTTAATTAGATATTAATTTCTTGTGGAACGGTCGATTATATAGTGCCATTTTTTAAAAATAGACTAGATTTCGTTGCTTTTACTTTGAAATTATTTACATTGTGCCAATCCTACTACCATTGCTACACATCTTTTCAAACCAGTCAGAATAAGAATGAAATAATAAAAAACTACCAACTTAAGCAAATAATTAGTGTTAAAATGACTTTTCGCCAAAGTTTTCCTTTCTTATGATATAAGAAAGATGTAAAAAATCCACTAGGTTACATACATAGTCGTTCAATGGATAGCCAATAGCATTAAATTCGATTTAAACACCTGCCCGTGTAATGTAAAAGCAAATTTCAGTAACCAATAAAAAACTAAATTGTTTACATTGCGCTATAATTGTATTCTGGTTTCCTAAACACATGAATTGCACCCAAATCAAATATCTGCAAGTTCAAACCGTTTCAGTACATTTACGAGATTTGTTCTACTTTTCAGCAGAAGTAACATGCTGCATTACCTAACTACTAGCAGGTACTAGAATAATGCGTTTATTATTAATTCTTCGAAAATTTGGCTGATTATTAAAGTAATATTAAACTTAAACCTACATTCTACATGGCTTGTGGGAGCTAAAACGGACTTTTTGTCGATATTTCATATACACAGTAATGCATTTTTTTTTTGACATTTTAAACATTATATTCTTTTTCCTATAAACAAGTCATTTTTATAGTAGTAGTAAACATCTTTATTTCTAAAAAAAGGCTATCGACCTATCGGTCTTTCTGCCCTTGTTTAGTACATGCTTTTTACTAATTAATTAAATCTTTAATCTTAATCTAAACAAACAAATAAAGGTAAAAATTATCTTATTCTAGGTTACTAATTTAATAATTTTAATTCTGGCAAACAGAGATCTTAGATTTATTGTCCAGTAGTCAGTTACTATTGTAAGGATCGAGTAGCGTTGATGTAGGGAAACGGAAACGGGATTGTCTGGTTGGTCTTGTAAGACAAAGGGGATTCAGTATGGTCCAGTTGTAGGGGTTGTTTGTCCATTTTGTCTGTAGATGTATGAGTCTTTCCGAAATCTTTATCATGTTTGTGCGTTCGTATAGTAGTTGGGTGGAGTTGACTTAGAAATGCAAAATTTTTATAAAAAATCGCGTGTATTTAAATTCTAAATGGCTAAACAGTCAAACTCAATGGGAAATGTTAGAGCACGTGCAAATGCTTGCGATGCTTTAAAAATAATTAAACCAGAATGCACCTTGATCTAATAATGATGCTCTAATAGATGATTGTTCTCAGGTGTGACAAAAACATTTTATAGTCGCCAAGTTTTGAGCTTCGATTTTAAATGATAAGGTCACTTTTGTCATCAACTTATTAATTAATTTTATTAATTAAACCATACTTGAGGATTCACTTCAAGGATCTATATTGAATATTTTTATAAATTTCGAAACCATTGTAGCAAAATCAAAATCTTTTCGATCTATTGAATCGGGATTTAAAATATATTCAAAAATACAATTTTCAAAAACGATAACAAAACATTATGAAATTAGTTTCATTGTGCACAACAAAAATTAATATGTTAAAATTAAAAAAAGGAACTTATTGCAAAATATACAGGAAAAAATATTTAAAAGAAACAATTCATACATCCATATGTAAAAACCTTAATAAAATGGCTGCTTGCCTGATAAGAACCTAACTGAATGTAATGTAGTAAAATGCATTTTATTATTGGGTTGCTCGATTTTCTGAGATTTAGCTGCACTTAAGACAATGTCACAAAAACGACCGAGTCATTCGACAGAACTCAATTAAATGCCTGATTAAATAAGTTTTAATTAAGCGGTTTTTAATTGAATAAAAAATTGTCATTTCTGTTGAACGTAACTCGTTCTTCTAAAAAAAGCATTTCCCAAAACAATTAACTAGATGCCATTCAAGACCTATTTTGTCAGTCAAGCGATTTACCGTAATAAATTGATACAGTTTTGTTATAAGCTAATTCAAGCAAACTGTATTGTGGGCAAACTGGTTAATAAACATTCAAATACTTCGATATTTGTGACTACAAGGTAAGCCCGTTTTCTAGAAATTAGCGGGATTTTACGTGAAACAGCAAACCTGACCATTTACCCAACATGGTGGCAGTAAGGTTGCACGATTCCGATTCAATTACCCCTATGTTGTAAACATCGCTATTGCATGCATAGTTGTTTATAAAATTTCGATTTCTACCGGAACCCATTATTGTTTAGTAATAAAGACAATTAAAAAACAAAAATTAATATCACACCGATATTTGCCGTTCCTTCACGTACCAGAGACCAACAATGTGAACATAAAAAATTTACGGCCCCATATTGTTATGCAAAATTCCCAGTTCAATGTTATTAGCGGCTGTTATTGAAACCCGTCCATTTTACACGGTGGGACAAATTTATTTTAGCAAAATGATTTGGTTAAATTAAACCAAATAATTCAGCTTGTTATGTAAAATCATTTAAACGAGACCTGTACTAATTGCTTTAATTTTACATATTACGCACAACACTTTCTAATCCTGACTTGCTGTTAAGTGAATGACGAAATTCCTCTCCAGAAATCGAGTTATAATATTCGGGATTTTTCATGATAAATAACCAGTTCTTTTCTAGGTTGCGCCGAATTTATAAGCGAAAATACATACAAGTCGCTCCTGCCAGCACTTTAAAGTTTATGAATGCAGTTATTATAATTGAACCAGTCTAGTGCAATCGATAAACAAAACTCAAAGCGAAGCAAGTGAAAGAAATGTGTCATTAAAATATTAGTAGAAACTGTTCAAAACTCCAAATTTTCTCAATAATCAAATTAATTTTTAATCTCGGCAATTAATCTTTCTCGTGTTACTCGATGATTTTCACAAATTGCCACATTTCCGCAAAGGAACTATGATTAATGAGATCCAATCGTTGTATGGTAGTTTACCTTTAATTTTTTATATGGTAACTTTTATTATTGACACATATATTTAAAGAAAAACTGTTTTTGTGTTTGCAAAGAAATTTGTTTATCATCGTATGTGAGGAAAATAGACTGGCTTAAGATAGGGAGTATAAAAGTAAATATCAGTTAATGAATCATAACTCAAAACCAAATCCATGAGATTTTCAGAATTGGTATCTATCAATCTAGAAAGGATTTAACAAATACATTTTTTTGCTAATATATTATATGGACTGAAATATGCGATTACTATAATTTCCGGCATCCCCGTGCTAAATATCTTTATCTTGGACGCAACATTGCGCCTATATTTTATATTCTCCTTTTTACTAGAAAAAACGTTTTTCCGTTATTATCAACAATTTTTTCAGTATATAATATCTTTAACTCTGCCTGGGGAGAGGATGGGTGAACCGAGTAACTCATTCGAACTACAGCCGGTCCCAAGCTCGGATAAAAGAGGAGGGACCTCAGGTAAGGCTAGCGACCTGCCAGAGGGTAATACAATACTCAAAGAAACGATAACATAGCCTCGGACAGGACAGGAAAAAAAACGATGACGACCAGGCACGAAAAAGAAAACGATTATGAAAACAGAAACAAAACTCAGACTTGGATGCTGGAATGTAACATCGTTGCACAACAAAGATTAAGAAGTACTTGAAGTACGTAAGTAAAACGACATAAGATTGATATATGTGCACTTACGGAAACCAAAAAGAAAGTCAAAGGCAACACAAAATATGGCGAGTACATCTTAATCTATAAAGGCAAAGACAAGAACGAAAGAGCAACCTCCGGGGTCGGTCTACTCATATATGAGAGGCTCCAAAACAACATCCACGACACAAAATATATTTCCGATAGGATACTGCAGGTCACCATCAGCCTACAAAAACCCAAACACACACCTAGTGTGCGTCTATGCTCCAGATACTGGCAAACCGAAGAACGAAATAGATCAATTCTATCAGAACATCCAGGCAGTACTAGATAACATCCCAAGACAAGATGTGATAATACTGGGAGAACTTAACGCTCGAATTGGAAACAACGTAGTATCCGGTGTTAAAAACCGATTCAACGAAGAAAGTAACAATGAAAGCGGAGAATTGTTAACTCAGATATGCGCTATAAACGAACTAACAATTAATAACACATACTTCCCTCACAAACCACATCACAGATTTACGTTCGAAAATACTCGAGGCCAGGAATCAGTGATTGATTACATAATTACAAATAAAAACATTCACCCAATTAGAATCCAAGACGTCAGAGCCTTAACATCTGCAAACGCGGAAACCAATCATAACTTAGTACTGGCCAAAATAACTGCCAACGTTCAATACATTAAAAAACAAACACCCGTTAAGGTAAACAAAATAAATATTGGATCACTTACAGTCCCATCAACGGAACTCCTAGCACCAGCAGAGACTCAATAAGAAAATAGAAAGTAACCACATTTTTGAAACATATAACTCTGAAGATGCCTGGCAAGAAATTAAATCAAACATACTCCCAGCCGCCGAAGATGCTGTTGGAAGAAGAACATCAAATAAATCTACCAAACCAAACACAAAACCATGGTTTACTAAGGAAGTCAAAGAACTAGCAAACGAAAAGTGCAAAGCATACCTGAAATACAGATCACAAACCTTAACACTGGATGAATTCAAAGCCGTAAGAATACAACCAACAACAAAATCCAAGACATTAAAAGAGCACATTGGGAAATTTCTCGGCAGACATGGAACACGACCTTTACGGAGGCCAGAGGAAGATTTGGAACATGTTAAGGAATAGGAAAAAACCAATCAACGAACATATTAACATAACGAAAATTGCACTTAACGATTGGGAAAAGCACTTCTGTCAACTCTAGCATAACACTCCAGAAGCGTGGATCGTGTCCGATGAGAGATTGAAACAATTAATCACCAAATTGAAAAACCGCAAGTCCGCGGGAATATACGAAATATCCAACGAATTACTGAAGCACGGAGGGAACACACTATCCAAAGAGCTACACGTTCTCTAACAAAATCATAGAATCCAAAAAAATACCAAACCAATGGAAAGAAAGCATAACCATTCCAATCCTCAAGAAGGGAAGCAAAAAAGACCCAGAAAACTATCGAGGAATTACGCTATTAAGTTCAGTATTTAAACTATTCACTAAAATACTGGCAGAAAATATGTCCTCTCATGGCATATGCGAAGAGCAACAAGGCTTCAGAAAAAACATGTCAACAGTAGATGCCATCTTTGCTATCAGGCAAATTGCTGAAAAGGCTATAGAATACAACAAAACAGCATATATGTGTTTTATAGATCTTACGAAAGCATTTGACCGAGCAAGACTCACTGATGTGTGAAACTTCTCAAAAAGAAAACGTGCACCCGGATATTTCAAGCATTGTTGCCGAGTTAAACACTAACAACTGGACCCAAATACAAGTGGAAGGCAGAAAGACACGCAGACTACCCATGCAAACTGGAGTAAGACAAGGCGATAGCCTAAGCCCCATCCTCTTCAACTAGATTATGGACGAACTTATAGCGGAAGTAAAAAAGGTTGGAAAGGGATACTCACTAGGGGACAAAGAACTAAAAGTAATTTGCCTACGCGGACGATGCCGTGCTGGTCTCAGAGGTTGAGGACAACCTGCAAAGAATGCTATATCAGTTAGAAAAAGACAGCTACCAAATACAACATGGAGATATCGGTAGCAAAACCAGAAGTGCTAACCATCTCAAAAGAGCCCAGAAGATGTAAATTGGCTATATACAATAAACCAAGTTGGTAGAACAACCAAAAGCAGCTTTAATATCAGGATTCCTTAGAGATTATAATATGGCGAAACTAGCACATGTCCATTAAAAGCAAAGTCCGCATATATAAGACCTGTGTGAGACTTGCTATGACTTACGCTGTAGAAACAAGAGCCGAAAACTCCACAACAAAAAGGATTATCCGCACAGCAGAGATGAGGTCTCTAAGATCCATAGCAGGCTAAACACTAAGGGACCACAAAAGAAACGAAGACATCCAAGAACATTGCGATGTCCAAGACATAGTTAGATGGTCCCGAAACAGACGTCGCGAATGGAGAGATAATGTTGAACGGATGGACGACAACAGATTGCCAAAGATTGCAAGAGATGGGAGACCACCTGGACGTCCATCCATACGTTGGCATGAAAGCTGGAATTCATCATCCCAGATACATCTCTAAGAAAGTGGAGAAACAAGGCAGATGCCTTACAAAAAGGAAGAAGAAGATAATGTATTTTTTTAAACAGTCTGCCAATTAGAAAGCGTAGTTTTTCAAAGCGTAGAAAAAGCTTTAAGCGTAAATACAATAGAACTTGAACATTAATAAAAATAAACAGTAAAACATATTAATAATATAAAAAACGAATAATTATTTTACGTCATTTTTAAAAAAAACTAAACAAAAATGATAAAAGAACTTAATAACTGGTTTTACTGTGCGCTAATAAAAAAAATAGAGCAAACTCCACTATCGACTAAACTAATTTGATCAACAACCAATTTTGAGCAACTACTTAAATTAAAATTAGGTTAATTAAACTTTTTGGTAACATAGTCCCACAACTAGAGCAAAAAATACCATTGTCACTGAAAAAACTGATTAACCTGAAAGAAAACGTTGAAAACATTTTTCACATAATATGCCGAGGCAATTTAGGTCAAAGTTGGTAAATAGATGCTTTCAAAAAACTCGACTGATAACAATTTTAGTGAATATTTCACAATGACAAAACTGAATAGCATTTATGCGTGTTATTTATGTTGTTATGCGTTAAAAAGTTGTTTATCAAAATTCGCTTATTAGAATAATATTAATATGTATGTAGGTAAATTATTACCAATACGTATAACGCAAACTTGATAACATAGCCGATATAACTCGTTAATTGATATGTTCAGAGCATAACGACTACTAGTTTGGAATAATTAGTTAATTTAGAATGCCTTCTGTTGTAATTCCACTGTGTAAATTTAAGGAAGCAGATTTTAGTAAAACGTTCTTAGATCCTGCTTATTGTAACATATACCCATAATAGTTGTTCAACAAAAATACTATTGAAACAAGGTAACAGAAATGCACAAAAGTGCCTGAATATTACGTGTTGTTTCCTTAGTTCAGGGTCATCCAAATAGTGATAAAACCTTTAAACCTGGATAACTTTTCCCCGATATACAATTCTATTTTAAATATTTTATGTGGGAGCTTTGTAACTGTTCCGTTTATCCGCTACCTGTATTAAGTTGATTATTAGTTATTTAACTGTTAAAAGAAAAACCCACAACTACTTGGAAAGTGTGAATTAAAAAAATGAATGTAATATTTGCAATATAATTTGCATTTAGACGTAAAATTACACGTGCTCGATAGTCAACAATTTCATGAGTTATAGCCGCGATTGATATAGGTTGAAACAATTAGCAATAACTGTAGTTTGCTTTAGAAAAAATAAACAGCTTAATTTATATAGGGTGTCCACTGTGAAAAAAAAACTTTAATAACGCACACAATTGAAAACATATGTACTTTGTCGCATTAAAATTAAAACAGATTTCTAATCGACACTCAAATAAATAGTGTTTTCATTGGTTAATAACCGAAAAATCCAGACAATCCCGCTTCCGTTTCCCTACATTAACGCTACTCGAACACTTACAAACGCAACGGACTAGTGGACAATAAAATAATTTCTTCTTGCCACTGAAATCTTATTTATTTAATAGTATTGTTCACCTAGAATAAGAGAATTTTCATATTTGTTTTTTATTTAGATTAAGACTGCATGTATTAAACAAGGGCAGTAAGCCTTTTTTAGAAATAAAGATGTTTACTACTACTAACCGAAAAATTTAAAACTCATACTTGACTATTAAAAATATTTTTTTAGCTTAGTTTTAATCTTTTTAGATGAAATTTCAAATATTATCAAAAAACGGTTAGACTTAGGTATAGGATAATGTATAGGGTTTTGAGTTTTAATCTTCCTCCGAAGATGGTAGTATAGCAGCCGAAACGCGCGTCAAGTGCTAATATAAAGTTTCGACAAAGTGGTAAAACGTTAGTGATTTAGGTATAGGATATTAATCCTAACATTATCCTAATAACATTAATTTAAATTGTAGGAGTTGTTGGTTGATGTGCTGAGTGAAGGCTAAATCCCTATTCTCCATCCAATAAAGTTAAGGTGGCCAATAGTGGGCCGATAAAATTTATCAACATTAAATGGTACTTATTGAATTGAATTTAGCACGCAAAACTAGGAGTCCGCGATATTTTGAAAGTGGGCAAAAATTGGCAAAAAAGACATTAATAGGTGGATAAAGCCATTGTAACAGTTGTAAAAGTTTGTATTTTTTTGCAGATTCCCCGTCAGTGTCGCCGACAATTGCTGAGATGGATTTTAAATCAACATTTTTTTGGTGAGTCACTGTCATTAGATCATTTTTCTGTTTTTTCTTATTATACATCGTGCAATCCTTTCTAAAGAAACACCCCGTATATTGCACAAAGACGTTTCAAAATGTAGTTTTCTTTGAGAATGGATTTTGATAATATTTACATTTTCATTACATAATTACAGTTTTTTCAATTTTTTTTTTCAGTTGCCGAGTTCTCGACAATCATGCGTCATCACAACGATAAAATAGGAATCAATCGCGCTGCGAAGGATCATCGAAAGTGCAGAGAAAGTGCTTTAGTTAATATTAATAGTAATAATTATTTGTGTTTAGTAGTAGTAAACATCTTTATTTCTAAAAAAGGCTATCGACCTATCGGTCTTTCTGCCCTTGTTTAATACATGTAGTCTTAATCTAAATAAAAAACAAATATGAAAATTATCTTATTCTAGGTTAACAATATTATTACATAAAATTCTAATGACAAGAAAAAATTATTTCATTGTGAACTAGTCCGTTGCGTTTGTAAGTGTTCGAGTAGCGTTAATGTAGGGAAACGGAAGCGGGATTGTCTGGTTGGTCTTGTAAGACAAAGGGGATTCAGTATGGTCCAGTTGTAGGGGTTGTTTGTCCATTTTGTCTGTAGCTGTATGAGTCTTTCCGAGATCTTTGTCATGTTTGTGCGTTCGTATAGTAGTTGGGTGGGGGGGTTGTGTAGTGGGTTTTGGGGGTGTCTTATTCGTGTTATTAGTCTCAGTGCAATTTGTTCTGTTGTTTGTGTATAACGTTTTGTCCTTTCTGTTCCGTTGATCATGAGTACATGTCCAAAGTCTAGCAAGGGTCTACAAATAGCTTTATATATTTTGGTGGCGGTGCTTGTGCTAATTCCTCTGTCTTTGTAGGTTAGTGATCGGAAGTGTTTTGTTCTCTTTATTGTTTCTGCCCTGATGTTTCGTATGTGTTTAGTGAATTTAAGTTTGTGGTCGATTGTGATTCCAAGGTATTTTACGTCGTTTTTTGGTTGTGTCGTTTGGCCGTCTGCAGTTATTGTAGGGGAGTCAGCGTTGAGTCTGTGGTTTGTGAGCAGAAGTTGGTTTTTTGACGCGTTTGGTGTTAGTCTCCATTTATAAAACCATGTCATTGTGTTGTTTGTTAGTGTTTGGAGTCTTTGCGCTGCTCTCTCAGTAGTTTTGTCATGTACAATAAGTGCCGTGTCGTCTGCGTATTGTAATATGTATGCCGATCTGTCGATTTGATTTTTGTCTGGTAAGTTGTAATTGTATATGTCATGGCAGTATATATTGTAGAGAAACGGTGAGAGCGGGGATCCTTGAGGGAGCCCTTGTTCAGGGGAAAAAGAAAATGACAGTGTTTTGTCAATTCGTACTTGTAGTTGTCTGTTTTCTAGTAAGTTCTTTATGGTGTGTAGTAGATATGTTGGTGTGTGTAGTTTGTATAGTAAGCCCCTATGCCAGACACTGTCAAAAGCCTTGTTAATGTCCATAAACAGGCAAGCTGTCTTTCTGTCAGTTAGGTGGGTAATCAAATCGATTGCGGCTTTAATCTCACAAAACCCAATCCTAAAAATCATTCAATAAATCCCTCAAACTCTCCAAACCCTTCCGCCTAGGGCTAACGGGCAAATCACAGACAGAGACCTAAGCAAAAAGTTGCAATCAAGAGAGAGTAAAGGCTCGAAAGAGTTAGCTCGAGGAAAGTCCACCACACGTAACCGGTATCCGGCGTATAAGGCAGGGTCCTACCAGAGATTAGTTGATTAGTTATTAGAGATTAGTCAATTAATCTCTAGTCCTACCTAAGCCTTACTGACGAGCCCGGGACGAAACGCATGGCTCATCACATTGCGCCATAAGCGCTTAAGATTAAAATTAAATAAGTTGGTATTAAAATCGACTTTTTAAAACAATTTACAAAGTGAGTGTTTATAATATAGTAGCAGCAACAATCTGCTTATAAATGAAAATTAAGTCTGAAGTCTGTCTGCTGGGAAGCGGCATTTATAGGGGGTTGTTATCTAAATGGCTATTTAATCGGGTATCAAGGTCCCAAGTTCCTTAATTTTAAGTTATCGCAGACGGGGCTGTCTTTCGACAAGAGCTTGAGGATACCACAGCATACCGAGAAAAAAGCAAGCTATGTTGCCAAGTTGTCGAAAAAGTAGTAATGCGTTTAGTATTATCCGGCAGAGACAAGGATAGACTATCCGTTATCACATATGCAATTTTTTTGCAATATTCTCTTTTTCACTACGCGTCAGATTTAAATGTTTTAATTCATGTTTATGTCCCACATGTGTAACGCTATACAAGACCTTACATTGTCCATCATTTTGTACTTTCAGTATTATAGCTGCAGGTCATAATCCTTTTATTTTAGCGCTTCCTTGGATTTGCTAATTTCTTCTACCCGTTCCCCTTTATTTTCCACATCAGTCTCTTTACCAAACAATAATGAACTTTAACAGTTTTAACTTTTTTTCCCAGTGAATTAATGTACACTTTTGAATATTCTTTAACACTGTACAGCTAAAGAAACCCAAAGAATTTTAGAAAATTATCAATCAGAATTCAGTAAAGTACGTGATATTCAGAAACACCATCTAAATGGTGTTTTTTTTTTAATTTAATGATAAAAAAATCTGGGTATATTTAAATGAAACGAAAAAAAAAACAACAAAAAATATATTTTCGAATGTTACATTATACTGCTTTCTTACCAACATGATCAGCCTTTCTTCTTTTGAACGTCGGTTTTGACCGCTTGGCAGATTTAATTTTCTGCAAATCGAGCTTTTCTTCTTTATCTACTACCGCCTTCAATTCATTCAGAGATTTCCTGTACTGCTCCCCAAGAGGTTCCAAATCTTCTTCAGATATCTTTATCTAAAAAATCAATATATTCGACTTAATTAATTTTCATTTAAAATTATTATACTGCCAAGTAGAGGCTTAGAATTTGTTCGAAAACTTACCTCTTCAACATTATGTTTATTTGCTTGTTTTAGCAAACTTTTAAACTTGGGCAACTGGGCTGTATGCAGAAAGGTAACAGCTAGACCTTGAACACCAGCTCTGGCGGTTCTTCCGGCTCGATGAATGTATGACTTCAAATGTTTGGGCGCTGAATAATTAATAACGCATTGGATGCCTGGTAAATCAATTCCTCTTGCTAAAGAATCCGTCGATATAAGACTAGAAACAAAATATATAATTAGTTTGTATACTACCAACAAAGTAAGTGTTACTTACATGTCAACCTTTCCTTCTGAAAACTGATTAATCAGAGCTACTCTACTCTTCGGTTGCAAATGCGAGGAAATTTCCTCAACACCTCGCTCTTTTCCAAACATCGTTTGCAAAAGAATTGTCAGTCTATGTGCGCTCTCCACTGAATGCGTAAACACTAATGTTTTTCTTAATTCTTCTTGTTTAATGAATTTAAACAACACCAGCGGTTTTAGGTCTATTGACGTCTCGATATATCGTTCTGTAAGTTCATTTGGTGTGGTGTACTTTCCGATAAACTTATCACTATTCATTTCTTCTGGCTTTAAAGTTGGGTCATCGGTTGTGTCCACAATGGAAGTAAAGAGTTTGGGTTGGAATAGTGATAACTGCTGCAGCTTTTCCGGATCTTGGGATAAAGTGGCGGAAAACAGGAGTTTTTGTGGTGGCCGCTTCTTTTGTAAAGTAAATTGATTCAGGGTCCTGGATGAACCTACAACAGTTGAATTTTTGGTTGCATCATATTTATTACTTTTGGGGTATCTTTAGAAGAAAATATACGTCAACTTTGATTTCTACGGAGATATTTTGTCGAATAAAACTACATTATCATTTATAATGTTTCAGAAACAAGATACTATGGTGTAAGTCAAAGCGTCTCCCGTTTAGTAAAAAATAATTTTTATTGGAGCGCAAGGAAAAACTTTATTTTGCAAATGAAAGTTTTGGCTACCCTATCCATTCCATCTTATTCAAATCGGTAGATTTTCCAAAGAAGCAGGACGCTTTAAGGACACATCTTCAGGAGTAATTCTCATGTCAATGCAAAGGAAATTAAAATCCCAAAATCCACCCATACAAGAAAGAACGTGAAATTATAAATCAACTAAAACAAATGTGATGGAAAATTGGAGTTATGCGAATGATGGTTACACAATAGAAATATGTTGTTTGATAATTATTTTTCGAATAAATACACGTTCTATTTTCCGGAAAAATAAATGAGCATAACATTTCGTTATGGGCGGCTGAAACCTTGCGTATTTGAAAAAGGTTCATTCGCAAACTCTTCAGAGGTTAATCGCAATCGCTTGTCTGGCTAATGGTGAATGAAGGTCGAATTGATACCTCGCCAAGGTGTCCGGACCTGAATTATTTAGATATTTCGCTTTAAATTCAGTTCAGAATAAATCGACGATCTTCGACATAGAATTACCAATTAATGTAGAAAGATAACAGATTTAAGGATGGTGTATTGCGCAAACAATTTGTGCAGGACTGCGGAAGAAAAAAGTCTGCGATCTAATTTTCAAAACTATCTTCTTTCTTAAAGTAATTATGGACCGCGGATATTACTGCAAACAGTTGCTAGTTTCGAAGTATCATTGGTGACGGTAGTTCAAGGCATTAAAATGTTCTAGTGTTCTCATAAACAATTTAATGCAACTTACCTTCAGGTGAAATGTGCTTTTCCAAATGGTACAGCCAATCGTTTTGCACGTTTTCCAGAACTCGATCGGCCTCATCAATAACAAGAAACTCAAGAAACTGTAAATCCAGGCCTTCAGTTAATTTCAGATGATCCACTAGTCTACCAGCAGTGCAAACCAGGACGTCGACTTTTGTGAGATAACCGAATGCCTCATCTGAATAAAAGAATGCACACATTACAATGGTAAAATCGTGAACGATATGGTTTTTCTAAAGATAAAAATTTATTACAAACAGACTAAAATATTTGCAGATTGTATTTGAAGTTTTTATTTTTATTATCATCATATTGTTGTGGCTTTCTTAATACCTTTTGCGTTTTTCATTGGTAAATGCCATATAGATGGCTATTTATAAACATACATTTCTTTTGGACAGCATATTTAGTGATTGTCTATATAAGCATCAAAACTACGCAATATCGTACAAAAGACATGTAAAGCACAAATCGAAACTATGCATTAGCTAGTTATACTTGTTTCTGTATCGGTAGTGTGTGTTACAAAAAAATGTTACTTTTGTTAGTAAGTCCGAAGTAAGAAATGCCCGATATTTGAAAATGCAATCCTTCCTATATACGTTATTTGTCGTTTCGTCTCAGATTCACAGAAGCTTAACAGGAATAATGTAAAAGAATTTTGCAAGAAACCAGCCGAGAACTAAAATTAGTATACGTATTTAGTTGGACAATAATAACTCAAAACACTGAAGTGCAAATCAACCAGCAAATAAACATAAAAAAATAAGGACAAATAAATCATCACGATTCACAAGTATAATACAAAGAGCTATAACAAAACAAAGTGCTTTGTTAAAATATATAATTTCCACTTACTTTTAGATCGGATCTGCTTCTGTTCCACTTCGAAGCTGTGCTGTCCAGTAATAAGACAAATATCAATGGTGGTTCCTTCAGAATATGTTTTAAAAGCTGTAAAAACCTGCCTGGCCAAATCCTGTGTGGGTAAAATCACCAAAGCTCTAATTTTCTTAACTTTGTATTTTTTTAAGATCTGTATTACTGGTAAAACGAAAGCCAGCGTTTTTCCACTTCCCGTTGGTGCTGATACACATATGTCGCGTGGGAACATAACATCAGATTGTCTAGAAGAAATAAATTCAGATTAGTTATTATTTGGCAAAGTCATAATGACACTTTACTGCTGAATTCTTAGTTTAGTTATTTATTGGTAATAAACTAAAATATTCATTTGGGCAAGTCTAACATGAATAATGAACTTGCTAAAGTTCTAGTTTGTTAAAAAACGTGCAAATTAAATTTGCGTGCATAGAAATCGGCCCACTGTAAACTTTTCACTTTAACTATATTTGTTTTAAACTATTCATCAAATTGTCAAATATTAAAATTATTGCGTTTGCAACTGAAATTTGCATATTAATTCGTTTTTCATTACCTCAATAGTTTTTAAGTGTGTTAGTTTAATGCATATTACACCACAAAAAGCCGGCCAAGTTATTGCTTTAATCGAAAATGGGCTTAGTCAGCGAGCTGTTGCTAGACAATTGGATATGACACGCGCAGCGGTTCGAAGAGTGTGCAAACGTTATGAGCCGACTGGAGCCTTTTATAGGCGACCTGGAACAGGCAGAAGGCGATTTACAACCTCTCGTGATGACCGCTTTATTGTGTCAACATTAAGAAATCGTCACCTTAATGCCGTTCAAGTGAAACGACAGCACCGTGAGGTGCGAGGAGTGGCTATTAGTCAGTGGACAGTAAGACAAAGATTGCAGGAAAATAACCTGAGCCCTAAAACACCTGCAATTGGTCCAAAACTTACTCCAGCTCATCGGCAAGCATGCCTGCGTTTTGTACGGGATCATCTGAATTGGACGTTGGAACAATGGGGATCTGTTCTGTTCTCAGATGAGACCAGAATATGCCTCCATGGTAGCGACCATGGAAAGTGTACCGAAGACCAAGAGAGCGATTTGCAGATTGCTGCTTTGAAGAGCGGAGTGCTTATGGAGGTGGTTCCTGTATGATCTGGGGTGCAATTTCTATAGGAGCACGAACCGACCCTGAGTTCATTCGTAGGGGCGACCGTGTTCACGGAAGAAGAGGTTTAATGGCTGTTAGATATATGGAGGAGATTTTAGCAATTCATGTGGTACCTTACGTCGACTACATTGGAGACGAATTTACCTTTATGCATGACAATGCCAGGCCGCACACCGCAAGAATCGTGCAAGATTACATTGCACAAATCGGTTTTCGGGTTATGGAGTGGCCAGCATACCGTCCTGACCTAAATCCGATCGAACACTTATGGGATGAGCTAAAACGAAGAATTCGAGCTAGACTTCATACCCCAAACTCGATCCCATAGCTTATTGTTGCAGTAGAAGAAGAGTGGTTTAACATCCCTCAAGAAACAATGGCAAACTTGATTAGATATATGCCTAATCGTATGAAAGAAGTTATTAGGGAAAGAGGACGTCATACCCATTATTAAAAAAATAAGTGTTAAGTTTTAAATTGTCAATAACCCTATTTATGTTAATAATAAAAAAGCTTAATGCATTAATTTCACATAAAACATAGGATACTCACAATAATTTATACTTGCATTAAAGCATATTAAATTGTCTTTCAAACAGCACATTTCTTTTTTTGATCTGATGAATAGTTTAAAAAATAATATAGTTAACGTCAAAAGTTTACTGTGGGCCGCTTTCTATGCTCGCAAGTGTATATTCATTACATAAAAAAGAACGTTAACATATATTTGAAACACTATCAATTCAACCTCGGTTTTGATAAAGCAATAAACAAAACTTTCAGTTTTTGATACATGTCCAGAATTAGTTGTTTAAGAGGGGCAATTTAAATTATAAACATAATAAATTGGAATAACTTTTAAAATACAAACCCATCGTTCGGTCATACCTGTTACTTTCTATAAGCCAAGGAATGACTTCAGCTTGTACAGGAAATAGACTGATCACTCCATTTGCAATCAGAAGGCGCCGAATACTTTTATCCAATTGTTTAAGATCGGAAACCTTTGTTTCTAGTTTCTGTAGATTAACAGAAATTATTTTAGGTGTTGTTAACCATCTCGGCAGTACTCTTTTCACCTGAAAATTAAATGTATTTAGTTTTTACCGCACATATAGAAAAATATAAATAATGTGCAAAATATCTGCTATGGGCTCAAAGCTGCTTTGAGCTAGTGGCTTACACTATATAACGGATAGGGGACAAATTTTGAGAATGTAAATACCTAAATACTCACTTTACTTTTCTTGTCGACATTATTAAAAGCCTTTAAAATTGTGAAACCCTCACCAACATTAGGTGAATCAATTTCCATTCTTTCGGCATGAGGTTCTTCCTTGATATCACTAAAACAATAAAAGTTTAATAACCAAACAACTACAACAATATAATATTTTTACCTCTTTTCTGTTAATAAATCCATTTTTAATTTTGAAACACAAAAACACGCTGTTATTTGAACTATTTTTGTGTTGTTTTAAACCAGGTTATGGCAATATAGAGACAGAATTCTGAGGCTGTCTCTTTCACACCCGACCGGTTGGTATGCCTGTCATCAGGAAGGGTTGCCAACGCAATTGACCAGCTTGGGTGGGCCGAGACCCAAGGCTTACGGTGACCTTGTGTGGGCTAACTTTCTATATACAGGGTGAGTACTTTTGAAAAAATTGGAAAAATTGATATCAATTCAGGTCAATTGACGTTTTTCACTGTTTTCATATTTACCACAATTTTTTAGATTTATTCTTGTAGGAATTCTTAGTGTACATGCGAAGAGCATGTAGACTGTACATAGGTAAAATTTTTTAGGAAAGCAAACTCGTTGAATTTTAAACTTTGTACTGGAAAATTCAATTTAGAATAAGAAAGCTGATAGTAGTGATAGGATTTACATAAATAAGTAGAAAAGTTTATAGAAAACATGTGCCCACAAAAGCGTAGTTTCCAAGATACATGTTGAAGAAATAAGAAAATGTATTTAATTTTTTTCAAAAGAAATTCCTGGGTTCCAGTCAATATTATTGTTTATTAGTTAAAACATTTTACAAATACGTTTCGGTGTCTTTCTCCACCATCATCAGTTTGTACGTTTGGCTGTTTCTACCTTCACGTTTGACTTCAATACAGTCAGGAAAGTCTACACAATAATTAAATTTTTTTGTTTACTCTTAAAAACTTCTGTAATTTTTGAGATAATTAAAAATTTGGGGCTCTATTTTATTTGAGGAAAGCGGCAAAACTTTTGGTGTCGTTCTAATGCTTGCAAAATTACACGCCATGCATTAATTAATTATAAGTAGTAATATTCTTATTAATTTTGCTTTTTGCTCCTTGTTCAATTAATAAAATGCCTTGTATTTTGCAATAAATAATTAACTACAAGTAATTAATTATTGCAACAAGCCATTTTATTAATTGACCAAGGAGCAAAACGCAAAATGATTAATCTTCAGCAGCTCATCACAAAAAAATTACCCTGTAGATTCTTAGAATCGATCGACACTGTCTGTATAGTCCTTAAAGCGTAATTTACGTTCTAAATGCGGTGTAAATATCTCAAAACATCAACAGCAAGGAGAAAAAACAAAAATTTAATTTGTAACTTTGTCCTTGTAATATCTCGCAAAGAAAGCGATTGAGGACATATGTTTATATAAACATTTCTTTTTATTTTTGTCAGTTTTATCGCCTCATTCATTTTCCGATTGAAAATTTTTTGTTCGTATAAAACTTCCTTAGCATAATAAACATTTTTTTTGAGAACGCTGGTTGGATTGCAGTTCATTTTCTTCTCTTCATTTTCTTGGCGCATATAGAGGTATAAATAATTTTCAAGTCTTTGTCTCTTTTGGTTTATTTGTTTTCAGACTTGTTTGTACAGAGACATTCTACAATACTTACTTTGAAATTTTGTAGTTGCACGCACGTGCTTATTTTTCCAACGATTTGCGAAATTGAAAAAAAGAAGAAAAGATAAAGTCGAAGGCAAATTTAACTAAATTTGTTATCATTCAGTTTAATTTTGAAATTAAATATGTTTGTGTTTTTAGAAAGTTTTTCAAAAAAATATGAAGCATACATACATTTTTTTTGTGATTTCTGAAATATTTTAATAAAAATCTGCAGTCCAGATCTTTTTGAATTAGAATAAATAAATTCTTCAAAACTTTCAAAATCGATCTTTTGTATATTAAATTATCCTGAATTTGGGCAATATGTAATATGTAAAAATAATTACAGCTCATTTATTTACATTAACTGATAAAATGATATATTAAATATCATTGCAAGCAAAATCAGCAATCCCACCTACTTAGCGAAAAGCGCCAGCTAATTCATTCCTAGAATTTTCCACCTTTTCGTTCTATTTTGGCTTGCTATAACTCAAGCAGACATTTTGTGATGATTAAAGTTTCTTGGCTCGAATTCAGAAATTTAGAAATTCTTTCTCATCGTGTGACGATCCAGAATAACGATTGGATATTTATCGCAAATGTAGATACTCTAAGATATTCTCAATTATACAGGGTGATTAAAAGTTGACAACTTTTCGCTTTGAAGGGATTAGAAAATATTTTTGAAGGACATTGCAAATACATGATTTGAGTTGTTTCGGTAATCTCAGTAAATGTTATCCCTATTGCAGGTTGTTCAATAGACTGAATTTTTTTCGAATAGTAGTAGTAGTAAACATCTTTATTCTTTTATAGAAAAGGCTATCGACCTATCGGTCTTTCTGCCCTTTTTCTAATATTTATTGTCCATTGTATTTATTTAAAGTGTGGCGAAAATGGTTTGCAACTAAACCCCATTTGCCCATCAATGGGTTGGAGAATTTACTGTTTCCTTGTCGTAAATCAAGAATATACCCTTTTCGGACTTAGGAGAATGGTGGTTAAACTTCAGCCGAAACGTTGGTCAAAGAAAAACAGTGATCATTCATCTTTTTGGCTTTTTTTCGCTTAATTTTCGTTTATTTTTAATAGATTCTTTACCAGTTTTACTATGACCATAAAAATTTGTATTTAGGAGTTTTTTGGATCGGCAAATCCAAATTTCCTATTACCTAGCTTGTAGATCTAGCTGTAGTAATAGAGGACGCGAGCTGCAATAATCTGGAGCCATATAAAACACTAAAAATGTTTTGGGTTTTAAATTTCGCTTTTCTGTTGGCCATATTTTGTTGTACGATGAATATGAGGTCAAAATTGCTTCGTTTCCGATCTACAGGTTGTTAAAGTTTACAAAATTTAGTCGTTTTTATTTTTTAATTTCCTGGTTTCTTTGCGCTTTTTATCATAATTTTGTGAAATGGGCTACCTAAAGCCAATAACAATATGTGATTAAACGGAAGCAAATAATGAGAAAACGTAAGAGATAACTTTTATTAAGAGTGTACGTTTAATAAACTGTTAAAATTAATTTTTTCAACAGATCCATCTCGATTTTATTTTTAAAATAACGTTACTCATTTGCCATATCTAATAATTGATTAACGGATTTAAAATTTTTACTTTGAATAGCCCGTAAATAGACCAATTAGACCAAATGATATTATACTAAATGGTTAGAATACCTTGCATGATTTGGAAATATAATATAAAAAATATAAACCGTAAAATTTTGTAAAATTTAACAATCTGTAAATTGGACTCGAAACATGTTTGACTCCACGTTTTTTCATATAACTTTCGTATAACCAAACGTCCTTTCATATAACTTTATCAAACTCCCAGTAATTTTAGTTGTTTATGATATGTACTTGTGAATAACTTATGTCAGTTTATAATTATAATTTTAAAAACTATTTTAATTGCCTGGAGAGACACTTGTGAAAATTGATAAATGGATTGGAATGTTTTATAGCGATTTTTTGAACTTTTATCGCTCATGCAAGGGATAAGCTGAATTATTCTAGATCAGCAAAGATATGATTTATTTAAAGCTCGTTTTAAAACAAAATTGGTTCCTTGAGTTTGTATGATCTTTACAGCTTATTCCAGAGAAAACAAATTGAAATATTTTCCAGAAAATACATTTTTGCGATAGGTTCCCTTTTTCGAATAGTATGGTATAAAATGGTTTGTTTTCATTCGAGAATGATGAAATCACCTGAATCATAAACGCTTGGTATATATTTAATTTTTGTTTGGACGGATTTCACAGTTTAGCTTCGACTTCAGCATTAGAAAGTGGCTGTGTAAAAATATAAAGCATCGTAAGTAGAACTATCAATTTACTTCAGAAGTTCCTGTTTTTTGTATTTAAATTAGTTTTTTGCAATTTAATTACTTACTTGTTAAATAAAATTTTGCAAATTTGGTTTCAAACAGAAAAAAAACTTGGATTCTTTCAATTCAGTGCCCCCTTATTATAGAAAAACGTACTAGAAATAATCAGCCAGACCTTAGATAAATGGATTCTTTTGAGTATATTCATATTGTGCTCTTTTTGCATTACATATCTTTATAAATTTTGGAGTAATGAAATTTGTAGACTATGAAAAATTCTTCTCATATGAAAGCGTTCCAACTATTTTTGCAACTGATGCATCAGCGAATTATTTTTAGAAAATTTCCATATAAACAGTGGTCACTTTTAGCGGAAAACACTGCCGAAAACAAAACTTTGCTTGCCAGAACTTTTATAGACATTTGCCTCCAATACTTTTGTAATATTCGGCGGAAAACAATCGATAACTTTGCAAAGTTTCCTTTTAGACCTGCGTGTATGTGGTGAGAGAGTATGAGAAATTATTATGTGAATGAAATTTTGTTTTTTAAGTTTCTGTTTATCTTTTTCCATCTCTTCTCGCTTCTCTTTACGACTTTCTAGTTTTGATTTGGGATCTGATATTTTCAGATGTCTGTTATACCAATGTTATACCGGGATTGGTGGGACGAAGAGGACTGGTTCAATAGGCCTTCGCGTCTTCTGGATCAACAGTTTGGTCTTGGTTTGAAGCGCGATGATTTACTTAACTCTTTTAGGTAATTTTTTTTGGAACTTTTCTGTTTGGCTTTAGATATAATCGCTTTGTTTTTTCCACTTTTTTTATTGAAAATATACAAATATTATTGTAACTCTTCGAAAGTTAATATCACAATAAAAAGGAAATTTGCTTCTAATTGAAAGAAACAAAATGTTTTTAATGATATTTTCGTGAAAATTTCGAAATCGTTTGTAGGCATGTAGAAGGTTTCTAAGGACTACATTTCCAAATAAATTTTTTTTTTATTACTTTTAGTTATGAAATTAATTCATTAAGAGAATTATAAAATTTACGAGGGCGTTTTACTCTGATGGTCTTATATGGAAAAATTTAATTATAGATGGAAATATATAGTTATATTATACATTTTTTGAAAAAAAAGCAAACAAAAACAGCTGTCTACTTTTCGGTCATAAATCGAATATGCATTTTTTGAGTTTACTGAATTTTTTTCGACCTAACAAGTTCCGAATTCAATATGTATTTATTTATTTGGGTCTATAGTAGTAGTAAACATCTTTATTTCTAAAAAAGGCTATCGACCTATCGGTATCGACCTATCGTTTGGGTCTATATTAGTGTAAATATTGCTGATCGATATGCGATTAATCGGTGATCGAATAATTTTTATATTTATTATATTATTTAGAAGGATTTCTCGCTTTGATCTAAAAGAGTGGAGAATTGAGAAACAAAGTTATTTTATAATTCCGTTTTTGCCTGAAGATTGCAAAAAAATTAAATTAATTTAAGTACAGAAAAATGAACCAAATTCAAATAGTTCATAACGTTATCAACGAACGGAAACGTTTATTTTTATATTTTTTCTTATAAATACAAAAACACTTTTTTGTCTTATTTGAGGTGGATATTATTATCGCAAGAAAACTATTTGAACATAAATGTTTAAAATTATTTAAAAGAAGGAATCTGGATGTATGAAAGTTATATCAAGTATAAAACGTTTGATGTAACACTTTTGGAAATTTAACATTTACTAAGCCACGAAATATGAAGGAACTTAAATTAATGAAAAATTCTTCAATATAATTTACCGAATTTCTTTTTATCAATTTATGATTATAATATCGCTCTTGGATATAGCAATACATCTGTTTGATTCTGTTCGAAACATTAATAATTTTTCTACAGAACCTTTCCGAGAAGTGCCTTGACCAGAAACTACGTTAGGCCATGGAGCACATCCACCGTTCTGCAGAGACAAGAATCTGGATCAACCATCCAGCAGGACAAGGATAAATTCCAGGTAAATCAAGCGATTTAGTAAAACATATTTACAAACACAACATCCCTTCATATTGTTTTTGAAGAGCAATAGAAGGTCGTTCTTAACCGACAAACTTTTAATGCTGCACATAAACCTGCAGAAAATAACAAGACACATGGAAATTTGATCAATTCGGTAATACAAGGATATTTTCGTTTCTGTCTAACAATAGAAAGCCGAAATAACAGAAGTACAAACTAACCAAGGACCTAGAGCCAACACTAGCATACGCCGATCAAAAGGTTGCTTTGAGGTAATAAACCTTGCTTGCATTTGAGTTAATTTCAAAGAAATTTAGTTTCAGTTATTCCCAATTTTAGCCTGCATAATTTCGGGCCAAACTTTAACTAAAACTAAAACCGGAACTAATGGAATCATTCTTTCTACTTTAATCTCATTCCATTCCAAAACGATGATTCGAATTTTTAATTTTTGGAATGCAGCATTTACAGCACATTCGTATTACACAAATCCAAAATATACTTGACGATTTTCAAATTTCATATAAACCATATAAACTCCCAGTTTGTCGAGAAGCTATTGGAGTAGGAACCCGTTCTTATGCAATGGAATTGTCTAGGATATTTTCCTACAGTTTTCAAATTCCTGACAATGAATCTGAGCTTTATTTACAGCGAAATAATTTTCAGGTAATCTTGGATGTCCAGCAATTTGCTCCCAATGAAATCACCGTTAAAACAACTGGCAACAGTATTACCGTAGAAGGAAAGCACGAAGAGAAACAAGACGAACATGGTTTCATTTCCAGGCATTTTGTCAGAAGATACGTTCTGCCTTCTGATAATGATATCGAAGAAGTCGTTTCGTCTCTATCTTCAGATGGTATTTTAACTGTTACTGCCCCCAAGAAATCAGACAAACCCAAGAATACAGACAGAGTTGTGCCAATCCAGCAAACTGGACCAGCCAAATCTACCGTGACTTCTTCAACACCTGAACCCAAAGTTGAACATCCGACTAACTAAAACTTACGTATCTAATTTTTTTGAAATGTAATATGTTGTGTATATAATGTGGTTTTCTTAAATATATTTTGTAACACTTAATACCTTGACGTTTTATTTCGGAGCCTCCACACTTAATGAAACAGACACATTTTTTTTGTTGGGCGTGTGGTTGATGCTATTTTACCGCACTAGTGCAGTTCTATCTGTTTTGGCTACCACACTTTTGGATTCATCACGCGTTTTCAGGAAGATACATTTTTTGAAAGACATTTAATGTCCAATTTTTCATTCAATGAAAGTAAAGAATGCTCTTTTTGTAGTTATTTTTGTATAATTTAATTTAAAGCTAGGTACACGCCATTTGTTTCAATTGCTATTCCAGAGAAGACATGCTATAACACGCAGTAAAACAATTGAATTTTTATACAAAAACATGTTTTATTTTAACGTGTTTCTTAAAGAGACTGAAACAACACACACTGACAATTTTTATATAAATAAAAAACACATCAATATACGTGAAACTTGTAAGTATATGTTCTTCAAAGAATATAATTACTATTATAATTCTTACGACAAATAGACAAAGATGCACGACCAGCATGCACGTTTCAAAATTTATTCTATTTAAAAATAGATATATAAATAGATGTACATTCAATATTTATACAAGAAATAGAGGGATTTATTTTGAAAGATATGCACTATTATTATTTAGTCAGGTAGGTATTACGGTTCATAGTTCTTTGAGTAATAATATATCTTAAGTCACTGATGTCAACGCTGTGACCTGAAACAAAAAATAATATAAATACATATACAATATTGGTTAAATGTTTGGCTGAAAATTAAATAAAATTATAAACTGGTAAGCACGTTTGAGGTACTTTTGTGAACATACTCATTACATATTTACTCGTTTTTACACATTTATTACTTCGGTATTTCCATGTTGAATTTAGTACTTTTCCTTATAAACCTGGCATCTTTTTTTGCAGTTTATTCAGCTTCTATTTACTTATCATTTTATTTCATTCAATTCAACTCCGACCGCAAAACCCACTTAACATTTCATTTAAAATTGTTTACGCTCTTCCATTTTTATATTCAAATTGTAATAATTAGTAGCTTACGATAAAAAGGCTTTAAAAGGTTTGCTTTAAAATATTGAAGTACATTATAAACTGACTATACATATACTTACGTATATACTTATGCTAGTCAGACTTAATACTGGAAGTAATGGAAGGTGCTAAGATGGTGGCTTGGAGTTTCTGGATGTCATTTAACGTGGTATGATTCTGTTCATCAAACTCTTTCCATCTTATGTAGTTTTGCCTCATGTAGGTCAACAGTTCCGGCATATCAATGAAAGCTAAAATCATGAAAATTAACAGTTAGACTTTAAATAAAACCATTTGCAGAAAGGATTCAGTTCTGGCCCTCATTGAATCCCGATCTTTCCTGATAATTGTTCAAATACACGAAAAGTGAATTGTAGTAATTCACATTTGGGAAATAAATATCTGCATTGATTCATTATCATTCTCAACATACCATTCCATGCCTCGAACATATCATTGATGATATAATCGACAAAACCGATTTGTGACTTGGGAATTGAGCAGCATTGTCGATCGAACATCGGCATAACAACCGGAAGACCTCTGGCCTTCTCATCATCGGTTTGCTGAAAATATTCCTCTGCTATTCTTCGAGCCCATTCAACGCACAGTCGAAGAGGTCTGGTAGGATTCGAAACGTCGGAACATTTAATCATCATCCTTTTCACCAAAGTGGTGTTCTCAGCTGTGAGAATCGGAGCGTAATCTTCCGATTGCTGGATGAAGGGGTGAAAATGAGAAATTAATAAAAGCTATCCAGTCATTCAGCTTACATCTCCTATTTCAGATCCAACTGACGATCTGGTGCAGAATACATTCACGAATTTGGCTAAGTGCTCAAAATGTTTTGTCATTTCCGTCGCTAGAATCATATCGATAACATTATGCCTGGCTAATTTGTACATATCTCGGTCCAGGTTTTTGAAAATGTTCACTCTTTCGTCACCTGAAAATTTATTGAATTCTCTTTCATCCACCGAATGAATATATTAACAAAGGCTTGAACTAAATGCGTAAAATATTTCTCCTCAGCTCATCATTATTAGCAAGCAGTCAAATAAAATAAGACTTTTTTTCAAATGTGGCTCACCCAAAGTTAATTTGAATGTCATAGCTGCATGATGCGATTCTAATACTGTTACGTCATTATACAAAATAGCCAGAGGATTGTTCGAGTTTGTTAGGAATGCACTAGATTTGCCAGGATGGTCTAAATCGTGTGCTGCAGCTGCTATAAGACTAGTGGCTTCGTCCAGAGGTTCCATAATTGACTTCATCCTCTCCTTTTCAAGAAAACCGGCTGTAGCCTAAAATTTAAAAAATGCAAATGAATGTTAGTATTCGAGAAAGAACACTGGCGAGTCGTGAGTATGGTGCTAGTTCTCGTATCGCTAATAGTTTTATTAGTTCAAAAGGTTTTGTGCAACCTTAAGTTTGTTTCAAATCGAAATTCATAGAATTAGACAGAACTGGAAAAATAAACTTTTTCGAGCATTTTTTTGCATATTCGATTTTGCAAAAACTACCAAGAATCGGCATCGTAGTACGAATGTCTCATTTTTAGCTCTAGCGTCTTTAATTAATTTACAAATCACGCCGTTATTTGTTTTGGGACACCAACAAATATTTGTATACTTGTTTCGTTTTATTGTCGAAAACATGCTCTGAATATAAAAAATAATTGGAAAATAAACAAATACTCATCGCCATTTTAACTTTCTAAAACCTTTTCCCACATTATTATATTTATGTTTTTTTGACCGGGTATAGATTAGCTTAAAGAGTATTTTTTTAACGTATTAAAAAAATACAGCTGTAAAACGGTTTATTCTCAAAAGTCTTTTAAAATTAACAGACTAAATTCGTGAGAAAACTCAGGATTGTTGATAGATATTTTCAGAGAGCAAACATTAATTTTCAAATCAGTTTCTTTACTGTTCACGTTGTTACTACACGTCTTCATTTTTCTGGGCGAATAAATGTACATTTTTGAATATTTTTTAACACTGTATAGCAAAAAAAACCCAGTGAATTATAGAAAATAATCAATCAGAATTCAGTAAAGAATGTGATTTTCAGAAACTGATAGGTTGTAAATAAAGTATTTGCCAAATTACAAAATATTTAAGCTTTGTTAGGTTTTTCTTAAAACTATTTCTTCATTATTATTGATGGTCATTGAGGTATAAAAGGACATTTAGATAAAATCTGATAATCTAACAAGAGGAAAACTATATTCGAACAAGTTAAAATGTTCAAAAAAACACAAAACTTAAAAACAACATTGAAACCACTAACTACATTTAAAATAAAAAATTCGCATTTATTTAGACTTTAATACTATTCTAAGCTGTAAGAATTTCAACTCTTAATTTTTTTCCGTTGGAATTTTAATTTGTATTAAAAAAATACCTTCTGTAGATATTTATTCTTCAATGCTCAAATAAAGACAACTTTCATAACTTTTATGACTTTTTTGGAACTAACCCCAGCACAAAAACTCATTACCATCCAAAAAATAGTTAGTTTATGCTGATGCACTTGCCATTTCTGCCTAGAAAAATCATGGCAAACATTTCAAACAAGGAAAGTATTTATTTATATGGAAATAAATGTTTCATGCAAGTTCGCCGTTACAGGGTTAACGAAATTAATATTTTAGCGATTTGTATGTTACAAACTCCTCGAATTACCGGCGAGTTTAGTTGCTCAAATATTGATGTTAATTGATTATGTTTGCTGTTGGAATAATCTACTGCATTAATCAATGGAAATGCAAAAATACAAAATACTTATTATTTTCGACCAATGTATCTGATAATACAGCGAACGTTCATTTGATACTTTTACTACAAGTATCTTTGTGGAAGTAACACCTTTTTTGGCTTCTTTGCACTGAGTATCAGAAGAAACATATAGGAATATTTTAACGTTTGAACTCTTTCGCAAGTTTGCAGATAACGTCGATTTTTTAACGGAGAGATAAGAAGATACTCTTAGTCGGTGGGATCAAATTAATTCGACTCATTTTGCTATTTTCCAAACTAAACTTTCATAAATTTTTTCTTAAGTATGTAAGCCAAATCCCTGTATGCTAGATTTGTTGTTTCCTTATAAAAATCTCAAATCAAATAAAATATCAAACAAGTTTCAAAATCTTCAGGACCCTAATTTGGATTTGGTACAAAACGATCTAAAATTGGCCTCAGTGAATGCTACAAAATTAGCATTTTCAATCAAATTCATGGAACATTAGCAAGAATGTTTTTAATTAATTTCCAGAACTTACTGTATCAGGTGGTTTTTACTGGAGGATTTTTCCATTTTTACCTGACCTGTTTTCTAAGCCCATATCGCATATTTTCCCATTCTCTACGTTTCTTACAGAAATACGCCACGGCTAGAATAATTAGCTTTAGAAACTGATTTACAGAGAATTGAGGAATTAATAAATAATTAAATAGGAAAAAAAAAGGTTTTATAGTTATTATATCTTTTATAAAACGATATCATAGTAGTAGTAGTAGTAAACATCTTTATTTCTAAAAAAAGGCTATCGACCTATCGGTCTTTCTGCCCTTGTTTAATACATGCAGTCTTAATCCAAATAAAAAACAAATATGAAAATTCTCTTATTCTAGGTTAACAATACTATTAAATAAATAAGATTTCAGTGGCAAGAAGAAATTATTTTATTGTCCACTAGTCCGTTGCGATTGTAAGTGTTCGAGTAGCGTTAATGTAGGGAAACGGAAGCGGGATTGTCTGGTTGGTCTTGTAAGACAAAGGGGATTCAGTATGGTCCAGTTGTAGGGGTTGTTTGTCCATTTTGTCTGTAGCTGTATGAGTCTTTCCGAGATCTTTGTCATGTTTGTGCGTTCGTATAGTAGTTGGGTGGGGGGGTTGTGTAGTGGGTTTTGGGGGTGTCTTATTCGTGTTATTAGTCTTAGTGCAATTTGTTCTGTTGTTTGTGTATAACGTTTTGTTCTTTCTGTTCCGTTGGTCATGAGTATATGTCCAAAGTCTAGCAAGGGTCTACAAATAGCTTTATATATTTTGGTGGCGGTGTTTGTGCTAATTCCTCTGTCTTTGTAGGTTAGTGATCGGAAGTGTTTTGTTCTCTTTACTGTGTCTGCCCTGATGTTTCGTATGTGTTTAGTGAATTTAAGTTTGTGGTCAATTGTGATTCCAAGGTATTTTACGTCGTTTTTTGGTTGTGTCGTTTGTCCGTCTGCAGTTATTGTAGGGGAGTCAGCGTTGAGTCTGTGGTTTGTGAGCAGAAGTTGGTTTTTTGACGCGTTTGGTGTTAGTCTCCATTTATAAAACCATGTCATTGTGTTGTTTGTTAGTGTTTGGAGTCTTTGAGCTGCTCTCTCAGTAGTTTTGTCATGTACAATAAGTGCCGTGTCGTCTGCGTATTGTAATATGTATGCCGATCTGTCGATTTGATTTTTGTCTGGTAAGTTGTAATTGTATATGTCATGGCAGTATATATTGTAGAGAAACGGTGAGAGCGGGGATCCTTGAGGGAGCTCTTGTTCAGGGGAAAAAGAAAATGACAGTGTTTTGTCAATTCGTACTTGTAGTTGTCTGTTTTCTAGTAAGTTCTTTATGGTGTGTAGTAGATATGTTGGTGTGTGTAGTTTGTAGTAGTAGTTTGTAGAGTAGTTTGTGTAGGCAAGCTGTCGTTCTGTCAGTTCGCAAACGATATCATATTTTGTGTTAAAAGCAGAAAATATGTCTAGCCAAAGTTTAATAAAATGCATTTGCCACTCTCATCTAACCTGAACGGATAAGAACGTAAAACAAAAAAAAAATTGGTGGAAGACAAATAATATTATTACGAGTCATCAAATTGGTATTCGTTGATAAAAAATTATATTCTGTGGATGCAAGTTTATGAACGTCACAACTGCTATGCGCAATAAAAGTCAACTATCACCGTTGACAATTAATATTTGATTTTTTTAAAAGTTTGTGCTGAGGCGGTTCCGATGGAGGCTCTTTGGCTGAAACCAGGTAAAATATTTGTGTTTTCTATTTACCATGGCGCTAAGTGTTATAACAATATCGGACAAACAGCAAGAAATGATATTTCTTTGCTATTTTGTTTGTTCCTTGCAAGTGAAACCCATTTTTCATAAGGAATAAGGAAGTCAATTTTTATTTTTTTCTGGAAAAGTAGATGTGGGCTTTTCTGTGGATCAACCTTTATTGCAATATTTTCGGTACATTAATCAACGAGTCCAACATTCATTGGGATAGTTTTGCAGTTTCACAAATTTGAGGTGGATTAGATGTTGGTCATTTTTTTAAAATTCATTTACCCAAGCTTTTAAAATATACAAAATAATATAACATACAATAACTTAGACTATTTCAATACTTAGACGGATTCAAGTTACTCGCAAGATCAGAATGCATCAAGTAATTTTCGCTGTAAAATCTTAGATTTTGTGGAATAATTGTATTCATTTGTAAACTTCAATATTGCGGAGTGTTGTATTATACTTTCGGGACAAAACGTCCAGACGCTCCACCTATTGCCGGAAGGCAAAACATGCCATTGTATAATTTTAAGTTCAGAATAACCAACATCACACTATACAGTTTAATCTTCGATACGAAACAGTATCATATACATGATATATGTGTATGTACATACATGTCTTATTTGAAATTTTGTGTTTTTTGACCAAACAATATATTTTTTTTCGTCCGGACGCCCCTTCAGAAAAGAACTTTTAGGAACATTTACATGCTTTAGTATTATATATTTTTGTTTGTTTGGTAATATACAAACTGCGAATATGCTAGGTTTGGAAAAAACATCAGTGAAAAACAAACCAAGAGCCCAAACATATACCTTGGGACATTGGGACAATGTATTAACTGAACCTTTGGACGGTCCAAAGTACATGTATCTAAGCAAATTTTCGTAAAATAGAATTTATAAATTACATTTTTTAACGGATGGTTTGCATAGTTATGTACGGAGAGACATTTACGGTGGTCCAGATGTAAATGATTTTAATCGGATCGTGTTCCGTCCTTTCAACAGCCTGATATCTCTCAATCAATCTTATTTCAATCAGGCTGTTAAAACTCAGGAAAACCACGCAGCTTGTGTCAGGTTGCTTAAGTTTTTGAAAAAATGATCCCAAACGTGTATTTTTTTGAGGAAATGCATTTTTAAGTGCTTTTATAACCGATCGGCTAGCAGCTAAAATGGAAACCGATACTACTGAGAAACGGATTGAATGTTCTGACCAATCTGGAGCATCGCATTACCCAGATAAGTCGTCTAGGTAGCAAAATATTCTTAGTTCAGAAACGATAAAGCCGTGTTAAATGGCGTCACCAAGGACAACTAAAGACGAAGATGGAAAGGAAAATCAAGAATATTGACGGAAGTTCTTAAAATAAATGAGTTGAAAAACAATTTTTAAAGTGCCAGACAAGAAAGTTGAAGACCACAGTTCAAAAGGGTAACACAAACATTCTTGAGGAAAGTTCTTCTGACAACCTCGATGACAAAGTAACCTGAAAAATTAGTTGAAGAAGAAAGTACGGGAAAAGAGCAGAAAAGGGAAACACGAAATTCTAAAATATTTAAAGGATACTTTGCAATGGTAGAACTGAAGGGAGATAAATCAGTTCGTCACTTAAATAGTGGGAATCAAGAAAATATTAAAACGTCTATGCTTTGAGGTGTTTTTCTATACGAAAAAAGTAAACAATAAGATAATAAAATAACTGACAATTCCATAGAATTAGCGAATCGCACATTATCAAAATAGTTCAGCTTTCGCTGACTGGTGAGATTTTCCTAGCCCGAGGACTCTCGTTAATTTTACGGGCTCTTGGTCTTTCAACAAAGAAAATTTTCTGACGTTTCCAAGCATGAGTGACTTTCATCTTCAGATGTGTTTTGCTCGAAAGTTTGTTTTAATGTACTTAGTGGTTCGGAAATACGAATAGAATATTTTTTATTTCACGTAAATTTGTTAGCATTAAATTTGTAGCAATAGTAATAAACCCCGTTTATATGCGTTGCCTCTCTTGAATTTAAGTATTAATTTCCTAACTCAACTAGTCCCAAGGTAATAATAATAATCATAATAATATTTATACTCATTATAAATTTAAACAATCACAGAGTTATTTGTCATTACATTACATTTACAATACATTGTCCTTTATCATCATAGATAAGGATTTTCTAAACGCAATAGTAAGAAAAGAAAAAAATAAACACAAATACAAGAGAAAATGAAAAGTAATATTTCAATTTCAAAAATAAAGGTGAATATTTTAATGTTACGAAATGAAAACATTGGACACCTGAGGGTGACATTCGTATGTGTCCTGTTTTGAGTTAATGAGATGTGGCTAAATTAAATAAACACACAGTTTTAAACAGTATACGCTCCACACAATTTCCCATTTCCATTCCAGATTAAGTTACTTAAATTTTCAATCTATTTCTGAGTCTACAAAAGGCTCAACAAGAGATCCAAGTTTTGTTCAACAACCGCTCTTAGTTTTTTTTGAATATATGTTTTTATGAGGATGTTTTTCTCTATCTATTATTTAAAATTCACTCCAATACATTCCTGGGTTTCAGTCAATTTTATTGTTTATTATTTAAAATGTTACAAATACGTTTCGGTGTCTTTCTCCACCATCATCAGTTTGTCTAAAATATATATTTACAGTTATTATTAATTTATATAAAAATTTTCCATCAAAATTCACACATTAAAATACAAATCACACACATATTAAAAAGAACATCAAGAACATTGGTTTTTCAGGTGATGAGTCAGGACAAACATATCTGGGAAAAGACTGGAATCTATTGTTTAGAGATTTAAATTTAATTTTAACTTACGCGTATAGTTCTTTCGACCTTAACATTCAACTGGTCACTGAATTTTCCATATTTTACTCGATATCAAGCGAGCGAAACAAAAAAACTGTTTATCTTTCGCCTTTTCTTTGCATTCTAGGAATTGCTTGGCAATTCCTCAATATCAGGTGTATTTATTTCATTTACTTGGTCCAATCAGTTCATGCATACGATCATTTAATTAGTGTATGATACACAGAGCTAAGATTGTCTGTGTCTGATCTGAAATTCATTGCATTCTGATGTTTTTTAATTTGTATCATTTCATGGATTCTTCTCTTATTATAGTTGTTTTCATTAATTAATATTTGTGTGTTATCGAAATCAAAATCATGCAACTTTTGCATATGCTGTTTGTGCAACTTTTGCTTGTGCTAATGCTGTTCCATTTTCGTTAACCTTTCTTAAGCTATACTTATGTTCGTATATTCTTTTCTTTAAATATTGCCCTGTTTGACCTATGTATGTGTTGTCACAGTTCAAACAGTCAAACTTGTATATTACGTTAGGTGTGTCCAACTTATCGCTTCTAGGTTTAAATTTTGTAAAACATTCTTTTGCCAAGTTGTTATTAGTTTTTTCGCTATAGTAATATTATGTGGTTTTAAAACTTTTTTTATTTTTGTGTTGATTTCTAGTATGTACGGTAACGATACATACTTGATTTCACCTTCTTTTTTCTTTTTATATTATTTATGTTTTTCCATTTATTTGCATTGTAGATTTTATTAATTCTTTGTTTTATAATTGGTTCGAAGAAAGCTTTGGAATAATTGTTCATTATTAGTATCTTTTTTATTTTTTCAAGATTTTTTGGTCTGTATCTATAATGTGCTAATTTTATCGCTCTATCAGTAAGAGCTGTTACAACACTTTTTTATATTGTATAGGTGCATATGATTGGTAATTCAAGTATCTACCAGACCACACATCCTTTGTGTACCAGTTTGTTTTTATTTCCCCATTATCGTCATATATACCCGTCATATCCAAAAAGTTTAATGATCTGTTTTTGTCTTCCTCAATGGTGAATTTAAAGGAAAAACAAAAGAACAAATTGGAAACATTGGTAACCAAGAAACATGGTATAAAAAACAAATATAAGACTAATGAAGAATGGATAAAAAATTTAACATCATTAAACATACCAAACAATGTCAAATATATTTTATCACTTGGTCCAAAATTTTCACTTAACAAAAAACAATACAAACCGGGTCATGAAGTCATAACAAATGGAATCTTCTCATTAAACATTGATAAAAAAAAACGAAATAAGAAGTAAATTATGTAATGTATTAACAAATTTCAAGAGTGGAACGTTGAACAAAGGTGTGCCCAATGATATAAATAAGCTAATAGGTGAGACCAAAACTTTTTTAAATGAAAACACAAACATCTGTGTGCTAACGGCTGATAAATGTAGCAAGACAGTTGTTATGATGAAAAGTGAATATAGAACAAAAATGCTAGCCTTAATAAATGATTTAAAAACATATAAACGGGAAAAAAAGATCTTACTACAAATATTCAAACAAAACCAAATAAAATAATAAATTCATGGCATAAAAATAAATTCATAACAGATAATTTAAAACGAACACTGTCTTGCAACAACGGCCGAGCACCATTTATATATGGCCTGCCAAAGCTTCACAAAGCAGGCCACCCATTGAGACCGATAGTTAGCGACATAAATGCCCCAACTTATCAATTGTCTAAATACCTGTCAGCTATGTTGAGTAATATATTGGGAAATTCACAATATCACATTAGGGACTCATGGAGTTTCTGCGAATTTATAAAAAACAGAAGATACCTGAGAACCATCGCCTAATATCGCTTGATGTGGTATCGTTATACACAAACATCCCGGTAGATTACTCAATACAGTGCATAAGAAATAAATGGTCTGAAATAAGGGATCATACATCATTACCCGAAAATGAATTTATTGGGGCGGTAGAGCTGTGCCTAAAGTCCACTTACTTCCGGTACGAGAACAATTTCTATTCACAAATATATGGAGTAGCTATGGGGTCTCCCATAGCTGCAACAATTGCAAACCTTGTAATGGAAAGTCTGGAAGAAAAACTAATACCTGATTTAAATTTTAAGTGTGGATTTTTTAAAAGATACGTTGATGACTGCATAATGTGCCTGCCAAACCAAAAAGTTCAGTACACACTGGATAAGTTTAATGCGTTCCATGAGACCATTAAATTCACCATTGAGGAAGACAAAACAGATCATTAAACTTTTTGGATATGACGGTTATATATGACGATAATGGGGAAATAAAAACAAACTGGTACACAAAGGATGTGTGGTCTGGTAGATACTTGAATTACCAATCATATGCACCTATACAATATAAAAAAAGTGTTGTAACAGCTCTTACTGATAGAGCGATAAAATTAGCACATTATAGATACAGAACAAAAAATCTTGAAAAAATAAAAAATATACTAATAATGAACAACTATCCCAAAGCTTTCTTCGAACCAATTATAAAACAAAGAATTAATAAAATCTACAATGCAAATAAATGGAACAACATAAATAATATAAAAAAGAAAAAAGAAGGTGAAATCAAGTATGTATCATTACCGTACATACCAGAAATCAACACAAAAATAAAAAATGTTTTAAAACCACATAATATTACTATAGCGAAAAAACTAATAACAACTTGGCAAAAGAATGTTTTACAAAATTTAAACCTAGAAGCGATAAGTTGGACACACCTAACGTAATATACAAGATTGACTGTTTGAACTGTGACAACACATACATAGGTCAAAGAGGGCAATATTTAAAGAAAAGAATATACGAACATAAGTATAGCTTAAGAAAGGTTAACGAAAATGGAACAGCATTAGCACGACATGCACAACAAAAGTTGCATGATTTTGATTTCGATAACACACAAATATTAATCAATGAAAACAACTATAATAAGAGAAGAATCCATGAAATGGTACAAATTAAAAAACATCAGAATGCAATGAATTTCAGACACAGACAATCTTAGCTCTGTGTATCATACACTAATTAAATGATCGCATGCATGAACTGATTGGACCAAGTAAATGAAATAAATACACCTGATATTGAGGAATTGCCAAGCAATTCCTAGAATGCCAAACTACCCACCTAACTGACAGAAAGACATCTTGCCTGTTTATGGACATTAACAAGGCTTTTGACAGTGTCTGGCATAGAGGCTTACTATACAAACTATACAAACTACACACACCAACATATCTACTACACACCATAAAGAACTTACTAGAAAACAGACAACTACAAGTACGAATTGACAAAACACTGTCATTTCCTTTTTCCCCTGAACAAGGGCTCCCTCAAGGATCCCCGCTCTCACCGTTTCTCTACAATATATACTGCCATGACATATACAATTACAACTTACCAGACAAAAATCAAATCGACAGATCGGCATACATATTACAATACGCAGACGACACGGCACTTATTGTACATGACAAAACTACTGAGAGAGCAGCTCAAAGACTCCAAACACTAACAAACAACACAATGACATGGTTTTATAAATGGAGACTAACACCAAACGCGTCAAAAAACCAACTTCTGCTCACAAACCACAGACTCAATGCTGACTCCCCTACAATAACTGCAGACGGCCAAACGACACAACCAAAAAACGACGTAAAATACCTTGGAATCACAATTGACCACAAACTTAAATTCACTAAACACATACGAAACATCAGGGCAGAAACAACAAAGAGAACAAAACACTTCCGATCACTAACCTACAAAGACAGAGGAATTAGCACAAACACCGCTACCAAAATATATAAAGCTATTTGTAGACCCTTACTAGACTACGGACATATACTCATGACCAACGGAACAGAAAGGACAAAACGTTATATACAAACAACAGAACAAATTGCACTAAGACTAATAACACGAATAAGACACCCCCAAAACCCACTACACAACCCCCCCACCCAACTACTATACGAACGCACAAACATGACAAAGATCTCGGAAAGACTCATACAGCTACAGACAAAATGGACAAACAACCCCTACAACTGGACCATACTGAATCCCCTTTGTCTTACAAGACCAACCAGACAATCCCGCTTTCGTTTCCCTACACTAACGCCACTCGAACACTTACAAACGCTACGGACTAGTGGACAATAAAATAATTCCTTCTTGCCACTGAAATCTTATTTATTTAATAGTATTGCTAACCTAGAATAAGAGAATCTCATATTTGTTTTCATTTAGACTAAGACTATATGTATTAAACAAGGGCAGAAAGACCGATAGGTCGATAGCCTTTTTTAGAAATAAAGATATTTACTACTACTACTACTCCTAGAATGCAAAGAAAAGGCGAAAGATAAACAGTTTTTTTTGTTTCGCTCGCTTGATATCGAGTAAAATATGGAAAATTCAGTGACCAGTTGAATTTTAAGGTAGAAACAACTATACGCGTAAGTTAAAATTAAATTTAAATCTCTAAACAATAGATTCTAGTCTTTCCCCAGATATGGTTGTCCTGACTCATCACCTGAAAACCATTTGTATTGTGATTTGTATTTTAATGTGTGAATTTTGATGGAAAATTTTTATATAAATTAATAATAACTGTAAAATTATATTTTAGACAAACTGATGATGGTGGAGAAAGACACCGAAACGTATTTGTAACATTTTAAATAATAAACAATAAAATTGACTGAAACCCAGGAATGTATTGGAGTATATTTATTACATTATTTAATAGTATCAGTACTACTTATGTTTATATTTGAATATGGGATTGTAGTTTCTTGTGGTGCTCCCCTTAAGCCAACTTTATTGATAGCAACATGTATAAACTTAGTTTTTGTTAGATTACATGTTAGGAAATGGGATTCAAGCCATTATTTTATTTTATATGTTGCTGGTGCAATCTCGACTCTTACTTGTTGCCATGTTGAACCAGACACTACAATTACTGTATCGTCTGCGTGAAATTTAGCTTTGTTTTTCTTGAGAATATCGTTCTTAGTAGGCAAAATAACGAACTATAACAGATTTAATTTAAGCAACGTAATAAAAAATTTATCCGGGGAAAAAAATTACGTGAAGGTGCAACACTATCCCGAACACCATTATTTCTTTTGATAATAATAATTTTGAAAAAATTTTCACAATGTTATTGATTCTTTTTACACATAAACTTGATTGCAATTCGACTCACCTGCATAACATCTGCAGCATGCGTCGAGTTGTGATACGAATTTTCAGCATGATAATTTGCTTCTATGACGGTTAGCCAATTACTCAGCGTTCTCTCATCGCAGTTGAGCGCTCCACAAACGTCAAAGTGATTGAATAAGTTCATACCCAGATGCTGCAAAGGCCTTTTCCGTGTGAGATCCTCTAATTTGAATATGTCGAATTCCCACATCAAGGCGGTTTCCAACAGGTCGCGAATGGCTGCCGGAACCTGAAAACCGAACACTAAATTAGAGTTTCGGATACATTTAGCAATTTGACATGTTATGCCAGAGTCTGCTATAGAATATGCCAGTTTGTTCCTTTTTGAAAACGCTGAGTGCTCGTGAAAGGTCCGGATAAACTTACCACCTTTTGACGATTTATAACGCAGCTGAATTTACTTTAGCACGAAAGTTAGAAGACTTCTCGCATTGAGAATCGAGTATTTTATTTTTAAAGTCTCTTCATCTTTCATTAAAATATATTTGCATGGGCGATTGGCGGAAATTGAAAATATTTTAAATCACAACTTTAGTTTGAAGTTTAATGAGGTAAAATAAGTTTAACTTTCTGAAAGATCGATTCAAGAAACATTTTGTTTCAGTCTAAATATTGGTTGTTTTAAATCATTTGGTTTTATGTAGGGATGGGAGGGTTCGAATAAAAAAATTAATACTATTCGATTATGGAAAGCAGCGAATTGAGCCAATTAACTATTTAAAATGTCTTCAAAATGTAACGACCAAAATAATTGAATGCACACAGCGCAGCAAAAGAAGCAGCGTTTACTGATATCAAAGATATATATGTAAAACGAGACCTTTTATCGGTTCGCAGTATTTTGATTTACCGAAGGTTGACGATAACGAAGGTAAGAAGCAACAAACGGCAATTTACCTATATCAAAGAAAGACGTAATAGGAGCCATGCTTTTGAGGCAAAGCAATTCGAATTAAATACGCGAGCGGAAGATATAGGAGTTAAATAAGTACTTACTAATACAAAAGAGAAATGCAATACGAGGTAATTTTATTTAAAACTCAGGGAATCGGCTAGCTGATAAGGACCTCGCGTTTAAATTTAAAAAATCCTCAACTTATAGATAATCTCTTTGCAAACAATTTTTCTTAATGGTGTTCCTGGTGGAAATTCGGTTTTAAATAAATAACATAACAAAGAATTACTCACTTGCTTGACTTAAAATAACGCCAGCATCATATTAGTAATAGAGAGATATGGAAGAACATATTTAGTGTCCGTTCACTAATAATTGCAGGCTGTAACTAAATCAATACCAGGCACTATTTCCTTTTCGTACTATTTCGTGTTATGAGAACCGGCTAAATAAGGCTTTGTTGGGATTCAATTTTAATTTGTATCGTATGTATTACTTTACCCATCTAGTCTTTCTTTGCCCGTGTTAAATAACTTTTTTTAAAGTGTATCTTGGATATATTTTATTTTAAAAGTGCCTAATCAATGAATTATGGGATTACTCATATGTTTGAGAACTTGTGGATTACGAAGGACTCACGGAATCAACAGAAGTAAAATAAGAATCAAATTATGCCAGGCGTAAAGGGTGCATTAACAACAGCAAGCACAAACGTTATTAGTGGCGCGCCTTACCATACATCAAATGCGCATATGCAGATGTCGAATTAACGGCGGCAGTATTAGTGGCATAGCTGCAATGTGGGTTCCATATCTCTCTAATATGTGTCAAATGTTGTTAGAAATGCCAAGTTTCCAAACACAGTAATAACATTATGTGGAATATGAGTATTTGTGTGTTCGGTGGCCGTATATTTAAAGCAAAAAATACGTTTTAACGTGGACCTTTATATTGTTATTTAATAGTATAGTCGGAGTTTGTAAGCAATTGGCTAAATCGAGTCCTAACTACGACCTAGTGGGTAACAATTCTGGGCAGAGCTAACGGCCAATAGGAGGTCATAATATTGCAATTTGCTTTCTAAGGGGTTTCCCTTTTCAAATGCGCTTCTTAAGTACCATAGAAAATATCGACGATCAAGGAAAGCAAAAGAACACTTTCTAAACAGAATTTCGATGTGGGCGTGTCTTCAAAGCAAAAAATACATTTTAATGTATGTTAAATTTAATCCAATCACATTCAATGGGTTAGTAGTTCAGACATACTGTTGGCCAATAAGAGGCAATTATTTTATGTATTGCTTTCTTAAGGTTTTTCTTAAGTACCATGGCAAAGGTCTGAGATGTAGCAAAGCCAAATTATTTTTTGTAATCAATATTTCTGTGTGGGTGTATTTTCAAAACAAGAAAACGTTTTATAAGCTGCTAAGTCTTTCTCATAAGAAACCAGTTTCAACCAAAGAAATTTCGTTTTTTTTTGTTTAAAAATTGTTACATACAAGCCCAATATGTGGTTCACTGGCAAACATTTCTTTAAAAATTATTGTGTATTGTACCTTCAAGAAATGTTGGTCTAAGTGCATGGATACGTTTAATAGAAATTGCAAATTTAAATCTCAGAACAAAAAAAGCGATTATTCATAGAAAAAAATTCAGTTTATTTTATTGTTTAAAATTGTTTAAAATCACTTCGGCAAAAAAAGAATATGCGATTTTCAAATACCGGGTGGATTGTTTTATATCTTGAAACGCTGAAATTTTTCGGAATTGAGTGATTCTACGAAAAAATGTGTCAAATAAGAAGTTAATATCTGAGCGGGGAAGAAAAAACCACAGTGTATATTGCAACGTAAGCTCAAATGACTCATTAATATGTTTTTGCATTACAAAAAATAACAAAATAAGTATAACTTGATTTAAAAACTTTATATTCCAATTAAAAACGACTTATTAAGGAAGTGCGAACTATTTAGAAGAAAAAGTCAGGTAATGTAATAGCAAACATTTCCAAGCAATTAAACTTTGTTGAATTGTGTATTAAACGTCAAAAAATATTAGAATTGATCAAATCATATTGTTTTTGTTGTGTGACTAACTTTTTATTTTTTCGGAATGAGTGATTTAAGGTAGACAATTAATTAGCAAAATAATTTGCAAATTTAAATCATTATTTCGGTATTCCAGGCATTATTTTGCAGCAGATTTATTTTTTAATTCTGAGGATTTTCTACCATATACCCGAACTATACGCCGCAGTTTTTTCCTGCTCGTCAGTTTAGTATAATTTAATTTGCAGATTTAAAGCACCGGAATTAAATCAATTTCTATTTGAAAAACAAACAAATTTGTGCGAATGTTGTTTCATTAATAACGTGTGTTAATTTTAAAGGAATATTATAAAACTGATAGCAATAGTGGATATTTTATTGCCACATTAATATTCAATTGTTTCTCAATATTAATATTTCCAGGTTGATATCAATAAAATTCTGATTGTTAGTAACTAAATAATAATTTATAATAATAATAATGTGCTTATGATCTTCACAATACTGAAAGGCTTTAATACAAAATAGAAAGTTTTCAAGTCATTTTTCAATATTACAAAATAAATTATCCACGTTTTTTCTCCGTGCTCAAAGGGCCTTAGGTTTTTGGTATGAGGTAAGCAGCTTTGACATATGCGAACGTGATAAAAATGTAAATAGTCTGCGAATTGAGTATCAAAAAATACTCCTTTTCATATAACATCCTTGGAAAATGATACATTATATTAACTTTCATTTGGAAGAACTATTTTGAATAAACTTCAGGTTTTGAAAGTTAATTTTAGATTTATTTTAAAACTCGTTCATATGCAGGAAACTGGAGGATGTTCAGAAGGACTGATAATGAATGAAAATAGGCCGAAATTGCTTAAAATTAGATAGTTGTTTTAGACAAGTTCAAATTACACATTTAAATTTTCAAAATCACACTTTCTTGCCAGTTTTAAATTACCACATTAGTAAGATTGGACTAACGAGTTGCTGAATTTTTTTATAAAAACAGGGCTTGTTCTTCCACATTAAGGAACTGAAAATGTGAAATAAAAGTTTCCTTGATCAGTGCTCCGTAAATTATTTTATGAACAATGTCGAACTTTAGCTGATTATCTTACCTTTATTAATCCAGTTCGGGAAGGTCTGAACACCGAAGAATCGTTGCTGCTTCTTCGGGAAGATGCTGTAACTGTTGGTTGAGGTGCCTTCTGCGAAACATAACATAGTTTTTACATTTCCTTTTCACAGAAGCTAACTGCTATCAAATACCAGTATTTGTAAACAAATATATTTTTACTTTTGTCACGGCGGACGATTTAAATGAAGGATTTAAAAACTACTGTTTGGATTTGAACTTTCTTAAACAATGCAGAACTAACTAACGATTACACATTTTAAAATTTCAAACTAGTCATTAAACAAATAAATTTGAGTATTGCATGTAGTCTAACTCTTTCAATTTGGTCAAATATTTCTAAATAATTTTTTTTCAAAATATTAAAGTAATAAAAAAATACATTTTAAATGAAATTCGTTCATTTTAGACAAATGCTTCAATTATTATTGAACACACTTTTTTATAATACCAAATCGACAAAAAATTAACATTTATCACACATTGTCAATGCACAATATAATAACACGTTCGGGGTTAAAACCAGACACTCCAACTATATAAAGTTTTATTGCTATCCCTTAGGCAATATTAGTCTGATATATTTGTTAGTTCCATAAGCCGGGCCTGGCTGGTCCAGATATTTTCTGTTTGATCATGCGACAAAATGCACTTGTTTACGATGATTAGATACGTAAAGAAAAGAAAATAATCGGAATTTAATAAAAATACATTTTGCTTTAGACATGTATCCGACACATTGTCAGACTGTCAGAAGATAGGAAAAAGAATTAGGACAGCAACTAAAGCGGATTTCTATTGTCCCATATATGTATTTATATAACAAGATAAAAGTGAACACAATTTACAAATGATACAAAATTACCTAAATTTTCTTTGTGAAAATTAATTTATTCTGAATGAAGAAACGAAATTAAAAGTTGGTTAAACATGCAACTTGAATCTATTTGTCTGGACAACTAGTAGTATATCATATATTCCCAATTCATTACACTTTGAAACCTTCGTACTGAATGTTAGTTTTGTTAAATTTGATAGTATTGTAAAATATTGCTACGCTAAATCTTCAAATGCTTCGAATTGAAACTCGACTTTAATTATTTTTTGATTTGCTTGTTTCCTAAAGTACATTTTGAAGTAATTCCCATAAACTTACCGATAATAAGGCTGTAATGAGATCCGACACGACAGGTTCATCGGTTCTCATTCTGAAATCTTCTTTCACATGAGACACGTACAGCTCAGAGCCCTTCAGTATGTCTTCCACTTTATCAATCAATTGTACTAATTGTCCGTTGGACCCCACATTCTCCCTTATTTGATCTATCAGGCCAACTATCTGGAAGAGTTCAAACAAATAACTTCATTTGCTTCCTTTTGCTTATCAACAATCGTTGATGATTGACTGTAACTAATATTTGGATGAAACTTGGGCATATTGAAAAAAAAAATTGAATAGGCATTTCATCAGGAGAAATCATGTCATGCTAATACAGTTGAGAACGGTGGGAGATTTATAGCAACGGAAACGTTGTGAGCAATAAACTTTTTCTTTAAGTTATTGCAGGAAATCAGATCATTTAACAAATTCCATGAGTGTAGTTTCGTGCTAGTATATTCTAAAGAAGACCAGATCAACGTCACAGCCATATAATAGGTGAAAGCTTTTATTTCATGGCACCATTGTCGATAAATATCAAAGAAAACCCGCTGTATAGATTTCTGACAAAAACACTAATCTATGGAATAGATGCAGATACAAACCATTCGTTTTTTTTATTGATTTCTCGAGAATAATGGTAATCTTATTGAATATAAGCAGGTCCAGGCTATGCTTTTACATAAAATATATATTTCAGACGCAAGTTGGATAAAATGGAAAAAACTTTACGGCATAAAAAGCCCTTCTTACCTTTGTAATAGGGGCTTCTAAGGGAAGAGCATTTAGTTTGGCCAGTGACGTCCGTCTCAAATAATCACTTCCGATACTTCGGACATCTGTCGACCCCCGTCTGATCGAATGTATGCTACCTCGAGATTGTGATAGATTACTTGGATCTATTGAATTCGTGTCAAAAACTAAAATGAAGTGGGTCGGCATCCTGTAAAAAAGACAGATTTGAAGGTGAGAATGGCTTGTATAACCGTTCTCAACGAGCAAATAAAAATAAAGTCTTTAGACAACTTTGAAACTTGAAAAATTAAAGGCATTAACAATATGCCTACCGTTCCTGATTTTTTTTTGTAAAACAAGAAGCTCCATCAGAACTAAGCTATAGGAACGTCCCGAAGACCGCAAAAAGTTAGTATATGCAAAACTCTCTGCAGGAGCGAAATATCAATTTGATAATAATTCTTAAATATCGGATTGGTTGATGAAAAGCTTCACACCCACTAAAACCCCCAAATTGAAAGAGAGAAAAACAACAATTTTTCTTGCTTCACTGTGCTCTCTTAATGAGGAAGTGATTTACCATTTCACAACCGACGTGAATTAATTTTTAAGAGGTTTTACAAAAATTAAGCTGCTTATTTGATTTAAAAGCTAAAAAATACGATAAATTTACGTTGTGAGTTTGGTATCAATTAAATCCATTAATTCCTATTTGTATCAATTAAATGTTATCACAAAACGGCATACAAGTGAGCATCACGCTCAGGTGTCCAATGTTTCTATTACATAACATTAAAACTTTCATCTTTATTTACTTTTTGGGTAATTGAAATATTTTTAATAACTTTTCTCTTGTATTTGTGTTCTTTTTTCTTCAGCTGTGATGATAAAAAGAATGTAAAATATATCTAATATAAAATAACTATGTGATTATTTGAATTTATATATAAGAATAAATATCATTATTATTCCATAAATAACTTAGCTAATTTAAGCCTAAAAGGAAACTAATGGAAACGATTCTTTAGTTTTTAAATATTTATTGCTTTCAATAAAATAATCGCTGTCGTAAAAGCAAGCATTACTTTACGGGCTACATGCAATCTCGTTCCTTCAGTAAAATTTTCAATAAAAATAAGACCTCGAGCAAACCAATTTCTTAAAATAAAATTATTTACCAGCATTACGGCCTATTCTGATTTGAATTTTTGAAGACCCCATACTTCTTTCAACCGTCAAATAGCCAGAGGCAGATTCATTTTATAAAATATAAAGGAGCCTGTTTTTACTAATAAATTACAACTTTTATTAAATGAAACTCGAGGAAAATTTGAATTTGCTCTCAAACATTTTTCGTTAATTGGGGGATTAGAGTAAACGTTTGGTACGTTGGGTTTGCGGATTTAAAAAAAGGGTCCGATAAACTCAAACAATCAATTAAAAAACTTCCAAAGTGGGTAAAGTGGGCTTATTTTACTTAAAATTGTTCAAACTTTTAATAATGAAGAGAGAGTTATTAATTGGAAAATATTTTACATTAATATTGCTCGCTTGAGTTTAGAAATGTAGCGTGGTTATTTAGTTTTAAGTGGTTATGTGTGGTTTTTTGCAAGAAATAAATTTTATTTTATTTTCAAAATATTTAAAATATGTCTGGTAACCGTGTGTTAAATCTAATCCATTATACTGCTTGTTAATAAAACATTGTAATCTGATAAATTGAAAAAAAAATAAGCAAATATAATAAAAATAAAAATTATTACATATAAAATAACTTTATAAAATGACGTTTACAACCGAAACACTTAGTTTCGACACAAGACCAATAAACAGCTAGTCAGAGAAAATCTTAACTATCTAAAATCAGAAAATACTAGAGTTTTTGTAAAATGTGTAACTTTATTTACTGTTTAGATGTGTCAGTGGAGGAATTGTTCAAATAAACAAACATATTTCAATTTTGTTAATTAGTTTCTCATTTAATGACTTATAGGTTTTCTGATTGGTGCCTGATTTTGACTAGGTAATTAAATATGCGGATCAAACTTGTAACTTTTTATTAGATCTTTGCTTTTCAGATAAGATTAATTGAGTTTCTCAAGTGAGAAGTAAATTTCAGATTTATGCACAACGTTTTTTTTGTCAGGTGTTACTTGAACACATATGAATTTCTACTCCCAACATATACAAGATGTCCCGAAAAATTTGGGCGTGCTTTCGGATACATATACAGGGAGTCAAAATAACATGACTTTGTTGAATAAAGTTCCTAATTTACTTTTTGTAAATTACCCAGACAAATATGTGTTTATTAAATAACTTTTAAAGGACGTAACACTTGATATTTTTCTAATACGATATGTACTAGTTATGCTGCCATATTAATATGCATGCTTATATTTTTAACAGCGTGTTTTATAAAAAGTCTTAAACCAAAAAAAAATTACTCTTGTTTGATATCGATAGATAAACAGTTTTTCAGAAAACGACTAATATTTAAGTTATTTTTTATTCAAATTAAACCTTTTCGAAATCGAAATGAAGAATTAATAATTTAGCTGTTCAATTTAAACTTAGAGCAAAAACAAGGGTGGTTCAGGTGTCCCCAGAGAAAAAAAGTCTAATGGATTTAAGTCCTGAGAACGGGATCCCAGTCGAAAAATTTCGAAAAAAAAAATTTAGATGCTCAGACGAGTTGAGCTAATTAATTCATTATTAGTAGTAGCAGTAAATATCTTTATTTCTAAAAAAGGCTATCGACCTATCGGTCTTTCTGCCCTTGTTTAATACATACAGTCTTAATCTAAATGAAAACAAATATGAAAATTCTCTTATTCTAGGTTAACAATACTATTAAATAAATAAGATTTCAGTGGCAAGAAGGAATTATTTTATTGTCCACTAGTCCGTAGCGTTTGTAAGTGTTCGAGTAGCGTTAATGTAGGGAAACGAAAGCGGGATTGTCTGGTTGGTCTTGTAAGACAAAGGGGATTCAGTATGGTCCAGTTGTAGGGGTTGTTTGTCCATTTTGTCTGTAGCTGTATGAGTCTTTCCGAGATCTTTGTCATGTTTGTGCGTTCGTATAGTAGTTGGGTGGGGGGGTTGTGTAGTGGGTTTTGGGGGTGTCTTATTCGTGTTATTAGTCTTAGTGCAATTTGTTCTGTTGTTTGTATATAACGTTTTGTCCTTTCTGTTCCGTTGGTCATGAGTATATGTCCATAGTCTAGCAAGGGTCTACAAATAGCTTTATATATTTTGGTGGCGGTGTTTGTGCTAATTCCTCTGTCTTTGTAGGTTAGTGATCGGAAGTGTTTTGTTCTCTTTATTGTTTCTGCCCTGATGTTTCGTATGTGTTTAGTGAATTTAAGTTTGTGGTCAATTGTGATTCCAAGGTATTTTACGTCGTTTTTTGGTTGTGTCGTTTGGCCGTCTGCAGTTATTGTAGGGGAGTCAGCGTTGAGTCTGTGGTTTGTGAGCAGAAGTTGGTTTTTTGACGCGTTTGGTGTTATTCATTATTATTCAGCCATCGAGTGCAAAAATGAAAAGTGTGAGATGCGAAGTTAGGAGTTTATGCAAAAAACAGGAATATTTAAAAATTGACATAAAATACAATTGCCATACAATAAGAATAATAATTTAACATCAGGAGAAACGTACCTACTTGTTCAAATTGACAAAAATTACACTTTGCAAAAATAAACTTTCTTGACTGAAACCCCATTTTGCAGGAAAACGGTTGATTTCATCCGTGTCAAACAAGAGTAATTTTTCTTTAGTTCAACTTTCAAGGAATCTAAAAATAGTTTTCTTGAGTCTTTAGCTTTCGGAGTGTTAAAAATGATCATTATTGGGTATCATCTGGGTGGTCCTGATTGATTGAGATTGAAAGTCATTATTTTAAAGTGCTTTAATTAGTATCTATCAAATTGTAGCAAATACTTTAAAAGTTTTTGATTAAAACTCGATTTTCAGCAGCGTCTTTTAGGGGCCTCTGCCTATCTTGGTAGGGAGGGGCACTAGAATATTTTTTATAGGACTTATGTTATTTTGATACCCTGGATATAAATGCGCAAGCATGTTCAGATTTTCCGCGACACTCTGTATAAATAAACGAAAATTATTAAAGGTAAAAAACAGCACACATTTGTACTCAAGGGAATATTTTATTTCGTAACTTGAGAAATATCGCCTTTCCTTTACTTTATCTCTAATTAATTCTCAAGTGCCCTACACTAATTAATTCGCTAACACTCTGATGTTTCCTTTGAAAGAATGGAGAAAGACGTTATCGACGATAGAAAATCGACAAGCAGCTACTTAAAAGAAGTAAATTTAAAGAAAAATTTTCAAGTTAAAACTGTATTTGTTCCATAATATTTTACACATTTGCAAGTGCATTTTTCCGAGCTGCTCTCGTATGAAAAGCGCTAATTAAATGGACGAATAAAGTAAATTGTTGGGCCACGAAAAATTGATTGTCGGTTATAGTTATATACTTTTCTACCGAAATTACTGTTTTATTTGGAAAGTTTCCCAATTGGTATTTATTGGATCATTGCTTCTAATTAGTTCTGAACTTTATATTGCTTCGCGAAAAAGTCCTTGTTTTCTTTGAAATGATAAGGAAACTCTATTTCAAACTCGCAGGTGCGAGCTAAAGTTGAAGAATATTGGACAGGTGCCTAACCCTAACAAATTCAAAAAGAAAGCACATTTATAGATAATAATTAAATATGTTTATTACTTCATAACCAATAATTGTTAAAATAATAGCAACTTTTTTGAATAATATTATCGACTCGTACAGTTTCATATTCAGAATTGCACGACAGTAAAATATTTTTTGTTCTTGACAGTGTTTATCACCCGTAGTTACATATATTCTCTGGAATTCCAAACCGGTCGCGAATTAAAAAAAAACTGAGCTATTTATCCCCTCCAAAATCCATAGAAATTTTGTTTATTGAGTTTATTGATTAATCGATTCGTGCGTGCCCTTTCAAGGATGCGTTGTCGGTTCCGTTGCATGCTTTTCAAACAAAGAAACGTAAAAGATCGAGATTTTAAGTGTAATTATTTTGTAAAAATCCGGCGGTGTAGTGCAAATATTGGTTGGTTATTGACAATGAGGACATGGAAACTACGGAGGTAATGCTCGCAATTTTTTTATTTAAACTCATTCCGACAATGCTCTACTTGTCAGGTTTATTTGCAATTATAGCCAAATTTAGCTTTTTCAAGAGCTAAGATTTTTGGATTCTATAGAATATTTGAAATGTTTTTGTGCAAATTATTCTCATTTGTTTCCAAAGGCAAAACTTGTTTTAAAAAAATTTCAGCACATATGTGCATCGCTTAGAATTTCTAAAATTGTTTAGCACAATTAACTTTGAGTTTTCATGAAACAGAGTAACATAAAAAGTCAGTTATCGTCTATGGAGGGGATTTTGCAAAACAATGCCTTTTTGGAAAGCATTGAGATGCAAGTTAGGGAGGAGATTTTAGTTGAAAATTGCATATTTAATGGTGGTAGGTACTTGAACTGATTTTCCATCTAAAAGTGTTACACGATAATCTATCCATCATCATGAAGTGAGGGAGAACGGGAGAAAACTACATATGACTCGTTTTTCAAACAAGCATTTTCATACAACATTTTCTTATTTGAATATTGAAGTGAAATTTTATTAATTTCACTTCATTGAATTGGAATCGTACATGTTTGCAAGTGTAGGCGTGGGGGCATTTCAATGTATTTTCCTTATGACCTTGTTGCAGACTCCGAAAGTTTCCTGCTTGTTGAACGGTATTAATCTGCATCAAATTTCTATAGGTTCTTCTCTTTAATTCGGTTCCATTAAAATGATTTAAATTGATAGAAAATTCAAATGTGTCGTGACATCACTTTGTTACTCTCGCAATGACTTCACGCCGGCGCTCTCTATCTTGGGCAGATCTCATTGCTTCATGCTTCCCTTGTCCCGTCAAGGTTTTTGTCCGGTCTATCCATGGTGGTCGACGATCTTCCTCTTGGGCGGCGGCCTTGGACATCGCCTTCTACTATGAGTCGTTCGATATTGTCGCACCTCCTTGCCACATGACCTAGGTTTCCCAGATAGCGCTGGGTTATTCTCTGGTATAGCCTGGCCTTTATACAGAGTTGTTGGATAATAGAGTCGTTTGTGCGGTGGGCTGTCCATGGTATTTTTTCTATAGCAGGCGTAAGTTGCGATGGAGAAGACCAGGCTATGTACCAGTTTTGCCATAGACGTTCTGGCAATCGCTAGTGTTTTACGGACTTCTTCTTCCGATCCACATTTGTTGGTGACTACTGATCCTAGATAATCAAATCTTTCCACCACTGCAAATCCAGCCACGCTGACGCCTTGTGACAGGTTTTCATTCTGTCTGTCTATTATTATGATTTTTGTTTTGGATCTATTAATTTCCAGTCCATATGAGCTACTCATTTCGGCTTCCCCTGGAGTCAGAATCACAGTATCATCCGCATACCGGAAATTCGTTATCTGTTTGCCTCCAACACGTATCCCTGTTAAAATTTTCCAGTACCTCTCGCATAATGTATTCGGTGCAAATGTTGAACAGTATTGGCGACAGTATGCATTCTTGCCGCATTCCCGCACTGGTATTTTAAATAGTTCAATAGTTAAATAGCATGTGTACGTATGTGCTGGAGCCATGCAGTCCTGGTCTCGTAGAGCTGCCTGATTAATGTTATTAGATGCAGTGGTGTTCCCATTTTCCCTAGTATTTGCCGTAGTTTGCGCACTTAACTTTATCAAAAGCTTTAGTATAATCCACGAAGCACAGGTATGCTTTCACTTGGAATTCTCTGGACTTTTCTATTATTTGCCTTACGTTTAGGATCTGCTCCCGTGTACCTTTCCCCTTGACAAATCGTGATTACTCATCTGCAATCTCTGGCAGCAGGAGATATTTTAGCCTGGCATTAAGTATATGTAGCATAATCTGGCTGGCATGTGATACCAGTGCCATGGTTCTATAGTTAGCACAGTCTGCAGTGGAACCTTTTTTGCATATGGGTATTAGCAGAGATTTTGCCCACTCTTCTGGCCATTTTCCGGATGTCCATATGCATTGGCAAATAGTATGCATGCTGTTTATTCCTGCTTCTCCCATTGCTTCAATTGTTTCAGCATTTATGTTGTCTGGTTGCCTTTGTATCTCCAAGTTTTTTGATACCTTTCTCTACCTCGGTCTTAAGGATACCCGGCTCCATTTCATACTGTCTGTTCTCTGATTCCACAGATGTTGTGGGGTTATCATGGTACAATTTGGTGCAGTAGTATTTCCACACTCCTTTCCGCTATTCCCTTCAGATCGGTTATAATGTTTCCCTGGTCATCTTGGAGTATTTGCGTTTTTGGCTTGAACTCACGAGATAGATATTTCACTCTGTTGTATAGGTCATATGTATTGTTCTGGTTAGCATGGTTTTCTATTTCCATGCAGATATTGTATATGTATTGGTTTTTGTCCCTGCGTGTCTCCGTTTTTATTTGCCTGTTGAGTTGTCGAGTTTTTATAGCTTTCTCTATTGGGTCTGTGTCAGAGAGCTTAGTATTTCTTCGCCGTTCTACTATTTCTAGTGTTTTATCCGTCATCCAGTGTTCCCTTATTTGTTTGGCCTCTTGTTTTAAGCATTTGATGCGACTAATTCAATCGATCTTCTTGTTTCTTCCCATAGTTGGTTTGGATGTGGTAGTTCAGATAGGGCTTGCTGGAAGGGCATTGGTTGATGCGTATTCACTTTCCTCTTGTTATCCGATTTGATGAGTCTCTGTAGCTTTATTTCAAAGTCTGCAATCATATGTCTGTGGTCAGAGCCGCATTAGGCACTAGGCTTGGTTTTCACGTTTCGGAATGATGATCTCCACTTCTTATGGACTAATCGGGAGATGTCCAAGAAGATAGACGTCGGACATTATGAAGAAATGAGGTGTTCAAAATTGTTAAGCTGTTGTCAGTTGCGAATTGCATGAGTATTTCCCTTCTCTCATTCCAGGGGTTTCCAGACAACTAATTTATTACCTTTGCCAGGAATACAAAATAAATTCAACTTATCTGCATTTGACTAACTAATATCTGCCATCCTAATTCATAAAATCACTTTGTCAACTTAATTTATGTGGACGTGAAATTCAGGAAACTAGTTGAAACTGTAATTAGCAAGTTTTGCTTGCAAATCGAAATTGGCTCAAACTAGATGTATTATCGTATAACGTTTTTAGAATGGAAAATGAGTTTGACTTTTGCCTCTATAAAATACTTGGTGCGGCATTTATAATGATTATCCAATTATTTTCATTTCATGCATTTTTGCTTGCAATCTTTGCATATGAAATACCCAATGTCCAAATAACCAGAACTATTGATAAATTTCTTGTTTTCTTTTTTTAAATAAACTGCTCAACACAATGAATGTTACAAAGCCCATTTGGCTTTGTATCGTTACAAGCCCTAACATTGGAACTGGATAAATTCTAATTCCTTTTCGCAATTTGGTTTCTAATTAAAGCGTTATAGAGCCCCATTTGTTTTGTGTGAGTCAATGTTTTGGTAAAAATTTAACGCGTCAGACAAATTTTATACATCGTGGCAAATGAAAAAATGTTCAATTTCGGAATGCTCCTAGTTGGACAAAAAATGTTTTTTTGGATCTTGACACCAAAAGTTTAAATATAAACCAAATAACTTCTCTATTTACAGGGTGGTCTCAAAAAATCAACTTTTGGGTCGTGCAGCGATAACTTTCTGCTCTCAGTCCGATTTTAACGATCTAAAGCTCAGGTTTAAGCTAAAACTTCATAGGCAATTTCTGACAAAAATTCAATATAAGTACGGGGTTGGATAAAAAATGCAATTCTGTGACTGCAACATGTTCAACTAAAGTGAAGTTCACTTTCAAATATTTTGTTCATTCATGCAACTCGGTTTATGCAATTTTTTTAAAACAACTCTGTATATAAAGGAGATGAGCGAAAAAGTCAAAAACTTTTTAGAGATACGAGGGTTATCTTAATGCCTGTCATGTTGAAATAAGAGAAAAAAAAGTATTTTGTCCAACTGGGAGCATTGCGAAATTTCCGAAATTTTGCAATTTTTCATTTGCCACCTGTAAAAACTTTATGTAAACCAGTAATTTTTTGCAATAACACGCACTAACCGGAAAAAATTGCACTAAATAACGCTTCAAACAAGAATCAAATAGTTAGTCAAAAAATTAGTATAAAGTTGTCCATGTAGCGTCTAGTTTGTTAAGCAGTTTAAAATGATACAAAACATATCCGCTCCACAGAATAATTGTGACTTGATAAGACACAAGATCATCGTGGAGTGCAAAAAATATACCGAAATCTGTGACCTAACACTCATCAAAGTCTAGGTTTGATCGATATTGTTTGATTTCATTTGAATTACACGCGGGTTAAGTTTGCCATCAGTAAAAATTCGACGTCGATCTAGAACCATTTATTAAACGAACATTTTAAAATATTTCTTTTTCGGTTTCTGACAGTAATATTTCACTCGAAATCGCATGGCGTCAACAAAGAGGAATATTTTATATATCAGAGCTGCGGAAGAGTGACGTAAATGAAAATTGTAAAGCATTTAGGATTAACATTTTAAATTTGATTTTCACGCATGTCACACAGAAATCTGAGAAAGTAATCCTAAAGCGATCAGTGGCAAAAACGAGGTGCTCCGGCAAAAATGAGCAAACCGCCGTAAATATGCAAATATATGTTATAAAATCCCGTAATTTAGTTTATGAGGAAATATAAGTCGGTTTGGTTTAATTTTTAATGGACAAGTATAACCGAATATGCTGGGAACAGTACATTTTTCTGCAAGACATGTATAGGCTGATTGGAAGTTCCAGGAACATCTTTCAAATCGCAAAACAAAGCTTTTTTTAATGCATTTTACAGTCCTGACAATATAAATAGAATTTTACCTTCCTGCACAGGAAAACGGTACAGCTCGACAATTGCTGACTATGGTTTCCTGAGTAGATTTTCTTTTTAATGTCATGGGACCGCTCCATTCTCTGGCTCTCAGCAGGGACGAACCCATCGTATTTATCTGCACCGTATCATATACCAACTGTTCCTGCAGAGTTTTCCCTATAGTGTCTTCCTGCCTCAGGCCTAACTGTCTTTCACAAGCCGCGTTCATGTACTGAAACAAAACGAATGAAATTAAACAACGGCAAACAAACACAAATACAGTTTAGTTGTAATGGTAAAATAACAGTCGGCAAATTAATGTCTATCAGAATAAACGTTATTCGCAAGAGCAGGCAGGTAAATGGGCAAAACAAATGTTCTGGATTGAATTAAAAGAGGAGCATATAAAAACAAATCGAGACCACAAAATTTTTTACTTTCATTTTCCAGTTAGCTCGCTATAACTGCACAGCGTGAATTTTATTTTTAAGGAGGAGTTGGTAATTTAACTGGAAAGCAGTTATCTCTAAACCGTTTTAAAACCTGTTAAATTGCCACCTCGAAGTAAATGAAAATTGGAAGTAATAAATTGGACATTTCATCTATAAATATTAAATATTTAACTAGACACGGTTAATAAAAGTGCATTTTGTACTTCTAAATATGGCTTTTTGCTAAGGAGGTAAAAACTTTAGGATTTATGATTGGTCAACAACATTTCCAAAACGGAACCCACCACCCCGAAAGATAGAGACATAAATATCGTATTATAGCAATAGGAAATTATTTACTAATTGCATTGTTCAAATGAACAGAAATACCACCTGGAAATGTAATGATTAAATGGTATCTTAATGAAAAACACAAAAAAAGTATAATATAAAATATGGAAACAATATTATGCATGACATACAACTCCTAGAAGCATAAATACATTAACTAAAAAGAACAGCTATTATTGGGAATTGTGGGAAATTGAACGACAAACATGTAATGGAACAGAGAAATAAATGAATGCAAGTTGAAACTTTCTATTAATTGTAAATAATAAAAACAATCAATTGGAATGAATAAAAACAATATAATTGACAAATTTTCAGTTTTTCGCTTCGTTGTACATTTGTGAATAACCTAACTACTAAAACTATAATTGGAATTTTAAAAACATATTTATTTATTAAAAAAAAATAATTCAAATTTTCCTGCTGAAATTGAAAAATGCCCATCACTTGCCTAATTCGATTTGGAAAATGTGTAACATGTATGAGAAAAAATCGGTTTGTTATTATCTTTTTTAGAATCTACTTTAGTACAGCAATATCCGGACACGCGAGAACTTTTTAGCTGAGTTTATGTTTCGAAAGGGTTTTACATTCTCCGCCTGGTTGCAAAACATGCCCTAACACGATATCAATAAATATTGAATAGCCCCTTTCAACACGAATGTGCAGTGCTGATGTTATTTATTGCTTCAACTAATATAGAAAATTTATCATTTTCTATCATAAAATAAAACTAAAAAAATATGTTTGCAATGTTTATACATTAATATTATTCTAAATTTGTATTGCGTCCCGCAATACAAAAATCATTAAATGCTTTTTCAGTTGTTTTATTCGTGTTTAATCAAGCGGATACTCAATTTTATTTTATTTCTAATTTGCTGCTATCCATCCAGTTAGTCGCAAAATGTTTTTGTTAGTTACTTTTTACACATGCTTATCTAGTATTCACTGCTTTTTCAAAATATTTTATTGCTACCTTGAAATCTTTATGGCAAATTATGTTGAGCTTTAGTATACATAATATGAATTGTGACAAATCACTGAGAAAGGGATTTATTCATAAAATAATAATAATCGTGATTGTAATGATACTAACACGATTTAAGATTGGGAAATTAGCTTGCAATCATTTTGGGAACATCTGACATCGCCAATTTTATTATCAATTTCAGTATCTATTGCAATGCACATTTCATTTCATGGATTAAGAAGAATAATGTAAAAAGCAAATAACGATTAGTAGATTTTATTTGCCTTCATAAATCCATAGACAGGAATACATCCGCTATTGTGATAACATGGGTGATTTCTAACATTCGCATTCCGTTCTACATTGATTAACTAACAAAATTGCTTTGAAATAAAATTGAGTATACGTTTGGACACTCTAGATTGTATAAAATTATTGTAATATATTTTTTTTACTTTTAACTATACCAACTGCACTGCAGCTGCCTCATATTGTAAGCCGATACTTTGAGGGCCATTTTAATTTTCACTAATAATTTAGAAATCCCATTTTCTTTCAATTTATCTAGACACAGTTTCTCATAAAAACATCCTAGATATACGGTTTTTTCATAATTTCTTCTAAGCTTCTTCTAGCATCTATTTCAATGTTTTATTAATGTTAGTTCTTTTTAACCAATTAAATATTAATTTCATCTGTGTATGCAAGTTGAATGGAAATTTAAATCACTTTGAATCATTGCTCTGCTTCTAATCCAGCATCTTCAAGTTAATTAACATTATAAAAGAAGGTGAATAACGAAATTTTTTTGTTCATTATGAAATGATCTAATAGCGAGCAAAAAACTAATAAACCCGAACTTTTGTTATAAATTAATTGGTGTGACTGAATTTATAGTTATAGAAGTTAAAATTCACTTGTATTTAAAGTCACGGAATTAATCTATTATGCATTGATGGCGTTTCCTTCACTTATCCGGAAATCAAAGACAAAATATAAATAATATATATCTAACTGGTGTTAAGGTTATTTGTCTGTCTGATATATTTATGGTCTAAGCTATATGTAATAGCAAACTATTTCTACGTTTAAACGTAGAAAACTTATATTTCCTAGTTATCGTTTGATTGAGACTACGCTCGTAAATATAAATTAATTTAATTATTTATTTATTATTATTACATTTTAATGCGATATTTAATTTAAATCAAATTGTTCCGGAAACAAAATATTTTTATTACCTTTCACTACTGTTCAGAAAGCTTTCTACTGTGCTACTGGAAAATACCGTTCCCTAAGTGCACTTAAATGTTAAGAAAGATGTTTTAACAATAAATATCCGCATCTTAAAATATAAGAGCCAATTATTGGGCTTTATGGCCGGTACGCATTCAGTCATAAACAAAATTTCTCGGTTGCCCTTTTAAACTTCGGATGCAAGTACTATCGATTTAGGTGGTTAATAGACTTTTATCTGGGTTAGTTAAATTAACGCCAGTGGGAAAGCATTTAAAAGTGAAATTAATGCGCGGAATAGGCCCTATAAAGAAAGTGCATTTTGCAGTAAAGTTTACCATTTTACCAACAACAAATGGCGTTAGAATGGGAACTTTACAAACTATGAGAAAAATATATCTTGAGCCTAAACTTAAAAACGAGCTTCTTTCCTAAAAAGAAAATTGTTGTGGCTCCAAGTATTTTTTAGTGGTAGTAGTAAACATCTTTATTTCTAAAAAAAGGCTATCGACCTATCGGTCTTTCTTTAGTATTTTTTATTTAGTACATAATTGCTTTATAAATTTATGAGTTAATATGCTTTTTGGGTGCAGTTCTTGCTTGATAAATTATAAAAGTAATTTATTATTGAAAGCTTGATTAAATTAGTTTTAAAGCGCTGTGTCAAAATTTTAAACTTTATTATTCAGAATGTTTTACAAGTGTCTTCAAATTTTGATTCTCACACGAAAAGTAAATGTTTTCCGATCTTCCTAATTAATATAAATTGTATTACGACAGTTTAAAGTAATCAATTCGACCAAAAATATTGGATTGGAACAATTGAATAAATATACATAATAAATATAAAGAGCTTATTGAATGCAAACGTTTTGTAGCGTAGTATAATTCGATAAAATCAATTAAGAATTTCATTATGTTTGCTGAAATTTGCTTTCAAACACATTTTGTGCTCTCTGAAATCAGTATTCAGTCGAACTTAATTCTTTGACAGGAAATAACATGGAAAAACCGTTTTAAAATCAACTCCGTGCCGTTAGAACGAGTATATTCGATTTCTATCATAAATCTGGCACATTTTAGGGCCAATATAATTAAAAGTTATATACTAAAACCGCCTTTATAAACTAAAGCCTTTAATTAATTGATTATTAAGATGAATTAGGTACGTGTAAGTATAAGTGAGTACGAAAAAAATTTGCATTTCAATAATATTTTATTATACTCAACAGATTGACAATTGAATTTATAATAGCTCTTATAATTAATTATTCGTTTGATTTAAACGATACAAATGTTTGATGCTGCTGAATAGAACTCTATTTCAGGGTGTTGCAGAAAATCGTACAATAAAAACCCAGAATATATTTGAAAAAAAGATAATTGAAAAAAGTTGGCATACCCATATTTAGATCAAAAACACGTCGTAAAATAATATATTTGAAGAATAGGACTCACACAGGAACCCAAATCATTGCAGGAATTACTTCCTAAGGATTAACTGTACTTAAGTAATACCCTGTATATATTGGAAATTGATTTGCTTTGAATTTCCTGATTAAAATCTCTTATTTTCAATCACGATACACCTAAGATTTTCTGTGTATCGTGTTTTCAATAAAACCAAACTGCTTCCAAGATTTACAACGTCTGCAAAGTTGTAGCATTAAACGCCTAAACTGAGATTCTTTTAAATGTTAAAAACTGTGAAAAACACATAAACTTTAAGCCATGAAAGTTTTATGCTGATGAAAGAAGGGTTGGACTGATAACAGAATTGTAAAACGTCCATTAACATTACGACTAAGGGGAAACTTGGTAACTGCAAAGGCTTCTGAGGTACTAAATTATTAATGGGGGTATTAGAGAAGGATAATATTAATAATGCATTTTCAATTTAATTAATTAAAATTTAATATCAATTGAAACTAAAATCCTTTGTAGCCGCCGGCATTTTTTTATTATTTAGAAAATGATTCCATTTTCATTATTCTGATTATTAAATTCGGAATCAATCATTTACAAATACCGCAGTATAATTAAGTGCATGTGGAATTTCACTTCCACGTTTTACTGCTTTGGGAATAAACAAGATTGATTACCAAATTTAGTTACTATAATTTAGGTTTAATTGATGCTGAAACGTGAAATTTTAACTAGTTAAATTTATACCACACATTCACAATTTGAATACAATTTTTATTTTTAAATTTGATTCTCATCTATCAAATGATTGATTTCCCTTTAATCTCCAAGGTGAGTGAATGTGAAATCATTCGTACTGAGTATTTGCAGAAAGTATGCCAAATTTGAATACAATCCGTGAACAAGCATAGGAAATAAATCAATATACAATAAAAAAAAGTCATTAAAAATCAAATAATAAATGTATTGGAAAAGGACTGCTGTCCTGCTGAAATTTTGATATTAAGTAATTCAGACACTAAGCAGAAGTGAACTGAAAGAATGAATGAAATGTTGTATGAGAATGAAATAGACCCAGATTGTAAGAAATGAGTGGATTGCATTTGGTCAATTGACCTTGTTCACTCATACATTATTCGCCTGCAAAAAATCAGAAATACATTTTTTCTCAGTTACTCACCTGAAATTTGTAGCTATCATCCGTCACTATAACTAGATCCCTGCATTTGTCTAAAGCTGTATACATGGCCTGACAGGTAGCATGTTGAGCCATCGTTCTGAGGTCGCAGTGTTTGAGCACGATCAGTTCGTTTACGCATACCAGCACGTTTGTAGTCTCTATAAGACACTAACAAAAGTGTTTATGAATTTTTGTTAGAGGTTATTTGTTGAGAAACACTAAATGTTTTAGCTATTTGCCCTACATGCTATCTTATTGTTTAGACTATGTTTTAATGGGGACCCTTTGGTTAATTTTATCATGTTCACTCGGGATTGACATTATTAATATTTGAGGCACATTAAATGCTTTATATGCAACATTTAATAATTTCGGTTATTTCCTTCTAATTGATTTCATAGTAAACTATAACTAAATATTCGTTTTATGCCATAATTTACATTCCATCTTTCATCTATGTTGGAGATTAAGCCACAAACGTACATCTATTCCAGGGATTACTATTAAATATTTTTAATCCTCCATCAAAGTCAGCTGTAGCTAAGTTAATGAGTTTGCCGCTTTTGAACTGAAATGGATTCTTTTCATCATGGAAAGGGTATAAAAGCTCACTTTTATATGCCTTCATTTTCTAAACTAGGTGACTTTTAAGTAATCGCTGTTTTTAATAGGCACAGTTGGAACTTGATGTCAGTAGACACAAGTCCAGCAGTGAAATTAATTTATATTTTCAGTTGAATACTAATTTAATAGTTAAATAAACATATTAAGCGTACCCTATTGAATCCGGACTCCAAAAGGGATGCAATTGTAACGTCATCTCGCTCAAATGCACTGCAATTAAAAATGTTAGTGTAGGTTTATCTGGATGATCCCAATTTAGTTAGTAACAGCTCCGCAGCTAGTTTATATGAATTACTAACGCTTAAATGTATCATACAAAGGAATCAATATTTATTTGATATTGAACACAACCCATACATTATACATTCAATTTAAGTAGGACATTTTTATGTTTTTTTTAAAAAACATGAGAGAAAATATTTTTAGCTCTCCGTCTGAAATTAAATTAAATAAATTACATTTAATGCAAATTACCTCTTTCGTACTATTGCTATTATGACAGAGTGCTGGCTTCCTTTTGTGTTCCTAATAGATCTGTAACAAAAAACTATAATTAAAAAATTACTGCGTTCAAGGGCAGGCTGATTCCAGAAATATATTAAATTAAAAAAAAATTTAAAAGGTTGTTTTCACTGTGTTTCATAAAAAAATCGTTTGCTGTTGAAATTTCCTAATCGTGTTTGCACTATTCTTCATTTTCTTTCCACACATAAAAAGTTGATTGTTTTCTCGGCCTTTAGAGAATTATAAAAATGTTTCTTTTCAATTTCCAGGCTTAAGATCAATATAACAAACATTTTATTTCATGCTATCCAGTTCCCTAAAAGCTGTGAAAGTTTATTACGTTATAACTGAAATTAGAAACCGCAATTATTTATCAGTCAAAGAGAAATGGACATCTGAAAAATATCAATTCTGATAAAAGACAATCTAGTCGTATGTAACTAACAATGGTAGATATTGAGAAAATAATAGCATTGCTTTCTCTGCAAAAGAACAGTTTTGAATTTGGATTTTACGATTGTGAAACCTGACAAATGCACACGTTTACGATATCATGCCCGTAAATTGTACTTTGATAAATTTATTGCTCAGAAAATATTATCGTGCTGTTTCGGATATAAATTTTACATTTATGTAGGGAGGACATTGCTTGCTAATAACAGTGTGACAATTTTACATTCTTAAGCATTTGAGAATAATTAGCAAATTAATTTAATGAACTTATAATTAATTAATGAAGTTATATGTAAGGAAATATTTGGATTGCGGCACCCAAATTTAATTGAATCACGTAGAACGATGGAAGCAGCAACTTTTAATTGCGCCGCTCTTTGATGGATGGAAATCCTCACGCTTTTGAAAAAGTGGAGAGTGTCGAAATTCAAGCTTTATAATTACGAGTTCGGCGTTTGCAGCTTTTATAAAAGACAATTTTCTCTTGGCATTGAAGTCTGACGGTAAAATGCTTATAATCCATTATAAAACATTTGATTGGATAGTCATATTTGCATAAACACAACATGCGTATTAACAGGACCTTTAAACCCAAACAAAACAGTTCGGTGGTCGAATGCAGCGAAACAAAATAGAAAAAGTAATTTTCTATATAATAATAATAATAAATTATATAATAATAATAAATTGCTGCTCTCAAGTGGGGAATAAGGAACGAATTTTGTACCCCTGGTTAGATATGGACTTTCTGCTAAAGTAGCGAGAGTAAACCATCAATTTTTCAGCGTTTCACCTGATCTGTCTGCCAATGTCTCTGGATAGTTACGTTATTTTTGCAAAATCAACTATTTCTAAATTTTCTTCGAATGTGTGCGCTTCTATTAATAAATGCTTTTCAACTTCAGTTAATAAAAAAAATAATTGGTTCCATTAATCAACAAAATTGTTGCTCCCTTCATGTATATTGAGGTTTCTGTTATTCTTCTTAAGTGTAATTTTCGGTCCAAATATTCCCTGTAAGCACGCTACTCAAATTTTCTAACTGGACAAAATACAATTTATTTTGCATGAACTAATCTGATGAAGTAAACTGGATAAGCTGAGGGTATGTAGTACAAATTAATCCAATGAGTTTGCTGTGAAAACACATTTAATTTAAATAAATGACCGACACTAACTGAATGTTAAAGATTTAAAATCCTAACGGCATTAAATGTACTGGAATGTTCAATTTAATCCAGTCTTAGAATTGCGGTGGCAATTTTTAATTACGTCGCCCTTTCAAGCATGTAAATATTCAGCAATTTTAAATTGCGGAATTCATTTGAATTCAACGGGAATTAAATTTTGCAGCTTTCACGCGCTAAAGTATATTTGAACAAACTTTTAACAAAAGCGAAAAGAATATTTAAAAAATATACATTTACAGATAATTGAGGGCCAATTGAAAACAATTAATTTGTAAATTTTTATATTAGTAGTGTAAAAGTGTTATAATTTTCATACTTTCACAGGTATAGAATGAGAATCTCATAATTTTTACTAGTACCTAGGAAGTAATCTCTTATCAGTCTAATTCATACATATCCTATATCAGGGCAAGCAAAAAATAATGAATCTGGCAAATATGTGATCTTGAGTCTCTCTAAAAGTTTTTTAAGAAGTTAGTTTTTAGTTTATTGGCTTGTTTTTTTGAGAAGACAAGTTTCAGATGCAGCTTTTCCTGTTTGACTACGTAACGAGCATTTATAGAAAAATTTTCGATTTAGATGCAGGATATGAGTTTTATAATAGGCAATCTTTGTCACATTCAAAACATGTTCGGAAGTTGAAAGAGGGGCGAAGTATTTGCCACACATTTCAATCAAAAATCTTGTTAAAAACCTGAATAAATATTTTTGATCAATCTCAATATTCCACAAAAATAAATATTTTCTGTCAAATGGCCATGAGGCGTATGAAGGCTCTCATTTCTCTTAAGTTAAATAGTTAAGCAACCGAATTGAAGTTAGAGTTAATTAAGCACGTACCAGCGATCACCCGAACTACCTATCAATATCCCTTTTTTGTTACCTTGTAAAGTGGATGCAGATTTCTTTAGCTGAAAATGTGCAAAATATACATATACATCTGATACAGTTCGATTCAATTTCCAATGTGAGTAACATGAAACATATTGCAACCGGCACAGTGAAGCGTATTGTGAATAGATAGATGCATATTCTTATTGTCGCCTTTCTATTCAGTTCCATCATAAATTTTCATGGATTGATTGAATTTTAATTTGCCATTTATCAGCACACACCATATACTGTAATTTTTTGTTATGGCATTTTGAGAAAGCATCGTAATCACCTGTATGGTGATTACGATCTCTCGCATCATTTTTTTTCACATCTCCAGAGATAATTAATTGAAAAAACCCTCATCCCAGATTATTTAAAGTAAATATACAATCCTTTTGAAAGTGATGCATTTTTATTCTCGAATTACATGCGGAAAGCCATAAAACACAATGAAAATTATACTAACAAGTTTTTTCAAGAAGCACAATTTTTTGTTCCTTGGTAATATTAACTGCTTTGACTTAAAAAATAACAGCGAAAACAGATTACTTTCTAAAGGCAGTTCGAGACTCAAAGGCCGCCAAACAAGGTTGAAGCCAGAATTTTGTAACAAATGATTTACTTTGGCCTGGAGTGGAGGCAGAGAACAAAATCCAAAAGTCTATAGACGTTCTCAAGCAGCACTTGTTGGCAGTCTACTGCAAACTGTTAATTGAGTTTTCAAGACTTTATATACTTTCGGGAAGTTTGTCGGCTTGGCTTTGTAGAGAAAAAGGGATAGTAAAAATAATACAGTTATTTTCTATATTTTTTCCATTGAGTCAATAGTAGCCCTCAGCAGTTACTGCTGGAGAATCTGTTTTCATTTCGTTCATTGTGTGTATTATTTTTGTTACTACATTATACCCGCTATGTAATACACTTGATCTTAAAATTCATGGAAACATTTTTAAATAATTGTATATATTATGGATGCAAATAATAATTAATCCCTTTGGCGGCAAGGATTGAATCTCTCCTAACGACAAATTGAACACAACGATTTTTTTAAAAATCAGCATACATACATGTATAATGCATAGGTATGGATTTCGCAGAGGTGAATAAATCACCTGTTCGCGAGTCTGGAAATTCTTCTTATCCATTTATATATGGACATTTTTTTCTATATATTACAACAAGGATCAGCAGAAAAATTTGATCAGCCTTAAAAGTCAATTTGTCGTGTCAATTAGTAAATCTACTAGCATGCGACTTATAATACGATAGATTAGATTTCCAATCAGATGTGGGAAGCGAGTTTTAAAATGTAGTAGTAGTAGTAAACATCTTTATTTCTAAAAAAGGCTATCGACCTGTCGGTCTTTCTGCCCTTGTTTAATACATGTAGTCTTAATCTAAATAAAAAAACAAATATGAAAATTCTCTTATTCTAGGTTAACGATATTATTAAATAAAATTTCAGTGGCAAGAAGAGATTATTTTATTGTCCACTAGTCAGTTGCGTTTGTAAGTGTTCGAGTAGCGTTAATGTAGGGAAACGGAAGCGGGATTGTCTGGTTGGTCTTGTAAGGCAAAGGGGATTCAGTATGGTCCAGTTGTAGGGGTTGTTTGTCCATTTTGTCTGTAGCTGTATGAGTCTTTCCGAGATCTTTGTCATAGTTTGTGCGTTGGTATAGTAGTTGGGTGGGGGGGTTGTGTAGTGGGTTTTGGGGGTGTCTTATTCGTGTTATTAGTCTTAGTGCAATTTGTTCTGTTGTTTGTGTATAACGTTTTGTCCTTTCTGTTCCGTTGGTCATGAGTATATGTCCAAAGTCTAGCAAGGGTCTACAAATCGCTTTATATATTTTGGTGGCGGTGTTTGTGCTGATTCCTCTGTCTTTGTAGGTTAGTGATCGGAAGTGTTTTGTTCTCTTTATTGTTTCTGCCCTGATGTTTCGTATGTGTTTAGTGAATTTAAGTTTGTGGTCAATTGTGATTCCAAGGTATTTTACGTCGTTTTTTGGTTGTGTCGTTTGGCCGTCTGCAGTTATTGTAGGGGAGTCAGCGTTGAGTCTGTGGTTTGTGAGCAGAAGTTGGTTTTTTGACGCGTTTGGTGTTAGTCTCCATTTATAAAACCATGTCATGGTGTTGTTTGTTAGTGTTTGGAGTCTTTGAGCTGCTCTCTCAGTAGTTTTGTCATGTACAATAAATGCCGTGTCGTCTGCGTATTGTAATACGTATGCCGATCTGTCGATTTGATTTTTGTCTGGTAAGTTGTAATTGTATATGTCATGGCAGTATATATTGTAGAGAAACGGTGAGAGCGGGGATCCTTGAGGGAGCCCTTGTTCAGGGGAAAAAGAAAATGACAGTGTTTTGTCAATTCGTACTTGTAGTTGTCTGTTTTCTAGTAAGTTCTTTATGGTGTGTAGTAGATATGTTGGTGTGTGTAGTTTGTATAGTTTGTATAGTAAGCCTCTATGCCAAACACTATCAAAAGCTTTGTTAATGTCCATAAACAGGCAAGCTGTCTTTCTGTCAGTTAGGTGGGGTTTTAAAATGTTAAACTATAAATTCGAATTTCATTTGAATCTCTTTAAATCCTTGAAGCGTTTTACCATCAGTAATAGCTGTTAACCGGGACCCAGAAAACATATTAACTTAATTTATTATTCGCTCTTAGAACATGTTATTGACGAAGTTTCTTTTTGCCTGTAAATTTTGCACCTACTAAGTATTACATTTTCAAGAAATTTTGTGATAAAAAACTTTCTGGTAAAATCGAAATTTATTCATCTTAAATCCATATTCAGAAATTTTGATGAATTGAACACTTTCGGTTAAATCAGAAGTAGTTTGTTTATTCTGACCCGTTGATTTTCAAAAATAAAACCAAAAACCATAAAAAATCCAAGTCCAAAAATCAAGCTGTTCATTTATGCTATTATATTATTTAATATTGATATAGAAAAAAAATGTGATATTAAATTTGAAAAACTGAGTTATAATAAACGTTTAACTGATGCTTTATTTTAGGAAAGCCTTAATTTTATTTGAAAACATTTTATAATCTTATTAAAATAAACATTGTTTCAGTTGATTGAAATGTCACGTGGATGCTTTGTCGAATTTTCTATGCCAAAGCGATAACAACAAACACAAATAAAATAAAACTAAAATGTGATTTTAATGTATTGACAAATAGCATTCGAATGAAAACATTTTAAAATCGTCATAACGTGAAATATATTTGATTCGAAAATCGCTCCCGAACGTCTATGGCTTGCATAATATTAATACAATTTAAACATTTTCGTTCGTCTATAGGCAATGTCTACTTTTATGTGTTCAAAAGTAATAAAAACCGGTTACCACTGGCAAGCAATTTGGGGTCCAAATACCGTCAAACAAGGTTAAAACCGTCATTTCTTTATAAATAATTCATTTAGCTCTCGAACGAATCTAAAGAACGAGCTGAGGGTCTATCGACCAGGTTAGGGGAACACTTGTTGCTAATAGAACGAGCTGTCCCTCAACTTTTTCATTTTATTTGATTTTGAAAGCTGGTTCGAGAGGGTTTTCGGATCAAAGGACGTGACATCTTATCGGGATTCGAGTGTTTGACATGCATTAGGTGGTCTCTTAATTAACCAACAATTTTCCTGATTATCGTGCTAGAAAATGTGCAGGAAATTTATTTCTGTTAAATGATATTAAGCCATTTAGTAGCAGAAACGTTGTCGGAATTTGCTATTATGATATAGATCGCTAGTAGCATGTACATCATTTTAGCAGCTTTTACATCGTTTTTGAGAATGTTTATTTCTAATACCAGCGAAACGTCAGGTAGAAATACTAATTGACCGACGCTTTTAAGTCCAAAATTACTTACTTTAAATGGTCAGTGGTTAAAGCTTTATTTCATGACTCTCCATGCATTCAAAATAACAGCAAATTTGCTACGTTCAAATATTGTAGTTGACACCATCATATAAAAATTTTTATGTGAGGTAGATGAATTTTTTAATTAATTTGCAAATTCATGTAAAAACATGAAAATATAATAAAAACACCGCCAACAAAATATATAAAGCTATTTGTAGACCCTTGCTAGACTATGGATATATACTCATGACCAACGGAACAGAAAGGACAAAACGTTATATACAAACAACAGAACAAATTGCACTAAGACTAATAACACGAATAAGACACCCCCAAAACCCACTACACAACCCTTCCACCCAACTACTATACGAACGCACAAACATGACAAAGATTTCGGAAAGACTCATACATCTACAGACAAAATGGACAAACAACCCCTACAACTGGACCATACTGAATCCCCTTTGTCTCACAAGACCAAGCAGACAATCCCGCTTCCGTTTCCCTACATCAGCGGTACTCGAACACTTACAAACGCAACTGACTACTGAACAATAAAATAATTTTTTCTTGTCATTAGAATTGGAAAGTTTATTTAATAATATTGTTAACCTAGAATAAGAGAATTTTCATATTTGTTTTTTATTTAGATTTTACTATACGAACGCACAAACATGACAAAGATTTCGGAAAGACTCATACATCTACAGACAAAATGGACAAACAACCCCTACAACTGGACCATACTGAATCCCCTTTGTCTCACAAGACCAACCAGACAATCCCGCTTCCGTTTCCCTACATCAACGCTACTCGAACACTTACAAACGCAACTGACTAGTGGACAATAAAATAATTTTTTCTTGTCATTAGAATTGGAAAGTTTATTTGATAATATTGTTAACCTAGAATAAGAGAATTTTCATATTTGTTTTTTATTTAGATTGAGACTACATGTATTAAACAAGGGCAGAAAGACCGATAGGTCGATAGCCTTTTTTTTTAGAAATAAAGATGTTTACTACTACTACTACTATAATAAAAAATAAATATCAGTACGAGAATTCATATGACGAAAAAAAAGTAATTTTTAAAGAACTTTATGAAGGACTATTTACGGTACTTGTTTGGTTGTCTGGTATGCTTGTTTACTTATTCAGACCTTTAAATATTTTTCTTTGAAAGTTGATTTTAATTAGAAAAACGGAGAGTTTCATCTTTTAATGTTTGTTTTAGATATATCTGAAATTTTCTATATTTTTCAGCTTCAGTATTTTTATATTTGTCTTAAAACCAATTGAAAATAGAAAAACCAAAAAGAAACATTTTAAAACTTTAATCATCTTTATTACATGATTTCATTATTTCTAAAAACAAAACACACACAAAAAGAGAAATTACATTCCATTTGAGTTTATATTACTTCAGATTTTCTGCCAATATCTAATCCGAACATGTGTCTGGTTATTATTACACAATTAGTTATATAATTAATTCACTCGAAAATAGAAATAATACAATTTCATAATTGAGCATTTGATGTTATAATTAATGGTTTAAACGCAGCGTTTATGCGCAAATACTGGCTGGAAAAATTACAGTCTTAGTTTCCATAAAAGTTTTCGTCAAACGTTCCAAATAATTGTATTAATTTTTCAGATCTCCTCCTGGCAATCTCCAGAAGTTGCAGAAGCTGTAAGTACAAAAAATCTCCTGTCGTTAAATTATCAAGAATTAATACTTGAAACTTCATTTGAAGCTCATGAGCGAACATTTTAACTATACTTAAAACAAAAGTATTTACGTATTCGCTTCTCGAGCAGGGTGGGGTTTTATCAAAAATTTTACATATAAACAAAATAATGTTTGTAGTTTCCGAAGCCAGTTACTTAGTTGCCATTCACTTATTTATAAAAGACACCGCAGAAAGAACCAGCTCTTAAATAATCGAATTTCCGCTTGGTAATTCAATACTACCGGAAATTATAGAGAAAATTGTACGTTGCGAACATTTTGTAGAACATTCCCGGGAAAATAATGAAAACAAACAATCCTGTCATCCTGGTAATTAAATTGCTGCTGTCGCCACAAAGGATGTTAGATGAAATATTCTTTAATTAGTCACAAATCATTAAATATACAGCCGCTTGCAATTAGTGCTCACGATTGAATGTCTCTTATATTGAGTGAGCTTCATTTGATTTATACAAGAGGGAAATTGATGGACACTTGATGTTACCGGTGTTCGATGTCAATCAATTGGAACATTTACACTAATTTAAAGCCTACATTCAATTTGAAATCGTAAAACTATGACTAGAAATTACTCATTTCAATCTAAATTTGTGACCAAAAATATACTTTCATAGTCCTGAAAAACTCGGCTTATATGGTATTAAAATAATGTACGTGATTCTGAAAAACATTCTTTTAATTTTCTTCATGACGTTTAGAGATGTAGATTTGAATAAAATTGTTTTATTTCGGTGCTACCAAGTTTAAAGAAATGTAAACTAATCAGATATAACATGTGTGCTGTGATAAAGTGTTGCTCTGTTAGCAAAATTAAAATCTAGTGAAGTATTTATTTCAAAAAAAAATCGTTAAATCAACAGCCAGTTGCATGTCAATGTTAATTTTTTTTAGTTCACAATTTATGTGCTTTTGACTGAGTAAAATGATCATTCGAAAAATTCGTATCCCTGTAGCGACCAAGATCGTGCTTGGAAAACAAAAAACGCAATCCCTTGATTAACTCTCGCAACAAACTTTTAACGACTACTGGGAAATAAGTGTACTCAAGAAAAAGCTAAATAATGATACACTTATATTATAAAAATCCAATAGTTGGGAAAGCTCCCAATTTCGGAAAAGCGTGGGTTTTAAATAAGATTCGGAGAAAAGGTCAAATGCAAGATGAATAACAGCACATTTTATTTGATGGAATTGAAATTTGATAACGTTTGTTGCAATGTAATACTACCAATATTTTGAACGTAATGTAAAGTAAGTATATTGAATAAGGATTAATCAGAAACATGCCACATTTGTTGGCTCTTTTTCCCAAACAAAGTTCAAAGTGATATAAAATAATTAGAATCTGAAGAAGCACTTCAGATGGAAAATCTGACCCATGTTGACTCCAAGAAAAAGAGCTTGTATTATAGAGGTATTGTCACAACCAATACAGTGTAATAATTGTACTTGAATGTAGCCGAGGGAAAACCAAAATTAGTTTCAATTTAATTTCTGTTCTTAATCACTTTGTACGTAAATAATTAAATACATCTGCATTTGCAGTCAACATTTGGCCTCGAGGACTTTAAATTGTCATGCTGAACTTTAAATTAGTGCAAACGAGCGAAACATTTCAAAAGTGGCGAAAGTTATACAAAAAGCATCATATCGTTTTAATAAACTAAGTGTTGAAAATCTTTGCAAAGTGGAAAATTTCTTTTAAAAATAGCCAATGTATAGAAAATGCGTTATTTAAGGATGATTCCTCATCTTAGAAGCAAACAAAGGAGTTTGTTGGCAGTCGATATCCTTCGTCTAAAACATAACGCCTAGGTAGCTTATACCGTGAATAATTGTCAGCCGTGCATAAAGCTATTCAAATTTGCTTTAAAGCTAAGGCTTACCTCGAACTAGTTGACAATTTAATAATGTGCGAGTTTTGTTTCATGAAATTTGTTATGCAGACGTAATCTACATCGTTTTGGGTAGAACAATGTTGGAGATGTTCCTCAAATAGGTTTACTTGTTTCGCAAAAGGTTCTGGAAAGTCCGTGCATAATATCGACAAAAGAGAGATGAGAATATTTGACTTTCAAATGCAAGCTCTCTAATTGGAGCTTTTCCCCATCATTGCAAGCCAGGATTATAATCAAATTTTTAAGCCCATTGTTGTGCGTTTTAAGTGCTTTGAAATGCACTGATGCATCCAGGTAAAATGAGCAGATGACGATAAAAATGGAAGCAAATCCAATTAAAAACCTAATATATCCACAGGATGATTTGCACTAAAAGACTGAAAGGAATAAACAAAATTTCAAATTTGGCATTGTTTACGAATCTTTCCATATTTCTGGAGTTAATCTGGAGTTAATAAAGATATGTTGTAGAATTTTAGTTTCGCCGTACATAGTTAGATAATTGTTATATACAAATTTACTATTTTTGTTCGGTGGATAAATGGAATACGATCTGCTGGTATTCAAAAACTTAAAAGTCAAGTTCATTCGAAAACTTAAAAGTCCAAAAGTTCAAAGTGAACACGACAGTTGAAAACTGCAAATTAAAAGTTGAAGGACACAAAATCGCAAAATATTCAGTTTAGTTCAAGTTGAGTAAGTACAGATTTATCTTTTATCAAAATTGCAAAGATCCCGGAAGCCTTTAAAGATATGAAATGATTGATGATCCCGTTGACACTCCGTTTTGGGTTCGAAGAGTTTAAATGTTCACAAAAAAGCGATTTTCAATTCTATATAGTGAAAATTGAATAATATTTTAGATACCTTAATTTAAAACAGTAAGTCATAATTCATACAGTCAGGAAAATATACACAATAATTTTAGATACCTACAGACGTTCATATAGCGAATTATCCACATTATTTGAACTGTGTTTTAATAGAATCGCAAAGTTAAACATTTGCTAATGGAAGGAAAGAAAACTGTTACGCTCTAGTTAAGAATTATGTTATTGATTAAGCATTATATCTCAAATCCTTTAAGCCATAATCTAACGGTATCAAATGCTATGTCTAGATCACTAAACATCATCAGTCTGATGGTAATGAGAGATTGACTTGTCTCACTAGCGAATGTCACTATTCCTGACATTGTGAGAATTATCAATTACATCAAAAGCTGGACTTTCTAATACTCAACAAAAACCCTCAATGATTCTACAAATCTTATATTTTTTATCAACGATCTTCTTGCTTATATCAAAGAACTTAGTTTTGGCTAGCTCCTAACCTGTTTATTCGTTGAACTATAAAGTAGCCTTTCATCATCCGATGGATTAATATTAGTTTAATCAATGCGATAAGACCTAACAAAAATACGGAAATTCCTACGTGGATTCAAGTGAATATCTTTAATTTATAAAATATGCGAATTTTTAATATTCGTGTTTGATTTGCTTTCAGTAGAAGGCACTTTTTATTTGGAATGTTTCTTTAGAATACAAACAATAACAAGTTTGAAAACATCAACGAACTTAATAGTAAAAAAATAGGCACAAAATAAAAAACAATACGGAATTTAATATTGAAAATCTAAAACCCCTTAAATAATTAAGTACGAAGTCATAATTCCAAAAAGAAGGCAAATAAGACTAGTATTCTAAAATAGACTCGCCTTGGTTTTCATAATCATATTTCAAGCTGAAAGGATGATTTATAAAATACACCAAGCCGATATTCATAAAGTAGATGTTCTTAGTCGGATCGGGAATTCCGAAGCATTACCAGCCAATTTGCTAAAAGCGTGTTTCTTTTACAACTGCAAAGTTCTACCAAGAAGCTACTCGCATATTTTGTCCAGTTTTCTAGAGAAGTTTGCCAATTAAAACCATTCCTTCAGGAAATTAATGATTAGTGGAAGGCCTTAATAGCTTATATTGTAACTTGGCAATTGCTATATTCATAATTAATTTGAGGCGTGCACAGACAAGAATGATAATTGATATGAACTTGATTGACTTATCTGATAGACGCAAACTTAACAAACTAGAAACTTGTATATCCCTTGATAATGGTAAAAATATTGTATGTTGAAGTGGCTATAAATCGGATTAAAAATTAATACTGAGCAAACAGGTGACTACTTCAGATATTTAGAATTCAGATAAATCTCAAAGTCATATAATGTCATCGGAAGATTAGCGAAAAGTATGCGAAATTTGATTTGTTCCCATTTAAAATTGGCCGTCGAATGAGCTGACTGATATGAAACTTTCAACTGCTGCTGATTATTATTATTAAAATCACACGTTTTAAACAATATTTTAAATGCGGCAAGAAAAACTTGAAAAGCCCAGTGTTCAGCTTTATTTTTCTCTTAACATTTCTCTTCTTCCCCTTGAGCTTTAAAAATATAGTGATTTACGCAAACATAAATGTTAGCAGATTTCTCGTGTAAACCATAAAACGAAAATCCTTCAGGGTATAAGTTTCAATTCGACGGCTTTCTAGTTGATAACTCGATGCACTAAAGAACCGAAAATCAACTGGAAACAACCACAATACCTGTGGGAATTCTTTGTACAAGAAAATCAATTTGATCGGACAAGAAAAGGCGACTGCTACTTTTCCAGCTAAATTGTTCTGGGATGGAAATAACTCGATCAATTCGTTGTTACATGATAAAATGGGACTTTGCACTATCCAGAGTAAGTAGTATCACAAACTCTAATGCTTTTCGATGATTTAGAATAAAGAAAAGAATTTTTTCTTTAACATCTGCGCTCAGATCCCTATCTTTTTAGTCACTTCAAGTAACTTCAACGTTTTTTTTTTGTAATATACTGAACACTTAAATAAGAACGACCATTTACAGCACGCGTAACAATGACATTATCCAGAATGGGTTTCTTTCACTAGAATTGGAGTAATTTGGCTCGAAATACCGTGGGTTTCAAATCTATTAGCCATTGAACTTTAATTTCCATGGGGTGGTTTTTGAGATATAAATCAGCACATTAAAGTATGTCCTGGTATTTATACGGTAGCATTTAGGGAATGATTATATGTATTTTGAATAAGAATTTCAGGGTAATACAAATATCTTGGTATTTTTGTAGTGTACATTTTCTGTATTCAGAAATATTCAGCAGGTAAACTATCAAAAACCTTAATTATTTTTAAAGTTATATCAGTAGTAGTAAACATCTTTATTTCTAAAAAAAGGCTATCGACCTATCGGTCTTTCTGCCCTTGTTTAATACATGAAGTCTTAGTCTAAATAAAAAAACAAAGATGAAAATTCTCTTATTCTAGGTTAATAATCTTATTAAATAAACTTTCCTATTCTAATGACAAGAAAAAATTATTTTATTGTCCAGTAGTCAGTTGCGTTTGTAAGTGTTCGAGTAGCATCGATGTAGGGAAATGGAAGCGGGATTGTCTGGTTGGTCTTGTGACACAAAGGGGATTCAGTATGGTCCAGTTGTAGGGGTTGTTTGTCCATTTTGTCTGTAGATGTATGAGTCTTTCCGATATCTTTGTCTTGTTTGTATATCATTTTATACTGTATTTGATTATTTAATTAAATGCAAATTGAGAGAACGTTGGGTAGAACCGATTTTGGCTACAGAATAATTTCCAGTATATTAAGAATTTTAGGCAACAAAAAACAGTTTCAACATGTCTAAGATTTCCCAGTTCAAATAGTTCAGCTAAATAATATTCCAATATATTCCTGGGTTTTTCAGTCAATTTTATTGTCACTAATTATGGTGTTATGTGATGAGCCCTGCGTTTCGTCCCGGGTCTACCTATTGGACTCGTCAGTAAGGCTTAGGTAGACCCTGCCTTATACGCCAGACATCGGTTCTACGTGTTCGGACGTAAATGAACCGAGCCGGTATAGATCTTCTGCGGTGAGATATTGGCAACCCGTGTTGCCGATTAGCATTAGATTGAAAACCACTCGTTCCATTCTGCTTTTTTTCTCCCAAGCATCTATATCTTTTTGGTATATTTCTTTTTCCTGACTGTACTTTTTAATTCATTCCAATATATTCCTGGGTTTTTCAGTCAATTTTATTGTCACTAATTATGGTGTTATGTGATGAGCCCTGCGTTTCGTCCCGGGTCTACCTATTGGACTCGTCAGTAAGGCTTAGGTAGACCCTGCCTTATACGCCAGACATCGGTTCTACGTGTTCGGACGTAAATGAACCGAGCCGGTATAGATCTTCTGCGGTGAGATATTGGCAACCCGTGTTGCCGATTAGCATTAGATTGAAAACCACTCGTTCCATTCTGCTTTTTTTTCTCCCAAGCATCTATATCTTTTTCGTATATTTCTTCTGAGTCCAATACTGACGAGTCCAATAGGTAGACCCGGGACGAAACGCAGGGCTCATCACATAACACCATAATTAGTGACAATAAAATTGACTGAAAAACCCAGGAATATATTGGAATGAATTAAAAAGTACAGTCAGGAAAAAGAAATATACCAAAAAGATATAGATGCTTGGGAGAAAAAAAGCAGAATGGAACGAGTGGTTTTCAATCTAATGCTAATCGGCAACACGGGTTGCCAATATCTCACCGCAGAAGATCTATACCGGCTCGGTTCATTTACGTCCGAACACGTAGAACCGATGTCTGGCGTATAAGGCAGGGTCTACCTAAGCCTTACTGACGAGTCCAATAGGTAGACCCGGGACGAAACGCAGGGCTCATCACATAACACCATAATTAGTGACAATAAAATTGACTGAAAAACCCAGGAATATATTGGAATGAATTAAAAAGTACAGTCAGGAAAAAGAAATATACGAAAAAGATATAGATGCTTGGGAGAAAAAAATCAGAATGGAACGAGTGGTTTTCAATCTAATGCTAATCGGCAACACGGGTTGCCAATATCTCACCGCAGAAGATCTATACCGGCTCGGTTCATTTACGTCCGAACAAGTAGAACCGATGTCTGGCGTATAAGGCAGGGTCTACCTAAGCCTTACTGACGAGTCCAATAGGTAGACCCGGGACGAAACGCAGGGCTCATCACATAACACCATAATTAGTGACAATAAAATTGACTGAAAAACCCAGGAATATATTGGAATTAATTAAAAAGTACAGTCAGGAAAAAGAAATATACGAAAAAGTTAAATAATATGTTAGAGATAAATGAGCGCTAACCTTAGGAGCAATTTTATTATTTATTTCTATGAGAGATATCATTTTTTATATAAAAACAGGACATGCATTTGAGTGCTACACGTACGAAATAAGCAATAATTTAACCGACTTAATTAAACACACTTTATGAATTTCGTATTTTTTTAATTTTTGACTTGAATATATAATTATTAAATTAGTGCGATTTACGAAAAATCCAAATATAGCTGATGATTCATTTAGGGCTCTATTGTATGAAATACTTAAAACCGCAAATACATTATATTTTCGTTGTGTATATTTTCCTGACTGTACTTCAATTTATTTCAAAAAATTCCTGGGTTTCAGTCAATTTTATTGTTTATTATTTAAAATGTTACAAAATTTGTAACATTTTGTAACATAAACAATTTGTAACAATTTAAATAATAAACAATAAAATTGACTGAAACCCAGGAATTTTTTGAAATTATATTTTCGGTACATGTACTTTTACTTCCGAATAATTTTATCTCGCGGTATAATTTTATCTTCAGAACATTGAAAATTTTTTCTTTAGAAAGTCAAGTCGATTGATTTTGTGCGTCAGAGTAATATTTGAATAGAAACTGATTCAAAAGACAATTACATATATTTCTATAGCGAGTTATGGTCTCCTTAAATTTAATTGTGCAATACCGATTTTTTGAATTGTGAAATATTTTCTTTCGCAAAAAAAACTTTTCAAAATTGCTTCTTTAATACGTTCTTAGATCTGAATAAAATATTATCTAAAAAGTTTTGCTGTAAATATCAAAAGCAGATGGGAAACATAATTGTGTTATCGAAAAAGGGAAAATGGGAATATATCAAAACAAAGAATTATTTTCGCTTAATAGACTATTTGCAGAAAGGCTTACATTATATTTAAAATTCTAACGATTTCGACGATTGCCTTTTGAAAATTTTAAGCCAATCTTTTAAAAATTCTTGTGTCATATAATAAGTTTCTCTAAAAAGTGCTATTCAGATACAAACCTGGTCAAAACAATTCTAAATTGACCTTAAATCCAGTTTCGGAATTATTAGAGCCGTCAAAAGATTACCGATATAAGTAGGTACAGATTCGCGATGTGTTAATCTGAGGCAACCTTAGGATAGGATTTGAGCCTATTAGCTTTCATCATGTTCCAGGAGTGTTATTATCAAGTTCAATCCAGCTAATGACAGTTAATATTGGCTCTCGCCACAATTTAGAACCCACTGTACCTACTTAAAACACTTCTTATTAGAAGTAATTAATGAAACCAGGAACATTTAAATTTTGTTCATTTAATTTTATTCATATTACTATTTTTCTGAAAAACACCTGAAGCCCAACTGGTTTTAGCATGAATTAGCACAGTACTATAATTTATGATTCTCGTTGTAATACATTCAAACTTGATTTATAATGTTGCTCATTGTCTTGTTGATAACGTCGACATTTCGAAGTGGTCTGATGTAAGGTTTAAGATGCGTCAAAGCAGAAATGATTAGTAAAATTACTTGATTATCTGAATCATCCCCAGGAAAATTCGTCACCGGATCGAAGATTAGAAAGAAGTAAATTTAATCCGTTTGATTGTATCGCGTTATACTTGAAAATAAATAGGTCATGTGGAGTGGAAGCTTACTAATACATGTCCGTGTACCAAAAAACTACATTAATAATTCAATTTCACTTACCGGCAGAGCAGGTCGTTGTCGAAATTTCTAGCCCTGGTGTCGACTATTACCAGGTCATGAGACTTGGCCTGATACTCGTCTAGAGCTCCAATATTCGTATTACTTGTGGTAATTTCAAAACCCAATTTATCCGCCGCTTTTGATAATGAATCGCATACTGGATCCGGATGGACAAATACGAGGAGTAACTAAATGCAAACACAGTTTCAATATTAGTTTAGTTGCAAACTTTTTGTAAAACTACATTATCGGTTTGTTGAAAATGCGAGCTAAAATGCACTGATAAATCTGGAATATTTAAAATTTGTTTAAAGGACTTTCAAACCTTTCAAATTTATCAATTTACTATTTACAAACAATGGAACTGGTAGACGGTTATTTGTTTGAAATTCTGGCTGTTTAATTCTAGTTAATTTTTACTTTTGTAATCAATTTCAGTTCTTAATTTAAAAAAAATCAGAAGCAATTCAAATGATGTAGAAAACACACTAACGATTCACATGAGAACAAAGTTTACAGCAAACACATGTTACGAGTGATTTGACGCTCAATTGAAACAAAACATTAATGAAAATAGGAAATTTTCCATGAAACATTTCGAAGGGTGGATTTACATAATTTATACATGTTAATGAGCTAGATTCATAAATCCTCGTGCCGCTAGTGGAGTAAACACTTGTTGACCACATTTTTTATGTTATAGAACAACATGGATTATTATAAATTTTTCAGTATATTTCAAACACTGCATAGCAGGTGCGAAAGAATCAGTAATTAGAGCATTTCGGCTACGATTTTTTTTATTAAACCGAATTACAAGAAGCATTAATAATAAATTGATCCAACCAAACCAAACAGCCGAGAATGTAGCGACGAGAGCAAATTTGACAGAAAATGTCTAAATCTTCGTCAAAAGATTTCTGAATCATAAATAAATCTTCATTTTGTGCCCACGATACTTCGTAGGATCAACTGGCTGAAATATGTTTTAAATCACATTGTCAACATGCCCACAATAAACTGGTGCTGATCAGCAATTATTTTAAATCTTTATCGATATCCCTTGGCATATTAAATCCCTGCCTCGATTCACGATTATTCATTAAATATTGCTTAAAATCTGTAAACACCTGGGATATATTGGAAACTTTTTGCTCGCTGTTGGTAGAAATATTTAATAAATTTAAAAGCTAGTCATTTCCGCAACTAATCCATATCCTTGTGTACTTTCATATTTTGCATTGGAAATTGTTAGTACAAAGGCTTATCGTTTGGGCATTTTGATTGCATTGTAGCCGCCATAAAATTAATTTAAAAGGCACATATTGCAAAGCATTTATCTCTAACTATTTGACATACAGGGTGCTAATTTGAAAACTCCCATTGGCTATACATGAGGAAGAAAAACAGGTAAAAAATTTCCTGAACTGTTTATAGAATAAGTAGAGAGAACCAATTTTGTGCTAGAGGTAAACTACCCGCCCAAGCCTGTAGACCCCATCCACCACAACTCTAAAATTTTAAATGGCAACTCACTACTAGCCTTTTATCTGTACCTTGTAGTTAATGAATTGTTCATAATAGTTTCCATTATATTCCAATCCATAATAGAGTGCGTCCTGAAATGTCTGACCAACACTAGCGAAAGTTTTCACGGACATTGACTGGTATGCTTGAATACATTTATCCCGTTATTGCACAATTGACTCAGGCTGAGTTTTAAAAACAACAGATTTGTGTCCTCACAGGCAAAAATCAAGTGGCGTTAGATCTGTAGATGTTGCTGGCCATCTGAATAGACCTTCTAATACATTTATTTGATAGATAACATTCAATCGTTGTATAACACTGGAAGTACATTATGAGAACAGGAGCCGCCTTGTGGAAATTGTGGTATATTCTTGGTTGAATACAGATTTGTGCGGATTATCGACTCCAAAAGCGGCCGTTTTGTTTATTAACACTACTATTTAAATAAAGAGAACACTGGTCACTAAAACATATTTTTATTATAAGTCTAGGCTCTCCAACAAATTTCTCTTTCATAGATTCACAAAATTGAAATTTTCTACCCGGGTCATTGTCAGAGAGCTTATGAAGGATTGGTAATTAATAGGGACGAAGTTAGGAACTTCAACTCGGGCTCTCTCTTAAAGTAGTCTTCCCGCGTTTCTTTTCATTTTAGCAATGGAACTAGTTTCTTGAAATACTGCAAGCAGCTGTCGGATATAGTTACATTTTTGTCTTCATATCTTTCATTAAAAGCTACAGCTGCTCTCAAAAAACAGCCATTCTCACAAGCATTAATAGCTATAATTTCTACACGTTTTGCTGGACTGTGTACACCATTGTGAAAGAAAATACAAGGTAGTTTTGGATAGCTTTTCGTCCATTCTAGTGAATACGAGGTGGTTGAAACGTGCTTGTACTTTCGTTCTTTGTTTTACTTGCTATTTGCTGCCAAAATAGCGTCTAATAAGCCAGTAACTACTTAATCAGACGTACGGTTACTTAATACATTAATAAAGCATTTGAAATGCTTGCCATATACTCGTAAAATTTTAGAATTTTAGAGTTGGGGAGGCTGGGAGCTAGATGATTGATAGGGTAGTTTAGCCCGTACGTGAATCGGGTTCCCACTATTTATTATAGAAACGGTTTCTAGAAAATTTTTTGTATTTCCGTTTGTTCCTCAGATATAGCTATTACAAGTTTTCTAATAGTCATCTTGTACTTTATGAAAAATTTACTCAAATTTTTTAACAAAGCATTGAATTAATCACATTTCTAAAAGCGCGCAAAATATTGTTTAATTATTCGTTTTATTAGCTCTCTTAATGCGAATTTTACTATTTACGAATGTACTCGTAAATTCGGTTTTTGTAAATTTGTTCTGTTAAACAAACTATAAATGCAAATGAGCTGAAACATCTATGAAACGGTTTTGTGAATTTTTTTTAAATACTCGTTATCTTTAACACAAAAAGATATGTTCTGTTACCTTTAAATGATGCTTAGGTGTAGGTGATATCAGTCCATATTTTGTTTCATTTGGCCCTCTCTGCAACAAAATATAAATATTAGAATAATTATATAAAATCGGAATTTATTTTCAATATCTCCACTTGTAACACACATTTTTTAGAAACAAATATGAATATTGGTCACTTTTACATTCTCATTTTAAGGTGAATTTTGTCAACATGGGAAACTTCTTGCCTTTGGTATTTTGACACGAACTTTCCGCTTTTTTCTAATTTTTTCGCAAATATTTTGATCCATCTTGTTTGCTTCTATGTTGTCAATCCAAATCCCCATAATTTTGTGGTCTATTCTTTATATGTAAAACAGCTTTTTGGAAACAATGCACATTCATCAAACAAAATTAGTTTGGAAAACCAGATATACTTTGAAAAAATGGTCAAATTCTAACAAATTAATTTCTTGAAACACGTGTCATTGTCATTCGCGAAAATGTGAATTGTGCCAATTTTTTGCTACGTTCCTAGAAAACATTTCGACCGTACCCAAAATATTTGAACTCTAAAACCGACTAGTCCTAAAGTTAATTTAGTAAAATGAAAAATTTGCACACACTTTTTTACCAGAACATTTTTTAAATAATCACTAACAATAATAGTATATTACCCTGGTGGAAAGTACGTACTTTCGTCTCTTGTTTCGTATACTATTTTTCTTGAGCCTCGGTGGAAACTAGCCAGTAAAAGTATAAGGTTTAAAAAAAACGGCTTTTTAAATGTTGACAAAACGTCCGATACGATTTAGCAACGAAATTCGCCGTTGTTAGTTACTGAGTCAGAAAGGTGCGTGGCGAAAGCTATTGTCATGGGTAAAAGTGATGGTTTCGCCATCGAAAACAGTGGCGAAAGTACGTACTATCCACCAGGGGGTCAAGAAAAATAATAATTTGTACTCATGTTGCTCATTTACCGACTTACGTTTAAGCAAGTGAACTTTGAACTCACTTTGAAAGTGACTAACATTTGAAAAATTCAAATAGAATAGATAACATTGCATATTTTTTTCACAAAATAAGCTGAAATGAGAACTTGTATAACGTGTATTTTTCGAAATTAGCAAATATAAACATTCGAAAGCACCCCCGATCAATCATAATCAATTACACTATCCTATAAATCCATTTAAGTAGTCGAATTATTCCATATAACAAAATCAAAGTATTTTTTGGGTCCGCAATATTCGAAGGGAGATTTATTCTTATCAGAGTCCATTGTGTTTTAATCTGATGATAAAATTTCATACAACTATTTCTTTGTCAAAACGGTAAAGGTTTATGGAGATATATCCATCGAGGAGTGTTTGATGAGGATTCCCTAAGTGTGAACGAAGACAGAAAAAACGTATATTAATGTGTTACATTAATTACGTATATTAATGTGTGGCATTACCACAATCGCTATTATAATAGTGTAAAGTTTATGTTCAATAGCTAGCGAGTTCTTTCTCGTATTTTTATAAACTAGATTGTTCGTTTAAATGCAATAAAATTGTCATAATATTCATCGTTTTTTTAATTTGAATAAAGGATTTAAGGACTCCTTGTCCATCAAAACCAGGTGCCACAAAAACCATAGGAGAACCTTTGTTATCAAACAAAATTACTTCATAAACAATCGAGTTTTGGCAGTACTTACTTTTATGCACTTATATTAAAATTAATACAAAAACTGTTGAATGATGATAAATTGTTATTATTATAGACAAGCACCATAATAAACGTTTTGAGTTTTTGGGTAATCCAGTAAATAACTTTCTAGTAAGACAAGGGATTCGAAAAATTTGCTTGTTAAGTATTTTGAGATATATTAAAAGGAGATGAATTCAATTAAAATCGAGTCAAATGAATTATTGGAGATTCCAAAATAGTAGTAGTAGTAAACATCTTTATTTCTAAAAAAGGCTATCGACCTATCGGTCTTTCTGCCCTTGTTTAATACATGCAGTCTTAATCTAAATAAAAAACAAATATGAAAATTCTCTTATTCTAGGTTAACAATACTATTAAATAAATAAGATTTCAGTGGCAAGAAGAAATTATTTTATTGTCCACTAGTCCGTTGCGTTTGTAAGTGTTCGAGTAGCGTTAATGTAGGGAAACGGAAGCGGGATTGTCTGGTTGGTCTTGTAAGACAAAGGGGATTCAGTATGGTCCAGTTGTAGGGGTTGTTTGTCCATTTTGTCTGTAGCTGTATGAGTCTTTCCGAGATCTTTGTCATGTTTGTGCGTTCGTAAAGTAGTTGGGTGGGGGGGTTGTGTAGTGGGTTTTGGGGGTGTCTTATTCGTGTTATTAGTCTTAGTGCAATTTGTTCTGTTGTTTGTGTATAACGTTTTGTCCTTTCTGTTCCGTTGGTCATGAGTATATGTCCAAAGTCTAGCAAGGGTCTACAAATAGCTTTATATATTTTGGTGGCGGTGTTTGTGCTAATTCCTCTGTCTTTGTAGGTTAGTGATCGGAAGGGTTTTGTTCTCTTTATTGTTTCTGCCCTGATGTTTCGTATGTGTTTAGTGAATTTAAGTTTGTGGTCAATTGTGATTCCAAGGTATTTTACGTCGTTTTTTGGTTGTGTCGTTTGGCCGTCTGCAGTTATTGTAGGGGAGTCAGCGTTGAGTCTGTGGTTTGTGAGCAGAAGTTGGTTTTTTGACGCGTTTGGTGTTAGTGGAGATTCCAAAATATTATTATTAAGTTAAATAAAAACTAAAAAAGTTGGATTCACTTCAATTGCATTGAAGTTAAGTTGCGGCCTAGCTGTGCTAATTCTCCATCTCATATTCGTACATACTCGTTTATACATCCGCATGTAAAGAAACTCCAAGATAAAGTAATTAATATTTTATTTTACAGCAACAGTTTCTTTTGGGTCGCGTTTCAGAAAAATCAAATTAGAATAACTTAATCTGCCCTCTCCGGCTGTACGCTCCATGTATATTCGCGTCTTCCGGCTTCAACTAGTTAGTATCCGAAATAACGCCGTAGATGCACCAAAATAAGCTAATTTAAAAATATTTATTTAATGTTAAGAATTTGTTTGAAACAATCAGGTCGCAAGAAAAATTTTGGAAACGAATTCAACAGGCTTTTTAAGTGGTACCTAATTTAATTATTAATTTAAATATTAAGAAAATACCGAATATTGCCCCACATCATTTCAGTCTCGTTCTTTTAGTTAATTTCATCAAATGATTGTATCCTTTAGTAAACATTGATTTTCGGCGTATTTATCAAAAATTTCAAGAAATCGGAAAATGTTCGCACAACACTCCGGTTACAACTATGGAACTTGAAGATATTTTAGTCACTTCTTGCTTCTTATCTTTGTGATAAAAACCTATTTCTGAGTGATATTTTTGTCTGTTGATTTGAATTTTTTGAACCTGAACTCTTCAAGTTTCACTGGTTAATATTTACCTTGGACACTTTCAATATTGAAGAAGAGACTGTGGAGTGAAGCCTTCTAGAGAAAACCGTACTATTTGGATCAATTTCGAATTGTATCGTACGTCTTTGATATCGTGCTTCACGAAGTTCGGTCGGATACTCCGGATATTTGCTCCGTTTAGTTGAATCAGATTTTTTCGACCCGAAACAAAACCATCCGCAATTCGAACTCGAACTTTCGTCAGTTTCGTACAAAGGGGTGGAAACACCGAAATTATCCTTATTCAAAAGAATCGGGCTTCCGCAATGTTCGCAATTGGACATTTTAATTAAAAATTACGTACGCATACCTTGCGTTGCCTACCGACTAACTGTCTATTTTCTTGTTCAATAAAAAAATATAGATTTGCTGCTTATCTAATAGATAAAGGGGACGGGATGATTAAATACGTAGCGGGTTTGATAAACTTTGTCAACATTGGTTATTACACTTTTCATGTTATAAATATGCGAAAATAGCAAGATAATTACTAGCGCAACAAATCCTTGAATTTCGTTACGTGCAATTATAATAGAGTAAATTAGGTTGTAAACCAATATTTTTTTGCGATCAGTCAATTATTTTCGTGTTATTTTAATGCTGTTGGATGTGGGAACCCCATCAGCTAAGAACACTAGACAAAGTTGATAATGCAACATCACTCGTTCATGAGTTTAATGACACCAGTATATGAAGTTTTTGGAAACCTTGTGTTGCCATCAAGCGAAAACTTATCCACAGATTAGTACCTAACTGTGCAAAATGTTATAGTTGTTGACATGAGATTAAATAACTACATAATAACCTTGATCTTGCCTTTACCTAATCTATGTAATGTCGCAAAATAATTATATGTTACACACGCATCTTTCTAACAGATTTTTTGATAAATTGATTTTTTTATTTTGAATTTTATCAATGGCAGATATAAAATGTGCGTTTTTGTGGCAACTAACTATCCCATGAATCAAACAAATTGTACATAAAAACAAAATAACATTTACCTATTTCAAATAATCAGATATGCTTCAAGGGTAACAGACGCTTTTGGACAAAACACACCTCTTGTAGCCCAACCCCAAACACTTTGATTCGTATACAAATGTTCTAATAAAGCAATCGCCCAAAATAATTAGGGACCGTTGATCAAATGAAAATTGTCTTGAGGGCAGAACGTTAAGCCCGCGATAGGATATGAAGAAACAATTACAATTATTTCTAAATAAAATGGACCTTTTCCTTAGATTGACGGTGATTCAAAGATGGTTCGTCTATTATTACTATATACAGTGTGTCCAGTATAAAATGATGTACATGGGGATATTGGAAACCGTTAGAGTTACAGGGTGGACCAAATGGGGAAAAAGTTGCGCAATCAAGTGCCTATAAATAATCTGTCATCAACTTCTTTGAACTCGGAATAGCAACGGATATACAGGGGAAAAAAGAAAAAAGTGCGTTTTATAAAAGCCTTTATATCGTGTTTATTATAAAAGATACAATAACGAAATTTTCAGGGTGGTGGTAAGAAATGAGCGTGAATTTGAAAATAAAGTAAAAAATAATCTAGGCCCACTATGTTCAATGTGGCCGAAGTCAACTTTTGTTTTTCTTATGGGCGCCATATTGAATTTCTGCATTTTTAAATTCCCCTTTAAATATGCTCTTCAACCATGTATAACATGTTTATGTTCGGTCAAGATAAATAATTAAAATTATCAAAATTAAGATTTTATGGTGGTTTTTTTTGATCAGATGAAAATCCATGGCTAGTTCGTCAAGTTAGGCACCAAGTTAGGTTTGGATTTAACGTCTGGTTAGGTATTGTGGGTACTCACGTGATTGGACCATTTTTTTTATGAGAAGTTAAATTCCGAGAGATATTTGAACCTCTTACAAACTAACGTAGCGGAAGCTACGTTAGTTTGTAAGAGGGAAGCTTGTATTTCCAACAAGACGGCGCTCCGCCACATAATGGACGTATTATCACAGAATTTTTAAATCACGAATTTCTCAACAAGTCGATAAGCAACCTGGGACCAGTAAGATGGCCTGCGAGATCCCCTGACATAACACCGCTTGATTTTTTTGCATGGGGTTTCCTCAAAAATGTGGTATACTATAGGTCATACGAAACCGAAGAGGAGCCGAGACACGCTGTTATAGAAGCTGTTAACAGAATTACCCCAGAAATGATCAGAAAATCCTGTGAAGCAGTAATGAGACGATGTACGTTGTGCGTGCGAGAAAACGGTGGCTTATTTGAACACCTACTTTAATCCTAAAATGTTACTTGTTCTTTTGCAGTGTTCGATGTATGATCAATAATAATTTAAAGTAATAATTAATAGAAATATCAATGCCTACTACCATTAAATCTTAATTTTGTTAATTTTAATTATTTATCTTGACCGAACATAAACATGTTATACATGGCTGAAGAGCATATTTAAAGGGCAATTTAAAAATGCAGAAATTCAATATGGCGCCCATAAGAAAAACAAAAGTTGACTTCGGCCTCATTGAACATAGTGGGCCCAGATTATTTTTTACTTTATTTTCAAATTCACGCTCATTTCTTACCCCCACCCTGAAAATTTCGTTATTGTATCTTTTATAATAAACACGATATAAAGGATTTTATAAAACGCACTTTTTTCTTTTTTTCCCTGTATATCCGTTGATATTCCGAATTCAAAGAAATTGATGACAGATTATTTATAGGCACTTGATTGCGCAACTTTTTCCCCATTTGGTCCACCCTGTAACTCTAACGGTTTCCAATATCCCCATGTACATCATTTTATACTGGACACACTGTATATATAGAATGTTCAAACTCGAGCATCTCATTAAAATCTCAAAACGGTTTCTGATACGGAATCGTTGAGATTATGGCCAAGTGCTTGGCCTAAGAATTATATAATATTAGCTTTTAGCTGTAGCCACATTTTTCCTCCAGAAAATCTAATCAATATTTGAAAATATTTTAATGTTGGGAATTTGAGTTGAATATCGTGTTTATTGATCGCAAATCGTATGCAGTGCAATTTCTCTAATTCGGACACCCAATGGTTCCTTCCTTCTAGTAATCCAGACAACTCTATTACTAGGACATTTTGAAATTTTTGCCTCTGTAGTTCGGACACCTTTTAATACATACGAAATATGTATTTTGTTTATAATTACTCTTCTACTGCATTGGGTTTTTGGTTTGAACAGAAAATGGATTTGTATTATAGAAGCTAATTGGGTAAGCAGTGTACAAAATGGTGCATAGAAAACGTGTTCATGGAAGCACTCGAATAACAGCTGAAAAGTTTAATATCCCAAAATCAGATTGATTTGATATTGGAAAAGATAGAAACTTTATAATAGCATGTGGTTCAATAACAAATAATGGCGAGGTGTAAACATTTTAGCATTTCTTCGTCCTTCCAGGTAACAGAAAAGTTTTGACAAAAGCCAAAACTCCTATAGATGAGGAAGCGTTATACAATTGGTTTTCACATCAGCGCCATGAGATTGTCCTAATATCGTCTGAAAGTCTCCCAATAAAAGCCAAATATTTTTATAAAAAAGTTAATGGAAACGGCGATTTCTCGCTCTCCTCTCTGGCTTTATATGGCTCGATAAGTTTAAGAGGCGCCATGGTATTCGCTTTTTCGAGTATCAGGTTTTTAGATAGAATACGCTTTTGAGTGATTACGGTGCAATGGAATTATCTCAAATACAATTTCTTCATGTCGTTAGAGAAATAGACTTCACACGAGAACAAGTTTAAAATGTGGATGAAGCTTCAATCTACTAAGTGACTTTAGCAGACACTACCTAAGCTTGTTAACAGCTAATGCTACAGATAGACATAAATCAGTTTTAATAGTGATTGGAATATATATCACAATGATCATCAATAAAAAAAACAACTTTGACTATATATAACATATACTTGGATGTAGTTATCCAAGTATATGCACCAACTTCTTCCCACGAGACGAGGAGGTAGACACAGTATATGAAGATATAGCCAAAGCACTCTACGAAAATAAAACAACGCATGTGATAATAGGAGGATGTGATGATAATGTGTATACATAGGGAAGTTTAGATTCGGAACCAGAAACGACCGAGGAACAATGCTGGCCATCTTCCTAGAAAGAGCGAAGCTCTAGCTCATGAACATCTGCTTTCAGAAAAACGAAAAACGCAAATGGACATGAAAAAGCCCAAATGGAGACACAAAAAACGAGATTGGCTTCATTATCTCTAAGCAAAAACATATAATTCAGGATGTAGATGTGATAACCCAACTAACTACTGGAAGCGACCACAGAATGGTTAGATACAAAGTTTTCATAGATGTTAAGCTTGAAAGAGCCAGAAGAATCAGACGAATAGCAACCAAAATAAATGGGGAACAGCTTAAGGATAAAAATGAAAGCTACAAAAAACAACTTAGCAAAAACTTCTCTTAAAACCCAGGACAGCCAAATGAATTCATGAATAAAGCCAATAAAAGAATAATAAAGATCATAAAAGAAACGGCTGAACAGACGTCCGAACCCCTTCGAAAACCTGGGGAAAAGCTGTCAAGTGAAACCAAACAAATGCTGGAAAAACGAAAAGAACTCATAAAAAAAGGGAAAAGAGACACAATAGAATTTATGGAGACCAATAAAACGGATAGGAAAATGGCAAAACAGGACATCCTGAAATATAACCCAGCGGACCTGGAAAATTACAGGCCAATCAGTTTGCTATCCCAGCCATACAAACTGTTTATCAGAATAATAACAAACAGATTGGATAGAAAGCTTGAGCTATACCAACCGAAAGAGCAGGCTGGATTTCGAAGTAACTTTAGCACCACTGAACACCTCCATACAGTAAAACCACTCGTAGAAAAGGTAACAGAATACAACATACCTATATGGATGGCATTCATAGATTTCAGAAGGGAATTCGATACAGTAGAAACTTGGGCGATAATCAGGTCAATGAGAAATGCTAGGATAGATCAAAGGTACATAAACTTGATAGAATACATATATAACACCTCCACAATGAGTATAAGGATTCACGACCCTACAAATAAAACAAATGCCAAAAGAGGAGGTAATCTCACCGAAGCTGTTCACTCTGGTCTTAGATGACATCTTCAAAAAACTAGAATGGAACAATAAAGGAATTATCATTCAGGGAGAAAACCTGAACAACCTCAGATTCACTGATGATGTAGTTTTATTCGGAAAGGATGAACAAGAACTTACCAAGATGACGAAAGAACTACAAGAAGAAGCAGCTAAGATTGGATTATTCATGAACAACACAAAAACACAATTCATTACCAACACACATGAAGCAGGAGGGACAATATCGATACACGGAAAAATAGTAAACAAGGTGACATCATACATATACCTTGGACAAACAACAACACTCGGTAAGCAAAACCAAGAAATCGAGGTCAACAGTCGAATCAGACTCAGAGATCATAGGCATTAAATTAGATATCAATGACATTAAAAACAAAAATATATAACGAGTATATCCTCCTAGTTATGACATACAGATCTGAGACTTGGGTCTTGACAAAGAAAATCACTAACAAACTAATAATGCATCAAAGAGCCATAGAACGAAGATTACTAGGTATAACACTAAAAGACCACAACACCAACAAATGGATAAGAGAAAAAACGCAGGTAACAAACGTCATACAAAGAATTAGCTCTCTAAAGTGGCAATGAGCAGGACATGTCGCCGGACACAAAGAAAACTGGAGTGGGCACATCACCAGATGGAGACCCTAGGGAGAGCGAAGAAGTGCTGGAAGGCCGCACCAGAGGTGGTACGATGAATTGAAGAAATTCGTCGGGCTAAACTGGTACCAAGTCGCGCAGAACAGGGATACGTGGTAAAAATGAGAGAGGCCTATATCCAATGGATAGAGAACAGCTGAAATGGAAGTGATTGAAAAAGCCAAGAATCTTCAAGCGTTTAAAAATGATACTGGTGTCTAAAAGCACCCAAAGAATGGAAAACAGTATTATTGTATTTTGAATGATTCACAGCAGACTTCATACTTAAAGGAAAAACATTTTAAAATGGTATATGGTCGCATCATAAAGCTTTATTATTGGTAGATAATGCACACTCACATCTTCGAGTTTGGGAAATTATTTTCCACTCTAACTATAAACTTCTGGTTCTGCCACCTTATTGAACGGCAATTCGTCAACCTATGGATCAAAATGTGTTGTAAAATGTTAAAGTATCATATAAAAAGCGATTATTGGATTAACTTCCCACAAGAAAAAGAGGTTTAATTAAAGTTTCATAATAAGTTCAGAATAAGATTGGGCTATGGGAAAAAAGAGTCTGTCTGATTTGTCTTGTCTGATTTAATAGAAGCAGAAATCGTTAATGCGTGAAGGTAATGAGTGAGTTAATCGTGTAAGTAATGAGTGAAGGTTTTAATAAAAATCCGAATTATAAACTTAGGGATGAAAACGAAGAAACTCTTATGCCTAAAAAATAGTAAAGCTGATGCCATAAAATGATTTTTGATGTGCATACAATGGGGAAGAAATGGATAATTAAAAAATATGTTTACGTTAGATTACATTTTTATGTTTTTCGCTGCTAAAAGATAAATCTACAATGACAAAAAATAACACTCAACTCTTTTTAATGCTGGGAATAATTTAATACTTATTTTAGACGGTTAGCTAACAAATAAATTAACACACTTATAACATTACGGAAATGATATTTTAAAAGTACATTACTCATCTGATTTTCAAACATTCAATAAAGCTTGCTTAATGTGATTTCCTGGTCTACGAGTAAAGTTCTATCAATGAACAAATTGATTAAAAGTAGTCCTTAATATTTTTTGCTTTGACTTCCTATTTTGGTCGAGTTTTCCTGAAAAAATCAAGCTCTACCACTTAAAAAATATTCTCTCAAAAATGAAAATTTTCTAAGCGTGTTTTTTGGGCTCAAAGAATTGCCTCCGACCTAAGGAGCTCCCGAACATGCAGATATAAAGTGTTTGGATTCATAATAGGAAGGATTTTGTTGGTAAAAGATCGTGAACGATTCAAGACCGCTTAAAATGATCCAAAAATGTCAATTATTGCGAATGTGAAGCTTCTATTGTGATTTTCAACGAGTGCCTTGCTTTTATCACTTTCTTGCTATAAAAACTATGTAGAATTCGACATATTTTTCCTCTAAACCGGAACTGGAGGATTTTACGAACATTTTAATGGAACCGCATAACTGGTTTTGCCTTGACTTCTCGCGTTTTAGTTCTAAAACCTAAGTGATTGTTTCAGATTTTGTACACAAAATATTTTAGAGGCTCTATTCACACTCTAATAAGTTTCTGCTGAAGTGCTTGAAAAGTAAATTTGATGAGTTGATCCAAGAAATTGTATGCCACCAAAAATAAAACAAAAAAATTCAAGTCCACATTTAAATCAATTAAACTTGATGGTGAATTCTAGAAGACGGAACAACAAAATGTTACATTAAATCATGCCAGTTTGTACAAATAAAAAATGAAAAAAATAGTATCGAAAAATATATTCACAAAGCAACAGCAACTGCAATGAAATAACTTCCGTTTAATTAGTCTCATAAAGTTCAAGATGCACAGCATTTAACTGAATTTGAAAATGACGTAGAAAGCTGGGCAGTATGTGCATCATTTGTATCTTTGAGTGACTCTAATCTAGATTTAAAACAGAAAAATTGACTGTCTTAAATAACTAGCAGCATAATTCGCTCAACAGTACAAGTAGGTACCTATATGTGAAAGCAAAGGAATCATTTGCCTATGCAGACCAACAGAATTAAACTTCCACATTGTTTCGAAACTATGCGAAGTATAAAACCCTTAGGTATTTTTCGCTATTTAAATCCCTAATAATACAATTCGGTTATCCCTCCATTCGTAGACGGACTTTTAAAACAAAGAATTAGTTCTAGTCTATTTTCTTCGAACGTCTCAATCAGCTGTTGCAATTACCGAAATCAATTACAAGCTTGTGTTTTAATTGAATTCCAAGAACTTTAATTTACTTTTTCTCGTCGAAATATCGCTGCCAGTCCATTTCTAATTTCAGCTGTTACAGCATTTGCAGATAACTCAATCACACTCCATCTCTACCAGAAATGTTTTTACTGATATGTCCGGAAGGTGACTGATAGGTAACGGGAAATATTTGAATTTGAAATAAACTCGAATGACGTATTATTGTAGATGCAATTACTGAATAGATTTACTGCGACTTACAATTAAACGCAAAATGAAATAGCTTTAACTGTGATTAAGCTGTAATCTGGGTTGATTGACAGTAACAAAGCAATAACACAAATTAACACGCAAAAATTCACCCGAAACTGACTTTCTGGTTACGCTTCTAACTGTAATATAAACCTCGTCCCAACCTTGGCTGAAATGGCAAATATTTCCCTTTGCCTTCTTTGTGTGCCTTCTCAAAGTGAATTTCGCTTTACTTGGGATTTTAAACGAACTTTGTTTTAGAGAGCTTTCAAACCATTAGATTAGATTGTCTGGAGCGATAGTTCACTATACACAGACTATTAACACACAATATTGTGTTAACTTTCGGTTTAATGGGCTCATGCACTTAATACCAGGCAACAAGATATGCAATATCATACTAATAAAGAAAATTTGAAACTTTTAAGTACCCAAATTAGGCTCAAAATTGTGGGAAATTGGAAATTTTCCTTGAAAATATAGTAGCAAATTACACTGCCCATTAAAAATTTACCTCAAGTTAGATCTTCATTTATTTTTTCTTCGTTCGCATTTAATATTTTCACCTAAAACTGCAATATTCTGGCATATTAAAAAAATAAGTAGTCATTAATTTTAAATGTGATCTTATTATCAGCTCTCAGGTAACAATTTTAAGAGTTTATAGACTTCGGTAAGCTTTTATAGCATTTACAAAAACCATATTTAAACTTTAATAAGATATTACAATAAACGATTACTCTTCGGTTTTATGCCAAATTATTATAAACTTTATAGTTTTATGACCAAGTAAGTTTTAGAGCTCATCAAAATAATTTATTAGACCTCAAGATGAATAAATGAAGCATGGGAAATGTTTCCATTAATGAAAAATTTAAACCGCCAAAAAAATTATTTTTTAGTACTTTTTTTATAAATCAATCTCAAAGAATGTAGCAATAAATTGACTCATAAACTTTGACATAACATTCACTCGGATTGCTAAATTAATTTTAAAGTAAATAAATTAAAAAAAAAAGGGTAGGAGTCAAAATTATTGGCTTTATCGCCCTTTCAGGGGCATTTTTAATAATATTGCCTTTATCTCGACCAAACTTGACGTATAAAACAATCTATTTTAGACACAAAATAAAAATTCACATTTTGACAAAGTGCTTTAATTATTGAATAAATTGGTTTTTGTCGTTATTCTGTTTTGCCTTTGAATCGAACAAAAATTAGATTGTATGCTAGGTATATTTTTAATCAAATCAAGTCCACATTTATTTTTCTAGTTGTTTTAATGAAAGTATTTTTAACAAAAGTTTTAGTTTATCGATAAAGTGATCACAATCAAAATGTAATTTTATATTATTATTACGTCCTGCCTCAGATTTGTTTAAGGGCAGCATTTGTTGCTTCAAAGAAAAAAGAAAACAGGTTTCAAAATGGTCTTCCATCATCACTTAATCCAGTTTAAAGAAGAGTTTTCGAATGAACTTTTCAAAAGCAACTAATACAGATAGATAGTTTAATCGAACGACTTAAAATCTTTGTAAATGTCTTTAAAAATGTTTCTTGCTGGTTTTATACATCACACGTAGCGTCCTTTGGAAATTAATATAAAAATGTAAAATATTTTGCATACTTTGCGAAATCTACCGCTAAAGCACATTTGCCAAAAACGAGAGCATTAACTCCAGACAAATTTACCTAAAAGCCGATATATTACAACATATTATTGTTTAAATTTATTTCATTCACCATTGCATCAATAATTGGTTTAAACAAATTCAAATGAATACTATTTTATGACCTAATGACTTTCTAAGTTTATTTTTCACTATGATACTGTTTAACATTCTCAGCTTCAACTTTTACAACAAATTTTTAATAGTTCATTAACTCAAAGGAAAAAGCGTGAAGCCAATGTTATCTGTGTTTTCATCATCTAAATAGTTTTTTTTTCACAAAACATTGACATTTAACTTTTTTGCTTGTTGTTTTTTAGATTTGAATAGCACATTTAGCTTTTTCTTTCCTTCCCCTGCTTGAATTATATTCCGCAATTTCGTTGACGCGCCTCCCTTTTTAAGCATCTGCCATATTTCCGTTTGTTATAAATGTTAATAAAACAAAACATGTTAATAAAACTTTGTTACTGCCAATTTTAAGTTAGCTATTCGACAGCCACAAAGTTACTTCTCTGCTTTTATAATGCCCAACAAAAAAGTTTAGTCCTTACCAAACAATCGTAATTCCGTTTCATAAAAATTCCGCATATTAAAACGTGGCTATTTAATGCTGCTGATATTTCGGGAAAACAATTTGCGCTTTACATTCAGACCAATAACAATAAAGGAATTCTAAGGAAGCCGTTAAAGTCGAAGTTTTAAACGACTAAACGTGAAAAAATTTAAATGATTAAAAACGTTTATGGCACTGTGCAGCTTGAATATTTATTTATGTTTTCTGAGAACAAAGGTTCAAAACAATGCATTCAAAAACTGAAAAAACAGGAAAAACCCGATTGTTCTACAGAAAGTAAACTTAACGAGGTAAATTTGAAAATACAGAACGATTAGAGCTTATAAATTTGATGGATTTATGGATAGGGTACTAAAATATGCAGAATAATGCATACAAAACAAATATCTGCAAAATAGAAAACCGCCATCTACTAAAAAGCGGCGAAAAGCAGCAAAAATGCAAAACTTATAGTAGAATCAAAAAGGAAATTCTGATAAATTTTTCTTCATTTTGGTTTTCAAATCGAATGATGTCTGTAAGATTAGTCGAAGCAACTGCGCACAATAAGGGAACATCAACGTGTATTTTTCCTTATCAAAAACAAATAATTGCTCCATAGTTGCGACTATAATCAAATGTACGTTTGTTTTCAACCGCGTGTTCATGAATGGAGAATAATTCGATTTTTTTGCAATAAAAACAAAAGTTTTATTATACCTTGATGAAAAATTATATGTTAAAAAATATGTACGTACATTTATATCCAATGGTTCCTCTTCCGGTGTTAAAGCCAAGGAGCTTTTTCGGTGATGCAACATGCTGCGGCTAATATCTGAAATCAAAAGACGATGCAAATTTCCAACAATTCAGTATTATTAACATAAACTAGATCTGCGAAAGGTAAGCGGTAAATTGGGAGAAAGTTGAAGATTTCATATTTGATGTAATCAAACTCGGAGCATGAAGAGTTAGTTGCACCAAGTTCATGAAACTTTCGGTAATCTTATACTTATGAAAATTGTAATTTAAATAAGTGAATTTGCTTGTTATGGCTCTCGGAGGCTCCTTCTACTTTTAATAGGAACATCCAAGCGAAAACTTTATAATTTACTGACGAGTTTTGGTCGAAATATACTGATTATTGCGGCATGAATTAAAGATCACCGGCCTGAAAAATCTTCAATTTTCTCTTGGACTGAAAACTTTAAGTTTGAGGTTTAATTAATACGTATATAAGTTAGAACAATATCGCAGAGGTAAAGTTTTAAATTCGTTCGGATCTCAACAGCATATAATTTGACGGATCTCAACAGCATATAATTTGACAAATTTGATTGATAAATTATTGAAAGGAAAAACGTATTCATTTTCTTCTTTCAATAATTCTTTTCGCCCCATTTTATATAAAATTCTTTATTAATAATATACAAATGAAGAGCGTCCGAAAATTCAAATGAAAGGGAATTTTTCGCGGCTTAAACGGACAAATAATTTTTGGAATAAGGAAAAATTTACTGCTTTGGCAGTAAAATCCTTTTCAATAATAATAATATTGATAACTTTCTTCAAATGAATAAAAATTTGTTGCTATATATTGAAATTAAACAATTTGCATTAGTCAGAAAAATTTACTTCTCCTAAAAACTTACCACTGCTTTTCAAGTGTATGACTGTTATTGTTAGCGTCTTGGTCTTGCAATGTTAACGAACGGAGCGGAAAAACCAAACGGTATATGCACACACGACTGAACAAATCGTACTAAGACTTATCACAAAAATATGATATCCCTAAATAACGCTTTTCAAACCTTTGAACCAATTATAATACGAACGTACAAATATGAGCAACATATCAGAAAACAGACACAATTATAGACAAAATGGAAGAACAACCCCCAAAACCGGCGATTATAGCACCCCTATGGCTCACAAGGAAAGCAAGACAATCCCGTTTTGTTCTTGTCTCGACTTCCCTAATTGAGCACTTGCAATGCATGTAAACTCCAGTACAATTAAGTAATTAGGCATTACTATATCATGAAGGGCACGGGCAGAAAGATCAATTGCTCCGTAGCCTATTTCTTTCAAAGAAATAAAGTTGTTTCGGAAAAATTGTATGTTGTTGAAAATAAATTGGAAATAGATTGGGAAATCTTAAAATCGCCCACATTGCATTTAAATATAGTTGAACTAGCAGATTTTATGAAACATAAAAGTAACGATTGAATCTTATACTTTAATCTCAAGGCAAAAAAGATAGACAAACTGCATCTCAACAAGCATCTTTAGTTCACGTAAATAGAAAAATATACATATTTTAATATTTTCTCAGCTATTATACAGGGTGTTACACCGGGAACCGCCGCGATCGATATCTGGCAAATTGTAATAAGGAGAAACTTGAAAATTTGACAGTGTGCCGAAGTCATTGGGGCAAGCGATATAAAATATTTTCAAGATGGCCACACTTCCGGTTATAGCGGAAGTAGGTATCAACTTGCTTATTTTAAATGGAACACCCTATATATTATTACATTTTTGAATTCCACTCCAATTTCTAAATATATTCCGTATAATTTACTATACCTAAGTCTAACCGTTTTTGATATTATATATTTGAATATGTATATCGATCGCGGCGGTTTCCGGTGGGACACCCTGTATATATCTATATAGTAAAATCATTGAACCATTACAAATGTTTGTAAATTCGGGGATATAGGTTTACTTTGGTAGTTTCCAAGCATACGCTAAGTTTCCATTTTGATGCATTAAGATGTTCAATCGATATTGAGATTGAATTTTCTCAGCACAAATTGCCTGTGGATTAGTGTAGAACACTAAGTAGTTAGGGATGCAGTTTTATTCCAAAGGTCTGATTATGAATTAATTTAGCCCGAGAATATTAAAACTGAAGTCGGAAATTTGCTATAGACTCAGAAGGTACAATTGGAACTTAATTAAGTATATTTGTAATACTAGTAATGCAAAAAAGCGTGTATCGCAATAGAAAATATTAGTAGCATTTGATGTTGAAAAATTTTAAATAGGAAACTGCAGAAATTTAAAACATTTATTAAATAAAGCAGAAGAAAATGCAAACAAGAACTTTTTATTTAATTAAATTAGCGATTTGAAATGAAAAGGTGTATTAAAAACGAGTTTGGTTTATAGGAAATCGGATTTGCAGTTGAAAAAGCAAGAATAATTATTTTTCCTAAAATTTCCCAGAGATTATATTTATTTTTTATATTAAAGCTCGCCATAACGGATTAATCAGAAAGTGTTAATGCTATAGAATAAAAAATATTTTACCTATGAAAGTGATCTAAGCCAGTGTCCCGATTCAGAGTGAATTTTGTAACTAAAGCCCAAATATTATTTCAATAGAGACCATTTTGATACGCCACCCCAATAATATACCAGTTCCAATTTGGAAACCAATGTGTTAATCTACAAAAGCGGATTGTCGGTCGTCGAAGATATTGGCAAATATATCTCGATTACGGGCTTTTCCAGACCCTTACAGATTGAAAGGGGAGGCCATTGAAACAGGAAATGTTGGGGATTTTAATGACTATACCTTTATTGAAATCTATGACGCAGCTGAATTTGTGTACATTTGTTATTGTCAGCATAATCTAAACAAGTGGCTTTGTCAACAAGAAAAAAAGAAAAAACGCTTAAATACGTATGCCTATAGTGCCTATGTGGTTCGAATGATTATTCATATTTGATGATTATGATAGAAAAACAAAGGATTTCAATCTAGTCTATAATTATTGCTAATATTCAGTTAAATAGCGAATAATGAATAAATGTAGAAACAGGTTCCAACAAAATTATAATATTGCTGCTGTGGCAGCTAATTAAAAAACGTTGATAAAGTTAAGTAAAGAAGTGTATAAGTTACTCTCACAGATTAATGTATATTTGACAAGCAACTTATCTGAGCCATCTTAAAGTTTCTCCATTTCAAGCCTCAAAGCCTCTTGCATTTTAACTAGGAATCTTGATAAATAACTTTTCAGTAACGTCATCCGCTCTTTATATTAGCCTTATGGAATGTAGCTTTTAAGCGCAGGAAAAACTGCTTTGGAGAGAAAAGTTTCTACTATAAACAACCGGAAATTTAGGACTAACAAAACTGTTGATTGAATTAAATGTTCGTTAATTTATAAAGGAGTACCTACTTTTAAAAAGGAATAATCTTGAGCAAAACCCTTTTCAATCAACTTTTCATATGGACCGCAATTACGTCATTTTCTTCAACCAACAAGTGTTGCCTACAGTAAATATTTTCGGATGTAATGTTAGTTTAGTATAATTTTTGTAAAATAAATATTTCAGAATAATCCGATGTTTCGAAAGCCCCCAGCTAATTTAAATAACATTTCTAAATCAAACAGCCACGTCGATGATTCGGCTAAGCAAACTTGAAAGCTTTCCAAATTTTACTCCATTTTCAGGCAAAGTTATAAATGCGAAAAGCTTCAAAGCTTCCTGCATTCTAACTACTGCGATAAGTTTTTGACTCAACAGGCGCTGTTAAGCTGAATAATGTTCTGAAGTATCGATTTAAAAGTTTCACAAAGACACTTTAGTTTAACGTGCACGCCGCACGTTAAAACCGACCCCAAAAAGAGAGTTTTGGATTAAATTTTAAATGCTTTTGTTACAGAAAAGCAAGAATCAGAAAACTAGTGAATTTTAAGTCTAAGTAACTGACTTTCATCTTGATTTAATAAGAACTTGAAATACGAAATGTACAGGAAACTTCCACTCTAAGATGATGTGAGTATCTCAAATTGTTATGAAATTCACAATATCTCAAATTGATATTAACCCTCGTATATTAGCAGGTTAGTTTGGTTTAGATCTCAAATTAATTGAAAAGCCGTTGTTCATATTGAGTATCGCTCTGAAAGTGGAAGAACCAACCAATTAATGACATTAATTAATTACACAAATCGATCAGGCAAATTTTGAATTTCATGCACCTCATTGCCATGTTACTAAACATTTAATAAATATGACCGCTCGCAAATGGCTACGGTGTATGTGTTGTTTTATATTTATATTATTTGATGAAATTCAGCTCAGAATTAGTGATTTTTGCAAACCGTAATCTAAACTTATCACTTGTAATCGCTTATCTTCATCAAATTAAAAGTTGAAAGGGTTGTAGAGACATGGCTATCTTCATTGAGTTGCTCTGGCAGAATTATCTTGACAGCTTCAATTGTTCGCACCGTTTGAATAGTATTAATTTCAACATATTTGCTTATTCTAATTTCAAGGGATTATGTTGAATTGAAATTTGATTGACGCGGTAAACAAGTATCATAAAAATAAAAGATATGTAAAGATATAAACAAATTGTACTGTAAGCTCCATAAGGAAAACAGTCAAGAATAATTTTCAAAGGCATTTCATTACATCCCGTACGCTAAAATGGAAAGGGGATGAATTATCGATCCCCACGTTTTCATCCAAACTGTGCTACGTTCACCGAGGGAGACAAAATTCCCTTTTAATCCAACTAAGTGAAATATTTGATGCACACATATGATTATTTATAAAACTCGATGGTTTACGAATTATATGTTTGACACTAAAATTAATTACTCAAGGAGAATTAATGGATTTGTAGGGCTTGTTTGTATTTGAAATTCCTAGAAAAAACCCAACGAACCAGTCATGAAATATATGAATATTAACATATTTATATAAATTTAATTATAATTGACACTCAAGTAAATAAGCAACGTAATTAGTGTACATGTTTTAAAATTAAATGAGATATACATAACACGCATTCTCATTCAGGACAATTAAACAATTCAGATGACCTCTCGGTTTAAGGCTTAGGAATTAAATTTCATTAAATTATAAGATTATTTTAAGTTTCGACATAATTTAACTGGGTTCTCATTAATGATGACATAGAATTTTAGGTTTAAAAAGTAAACAATTTGAAAAAATGTATTAGATGTTAAAATTGTTGTTAAACGCTCTTCTTAAATATGAGAAATCAAGGCATTTACATCATAAAACTGTACAAGTTTCAAACAACAACTTTTCACATAATATCAGGTAAACTATACAAATTTAATACTCATTATAATTGTTGTAGAAATCCACTCTTTCAGTTTATGGGAAACTATGCAAATATGCCTATTCATCTGAGTTTATAGGATACATTTACATATCGCGATAATGTCGGACAATAAATAACTAAAATCAAGGAATGCAGTTTATTTTACAATTTATTTTCAACAACTAAACAGCCAGCTTTTTTATTGAATTAATGTAATTGCATCAGCAAAACAGAATTACTCAATATTTTCAGTTGTTTATTTACTAATCAATAGTTCAATCAGGTTTTTACTCATCTCGCTCCCATATAAGCAGAAAAGTTGAAAAATCACATTTCACGAAAATGATTGATACTCTTTAAAATGCAATATGTAAATTTCAGCTTGACAGACCAGCAATTTTGGATGTACATCTAAAATTGCCCATATGCACCGATGTTCACGTTTCTACAGTGGGAAACCAACTGGAATTGTAATTCAAAGAATCGAATGAAAAATTTTCCAATTATACAATTTATTGGTTGAAAATTGCGGCCTAGTACTAACGCCCATTATGCTTAGGTAATGGGCATATTTTTCATTTCTGGCCTAGTGTTTGTTATTTGAACTTTTTAAATAGTCTGATAACCGGAAATATGCATATAAATTTTTTTAAATTATCAAACAACTCTTTCCAGTGTGGATGCAGTTGTCGATATTATTATCTCAAACCACAATGAAATCCGCCTGAGTAATATAAACAATAATTCATTGATATCAATTTGCAATAGTTTGCATTAAAAAATTCACTACATCGAAAATATATTTTTATATGTGAATATTTTATAACAAATCCATTAGGCGCTTTTTAGGAGAAAAACACGTTGCTTGCTAAAAGCTCGGAAAAGCTCTTAAAATCTAGAAGAGCTCGCCGATATTTCAAGGTTGAATTGCAAATTCCACGTAGACAGTTGCATTTGAAGAAGTCTAATTAATATAATATAATATATATAATATAATATAATATATATTAATATATCACAGAATAGTAGTAGTAGTAAACATCTTTATTTCTAAAAAAGGCTATCGACCTATCGGTCTTTCCGCCCTTGTTTAATACATGCAGTCTTAATCTAAATGAAAAACAAATATGAAAATTCTCTTATTCTAGGTCAACAATACTATTAAATAAATAAAATTTCAGTGGCAAGAAGAAATTATTTTATTGTCCACTAGTCCGTAGCGTTTGTAAGTGTTCGAGTAGCGTTAATGTAGGGAAACGGAAGCGGGATTGTCTGGTTGGTCTTGTAAGACAAAGGGGATTCAGTATGGTCCAGTTGTAGGGGTTGTTTGTCCATTTTGTCTGTAGCTGTATGAGTCTTTCCGAGATCTTTGTCATGTTTGTGCGTTCGTATAGTAGTTGGGTGGGGGGGTTGTGTAGTGGGTTTTGGGGGTGTCTTATTCGTGTTATTAGTCTTAGTGCAATTTGTTCTGTTGTTTGTGTATAACGTTTTGTCCTTTCTGTTCCGTTGGTCATGAGTATATGTCCATAGTCTAGCAAGGGTCTACAAATAGCTTTATATATTTTGGTGGCGGTGTTTGTGCTAATTCCTCTGTCTTTGTAGGTTAGTGATCGAAAGTGTTTTGTTCTCTTTATTGTTTCTGCCCTGATGTTTCGTATGTGTTTAGTGAATTTAAGTTTGTGGTCAATTGTGACTCCAAGGTATTTTACGTCGTTTTTTGGTTGTGTTATCACAGAATAATAACTGCTGTTTGCAAAAATATTTATTAAACGTTTGTTGGTCTCCCATGCAAAGGCACAGATTTGTTTTTGATGTTCTTTGATTGGGACAGAAAATAAAAGGCAATTGTCACCTCCAATTTTACGTATTGTAAAATTACTAATAAACGATTTTAATTTTCCATATCAAAATTACCTTAAAACCTCTCCAGTTTAACATAGCAAATGTAAATACATATTTTAATTAGTTATTTCACACATAAGCCGTTTTCGATTTAAAATCACAAAGCCCATTATACTAAAATATCCCGTATTTTAATAACATTTCTAACTAACTATTTCAACATTCATAACTATTTCAACATTATCATTCACTTTGCTTAAGGGAAACTAATAAACTAATCTAATAAAAATTGAATTTGACCGATGAAGTTCTCATTAATATCTATAACTTTGTAAAAAAACGTTTTCCACACAATATTGCAAGAATATTTTTGTTCGAACACGGTGCTGTGCGATGAAACTTTGAAATTTCAAAAACTCATTTTTTGTCATCTCCTTTTGAAGAACTTTTACAATTTACCCTTTAGAATTGTTTTCTTCTGAAATAATTATTTAAAAATAATTTACCTTAGATACTAAAAGCCCGTTGAAGTACTAATAAACTCAATTTTAACCAATAAATGTTATACTAACAATATTTAAAACAAAAAAATTACTGAACCATCTCAGTTTAATTTTGATTTACTTAATTAAACCAACTTCACGTTTCACGCATTAATAAAACGACAAAAACATATTTTCATAAAAATATTCGGAAAACGGATGGTCTTTGTTACAAGAATATTTACTTTATATTTCATATTCTCTATTGATTTCAAGCGTATCATTCGTAAAATAAAATTGAACGAAAACAGGGAACCCTTTTTAAAATTCAAAGATAAATTGAATCTTACAATTCAAACATGGCTAGCTGAAAAATTGCCAGTGTGTGCAAACATTTGGGAGCTGCGAAAAACGAACAAATTGACTCGACGTGTAATCGAGCAAATCGAATTGAGAATTGATAGTCTATTAGCTAATTTTTAGTAGACCTTTAAGACGAACATTATTATTCAATCCTGCTTGGGGTAGAAATTTTCCAGGCATAAATGAAAATTCTATTAGAATATGTAATAATTTAGATCATTAATGAAGTTAGTGTTGTTACTTGGCAAATGTTGTGTAAAAGTATTATTTATGTAACACCAAAATTTTTTTGCTATTAAGGGTCATTGTACAAAAAAGACTCCATGTATAAATAACGAATTAAATACGAATGGGAAAACTCAAAGTTTGAAAAGTGTCTTGTTTCCTAGTGAAAATAACTACTAATTATTCTTAAAATATTACCTCGAAACACATATATTTTACTAATTATTCCATTACGGAGTATGTATAAACAAATCGAGTACTATTACTTTTTATTTGCCCGTTTGTCTCATTTGTGTGAATAATATAAAAATCTGTTAGGCTGAAATTAATAAAGTGTTAAATTTTGGTAACTGAGAGAGCTTATGTATGCCGCTTGAATGTGTGTAGTAAAGAGCAGCAATTGAAATTAATTTACTAACTTAATTCTTAATAAAATACTGATGAGTTTTTCAATACATTAAATGGGAAACGCAATTAAAAGCACGTTGATAAAGAAACGAGTGCTAGGAGCTTGATGAAACAGTTATCAATTGGAAGATCTGTTACTTGCAACTTTCTTTTCCATAAAATTAATGAATTTTTTATGTTTTTGAAAAAATAGTAATTGCAACTTTATTTTAGTCAAATGCCAAGTATAATGAAAACTCCTTGGTTATATATATAAGCCGATTCTAAAACGTCTTGTGACGTTGTCCGACGCCTACTCTCCATCTTCTGCGGTCTTGCCAGTCGTCCGCTGTTAAATTCCTTTGAATTCTTGCTTTGTGGATTGTCTTTTGCCATTCTATTCTGGGCCTGCCCCGTTTTCGTCGTCCAATCGGTTGCCATTCTAGAATTTGGTTAGGTAGTCTTGATGTTAGCATTCGTTGTACATGCCCATACCATGTTAGCTGTTAGCTGTTTGCCAGTTACGTCTTGAATTAAAGATCCTTCCACACTCATCCGTTGTTTTACTACCTCATTCCTAATCCGGTCTCTTCTGGATACACGTAAAAATCTTCTCATCGCCTCCATCTCTACTACTTCCAGTCATGTCTTCTGCCTTTCACTCACTCTCCATGTTTCTGCTGTATACAATAAAGTGGTCTTTATCATTGTTTCGTATATGTTATATTTCCGTTTCTTAGTAATTTCCTTACTCCCTAGTATGCCGTTGAGGCACCCAATAGTTTTTTTTTGGCCTGAACAATTCTTTTTCCGACCTCTTTGACGTCAGTGCCTGTGCTGTCGAATGTAACACCCAACTATACGTATTCTTGGCAATGGATGGAATTTGTTGCCCATTGTCAAGCACCAGATTGTTCGGTTTCTCGCCCACACATAAATACCTTGTCTTCGTCAAATTATTCTGTTCGTTTTCTCATCGTGTGCTGCATGTCCTCTATATCATTTGCTATAACGACCTGATCATCGGCAAACTGTAGTGTGTAAATACATCCTTTTTCCAGTTCAACACCCATGCCATGAACTTTCCGTTTTCCATTGCTTTAATACTCATGCTACAGGTATTTTGAAAAGAGTTGGTGAAATGCAGCATCCTTGTCTTAGTCCTTTGGTAACTGGAAATTCTTCGGTTATATATTTTCCCATTTTTATTCGTGATCTTGTGTTTTTATAGAGTTCTTGCACCGCACAGATCAGAGAGTAATTAATACTTGATCTGTCTAGAGTTTCCCACAGTTTACAAATTGGTACAGTAGCGTAAGCTTTTTGAAGGTCTACAAATGTGATATGAGTTTCTATCTTTTTTGCAGCTTTTCTCTATTATCTGTTTTAGGTAGAAAACATTGTCGGTGTACGATCTGCCTGATCGAAAACCGCTTTGTTCTTCTTCTTCGTTCTGCCTGAAGTCATCCTCCATTAGGTTTCGTAAGATCGTTCCATAAAGTCTACTCATGGTGCTAGAAACGAAGAAAGAAAACGGGTTTCTAAAGTTAACTTTCGTTCTTTATTTCGCAAGTTAATCATCACTAACAATGACTCCAATGCAATGCCAGGATTGCAACATGAGATATGTGTGATTTTTTCATTCTCGCTCTTATTTAATTTTTAAACGTGCAACGAAAGTTAAGTTTCGAAACTCTTAACTTTCTGCTGCATTTCAACCAAATTCATGAAAAAATCTTAAATAGGAAAGTACGTGTACGAGAATGAATAAGAAGGAATAAGAGACGCTAATTGTAGATTCCTGCGTTGTAACTGCGGTGAGCACGTTTATTTCCGCTGGAACAATTTATGTTATGAGTGAATCAAAGAAAATTTATTGCAGCGAAATGTGCAAGTGCAAACTGGTTTTTGGGAAAATTTACTAAATGTGCCACTTTGCACATTGAACAGCTTAACTATTTAATTCGCTTTAATCTTTTACTGAAGTTCGTCTGGTATGTAGAAAATTGCTTCCAGTTAACTTATTCATATTAAATCGCTAGTAAAAGCCAACCTTATGAGGATTTCAGCTACGAGTTACCGGAAAATGTGCAAAGCAAAGAAAAGCTGAAATTTAAACAGTAGATGTTCTGGGCAATTTTGAAATCAAATCGAATTTTGCAACTTTTTTCTGCAAGTACTAATTGCTTAAAAACTTAAAAGTAAAAATGTTACTGCAATAAGTTAAAATCTAATTAAAGTTTTTTATTGTTGTCACATCTTTCTCTAATTCCTGGCGTTCAGATCTTGTAGTTAAATCAATAAGTTTAATTTCAGAAAATTGTTTAAACTTTAAAATGGCACAGTAGTAGTAGTAAACATCTTTATTTCTAAAAAAGGCTATCGACCTACCGGTCTTTCTGCCCTTGTTTAATACATGCAGTCTTAATCTAAATAAAAAACAAATATGAAAATTCTCTTATTCTAGGTTAACAATACTATTAAATAAATAAGATTTCAGTGGCAAGAAGAAATTGTTTCATTGTCCACTAGTCCGTTGCGTTTGTAAGTGTTCGAGTAGCGTTAATGTAGTGAAACGGAAGCGGGATTGTCTGGTTGGTCTTGTAAGACAAAGGGGATTCAGTATGGTCCAGTTGTAGGGGTTGTTTGTCCATTTTGTCTGTAGCTGTATGAGTCTTTCCGAGATCTTTGTCATGTTTGTGCGTTCGTATAGTAGTTGGGTGGGGGGGTTGTGTAGTGGGTTTTGGGGGTGTCTTATTCGTGTTATTAGTCTTAGTGCAATTTGCTCTGTTGTTTGTGTATAACGTTTTGTCCTTTCTGTTCCGTTGGTCATGAGTATATGTCCAAAGTCTAGCAAGGGTCTACAAATAGCTTTATATATTTTGGTGGCGGTGTTTGTGCTAATTCCTCTGTCTTTGTAGGTTAGTGATCGGAAGTGTTTTGTTCTCTTTATTGTTTCTGCCCTGATGTTTCGTATGTGTTTAGTGAATTTAAGTTTGTGGTCAATTGTGATTCCAAGGTATTTTACGTCGTTTTTTGGTTGTGTCGTTTGGCCGTCTGCAGTTATTGTAGGGGAGTCAGCGTTGAGTCTGTGGTTTGTGAGCAGAAGTTGGTTTTTTGACGCGTTTGGTGTTAGTCTCCATTTATAAAACCATGTCATTGTGTTGTTTGTTAGTGTTTGGAGTCTTTGCGCTGCTCTCTCAGTAGTTTTGTCATGTACAATAAGTGCCGTGTCGTCTGGGTATTGTAATATGTATGCCGATCTGTCGATTTGATTTTTGTCTGGTAAGTTGTAATTGTATATGTCATGGCAGTATATATTGTAGAGAAACGGTGAGAGCGGGGATCCTTGGGGGAGCCCTTGTTCAGGGGAAAAAGAAAATGACAGTGTTTTGTCAATTCGTACTTGTAGTTGTCTGTTTTCTAGTAAGTTCTTTATGGTGTGTAGTAGATATGTTGGTGTGTGTAGTTTGTATAGTTTGTATAGTAAGCCTCTATGCCAAACACTGTCAAAAGCCTTGTTAATGTCCATAAACAGGCAAGCTGTCTTTTTGTCAGTTAGGTGGGTAGTTTGTATATTGTTGGCCAAAATAAAGAGCGGATGAACAGACGAGTGATGCTGTTTGAAACCAAATTGGTAGGTAGGTATATACTTTCCAATCACTTTTTCAAGCCGCTGCTTCAATATGCCTTCAAAAATGTTGCCCAGTACTGGAAGCAGTGTAATTGTTCTGTAGTTGCTCGGTTGTGTATTGTCCAGTCCATTTTTGGGTATAGGGATTATTAAGCCGTTTTTCCATGTTTCTGGGATTCTGCCATTTGTGATGCAGTTGTTCAATTCAGTTAGGATCAGTTTGTGTGTTTCTTGAGTTAGGCTTTTCAAGACTTTTGCCTTAATTTTATCCCTCCCCGGTGCAGTGTTCTTGATGTGCGCTAGGGCTTCGTCGTACTCTGTGTCTGTGATCAGTGTGCAGGCATAGTTTGGTGAGTTGTTAAAATAGTTCAAGTACCAGTCGTTGATCAAGTTCCAGTTGTCATTGTCGAAGTTAGGATTTGTCGATATGCTGAAGGCCCTTTGATAGTGTCTGGCGAATGCGTCCGCTTTCTCTTAGTCTGTGTAGCGTTCTATTCCGTTTTCGTCAATTGCGTCAGTAGTGCCAGTCTTCCTGTATTGAGCCAGTTTCTTAATTTTTCGCCAGTATGTTTTGCCTTTGTCCTTCTGTATTTCTTTACATGTTTCTAGCCATTTGTCTTGTCGGTATTGTCCAATCAGAGTTTTAATGTTTCTGTTAAGTTAGTTCAGTGTCTTTTTTAGGTCGTTATTTTGAGTGTTTGTCTATAGCCTGTACAGTTCTCTCTTATGTTTTATTAGTCTCAGTATGTATTTGGGTAGTGTATGTCGGTAGAAAGCATTTTTTATTTCCGGGCTAAATTTTCCTATGGCTAGTGAAAGTTGTTGTTGTATGGTTTCTATTGAAATGTGCTGTGCTTGTGATTGAATGTAGTCATGTCTATGTTGTTTCACTTTGTCTATGTCAGTCTTTGTTAGGTTTAAGTTTTTCTCTATAGGAGGTGTATTGGAGGTAGGTTGCGTATGTTGTAAGTCTATGTTAAACGTAATAGCCAGGTGGTCGGATCCAAGTTCGTTGGTTAAGTTTATGTTGTTGATGGTGTTTGTCAAGTTTCTTGTGTACAGTAGAACGTCTGGTGTTGAGTCTGGGTTTGCGGGCATCAGAAAAGTTGGTGGGGTGTGCTGTTTTATAAAGTCGGAATTTTGCAAAAATCTTTTAAGTTGTTTCGTTTTGTTTGTATTTAAGTTAAAGTCGCCTATAATTATTGCATATTTATAGATGCTCGCTTCAGTCAGTATGTTTTGTTCTAGGTTGGAGTGTGGGTGTATGTATGTCAGAAATATGTGTATCAGGTCGTTTAAGTAGGGTATGGTAAAATGTAGACATTCGTTCAAAGGTTGTTGAGGGAAGGAGGATTTGCTCTTCCAAGTTTAGATGTTGGTTTTAGGAGAGCTGCGACCCCGCCCCTGGCATGATTGATGGTATTTCCATGCCTATAGATATACTGCCAATTTCTGTACGTTGATGTTTGTCCTAGTTTGGTTTTAGTCTCTACAAATATGCAGCAGTCTGTGTCGTTTTGTTCTATGTAATTGTAAATAAGTGGTTTTTTGCTGTTAAGTCCATTGATGTTGGCGTAAAGTAGTCTCATGTTGAACGGTCTATGTTAGTGATTGTTTGTTTTAGTTGTTCATGGGGTTCTGTCGAGGTGTTTTGATTAGGTAAAAATGGCACATTTTTATTAAAATAACGAGATCGTGGGTGTGTTGCTTATTTACGGGGAGTGTTATCAAAGTGCATCAGCCCATTCCGAACTCATCCAACATCTACAAGTTTTGTTGTGAAGGAAAGAAAAAAAATTGTTGAGGAAAATGCAACAAGCATTCGTGTAATTGCAAATGAGCTCTTAATCAGCCAAAAAGAAGTATGGACAACATTGCGAAAAAAGCAGTTGTATATTTTTCATATTCAACATGTCCAAGCACTACAGCCTGAAGATTTCCTCCATATATTTCACCATATATTTCATATAATCGTACAGCACGAATATGGCGAACATTTTCAGCAAAAATTATTGCCACTGACGAGGCAACATTTAGCCGAAATGAAACTAACAATTTCAGAAATATGATGCATGTTTGGTCTGTCGATGATCCCCATCTAATTCGGAATAGCAAATAAACACCGATTTTCCATCAATGTGTAATCAGAAATTGTGAACGGATGACGTATAGGGCCGTACATTTTACCGACCAAAATTTACTTTTGAAAAATATTTGTCCGTTTTTTTAAAAGGCCTGCCACTATTAGGCTAGAGGCTAGACATATGCTTGCTGCTTCTAAAGGATTGCTAATTTTCTGCTGATTTTGGAAAGGAAGTGCGGTATTTTTCCGAAAAATTCTGATCGAATAAATGGATTGTCCGAAATGAACCAGTCGCTTGGCCAACAGGCTCGCCAGACCTAAAATCTGGCAATGCCTTGGGTTTTTATGAAGGGTTTAATTGACAAGTCACAAGTAAACAAAAACAGGCAGCAATTCCTTTATTTTCGACTCTTAAGACAAAGTTGCTGACTTGCTTGAAAAACACAAACATTGATGGAACTTTCTCATTTTTCAGTTTTGCTAAAAAAGTCATTTGAAAATGGTGCTTGTTTGAATGAACTTAACTAAAAGTATCTACTTGGGAATCACCTTGTTCAATTAAATGGAGACTAACACCAAACGCGTCAAAAAACCAAATTCTGCTCACAAACCACAGACTCAACGCTGACTCCCCTACAATAACTGCAGACGGCCAAACGACACAACCAAAAAACGACGTAAAATACCTTGGAATCACAATTGACCACAAACTTAAATTCACTAAACACATACGAAACATCAGGGCAGAAACAATAAAGAGAACAAAACACTTCCGATCACTAACCTACAAAGACAGAGGAATCAGCACAAACACCGCCACCAAAATATATAAAGCTATTTGTAGACCCTTGCTAGACTTTGGACATATACTCATGACCAACGGAACAGAAAGGACAAAACGTTATACACAAACAACAGAACAAATTGCACTAAGACTAATAACACGAATAAGACACCCCCAAAACCCACTACACAACCCCCCCACCCAACTACTATACGAACTCACAAACATGACGAAGATCTCGGAAAGACTCATACAGCTACAGACCAAATGGACAAACAACCCCTACAACTGGACCATACTGAATCCCCTTTGTCTTACAAGACCAACCAGACAATCCCGCTTCCGTTTCCCTACATTAACGCTACTCGAACACTTACAAACGCAACTGACTAGTGGACAATAAAATAATCTCTTCTTGCCACTGAAATTTTATTTAGTAATATCGTTAACCTAGAATAAGAGAATTTTCATATCTGTTTTTTTATTTAGATTAAGACTACATGTATTAAACAAGGGGAGAAAGACCGATAGGTCGATAGCCTTTTTTAGAAATAAAGATGTTTACTACTACTACTACTACTATAAAAGTAAAACTTGCTCGGGCGAACAGGGTGCGGTTTTTACATTGTACCTAAAGCACTTGAATTGGAACTCCTCTATTAACTAAAAATTGGAATGCTTCAAATTCAACAAGAAATTTGCATGGTACAAATCGATTAAATAATCCGTTTGACTTTTCCATAATTAAGAACCAATAATTAAGAAATGGAACAAGAGCAAGCAATAAAATATATTCACATACAAAAATATGTTATTTTTTATATAAAAAATTTTTGAGTCTTCATAGAATACAACTATTGTTGTGTATATTTTCCTGACTTTTGGATTAAATAGAATACAACACGTTATTGTCTATATTCGTAGATAAAGTTTAATTTTGGAAGAGCGAAGGAAATCCATGAGTGAGAGCAAAGAGGGTTGCGGTTTATAGCTACTATTTCATCTCTTTCGGCACTAGATTTAAGGGAAAGTGGATTTCCTGGTAGTTGTATTTACCTTCGTCAGAAGCATGGAAACCGTTAGAAAAATATTTACCCAGACCTAATTATTTGACTGAGTTTCGGTCAAGTTTTATTTTGGAGAATATTTTTTTTCTGCAGTTATTATTACAATTTGTACTTTCGACAAGAAACTGTAGGCCATGCAATATGTGAAATGAAATATCGGACAACTAATGACAATATTCCGATATGCTTTTTTGAAAAACAGCTTATTTTTGTCTGCAGAAGGAAACTTAATTTATTTATAAGTTGCTCTTAACTATTCAGTAAGCAGAATCCATTTTTAAGGGTTATTCAATTTAAGTAAATGAAAACATATTCCATTTAATACTCGTTTGTGGTAAGACAAAAAATACGAATATCAACGACTAATAAATAAATAAATAAATTTGCTATATTTTCCATTTCCACGGGTAAACTTTCGGAGAGTCCAAGGATGGTGTGAAAACAACAAAACAAAAGTGGTTTGTATTTTTATAGACACATTTTCCGTGAAACTGAAGAAGTCAGAAATCACATGATTGAACAAACTTTTCAGTATCTGTCAAGCTTCAAGTGGTATATCATGAAGGAAACTTCCAATATCTTTTTAAGTGGTGAATTTCAGGAAAAGCGTTTTTCCGTGTAGCTCTGTTTACGTTAGTTAGAAACATAGGATCCGTTAATAAAATATTTACAAGCGCCAAATCATTTTACTTTTCCACGAAGTTTCTTGCTTCTGATGGATTAGTGGTGCTGCTGTAGCTAATGTTAATTAAGGTTATCGAATGTTTAGTATGAACATATAAGGAGAAAGACATCTATTGGTCATTGGCTTAAATAGTTGTGAAGAAAAATATGTTTTACAGAACAGGTTACCATGAAACGTGCTGATAAACGGTCTATTTCGAACACTTGCTAACGATTTCTATTTTATTTAAGTTATCACTTAGATGGACATTTGAAACTAAAGAGCTTGTTATAAATTCTACACTACCGAAACTATTAAAAAATAATCAATTACCGTAAAATACATCCAGGCGTCGTAACATTTTTAGTGACTAAGGAGAAACATTTGAATAAACACAGTAAAATTAATTTCTTGTCAATAACTTAATAATAAATGTTACTAACAAAGTTAGCAATGAGGGTATAACTTTCAAAAATTCAAGTCTTTAAGTAAATGTTAGAATTTTAATAGTATTGACAAACTGTGAAAGGTCCGCTTCGCTTAAAAAGCATAAAGCTTTTTATTCATTTTTTAGAAAAGTACCAACATTTATTCCAATTAAAAAAGAACACTTTTGTCGCTTTTTGATAGTAAAAAAAATGTTAATTACGCTTTGTTCAACGACATTAGCTTTAACCGAATCAACAAAAAATAATTTTCCAGGCTGGTTTTGTTCATTATTCTGCGAGAAAAAAATTCAAAAGTGAAGCGAGATTTTTCACGTCCAAAGCCCCAAACAGTCATAAAAATTCAATGGGCGAAGTAGATTATGATAAAATACACAGCGAGAACAGGACTTGTTGTTTTCCTGCAAATAATGAGACAGTCCGCCCAAAAAAAAACCATCGAAAACAAGATACGGCGAAAAGCTTTCCAACTAAGCAGGAAATTGTTTTCTCGTCTCAAATGGTTAACAATTCATTCGTACATGATGTTTGTACAAGGTAATGGGCACGAATGCAATTTAAAGAAAAATATTGTTTTGTTCATGGATCAGGAATTATTTAGTTTTATTGTTGGTTACAAGAGCAGTACAAGTCTTTGATGCGATAATATTATGATGGAGGTACATGTTAGATAAAATAAGGAACGGTTTTCTTGTTGCAGTTGCAGTCAGTTGGTTCAGCTTGCTAATAAATTTCTAAATACTTTTACAAAACTCATTTTAAACTAAATTCTTGCTGCTAAATTAGTTATACAAAATAAGTTAAATGCATTTAGTTTTAACCGAGTGCAATTGTTTTGAGAGATTAGCAAAAAAGGCTTTAAAAATTCGATAATATTCTCTGTTTTAGATGTTAAAAAATAGTTTAAATAGGCTGAAAAGATTTTTTTTTTCATGGAAACTTTAATTAAATTTAATTTTTCGTACTTGCTTTGTGGAAAAAGTATATGTGCAATTCAGCTGACAATAAACATAAACCCTGCCATTAAACATCACAAATAATCTTGAGCGAATTAACGTTTTCTGATAGTTGTTCTGATTTATTGTTCTTTCGATTGGCTCATTTACTAGTCATATGCCAAAACACTATCAAGTTTTGTTTGCAAGAAGCAATTGAAAGCAGGAATCAAACCATTTGCTTTAAAGAGCTTAAAGAAATAAAAAATCAGTAAAAAGTTTCTATTTTAGTTTATAAGAAAATACATTTTTTGATTAAACATGACTTCTTCTTGCAACAGCTTGAAAAAAATTGCGGTAATTTTGAATTTATGTAGTTCCGAAAGCGAAAGCATTTGAATCCGGGGATTTGATTGTTTAATTTGCATTTACTTTTTAACGACGAGCAATGAAATTTCCGCAGCAGCCAGGGCAATTTCCAATTGATTTCCGTCATTTCACACAAAATTCATACATTTCAATGCGCCAATGGCAGAATGTCTATTACATTTGAAATTCAGTATTTGCAAAATAATAAAAGGTTTTTTTAATTTGATTGGGTTAGTTCCTTAGTATATTCAAAGACCTTCAGTACGTGAGGATATTGATGTAAAGTTAGGGTGACTGTGTATGAAAACTTACTGTTTTAAACCATTTTAAAGTGGTCTTCCTCTATACTATCTCTTTTGAAAGCCTGGAGTTGAAGAGCGCATTTTAATTATTTTCATCAATTGCGATATACGGGCATAAATAAAATTTCTTATTCGGAATTATTTCACTTTGATTTGTTCTCACAAAATATTTTATTTTAAAACATGTACTTGATCATGCTTTTACTTAGATAAGTTACTTGCTCACTGAACTTTAGATGCTTGGCTTCTTTAGATGTATTTCCTTATTTGATTCGATATTTTTTAGACTAAAGAGAGTCTTTTTGGATAGGGAATCCAACCCGAATTAAATAACTCAAAAAAAGGAAATAAAGGCATTTAGTATGTGAAAGAAATAAAATTATGCGTATAAATATATAATATTTTAAAGTTGTTTTCATATACATATTAGGAAACGAGTAATTGAGCATTTCCTGATTTCAATTTTCTGCATAAAGTTCTAACGTGGCTCCCATGGTAAAGTGAAAAAAAATGGTCGATAAAATACATAAAAGGTGTTACAGTCCATATAGTATACATAACAGTAGGATACCTATTTTCGAAAATAGTAATTTTGCGACTTTGCAAAAATGCTTAAAATATTGTCCACATATATACCCAGCTTTGTATGCTTCTCCTATAAAAACATAAGAGGTGGAAAACTTCAGAAAACAGAAAAATTGTTCAAAAACGTTCAACATACTTTGGTAACAAATCAAGAAATGCGTTTAAATAAAATAAATCATTTCCATACTGACTTAAAACTGGTAGTAATTGTTCCAACCAACAGCAATTTACCAAAGTGTTATTTCGCAAAGTATAATGCCAAGAACCCATATTTATTGTTTGCGTAATTTTTAAATTTGGCGCCTTTATTGAAATATTGATACATCCATTAAATGCGGCCGACATCGATCAAATTTTGATTCGCAAAGGTGCTATTATCGGCTACCTTTTCGATCCTACTTAATATTACAACGGGCAGCAATTAATGCGTCAATGCAATCATGGCAGACACTAATTAAAATTACATAAAGGATGGTTGCTGTTAACAGTCTGATAAATAAATCGGTCCCGATTTGGAATCTCAACAAGGCCGCTGCCGTCAATTCAACACAACCAGTTACAGCTCGAAGAAGGACTATAACAATTTAAGCCGCAATCGTGCCCGAGAGATTTCTAAAATTGTATCAGATTTAATTGGAAGATTGATTTAATTTTTTGCCTCTGCTTGCCAATATATTCTCTGAAACGCCGCATATTTCATGGTACTTGCGGTGTCTTTATGGAGGATTACATTCTCTCGCGGTAACGAATGAAGGCCTTGATGATTGAAAACAATCAAATCTATCTAAATACGAAGGATCATAAAGTTGAAAGCGAAGAATAACGCAACTTGCAATTGTATTTCCATTTGTGGTTCGCATATTAAAATCGTCCAAATAAGTCCAGTCAGGAATACAGAACTTTGTGCAAGGGAATCGATCACCTTTTTCATCGGCAGATCAGTTAACTATGATAATTAAAATCCACATATATTTGCAAAAATAAAGAAACATTTTCAAACTTTTATCCTTCAGCAAGCAACTGGATCTGCTTGGATCCACCACATCTTCATTTTTCACAACTAAATAAAAATTAATAATATATATTTATTGCATATAAAATATTTAACCAAACGCAACGGACTAGTGGACAATAAAATAATTTCTTCTTGCCACTGAAATCTTATTTATTCAATAACATTGTTAACCTAGAATGGGAGAATTTTCATATTTGTTTTTTATCTGGATTGGGACTGCATGTATTAAACAAGGGCAGAAATACCGATAGGTCGATGGCCTTTTTTAGAAATAAAGATGTTTACTACTACTATTGTTAACCTAGAATAGGAGAATTTTCATATTGGTTTTTTATCTAGATTAAGACTGCATGTATTAAACAAGGGCAGAAAGACCGATAGGTCGATGGCCTTTTTTAGAAATAAAGATGTTTACTACTACTATTGTTAACCTAGAATAGGAGAATTTTCATATTGGTTTTTTATCTAGATTAAGACTGCATGTATTAAACAAGGGCAGAAAGACCGATAGGTCGATAGCCTTTTTTTAGAAATAAAGATGTTTACTACTACTACTACTATTTAACCATTTTACAAGTTTAATTGACTCGAGGTAATTGTACATGTTTTTACAAAAGAAGCTTAATATTCTAAAATAGGCAACGAATTTTCACTCAAAAAAGTGAATTATTTAAAAACGACAGTGAAAATACGCAAATAAAAGCTAAGCGAAGGTTGGGTAACTGATGAAAATACCCAATATGCAAAAATATATTTTAAAAAGCTTTTACCGTATTTTAAAAATTACGCAAAGGCAAACATTTTATTTTTATGTTTTTATTTACGTTTTTTATGTATTTCTTATTACATATACCAGTACATATTCCAATTGAATCAATAAGCCACAATCGTTTATGAAAATGATTGGTAATTTCTATGCACTTTACTAGTAATTCCTAAAATTGCCTTGCATACATTCAAAGTACATTCTATGATTGTAAGGTTGAAATGCAGGTTGTATTCGTTTTCGAAAGCTTTATTTAATTGTTTTCTTTGCTATATTTTTTTAATGCCGAAAATGTTTGTAAATTTTTTCATAATGCCCTTCAAGATATTTTAGATATATGCTTTATAACATACCAGAACTTTAATAGTAATTTTTTTCGCTCGCTTGAAGGAAAATTACGCTTGTGCTAAGTACGTAGATTATTACACATTCAATTAGATTGTTTTAACAACTGCATTCGGCCACTTTCATTTTTTGTTTTGCAAACGTTCCTCTTGTGAACTGGAGCTCTTCCTTCAAAATATGAAAATAACTTCAGTAAAATCGTGCAATTTTAGGTTGTTCGGAATTTTCGATATGGACAACGGCACTTGTACTACTATAAACAATCAAAACATTTACTACACGGCCTCTTGTTCTACTTCGCTTCTGAAGTTTGCTTTATAATTATTTTGCTCGTTTTCACTCCATAGCTTTGAAAATACTCCGGGGTAACAGAAGCGGTGCTTACAAATAACCGATACTATTTCTAAAAGCTTGTTGCATAAATCCATTAGTTTTAACAATGAGTAGAGCGATTTATCAATCAGCACAGCAAACTTACATACAAAATTAATGTTAAGTATCTGGCAGTATTTAGGGGGAATTTGATCGAAGTGCGAGTGATTTTATTTCTGTTTGAAGCTTTATCTAGTCCATTTCATGTTCTGTCAGTCCGTGTTTCTAGAAAAAACGAGGTCATTGAGGTAAAAATCCCACCGGATGGAAAATGAAACAATTCAAAATTTATGAAAATTCGACATTCAACCAGTTGAATAACAAAACGATTTTTTGGATTCCAAAACCAAAGGCATGTAAATAAAACCTATATCGCGAGACAGGGTTTACATTTTTTGCCTATTTACAGGGTGGTTGAAAAAAATGTACTTTTTGGTTTTGCAGTGAAAACATTTTATTTTATTGGACTGATTTTTAAAATCGAGAGCTCATGTTGAAGGTGGAACTTTATAGAATATAAAAATTCAATATACAGGGTTGCTTAAATTGAATTGTTTGAAAGTTAACTTGACTTGAAGTGACAATTGAAAGTCTGTCGGAATTTCATATTTCGGGACAGCTCTGATTTGGGGCACTTTTAATGCCACCCTGTATATTGCATTTTGTCTGAACTCGCCTGTGAAGTGTGCGTTTTAGCTTCAATATGCAATAAATAATTTGAAAATCGGTCCAATTGGAAAAATTTTATCACTATAAGACCAAAAACTTGATTTTTTGGTCGCACGCAGCAATTAGATTTTATTCACTTCCAAAACCAAGGAACATTTGGCCGCGGACCATTTATTTTGTTGGCCCGTTTATAACGAAAACTTCCTTTAATTTTCAAACTCGTTAAATCTATAAAATGTGTGAATAACTCGAAAAAAGGCATATATACGTGCTACAGTCAAGAATCTATACCTGTACTAGTACATTTATGACTGAATAATCAGTCCACCCGGACTTGTTTATTTACATTTTAATTTAGATGCGATAATAATAAATAATTGAGAGCTTTAAACCCCCATTTTATATCGAAGTCTAAAGGGAATAAATACGCCGAGTGAAAACCTACCATTATTAATAGCTTCAACGGCTGCCACCTCTAAATCGGCCGATTCATCATCATCCTCCTCTTCTTCAACGATTTCGTTCTCCACTAGATGTTCCATATTTTCACAATTTTCACAACTGCTACAAGTCTCAATTATCATTTTTCGTGTACAAGATGCATATCACTAGGTATTGTCCTAACGTTTGCATCCCACACGCACACAATGATCACTTGTTGACAAAATGCCTATTAAACAACCGGTCTGATTTGTTAGGTTTAACATATGTTTTGTATGTATGTTAGTCAGTTCTTTGACTGAATTAAATTGGTTTTATGCTATTATTTAATAGCAAAAGCGGGTTAGATAGATGAAAGCACGTTTCCGTTTTTTAGATGTTACAGCTACATGCACCAACATAGTCAAATTAACTAGCGAATAACCGTAATTAATTTTTTTTATGTATGAATACCAAAAAAAAACTCCTACGCATCAATGCTTTAAGTTAGTTTGCTAAAACGCTCAGAATAATGAAATATTTGAGCATGGCATTGACCTAGTAAATGAATCGAAATTTAAAATAACCAAAATGAAAAACTATCAAGTCTTTATTGTAGTGAGCCAGGCCAGGCCAGGTGCAGACATTATAAGAAACTCCTCTTTTAAATGTTAATGTCAGTCAATCAATCAATCAAATCTACACACTTCCATTCTGCGTTACTCATCGACCTTCGAATAAAGTAGTTTTCCTTTGTTATAAAGATGTCGAAATTTAAAAAATGGTTCAATAACTTGAACTTCAAAAACTCGATGTTAACCTACCGATAATTGACAACGATGATATGTAGAGAACTACATAAAATCTTAAAAGAAAACCTAAAAATAAATTAACTGGAAAATGGCCAATGCTTTCAGCAAACGATTGCCAATCAACATTAAATAGTTTTTCAAACAGTTATTGAAACAGTTGTCGTTATAATTTTATCACATAAACTGTCATAAATGTGTCGACTTTAATAAGCATGTAGAGATAATCATGCAAATGAAATAAACATTTAAGCGAGCTGCGACTGAACTTTCTTTTAATAACCTTTACTGAACTGATCTGAACTGAAAAAGAATATAAACTAAACTGATCTCCAAAGCTACTTACAGCCACCATAATCAATAACTCGGAAGCAGTACCTACTAAGTAAATTGCAAAATAATATTCTAAAATATTGAACAAATGTTTAAATTTGAGTGAGATGAAAAGGCAACAAATCTTGCAGACATTAACAAATCGCTGAAACATTATTTTCTCCGATATCATTCAAACATTCTACTTCCTGAACGATCAGTTTAATTACATTTAATTCTCAAACAAATGGTTCAAGTATTTACAAAATAAACTGCACAAATGATAGCTGGAATTCAACAAAATCAAAGAATTGTCAAAATATCATGCTATTAAAGTCAGCAAATATGTCAGTTGGCTAACATTTCAACCTCCGCCTAGAAATTTTGGACTTACGTCATTCCAATTTTCAATTCAATCAAAGCAATTGAACATCAACTTGCGATTATCTATTACACGAACAGGCAATTCATTAAACCCCGAGAAGCGATTCTTTTAATTGTCACTGATTTTTTTTCCTGGAATTGTAAGAGCAAAACAAGTTATTAAATGCATAAATATGTCTCAGGTTGTCGTTTGCACCTCGCATTTAAATCAAGATTTATACCAAAGATTTTCTGGCAATTGATCAAATTATAGCCGTCGTAAAAATCCAGCTGAATTAGAAAATTCCTGTGAATAATGTTCAATTCGTATGAAAACAGTGCAAGGCAATTTGAGGTTTAGAAAATGCTTATTGACAAAGGTGATCGAGATCTCTTCAAAACTGCCGGTTAACCAACTGCCGGTCAATTTTTATGCGGAAAATCAATTTATCAACTTACTGGAGACGGAATAATTAATCGACACCAAGTAACGATAACTTTTCTTTCATAATTTTTGTATCATTGTCTGAATGGAAATCAGTACTGGCCAGCTGAAACGGCCAAAAATTGAAGAACATATTCACAATCTATATAACAACTTTACCATACGAATAGAAAAGTGCCAAATAACTCAGTTTCACAATTCAAAATGGTTTGAATGGCATGGGCATCAGACAAACCAAAATTGCGAATTATGCAGCAAATCAAGATGAACATTTCGAACATAAAATCCATATAATCCGTCATTTATTATTTATTTTGTTTGAAAACAGTAGGAAAGATCTACGTGACTAATGAGATAATGGAACTACGGAAATAGATAACTACATTTTACACCGGTTCTTAGTTGCAATATTTGAACATCTTCTACAAAGAAAAATATTTAATTCAGATTTGAAATCACACACATTATGAACATGAATGAGTTACTCTAACAGCGACAAATTCGCGGTAGTTTTTGATGATAAGTGATATGTTTTATTATTTTCTGTCGTACACTTACAATAGCCAATAAAACTTCAAGTTAATGATACTTATTTAAGTCAATAAACTCACAAAATACGCAATTTGCAAAACCCGTTTTGTTTCAGAGCTGATATTAGATTCTGTATTATAAACAAATAACGACATGAATGTCGTTATTTATTGTTGTTAAAGTAAACGATTCAACCAGAGTATTTTCAGTGATGTTTCTCAATTTTCTAATATAGAATTTAAATATCACAGCGTGGTATGATATCGGAATTTGTTCAGTTTCCACATTTCAGTAAGTTAATGGTACAACGTATATCCAACTCTAATATGGTTAAAGCGGCTGATATTGAATTTTGTGTCGCTCTAAAATTTATATTACTAAGCTCAAAAATAGAGAATGCAGTAAAGTACGAAAAATATGAAATTATCTTGTCTATCTGTTGTAGTTTTTTTTTTCAATTTCGACGCTATTTAAAATAATTTATAAAAACGATGTCAAAGATGCAAACTACTACAAAGTTCACCAACTTAATCCCAATGTGTCTTATTACGAGTTTTAAAATGTTTTTCTGAAGTTTATATAATAGAAAATTTTACTTTGGAATGTTTTATTTTCAGTGCAATTTTTTTAAAAGCTGTCTGCGAACAACATCTTTATTAAGCTAAAGACCGAGAAACTGTGTGAGAAAAGCGCTTCTCGAAACCATATTTGATCTTCAAAGGTTTAAACATGGCAAGAAGGAACATCTGCTTTGACAACTTCTTTCCCACATATACCAAACACAGATGTCTGTGCCATCTTTGATTTCCAACCATTAACAATCCGTAATAATTAATCGACAATATGTACAGGCATGCGTTTACCTTAAGAAATCAATTCCGTGATAGAAAAACAGTTGTTTTTCACAATTGGTATGTCAAAACGCGCCGCGGGATACCTACACGGAATCTGCAACATCACGTAGATATCGCACACGAAGTCGTATTTTATCTACAGAAAATATTTCGAATAACATTATGTGGCTGGCAATGTGAAAAAATCGTTAAACTGTCACTATAAAAGCTTTTCCGAAAAATCAATGTGGGAAAATATCCGGCAGCTGAACAAAGCATTCATTTTCATTCAAGAGACATCATTCAAAATTTGGATTGTGAATTGTGGATGAAAATTAAGAAAATGCCATTATTTGACAATATTAAATGAAAGAACAAGGTAAAGACAACTCGTATGTTCAAAGAATTGCATGAAATTCTTCACAAAAATCACAGCCACTTAAGTACTCCTCCACAACAACTGTAGTACTTGCCAGTATTTACACATTTTCTACACATCCATTTCTGAATGTCTTGTTTCATTAATATAATGTTCTTTAGTTGTTTTTGAACATGTTGTTGTCATTGGCCTATGATAAAATAAACACTGCATTCCACAAACCGAGCAAGGTTCTAATTATTGTTGTTCAGCTTTATCGCCAGTTGACGTAAATTCTTTAGCCACATTATATTAATGATCGGGAATAAATTGGCAGATTATATTTAATAAAGATAAGGATGCTATTATTATATTATTTCTGGATTAAGTGAAACTATCATCAGCGCGGAATGATATAAAATGTGGCACTATCCCTAAAGGCACCAAGTACCTAAATTCTGTGATAAATTCAAATACTAATGGTAGTTCAGATTTTTTAAATATGAACAATCAAAACAATGAACTTATAGGACTTTGAATATAGATTCTTTAAATAATGCATTGATTAATATTCTGCTGAAGAAATTACGACGCACTTTATAAAATATTCTCTCCTTTAGTCTAATTTCCGCAAAACTGTTAATAGTTCGTTCGGTTAGTTGTTCAGCGTTATCCACAGCAGTGCATGTTTAAGTATTAAGCCCACCAAAAAAATCCGTAGAGTTTGAATCGGGTGATCTGGGAACCCACTTCACAAGTCCACCTTGTCCTATTCTTCTTTCTGGAAATGTTTCGTTAAACAATCGTCGAACCGCTGCACCATAACGTGGTGGAGCTCTATGGGTCTTGGATAATGGTTGATAGAAGTCCTCAACGACTTTCAGTATTTCATCGCTGTTTGTTCTTATATTTCTATGTTTGTCTCTGATTTTAGTTAGTTCACTTCTTCCGCTCTCCAGACTTTTGCTCAGCACTTTCATGCGTTGATTATTCTCTACAGTCTGTTGTTATGTCACTCAGTCACATTATGGCTTGAGACACTTGCTTATTCTTTTCCTCATCACCTCTCCTCCGTATTCCTCCATATATTCTACATATCCCATCTTTCTTGTATTAGGTATATGTATCAAATAATGAAAAATGTTATAGCTTTTTACATTACACCATGGATGATTTCGGTTCTTGACGATTGATGGGTGGACATTTGCAGGAAGTCTGACAAATTTGAAAACTATTGGTGATTTGCATAAAGCAAAGCAAATATAAATATTTGCTTTGCTTGAATATATTTGATACTAGACAGAATAACTAATACAACAAAGAAAGGATATGAAGCAGATATGGAGGGGAGGTGATAAGGAAAAGACTAAACAAGTGCCTTAAACAATGATAGGTGACTTCAGGACTTACAACGGAAGCGTAATCGAACAGACTGAAAAGAATAACCAACGCGAGAAAGTGCTGGGCAAACGTCCGTCTCGGGAACAGAAAAAGAGACAAACATAGAAATAATAGCCTTACTTTGAAAGCTAAATTCAAAGCCCTACCGTTAGATTATTTTTGAGAATTGGGAAATTAGCTTCTTTTCTTGTAGAATATTGTACATATATTGAAACATTCTTTTATGATTTCCCTTGAACAAACTTGGCTGTCATCAACGACCAACTGAAATGCAACTTGGAACGACGAATCGACTCTTTATTGAAAAAGTTGCAAATATTACCCAACTTTTGGTATTGGCAGTTATGTTCCCGCTACAGTCTTAATTTAAATATTCGCTTTTTTATTGAGTTATTTGATATCTGTTATGTCGAGAGGATGAGTTTTCCACATGTAGTTTTCAAAGAATTTTGGAAGCAGCCTATAAATATTCACATATTGTATTCGCATGTTGATAATGCCTGCGTCAAAATCGTCAGCTTACACAAGGTTTTTGCTTTATCAAATATACAGTGCTCACGTGTGCCGATTACCTTAATTCAAATTCTTTTGAAATACGTTATAATCACCTACCCGTCAATACATAGAAAAAGATTTACGCTTAGGTGTTGGAATGTTTTGACATCCGTGCCATAAAATAATTATCAGGAAGAAAATAAATAAAAATATTCTCATCCGTTGACAAGTGCGTGATTGAATGACGTGTTTTAATTTAATTCAACGTCGTAGAGCAATAAACAATTAGATCCTCATTAATAATTGAATAGCATGGGGTCGCTAGTCGCTTAGAGGCGGCCAGAGTCCAGAAATTTGATTCATTTTTAATCACACTGTTTGCATGTCGGATTAGACGAATTATCGCTCCGGATAACAGTACGGTTATCTAATTATTTTTAAAGACTGAAATGTGACTCTGGACGTCATACGTTGAAATCCCATGCTTGTTTTATACGGTCTTAGATCTTGGAGGAGACAGGAAAGTATTCTGTTGTACTTTAATTTTTATCTTGTTGGCCGGGTACTTCAAAACTATTGTGCTTTATTCAGCTACAAAATCAAAGTCTTAAGATAACTTTCATTTAAAGTTTACTGCCACCAGCTGAGTTATATGGCACTTTTAGGACCAGGGGTGTTTCAGTTGAAAAACAGCTGGAAAATATGTTTCAATTAAAAATGTTTAATTTGCAATGCTACTAATCGGTTTAAACCCTTACTGGTGTTGAAATTGTGGCTTTATTATAGTGATTATACAGTGAATCCATCTGGAACGAATTTATAATGGTAATGTCCAAGCCGGTAGAGTATGAGTGTCGGTTAAAGCATAGAAAAGTTGATTAAATGGAAAATTAAGAACCCTCAGTGATACGTAAAATCTGTAATGGAGCATACAGTTTATTTTTGACAAAAAATGATTCCAAATTTCCGGATAGACGTTCTAAAGTTAATTTTTGAAACTTAAGTCGATGACGGACGTAAATCTAAACGGACTGAAATCCAGAGTTTGTTGTAACTGCATGTTACGCTCCCATTCTTAAAAAATGCCTGTAGGAAATATTCATCAATTCAATATGGAATGAATCCACAATTCGATAAGAATTGAAGAGTGCCGATTTGTTTTCAATCATATAATTGCGACACTAAGAAAATGTTGATGCCACTTTACTAAGCTCAGAACATCGAACTAATTAAACGTATAAAAGCAAAACTTTCCTTTTATTTTACAGAATCCCGCTTTTCAGTTGTCCTACGGTTTTTCAGCTTCTCATAATAGGCAAATTTATTTTAGACACACTGTATATTTACTCATCACCTAAGTTATGAATGTTCACATTTTTGTGTGATTTATATTATTAATAATAGACAAATTTGATACTTTTTTATAATTCAAATTATCCTCAGCTCTACTGCTGACAGAGCATAAAGTTGCTGTACATCAGCAGTATTAAGCACGTTAAATATACAGGGTGTATAAATATACCGACAAACTTTTAAGGATGGTCGGGGCATCATCATTTTTGCTACACAAATATACACCAAAAACGCAGGATTTTATACTAGATTCAATGTGTTGAAATTATACGTTTGATTCTGTTTTTTCGTTCAAGCTTATGCGATTTTCAACATATTTAGCTCAAATTTAGAACATTCTGGAATCTACAACCTTCAAGGTGATTTTTAGAGTGTACCGGGTGATTTTATTTCTGAGGTCAGCCCCTCTTTCATCATATCGAACTTTATTCTGTGCCGCCAGTGAAGTCTAAACAGATTTTCATAAATTCCGCGTTCAGTTTAGAAACTTTTTTGTTTCTTTCACTTATTTCGTATCTGTCAACGTTTTGCAGTTATTTACAAAAAAAAATTAATTCATGCTATGTAGTTTTGTATGTAATGAGGTAAAAAAAATGATTGTTTTGATGTCCTCCTTCCACCCCTAAAAGCTGGTCGGTTTATTTATGAAACATTCTGTAGAGCTAATTCGCCATTTTACATTACAATATTTTTAACTCATTCCAATGTATTCCTGGGTTTCAGTCAATTTTATTGTTTATTATTTAAAATGTTACAAATACGTTTCGGTGTCTTTCTCCACCATCATCAGTTTGTGTAAATAGTTGTTTCAACCTTCACATTTGACTGGTCTGGTTAAAGACCAGTCAAATGTGAAGGTTGAAATAATAAACAATAAAATTGACTGAAACCCAGGAATACATTGGAATGAATTAAAGTACAGTCAGGAAAATATACGAAACAATATTTTTAACCTTATTTTATATTTACCCTAGTTGCTTCAAATTTCACATATTTGCACTTAATTATTTCATTATTCGAAATAATATATAAGTAATTTGAAAACCAAATTAAACCAGGGTAGCAAATATTTAAAATGTGTCTTAATGAAATCACCCGACGAGTCAACATTATTGTAAGTATCTGGTTGAAAGCAAAGGCTGAAATCAATTTCTTTATTGTGAACTTTTCTTATCAATTTTTTTTAGTTTGGAGATATTTTTCTTAAAAATTAACTTATGTGTCCTTCACCCATGCCTTCCTTGGATCACTATATCTTGTCGAAAGTAAATTTTAAAATTACAAATTTGCTTGTTTAGTTTTTTTTTTAATTTCTTTAATTATGATGTCGATTGACATTCTATATTTTGGCTAAGTATGAAATGTATCGGTAAACTTTCGAGTGAAAAGGAACCATTCCGCATTATAAACAGTTCATTTTTTCCTTCAGTTTTGCTGCGTTTTTGGTCTAGAACAAAAACCTACCTACTGTTTAAACATATTTAGTGACCTGATCATTAGTATGATCAATGCAAATGTTTGATATGCACAAAATCCGGTAAAACTTTGTGTTTATTAAACGCTATAAATTGCTTACAAAACCTGTTGAATTGAGTTTAAATATGTCAATTACCTTCGGAGCAACTAATAGATGTCAATTTTTAACAATAAATACTATCATCCTATATTTCAGCAGTAAATCGTCATAAGATTGCCTTTTATTTAAAAAAATTTCACTTATTCTCTGATGTAGAGATTTCTTGCAATATTCGTAGAACAAGTTAAAGCAGCCATTATACTTTCACTCTATCCTAATGAAATTAAAGCTTATAAATAAATATTTCGCAAGCACCAAAAAATTTAACTCCACATTTTGGAGATTCGAGTGAGATATTTTGTGAAATGCCGACATTTTCAATACCATCATAACGAAAACATGATGAACTTTTAATCAGCCTCCGGGCTGATAACTTTAATATAAAATTTAAATTATCATAGTTCCTGAGTCAAACAAAAATGTATATGCTTCCGAAACCATGTCAGCGACAACTGGAAATCATTTTGCGTTTAGATAAAGTTACAATAGCACCATGAGAAAAATGTGCAAAATGGCAAAATGCACTTGCAGTCGAATGAAATGCAATGACTGCAGATTCCTTTAGCCAGTCCTACTCACTGATTATATAAGTACTCGAACACCGTCTGAAGATAAATAATTATAAGTAACAGTTAATTAAAATATTATTGGATGAACGCAAATAGTATATGTTTAATAAGCAAATAATTGAGTTAATAGAAAAAGTAGCACGATAATTTGTCAATTTAGTTTGAACCTAAAGTAAATAATTTTGTAGCAGTTTATCTCAAAACAGAACTTTTTCACGCTACCAATTTGTCAGTTCATGATGACGATATTTAATGAGTCAATATTAGCTAACAAGGAATGTACCTTGCAGGTGGCAATTGTAATTTTGTTAATCAAAATAAGTTAATCAAAAAACATAAAATTCGACGGAAAAGTTATTTTTACCATTAGAAAGCACGGTTTCAAGCATTTCGGTGAAACATCTGTCTTATCATATGAAGTTCCTCAGTTAACGGGCTAAAGCTGATTTATGTACATTTCGCATACAAACGATTTTCTCAACTGTTCTATTGCTTGGCTAAGTAACAGTCATGCTAGGGAACTCAAAAATATCCGAAACTTTGAATTTCTTTGCGTTCCACACTATACTTTATCGATTGGTAGTAAAAACATTAAATCATTAACAATTCCACCGGAAACTGCACTGTGGAGAACAATATGGTTCATCCCGGTTTTGGTAATCGAAAATCTATATAGATAACAACATATCCAACGAGTATTCTTCATAATGAAACCATAAATAACATGTATTAAATAAATCATGATATATGGACTCATGCATCATCGGACACCTGTTTCGAACCGGCTTTCGACATTTCTCAATCTATCAATCAAATTTACCGTGACGTAATTGGTTTATACAGTTACCGAATATGTATATTAATTTATGGGTTTTTGGGTTTATTTATTAACTTCATAAATTGCAGCTTTCCCATATATAAGGGTCCAATTAAGAGTAGCCGAGTATTGGAGGCGGTTAGAACGGTTCATATTCACATGGTTTGTTACCATTTTTGACCAAATAATTTCATTTATTGCTTCAAAGTGCTTTGTGGCACATTCTACAAACAACATACCATTGCAAAATTAAATATAACGAACGAAAATTCCTTCCGAAAATCCACGGTAAACAAAGCTTTACACCAGGCAAGTCCATGAAAAGCCCAGATAATTTACAAACCAAAATTTCATGATTGCAACCAACTGAACTTTGAAAATCCACATGTCTTTGTTTTTTTGTGGATTTGCTTTCAATGGAACTGTTGATACCATTCGCAACATAGATAATGTTTTTATTTCACAATGCTGCCATTAAGTCGCATTTTCGCAATTGCAATTACAGATGTACATAATTAACGATTAATAATAAAAACTATTTCCACTATGCAAAGTATTCGGTTAAAAGCTTGTTTAATATTTAATTCATTTTTTATATAGTCAACCTTTAGGACTAATTTTGTTGTGCGCTTGTCTTTTAAATGAAATCTAATTATCAATAATTAACAAGTCGCATTGTATCAAGGTACACACTTTAATTTATGGGATAAACTGAATGTTTTTTATAAACCTAAATCAACTTAAACTTGAGAATTTATGTAAACTAACTTTTTTAACCAGAAACTTGGGAAAAATTCCGATAAAAAACTGCCGTCGATTTTCTTGCATAATGCCAAAGCTTTCGCATCATACACCACTTCTGACGCCTTTTAATGATTTCAAAGATATTTATCAGATAAAATGGATGATCCAATTCCATACTATTGTCTAAGGTTGCAAGTGCTAATTGTACTGGAAGCACATTTTCAATTGTTAACGCATGTGTGTATGTTTTTATTTCGCTGATGAAGTATCGTTTTGGCATTTTATTATCTGGACTCACTTTACATTTAACATAATGCGGAATGTCTTCATATATTATCTCGCAAATATCTGTAAGAAAAAATGTTAGGATGTTCCTGTTATGATCGTTTTCTAAATTTTATGTTCGAACAGTTATGTAATTGATTGCTACAGGATAGACTATACAAATGAGAAAATAAAAATAAGAGGATCTTTTGCAGCAATTCTTCTTGATTTATTGTGTTAAACCAGGATTTACTGTAGGTGTCTGATAATTGGCTTATTTGCTTATGTTATTAGCTTTGAAATCATGCAAGCAGCGTTTCGGTGTACTTTAATTTTAGTTGCCAATATTTATACTCTATTTTAATGCTAAATGTAATGAAAACAGAAAATTTTCCATATAGCCGGCACTTACCATTTTTAATCATCGGCTTTTGGCACACTCTTTTATAGTTTACGGACAAAGCGTTTAGTTAATCTCCTATTAAATTTTTATGCTAATACAAAGTTAGGTCGGGTTAAACCATTTAATGCATCTGTTCCGAAGTAGGAATTCAAAAATATTTGCCGAATTGAAATTTTGGTCATTCTGAAATAACTTCTTTCCAATGAAGCGTTTTTAAAGTAAGCAGCAACTGAATGCGTTTTTTTTTAAAGAACTACTCCAGAATTAATTAAACCTTCGGCGTCGCCATAATTTAATTAAAAATATAATTTGGTCATTATATTATTAAAGTTTGTAAAGTGTAAAGCATGATTAATGAATTAGTTTCAATAAATAATGCTAAATAAATACTTAGTTTGTGTTTTGATTAGCCATAATTGAGTTTTTTATATTATGTAATTTTAATTGCCTGATACTTTCACATGCCACACTCACATAATGACGACCAAATTGGTGTTGTGTTATTTTTCGTTTCATATGGTACGTTAAATAATAAAATATGAGTCTTGAAAAATTCTAGTATTATATAACGCACAAATATGTGGGTTTTGGAGGTTCAATGGACATTTTTATAGTTACATATTTTCATTCCAAACATATTTTTTAATAATTTATATTGAACAATGTTCCAGTTACATTTTAAACCTTAGATTAACCGAAATATAAACCGTTTGAGATGTGAAAACACTTAGATAAATTACTTGAAGAATTAAAATGTGTCATAGTACTCAAGAAAATATTAACTACTACATTTAAACTAAACCGTTTTCTTAGGATTGTATAACAGATTTTAAAGATTTATTTCATTTAGACTTAACAACTTTAATAATGATTCATTCTAAGCTGAACATACGAGCGCGTATTTACCTATCAAACAACGCATTTTTATTCGAAACTCAAGTTAATACATATATCAAGGCCAAATAAATACATATTAATGTTGTAAAACAAATTGGTGAACAGTAAAATGCTAAGCGTAAAAATAAAAACTAATAAAAATTCGTAAATATTTGGTGGAAATAAAACCGAAAATTACAAACAAGTTCAAACGAATTGCCAATTCGTAAATTTTTATTGCTTTCCATATGGAATAATTTCGCAGTTGAACTTTGATGTGCAAAAGCTGAAAGGAAAATTTTCTAAACCATACAGTGCAGTCCTTTGCATTAAAATTTATCGTTTCATGGTGTTGTCAAACAACTTGCAGGTTCACAAAATCCATTCAATCTTACTCGGCATAAAGTGCCCTTCTATAAATCATTTATACATAATGCTATAAATCAATTAATTAGGATAGACAGTGGATTAGAGTTGAATATTCGGAGCTCCAGTAATTCCAATTTAGCAGAAAAAGTAGGATTTGTAAAATGTTCTAGTTCTTACTGTGTGCAAACATATCTAGATATATTTTGCGCTCTTACATAATAAGAATAATTAAAAAGGCATTTAATGAAAAAACGTTTTTTTAATTTGTACCAAGTATATGTGATCATGTGGGAAAATATTTGCACTAATGCATTTAAGCAAAACTTGGTTGCAGTTGTTGGGAATTTCCAATTCCAAGTTCTAATTAACATTTTCTGCATATGAATGCAAGATATTTCATCCTCCAGATATTTATTTAAATTTTTGTAAGTAATTCTGCTTCAGACAGCTCATGCGTTAAAACAAGCAAAATTAAATTATTGATGATTATAAATGAAAACTTTTTAAATACTTAAAAAATATAGTTAATTGCTTGGCTTTCAATAGAAAAATTATAATTTAAGGAAATTGTTCGATAAAACTAGGATTGAAGAAAAACTTGCATTTTTTAAAATACATTTCCTCGCTGTATGACGATTTTCTTAAATCATTTTAAATGGTCTTGGCGTACATACAAAATTCGTGTCCAAAAATTTGACATTTGAAAAATATACAGATAGAAAATGTCCGGTCTATAAGCCAGCTTGGTTTGCCTTAAACGAAAATGCCGGACTTTAAGCACATACTAATCTCTTTTACATTGATTTATTATAAAAATGGTAATTTGTGTCCAGTTAATCACATTTAGGAAGAAACGCTACAAAATTAGGCTTGAAAAATCAAATTTTGTGTAGATCAACTAGATTTGCTCAAATGCCGCAAATATAATAAAGTAAATCCAAACTCAAAACCAATTTTACGTTATCTCTGAGACGCGTTTGTTAAAAATTGTTTAGGACCCATAAAATGTAAATAATTGAATAGTTAATTAAACACAATAAGTTATTCGTCGAGATCATTGCCACATTTATTTCTGAGGGTAAAACCTTAAAAGCGTCTTTAAAAGGACTATACCAAAATGTAAATAAACGTCTTTAGGAAGAAACATAAAATGTTCTGTTTATTTATAAAGTTTTTGAAACACCTGCCAAATTGTTTAACATGTTATCACTTTGGAGAAAAGATTCTCAAAATGCCGAACCGGTTACAATTCCAAGAAATGCGGTTTTAATTCAATTTCTGCAGATTGAACTACTCATTTTCCACGCTTTCTTATAAGCTTGCGGCTTTGTATGATTTAAGATAGAAAAAGATGTGAGGGCCGAAAATTGAGATTAACACGGGGTATTGGGTTGTTAATTTTCAATTAAGAATGTACTGAGAAAAACGTGAAATTATACTATTTGCAATAAGTGGTATTAAATATATTTTTTTCCGTTTTATATTGTTTTTTTTAGTAAGGAGTGCGTGGCGCTAAAATTTGAGTAAAGCAAATATTTCTTCTTATCTTCTCGAATCATTTTTAATGGTGCTGTAGTATAATTTAATCTTCTTTTTACTTATCAAAACTCTTATTTGCTAAAAAAATTATGGTCCATATGCGTTTAATTATTGCTTTTGCGAGTTAAATGATAAAAGGATTAAGTTCATCCATCACATAAACTAGCTTCTAAATATTTGGTGAATGGATTATTTGGTTTAAAACTGTCAGTAATAATTTCAAAGTATAATTTAATTAATATTGCATTATTCGAATATCATTGCAAACCTAACAAACCATTAACATCCGGAGCTCAATACGTATCCTGCCGTTTTGGCTTTAATCTGTAGCCACTCAATTCGTTGTTTGTGTATTCACTGCATCTAACACATAAAGTCCATTCGGTCAGTATTCACTGGTAAATCAAAAAAGTTTCGCATCCGTACATCGAACGCAACCCGAAAATTATTCAAATTAGGTCGGCAAATTACCGAAACACATCTCGCACAACGTACAGGATAAACAAAACTTAGCAGACTGGTCTATATTGGGTGTTGAGATAGTAAATGAATCGTTATTATGGCTTGACGTGCGAACGAATATGTGTATGTGTGCCTAGCTTAAACAAATAAAACCTAACTTTTAGGTATATATATTATAAGTAGATTAGATACAGTTCTGAACTGACACCGACACAAATGACGTCAATCGTGCGTGATTGAAGCACCGGTGCAATTGTGACGGTCTTCTGACTGAAACGGTCACTGAGAACTGAAGATCTTGATTAGACGTTGTTAAACTTAACATGCAGCAGTAGTTTTTGTGGAGCAGTTAAATAATCACTTTTGATTATGAAAGCAAAGCGTTTATAGAAGTTGCGCGCAGTTTTACCCGTTTTGGAAACTCCACCTTTGCACGTTGCTCATTCCAATGATACCAGCCATAAACTAACTGAAGAACAATAGTATTTTCTGAATCTTCAAGTCCTTTTGCGGATTTGCCAATATCAATCGTAAAGTTCCGCGATAAAAATCTAGCTAAGTTCCTGCCCAAAGTCCGTGGGAGGGAAAGTGACTCACTTAAGGCATTACGATTCGCAATGTTCAAGCTCGTAACTTTCTTGCAGGTAATTCCATCAGTCTCTGTGCAGTTAACCGTTTTTCAAGTTACCCGCAAATTTTGCCGCACATGCCAGCAATAGTTCTGAAGCTGAAATACAGCTAGCAGGAAAGTTCCAGCTTTTACACTCAGAATGTTGCATTGGATTTCATCACTTTCCATACTTTAGACGCGAGTACGCTCGATTTGGAATAATCAGTTCTGGGAAAATCCAAGCTCGGCAAAATTGATCGTAAAAAAAAGGAATATCGCACACGTTGTGCTAATATATAAACATTAGTCGCGTTAATCGGAACACTAAAAACACAAGGGATCAGGACTAATGCACAGCGCTCTTGAATTATCGATAGTTTACTTTTCATGAATCAAAAACGTTTGTACTAGGTGATACCCATATGCTAATCGATCAATTAGACACTCATAAGCGGTTCTTTTAAAACAGAATAAACTGTTTTTTGAGATTGAGATTTATGCAAAACCTAAATTTTAATAATGCAAATGGGATGTAAGATCAATCTGTTTCATCGTATTGGCCTATTAGGTAAATCTTAAAAATGCACGATAAATATTACGCTTTAAAAGCTAACTCAGGTAGCATACAGTGGAAGCAGCTAAGCATGTTTAGCCAGCAAGTTTTTACAGAAAAGAAGATTGAAGTCAAAAAATTGATGAAAGTTATAATGTTTTTACGTTAAATAAGTAGTATAAATTGTTTAATGAAAACGTTGTGTTCGCCCCGCAAGTAAAGTTTTGTACGTGAAAGGTTCAAAAAAGACAAAGCATTTGGCAACAAAGTAACTTTCCTAATTTCCTGTCCAGGTATTCACTAAATTCCCAAATGTCTTAAGTTCATGCTAATGATTTCTTGCAATACATATTCGTAAAATTAAGCCTACAGTTTCGGTGAAAAATCGAGTGTAAAATGGTTAAGAGAAATTAGTGGAAACATCTCATTCTTTCGAAATGACCGCTAGTAGGAAAATTTTGATCAAAAATAACATTTTCTTCCGCGTTTTCACCTTTAGGAATCTTACTAATAATTGCCATACATTTTGAAGAATAATCTTAGCATTTTGTGGTTGACACTTATTTTATCACATCTGTTCTACGCAAATAATATCGATGGAGAAAGCAGAATGTTCCTAAGCAAAAGCGTCTCTTCTCTGGAAAAGCTCTTTCTCCCGTTCTTTTTGTGTTACAATTTAATGAAAAACGGCCGATAGAGTGCAATGTAAAACACTTGTAACATAAGTTCAACTTGAAAATGAATTAGAATGTTTTCATAGTTAGAAAGGAGATTGACAGTAAAACAAAATAATAATAATTTCATTTAATTCGATTTCCGAGAAAATAGCAGAGTAAATTTAAAACAGAATACCCTTCCTCACGCAATTAGTAAAACTCATAACAGCAGGCCGAACTGAGATATAAAACCACACTTTTCCTTGTTACACACTTTTCACTTGCAATTAAAATTCAACAATTCCATTCGGAATTGCTCACATATTCTGCCTGGAACATCTGCTCATTAACAATATGCTGTTTTTATTTCAAATTTAACTAGCTCAAAAACATGTTATGTATGTGTCAGTACAAGCTTTATAGCTTTCATAGTTATAATTGCAGGAACATTTTCTAATATAACTTTGCGAAAGTTTGCACTATTACTAAATCGCCCCCATTTAATTTCTAATAAATTTCGTTGTGATAAGGGTGAAATGTCTGCATTTTGAGCTGACAAGTTCTTTACAGTTTAAGTTAAGACTTTTTTCAGATGCAAACAAAGTTGTATGAATATTTTTATATTTATTGTAAGGATATATTGAATCTCGTTACTATGAACATTTTCAGAATTTTGTTTCCATTTTATAATTATTTGAGAGTAATAAGGTAAGAATCACCATCTGCGGATGTTTTCAACTTTAATTGAAATAAATTTCATTCAAATACAGCTTCCTTTCATCAATAAAGGAAAGTTTTGAATATGTCCTGCGTCTATTTTTTTCTTGATTTAAAATATTTCACTATCCAAAAAAAGTATTAAAAGAAAACCATTGAACAGAATGTAGTTTATCGAAAGAAGTTAAGGAAAAGGTTGATAGGGCGCAATCACGTAAAAGTTGTCACGCTCACAATGGGCTCAGACATCATTTTATTTTATTTTTGTTTTCGATATACAGGTTATTAAAATTAGACATTTTATTTCATTTCTCCGTCATAACTACTACAGTTTTCAAAATTTTCACCTAAAATTTACCACATTCTGTTATTCTCTGGAGTTTACATCGTTTAATGTATCAAATGATTGTCCCCTTTTACCACCTCGAACTATTTTATGGTGCGCCACTACCCACAAGTCCAACAACATTTTTTTTAAAGTTCTTGTCCAATTTAGAATAGTGCTTGTTGCTTTCGTATCTGCCACCATTTTCGAATCATTTACAAAATAATTAATTAATGCGTTAAGAAACACTCCAACCAGTGACACTAAATGCCGAAACACAACGGTTAGAACAAAATAGTTTCGTTAGAGCTAAAAACAAAATAAAACATCTAATTTCTACACCTCAAAACTCAAAAAACGCTCAGTTTTCGGGCTTATATTGATGAAATAAAAACGCATGATTTATGTCCCTTACCAGCAGTAAAAGTTTGGGGTATATTTATGGAACAGGTTATATGGAACCTATTCGAATACAGAACAATTATCACGGTGAAAAAGCCAGAAGATATTTACAATATTTGAATATACATTAACACATAAAGACAAATGAAAAATGTTCACAATTTACGTGTTTTCATACCCCACAAACATTTTACTCCTGTTGGTATTGGCTCACCCTCCTCATGCAAATAATGTTCTGGTAGCAGGATATAAATACAAAAAGACGATTATCTTAATATATATTATTCTCATCTTTTAAGAAAATATAATATTCACGAAACAAGCATTATTTATCAATGAAAATAGTTATTGTCAGTATTAAATATAATTGTTAATGAAATTAGAGACCATTACAATTAGCGTAATTTGCTTAGCAAATCGGCCTTCCGTTACAAATGTCCCATTCCTTGTCAGAGCTACGTTATTACGTAAACTGGATGCTGGAAATTCTACAAATGTTGATCATTAACTTTACTAATGGCCCTATTGCAATTTTCTTTGAATAACATATTATACGGTCGAGAATATGCCAGGTGTAATTACGATTTCTGTTCCATGTCCCTGAAACGGGGTCTTTTGTTTGCAGGTTGATAAAATATAACAGCTCTTCAAGTTTATGACTTAAGTCTGAAGAATGCGGTCGACTTGAGTAGCTAAAGGATCAAATAATTAAGCGACTTGATTCTAAGTACAGTTTTGCTTTTGCAAAAATATATTTTCTTAATTTCAAAAGGCTCATTTACTGATTGATGATTGCGAGAATATTGAATCGACAATATGTCCAACTTCATATATCATGCACATTATCCAGCTAGAAGCAGAATAAGCAATAAAGCTGGAAGTTATTAAAGGACAGATCCTATTTTTTTAAAAACATGTTTTGTATTACTTTGAGCTTTCTTTCCGTCATTTGTTATTTTACGGATTCGTGATTTCCTTTAAAGGAAGCCGCCACCATAAATCTTGGAACTAATATATTCTGAACCATTAGCGACTCTTTTTTCAATTCCATTTTCTTTTCGCAAAATATTGTTGTCTGTCTCTTAAAGTCAAGAATATTAGAATACTTCATAAATTTGCCCAAATGCCCCATTCTCTGAGGTGCAAATTCAATCATTGGGCATTTTATTCGAAAAACGTTTCAATTAACTGATTTGCAAAGTTTCTGGCTGTTCATTAATCAAACTAATTTGGAAATTCATCATACATCAGAATAGTTAGAGAGAATTTTATAGAACCATATTCAGTTGTATATAAAAATATGAATTTTATTTGTAAGACTCAAATTGATTGGATTTCTACTGCACTGGTTAAACATCTAAATTGATTTGCTAAAGTGGCAAGAAGTATTTTCTCCCATTAAATTTATAAATGGAAGTGGAGAATTCAAGAATGTGTCAACACAATTAAGTCAGCTCTTGCATACAAATGTTTCTTCCTCGAAACTTTAAAGTGTTTGGCGGCGAAAATACTTTCGAGTTTGTATGTCATTTTAAACGTAAGTTACAATCTCTGAATAACAATAGTCTTATTTTTAGTACATTAATTATAGAATCAAATAATATTTGAGAACCATTTACATAACAACATCATCTATACGGGGTGTCAATTTGAAATCTTCCCACCCTTAATATCTCTCTTAATGTTAAAAATATAAAAAATCGGAAAGACACGTCAATTTTATTTGTAAGGGGGACACTTTAAATTCATATTTTTAGACCTCTTGTTTCAATCCCCTAGGATCTACCTCGATGCCACCCTTAGAATCTTAAATCGGAATGGGGGTCAAGTGGCGCATCGTTTTAAAGGGCCTTCAATTCTCTTTTCACTGGCATGACCCTCCCCTGCCTCTTCCTCGCTACGCCAATGGGTGGCACCGTTTCAAACTTTATTTGTAAATAACATTTCGATGGTACTACGAGTACCTCGTTAATTTGCGTTCATGCGATGTCTTAACGCTGAAATTCCACAAAAGCCTTTAAATTCTATCAAGAAATTATAAAATTACGTTGTTTTTTTAACCAAAAAACATACTCAGAAAATTTAAAAGATGTGGCGCAAATAGGAATATTATTTTGTTAATTCGCTTTTGCTTCTTGGGATGTTCAGTGATACATTTTATTAAGTGAATAAAGTGTGAGAATGGTTTATTCTCTTCAAGAAAGAACTGAAATTATTTTCATTTATTTCATTCCAATGTATTCCTGGGTTTTCAGTCAATTTTATTGTCACTAATTATGGTGTTATGTGATGAGCCCTGCGTTTCGTCCCGGAAGAAAAAAAAGATATAGATGCTTGGGAGAAAAAAAGCAGAATGGAACGAGTGGATTTCAATCTAATGCTAATCGGCAACACGGGTTGCCAATATCTCACCGCAGAAGATCTATACCGGCTCGGTTCATTTACGTCCGAACACGTAGAACCGATGTCTGGCGTATAAGGCAGGGTCTACCTAAGCCTTACTGACGAGTCCAATAGGTAGACCCGGGACGAAACGCAGGGCTCATCACATAACACCATAATTAGTGACAATAAAATTGACTGAAAACCCAGGAATACATTGGAATGAATTAAAGTACAGTCAGGAAAAAGAAATATACAAAAAAAAGATTTTCATTTATGGAGACGTTAGAAAGTGCCCACGAAAGACGGCATTGGTTTTCAATGAAAGAAATCGGAATCATGAAGTCACAGATATGTGCTGGATTTGGTAAAAAAGTTCTCCGCAACTGGTTCGATGAGTCATAGAAAAAGAAACAACCTACGAGTGATGAATGAAGAAGCTCAAAATGAGGTTTTGGGTTTATTTGCTGTAAAACCCACCAACTCCTTGCGGACAGTAGCAGAGACAGAGAACAGACAGGAATATCACGAGACTGTAAGAAAAGCATTGAAAATGCATAAACTCCATCCATACAAAATGCAGATACTTCAAGAACTTTATGACGATGATTTTGATAGAATAATAGAGTTCTGTGAATTCATGAGTTGTCAAGTCAACGCCATCCCCAATATTCTGCCGAATATTTGTTTCAGCGATGAATGTTCATTTTTTCTAAATGGAAATTGTCGATACTGGAGTTAGAAAACCTGCATGTTTTTCGAGAAAGACATACACAATTTCCTCAAAAAGTTCATGTTTGGACTGGTATTCTTGGAAATGCCATTATTGGTCTTTTATTTATTGAAGGAAACTTGACAGGTGATCTGTACGTTAAGATGCTTAAAGATACTATTGATCCTCTTATCACGCATGAGCTAGAAACTCAAATTGATGCAGAGGGTAATTCAGTTTTACAGGAGGATTGGTTAACACTCCAGCAGGAGGAGGATGTTCCACTTCATTATTTTCTTCTGGTCCGACAGGGGTTAAACGACAGATTTCCGAATAGATCGATTGGCAGAAGGGGACCAATTGAATGGCCTCCAAGATCACCTGATTTAACACCCTTAGACTCCTTTCTTTGGGGCCATCTAAAGTGCCTTGTTTATAAGACACAACCTGCTGATATTGATGATCTTAAAAGGCGAATTGCAGCAGAATGCCGGTCAAATCACGGTGAAGTTTTCGGAAATGTTAAAGAGGAGTTCGAAAACAGACTTTATTATTGTTTACAGGAAAATGAAAAACATTTTGAACTGATAAGACAGTGCGTAAATAAGTAAGTAAGATCCCAAGTGTTTTATTGAAGAAATTTCTCTTCCGCAAATAAAAAGTTATTTTTGTCGAAGTAAAATAATCAATAAATGAGATATCAGTTGTTTAAACTAGATTTTCTTTCGGTTATTAAACGATTTTAACGGTGTCACCTACTCTTCTAATAATTTGTACTGCAAGGAGAGCCAATGCAATAATTTTTGTGTAAACACTAATCTAGAAACCAGCATCGCAATGCGGGAAAGTTTAATTGTTTCTGCAACTTTGAAACGCGATTACTCGGAAACCTCTGGACAAAAAGGAACAAAGTAGGATACCACTGAAAAAGAAGTGAAGGTCCTTTAAAACAATGTGACACTTAACCCCCGACTCCCATTTAAGATTCTAAGGGTGACATCTACCCCTCCTAGGGGGTTGAAATAAGAAGGCTGAAAATATTAATTTAACGTGTCTCCTTTACAAGTAAAATTGACATGTCTTTCGGATTTTTCATATTTCTAACTACAAGAGAGATATTAAGGGTGATAAGTTTTCAAATTGACACCTCGTATAATGTGTTTTTAAACAAGTTCATAAATAAATCTAAATTGGAAATTTAATATTCTGGTCAATATTGACAGTACTCACCTCCTCTGAATGGGTTAAATGGCATGCTGAGCAATTTCCCACGTTTAGATGCTGAAACAAACAAAATGAGAATAGTTAATTAGACTTTCACATGGGGTAGAAAATGAATTTTAGATTACGTGTTTTGACACTTAAAATGTTGCTTTTGATTGTTTAAATATTCAGACCACTATGCAGTATTCGGGCACATGATACTCGACATTAATATTAATCAAAACCTTTCTTTCCGCTACGTAAGTTTAGACAATTTCCAGTTTTTTGAAGTCGACAAACGCTGTAAGTGTTTTGGCAAAAGTATAACGGAATTAAATCTTCCAAAGTATCGCACTCTAACCAACTTTGTTTTATATACTTGCATGGAATAGTTTCGACAGTTTGAACTGAGAAATTCCCCATAGGTTGAAAGGATTTACCTAGAAGTAGTTTAGGACTCTTCGATAAAAGCTTTGTCATGTTCTCCTTGGTGTGTTAGGAAAACTTACATGTGGGATTTAGCTATGAGTATTCCCACAGGAAGATATTATTTTTATTGTGCCCGGTACTGAGGGAAAAAATCACCTGTTCTTTCAAAACTTCCTTTATTTAATTATATGAGTTTCAGAAATGTTTGTGCAAAATACATTATGAAAAATTGCATCTTTTGTGTGAATTTCTAAATCCAAGAGATTTTGATTAAGTAGATCACTTCTTGGAAATCTTCGATTTGCCTAATTATCTTGTATAGACGGTCACAAATATGAACAACGAAATGTTAATGTGGGTAATTTTCCTGCACGTTTCTTTGCTCGTATTTTTGTGTCCAATTAATTATGATTTAAGGGTTCTTTCCATTGATTTATGGATTCGTTCTCATTGTCCCGACACTTGCATATCTTATTTTAATTTTCAATTACCTATCACTTGAATGAATTTTAAAGTAGAATTAATAGATAGATTAAAAATATTAACTTAAACATAAGTGAGCAAATATCCAGTGATATAATACTATGTAATTTGTTCTAGTCTACTGTATTTTTTAAACATTTACTTTTATTTGACATTAGATTATTGTAATTTATGCAAGCTAATGTTGCAATAGCCAATAACAAACACCTTTAACTTATTCAGAATAAATCATGTTTAAGATTTAGCAACGTATTATCGAATTGCATGTGGGTGTGGACGTTGGGTAGGTTACTAAATCACTCTTCTATTATTCATATGTCAGCGGGTTGTCTACACGATTTAAATTATTTATGCTCGTAGTTGAGCAAACACTTATGACTTGTGCATAAAATTGCACTTATAATTATATTTTCCTGTATTATCATGGCTTAGATTTTAGCAATCCGACATATCAAGCTAATTATTTGCCAGAAACAGCTTCAGCTGGCTTCGGAAGCTAAAAACAGAATCAATATTGGTAACTAAATTGAATCAAGAATGTCTGGAACTGTAATTTGGTTTTATATAATATTAGTATCCACACAAAATTCACAAGGGCACAAACTTTCATTTGATTAAATAGTCGTTTTTACGCTCACTCATGCAGGATGTGGAAAAAGAGAACCGACAAGAGAAGAAGTTCTGATTCAAATACAAACTTCTTAAAAACGTGTGTAATTCATAGAAAATGCTTAAAGGTTTTCTTGGGTAAACGTCAATAAATATACTTAGAAAATTTCAAAAAGAACGTAAAGTCAAAACTAAGTTAAGCACCAACTTTTTTATTCATTCATCAGAGAAAAATACTTATTTATTAATTACTAAATTTAATCCAACGAATTGACATGTTTGTTGCATGCGTTGGTTTAGCAAAATGTTTTCTACATATTCTAAGTACCATTGTGTATATTTTCCTGACTGTATTTCAATTTAATTTAAATGAAATTCCTGGGTTCCAGTCAATTTTATTGTTTATTACCATTCACAATTACAAAAACATTTCGGTGTCTTTCTCCACCATCATCAGTTTGCATGCATGGCTGTTTCTACCTTCAACTTTGGCAAGCAATTAAATTGTAATTGTGAATAGTAATATACAATAAACTGACTAGTGGACAATAAAATAATTTCTTCTTGCCACTGAAATTTTATTTAAAAATATCGTTAACCTAGAATAAGAGAATTTTCATATTTCTTTTTTATTTAGATTAAGACTACATGTATTAAACAAGGGCAGAAAGACCGATAGGTCGATAGCCTTTTTTAGAAATAAATATGTTTACTAGTACTATACAATAAAATTGACTGGAACCCAGGAATTTCATTTAAATTAAATAAGAAGTACGTCCACATGATGCAGAATGCTATTATAGATTTTATTTATTTTTCGTTAATTGGACAAAATTTTCTTGACCCTCACTGTAACTTAAATGTTTTTTAAACCAAACTGCACTATAAACAGTAGTCAAAAGCATACTCTTGCAGGAAGACCATATATTATATTTGGCAATCGAATTTTTCGCAGTTTTCCACCTAAAATGTTCCATATGAAAATATATTACATCCAGCTTGTTTTATCTATAAAACAAAACAAACTGCAAACCAAAAAATCCAAAACATTTTCAAATTTCCGTTTTCCTGAAAGTCGGGTAAATTGAAATGCCACATTTCGACTCAGGCTTTTAGCCTTTCTCCAGGGTTTCGAAACGTACCCACTTCGACATTTCGCCCGGAACGGATTACTTCTTAGATTAGGGTTTTTTTTCGGAAACTTGGGCAGTTGTACATGACTAAAAGCGGCAGCGAAGTGGATCGTATTTGTGGGGATAAGAATACTACAAAAATAAATCATATTTTATTTACCTTGGGCAAGATTTTTAGATACAAGGAGAGCTCTAGACGGGATATGGATAATCCTTGAAATTGAATAGAATATGTTTTGCAGACAAACGCAAACAAATAAAAAATATTGAGACATTTAGCTTGCAACAGTGAGAACAAACTGGGATTTTTTAAAATAGTAAATATCTTTAGGGCTTGAAAAATCTATTTAAACTTTTCACGAAAGAATAATCATTTTGATTTTGCAATAAATTGCTACTGAAAAACTGAAGCTGGGCTGTAAATCCAGCTAGAAATTCAATTGGTTTGAAATTAGTTTAACAATGACTGGTAACATATTGGGTTTTTGGGACGTTTAATTTCAATAGAACTATTTGACACTAAGTTCAGATTTGTTTTTCTAATAACCTGCTTTCGAAATATATTTTTTTATTTACCAGACGTTTTTCTCAATTGTTGAATTTTTTACACTTCTTAAATCACTAGTTATAGGTAAATTTAATTATTTATTGTTTAACGTTAAAACAGGCTCACTACAGATGGTTTGCTTTTTGCTTAAAGGGAACATTGTTGAATGAATGATGATGATCGATAAAGCCATAAGCTATTTTCCATTCGATTCATTCATTTTTAAATTATTGAAAGGCTTAAGTACAGCTGGAAAAAGTGGAAACAAAAGTTATGGACCACTAATGAAAAGTAAGGACAAAAACAGTATCTTTTTCTTCGTAAACTCGTAAAGAACCAGACTTAACACAAAAGTGCAGATTTACATTCAGCAAACCTCTAACATGATTATAAAGAAAGTCTATAAAGCAAGCCACAATACAAGTTGAGGCTGTAATAAAACAATGAAAATAATCCAATAAAGCCGATTGTTTGGTAATAAAAGTCGAGACAAGGCGCAATTTTTTGTTAGTTTTGTTTTCCGGTGACAATAAGTGAAGGAAAGAATGGAGCTTGAACATGGACTAAAGCGAGAAAAATTTATTGTAATTAACACTGCTTTGTTTCTAAACAGATGACATTTCTAATATCAGAAAACTGAAAAAAGGTCAATGAGTGCCAAATTTTTTCTGCAATATCCTGCATAAATGTGTACACGCAACCAATATTACTAACCAGCAGGCCTGACCAAATTTTAAACATGAGTTAACTGACCACCTATCCCCATAAATTGATAAACCAGCAGATCATATGTCCGTTTGGAGACAATAACTACCAAGGAGATGGGCGGAGGCCAGTCAGTCAGAAGTAGGCAGTCAACCAGTAACTTTATAAAATATTTGTTAATCCAACGAAATATAAAAAAAATTGTTTTGTAAAAAGAGCTCTCGACTCGCCGGGATCATTAGTTAATCTCATGGATTAGTTTCGTCCTTATAGACGCTGGTTACCCCATCAAATGGCCAAGTTTTATAACTTTATGTTGGACTAACCAAAGGCGTCAAAACTCCAACTTGCTCCAACCCCCACGCTGACCCCCTCAATACCCAACCCACGACACACAAACGACGTAATACTTGGAATCACAATGACCAAAACATCACAAAACATACAAACATAGGCAGACATAAAGAAACCACCGATCACCCCAAGACAGAGGAATTAGCACAAAAGCCGCCACCAAAAGATATAAAGCTAGTTGTAGACCCTTGCTAGAACTGTGGACATATCACGCATGACCAACGGAACAGAAAGGACAAAAGCGGTTATGTTTATATTACAAACAAGAGACAAATTGCAACTAAGACCGAATACACGAATAAAGCACCCCCCAAAACCCACTACACAAACCCCCACCCAACTACTATACGAACGCAAACAAACTCGACAAAGAGTTCGGAAGACTCATACACTCACAGACCAAAATGGACAAACAACCCCTACAACTGGACCATACTGAATCCCCTTTGTCTCACACAAAGACCAACCAACAATCCCGGCTTCAATTGCCCTACAATCAACGCTACTCGAACACTTAACAAACGCAAGCGGACTAAGTGGACAAAAAAATAATGTTTTGGCTGGTCATTAGAATTTATTTAATAAATTGTTAACCTAGAATAAGGAGAATGTGCAGATTTGTTTTTTATTTAGATTAGGACTACAATGTATTAAACACGGGGCAGAAAGACCGGATAGTCGATAGCCGTTTTTAAAGAAAAAATAGTGTTTACTACTACTACTATGTTTGGAAACTGCAGGGTTAACATCCAAAGCATTCTAATCTTTAGATTTTAATGAAGCCTAAACGCACATTGGATTGGGACTCTGTAGGATACGAATACAGAGAGCATAGACGTAAGGCCAAGTAATCCCAAAGACTTAAATTGCGATTACTTAGATTTTGGGGGAAATTCCAGGGTCGCCTTTTGATTGTAAATTTCGCTTTCAAAGGGGAATGTCTGCATTAGCAAGAGCAAAAAATTCTTATTGAAGTTATATAAAAAGAACCCAAAAATCTATTATACATATAGCAACTGTTCCTTTGTTTATTTAAATGACTTCAAACAATCTACCAACTCATTTTATAAAGCTATAGAACGGAAACAGTTGATTATTGAAGCATTGACAAATTTCAACTTAATTTTCGCCTTTTTTATGGCAGAATAACCGTAAATTTTTACTGCGACTTCTGAATTACCTGAATTTCGAGCTTTAATGAAACTGGCAATTCAGCAATTGAGTTCGCTGGATATTAGATTAACAATGTAACAATGGATGTAGTTAGCCTCGACAGCATGCTTGCTTTACAGTACGATTCCTATCAAAAAAGTTTTCATTTAGCCATTTTATTTCATTCAACCGGTTAGTTCATCACTGCCAAACCTATTTTTCCTAAAGAATTTGGATTGTATCAACAGAACAGTATAATTTCATATTTAAAACGGAACGTATTTCAGCTACGAATTTGCAACTGCAATAGAAATTAATTATTTTTCAACTGCATAAAAAAATAATTTAAATAATGATCAACAACATATTTAAAGCTGCCACTTTAAAGGTATTTATAAACAAATCATCCTTATGCGCCATGCAAATTCAGAATTTTTGTATATAATCTGTTATGTTTCCTTGAACTTGGGTAAAACCGAAGTACGTTCATAGATATCCGGCAGACGTTCCATTACAGTTAATCGTTTCGTATATTTTCCTGACTGTACTTCAATTCACTCCAATATTATTGGGAGTTTATTTGTTTATTATTTAAAATGTTAAAAAACATTTTAAATAATAAACAATAAAATTGACTGAAACCCAGGAATGTATTGGAGTGAATTACAGTTAATACAAAATGCGTATTTCTTCTCCATTTAATGTCTTGATATTTTCTAGCCTATTGTTTATGTTTGTTTATCTATGATTGCAGGAATTTGTTGTTTTGGTTACAGAATGTTTATTTATTAGTGAATGATTTTGCAAAAGCTTTGGCGCTGAGTAAAATTGCGCTCACCTACACATGAGAATCGAAATATGAATTCCAGGCTCTCATTCTATGTAAATGAATTTTTATTATGTGCAAGCAAAATAATTTATTTAAAAAAACCATTAATATAATATTACTAAAGCAAACTTAATCGACACTTTTTGATGAATAATCATTTAAATTCATATTTAAACTTGTTAAGTAAGTTTTTTCTCAGAAAAGTGAACTACGTGAAATTATTAAAACATTCCACAAACGCACTCAACATTCATGTAGTAATTAAATTCAGTTTTTTCAGAAAAGCGTTTATAAAGAAAGTTCCAAATTTAATATTTCAAGGCAAATCCATAAAATATATATAAATGCTCTCGTTTTTTGCTACTTTTATTTGACTTTTAAATTTCAGAATTTTACAAAATAAGAAGTTTCCTAAGCAGTCGGAAATCATAAACCTCTGTTAACTATATTATATTTTACACTGCACGATAACAATGTTATCAATAACAATATTAAAACAGGTAAAAAAAAATACCAAACTGCGAATTTCACTTGAAATTAATATTACTAACTAGATAAACTTGAGAAATATTTACCTCTTGACAAATTGTTGACCTGAGCGGTGGTCGTAACTGTAGTTGTCCTAGATGCTGTAGTTATAGCAGATTTCTTGATGGCACTTTTGTCCACTTTGTCTAGGCTGGCTGAACTGCCCTTGTGGATCTGCTCCAGCAGCGCACTGGGGGAGCAGCCCATGCCAGCCCCCTTTTTATACACACCCAACTGCAGTACCACTTTTACTGTCGATAATCCTGCAAGAAAAAACACTTTGAATTTCCTTAGATTTGAAAATATATAGAACATATGAAAAAACTACGGCCCATGTAGTAAAATAGTATAATTTTCACAAAAAAAAATAAAAATGGACGGGTATAGTAAAAATTCTGAACCTTTTCCGCAAAATAAATCAATTAGTGTTCAAGTGAAAAAGCTTAAAATATTGTCTCTTAAAAAATATATTAAAAGAGAGTGTTAATATTCTGTTTCATAAAAGTTGAAATATTTGACGCATTTCTGGAGAAATGTATGAAGGGAAAACTTACTCACTAGTAAACCGCTACCACCAAAAGATGTTGCTTTTATTTAAAAGAGATTCAATTCACTTTAAAGTTAGTTTCGCTCTAATGTTTATATGACGATTTTCTTTTTGAATCCAAATTTTTCGAACACTTTTACGTCTTACGATTCGCATACAAACTGTCTCTCAAAGATCAGAAAGTGATCAAAATTGGTAAAAAAATAATTTAAAAATGTTCTATTGTCGAATCTTCATAGGCCGTTATCTTAAAAAAGAGGAAAGAAAATTGTGAAGCCAAAGACCTCTGCAGCTAATTTTGTATTAGGTCTAAATTCCGTTTTTTGAGAGCAGAAATGCGACTTTATAGTTCGCATACCTAATGTATTATTTATAGATAAATTTCAAATCGCACAGACTATTTTGACCAATTTCGATACGTTAATCATAGTGAAATGTAGCAACAAATCATGTAAGCATTGCAAAATTAATACGTTTTAGTAGTTCTGCCTTAAATATTCAAAGGTTTAAAATGTCTGCTGCACCCTAAAGCAGAACAAGTTATCACTATAACATTTTAAATAAACTACTGATCCGTTGAAAAAGCTGGCTTTAATCTAGGACTACTAGAATATTACTTAATTATTGAATAATTATTTTTTTTACTGGAAGAAATCCATCTAGTTAAAAATCACGATCCATCTCATTAACAAATGTAATATTTTTTGTCAAATTAATTGTTCTATGTGGTCAAGCTTGGATGCTGAAGATGCTGAATGGTTTTCGCGTAAACGCATAGTAGCAAAAGTTAATGTTTATTAACTTATTTTATTTATGATGTTTTGTGAATATTGTGCGCAAAAGTTGCAGACAATTGTCAATTAGAACAAACTGCTCGGAAACCTTACCCGTCTTCGAGAGCATTCTATAAAAATCTTTTACTGTAAGGTATATTTAAAAGAAATCTTACTGGTAGTCTATATATATTTGGTCTTACTTTGTGCAGTGAACCTTTCTGCAAAATGTCCCACCAAAAAATTATATAAAATGTTTGAGAATACCTCAATAGAATTCAAAAAAAATTGTTCAAAGACATATGTCCGACAAAATAGGACCACACCTGCAAACATGTCTGAAGAAAAAAACATATCTGTTTTCGGTGATTTTCAAGATCGATTATTGTCGCAGGTAAAACGCAAATCAAAAATAGTAGTAGTAGTAAACATCTTTATTTCTAAAAAAGGCTATCGACCTATCGGTCTTTCTGCCCTTGTTTAATACATGTAGTCTTAGTCTAAATAAAAAACAAAAATGAAAATTCTCTTATTCTAGGTTAATAATCTTATTAAATAAACTTTCCAATTCTAATGACAAGAAAAAATTATTTTATTGTCCAGTAGTCAGTTGCGTTTGTAAGTGTTCGAGTAGCGTTGATGTAGGGAAACGGAAGCGGGATTGTCTGGTTGGTCTTGTAAGACAAAGGGGATTCAGTATGGTCCAGTTGTAGGGGTTGTTTGTCCATTTTGTCTGTAGGTGTATGAGTCTTTCCGAAATCTTTGTCATGTTTGTGCGTTCGTATAGTAGTTGGGTGGAGGGGTTGTGTAGTGGGTTTTGGGGGTGTCTTATTCGTGTTATTAGTCTTAGTGCAATTTGTTCTGTTGTTTGTATATAACGTTTTGTCCTTTCTGTTCCGTTGGTCATGAGTATATGTCCATAGTCAAGCAAGGGTCTACAAATAGCTTTATATATTTTGGTGGCGGTGTTTGTGCTAATTCCTCTGTCTTTGTAGGTTAGTGATCGAAAGTGTTTTGTTCTCTTTCTTGTTTCTGCCCTGATGTTTCGTATGTGTTTAGTGAATTTAAGTTTGTGGTCAATTGTGATTCCAAGGTATTTTACGTCGTTTTTTGGTTGTGTCGTTTGGCCGTCTGCAGTTATTGTAGGGGAGTCAGCGTTGAGTCTGTGATTTGTGAGCAGAAGTTGGTTTTTTGACGTTTTGGTGTTAGTCTCCATTTATAAAACCATGTCATTGTGCTGTTTGTTAGTGTTTGGAGTCTTTGAGCTGCTCTGTCAGTAGTTTTGTCATGTACAATAAGTGCCGTGTCGTCTGCGTATTGTAATATGCATGCCGATCTGTCGATTTGATTTTTGTCTGGTAAGTTGTAATTGTATATGTCATGGCAGTATATATTGTAGAGAAACGGTGAGAGCGGGGATCCTTGAGGGAGGCCTTGTTCAGGGGAAAAAGAAAATGACAGTGTTTTGTCAATTCGTACTTGCAGTTGTCTGTTTTCTAGTAAGTTCTTTATGGTGTGTAGTAGATATGTTGGTGTGTGTAGTTTGTATAGTTTGTATAGTAAGCCTCTATGCCAGACACTATCAAAAGCTTTGTCAATGTCCATAAACAGGCAAGCTGTCTTTCTGTCACTTGGGTGGGTAGTTTGTATATTGTTAGTTAGAGTGAAGAGCGGGTGAATAGTCGAGTGCTGATGTTTGAATCCGAACTGATACGATGGCATGTACTTTCCGACCAGTTTTCCCAAGCGCTGCCTTATTATGTACTCAAAAACCTTGCTAAGTACTGGTAGCAGTGTAATTGGTCTGTAACTGCTCGGTTGTGTATGTCCAGTCCATTTTTGTTGTTCAATTCAGATAGGATCAGTTTGTGTGTTTCTTGAGTTAGGCTTTTCAGGAGTTTTGCCTTTATTTTATCTTTTTCCGGTGCTTTGTTTTTGTAATGCGCTAGGGCTTCATAGTACTCTGTGTCTGTGATCAGTTTGTATGTATAGTTTGGTGATCTGTTGAAATAGTTCAAGTACCAGTCGTTGATCAAGTTCCAGTTGTCATTGTCGAAGTTAGGGTTTGTCGATATGCTAAAGGCCCTTTGATAGTGTCTGGCGAACGCGTCAGCTTTCTCTTTGTCTGTGTACCGTTCTATTCCGTTTTCGTCAATTGTGTCAGTAGTGTTAGTTTTTTTGAATCAAAAATATTTACTGGAAAAGCTCGATATGAATTTGCCTTCCAAGCCCGGTATTAAACCATTCTAGTATTATGAAACATCCTTCATTTTTGAGTGATTTTTTTCCTTTTATTTCTTACAATTTAACTATCTATGTTGCACTAAATCTAACTACCGATATTAGAGAATAAATTTATACACTTTTCAAAAATCGGACATCTGAGTATTTTCCAAAATTTAGGATTTAGTATTTGATTTAAGCAAATCTTCAACCATGAATTAACTGCTAATTTATAAACAGTGCTCAGAAAAATGAACATAATATTTGACAAATAGTTTTAACTCATTTAATGAATGTTAAAAAAATATATTGCCAATTAAACAGCAGCAATTTTTCACTTTATGTGGAATTTGGACTCTTTTTATATGGAAATTTTGAATAATTCTTCCTGATGGATTTCTCTTTAAAAAATTGAAACGCTAGTTAGAATTTCTTCCAGAAAATTGACAAATCATTGTCGAGAAAGAAAATCTTGATGCAGCAAATTTTTTGCAGGCTCAAAATTGAAAGGAAATCGTGTCTTCCTATTTAAAGTTGTAGAATGCTGAGAAGCGCCGGAACGAGTTTGGGGAACGTTTCCCCCATGCGAAGGTGCGAAATTCAAAACAATGTAGGATTTGGCTGCCTTCGCTCAGAACATTTTGCTGGTCAGTTATTTTTTGACAAAACGGCTTAAGATATGAAATAAAACAGCATATAAAGCACATATTTAATGCAAATTTTTCAATTCATTTTATTCAAAATACTGCAAGAATGTACCAACAACGTAAAGATGTGCATCGTGTTTGCTTCTAAATATTTAATCAAGGTACAAAATACAAAACATGACTACTGACTAGAAGATGAAACGAATCTCATGTCATGGTAAAAAGTTATTAATTGTAAATGTCGGTGAAATTGGTACTAAATGGCCCTTTGAACAACTGGCCACGTGCAGTTTATTTTCCCTTATAAAAATAGTTGGATACATTTGATCGTTCCCAGTTCAGATATTTTCTCAATTATGACTAAAATCGAAAAAAACGTTCAACTCAGGCATGTTTGAAACAATAGTCCCAATTAATGTGTAATATTTCCACCTTTCGGTTTATTCATTTTTAAAAATCACTGTACTCATACATTCTAAGCACATTTCAGATAAATACAACTCAATGGGTAAAAATAGAACTCAATTTACACTTAATTTGCATGCACTGTTCGAGTCACGTTATTTAAAACTAAATGTCTGTTGAGCCAAATTGCAACTCTACATTTTAATACCACCTTTTAATTGAAATTGAATTCACTCTAATCTAACTCAAAGTCATTTTTAGTACTAACTCTTGAGATCGTTTTTGTTGGAGGCTGTGCGTCTTCTCATTCTCACTAGCGTCTAATAAAAAATCAGGATAAAGAAAATTTTAATTTTAGTGCAAATCCACGCACTCGCCAGTATCAATAAGCAAAATGAGTCCGGGAAATTCAGAAATATTCATTTGTGATTTTGATAATCTTAAACACAAATGGACCAGTACCAATCTTAAACACAAATGGACATTAAAAATAATTAGAACGTGAAATTTTTGAAAATATCGACATATTGTGCACAATTGGGTATCACAAGAACCCATGTTACTAAAACTTGTTTAGTTTTAAGTTGTACTTGAAGAAATACCTAAAGTTATGTTCAATCTACTTCCATGACCCGCGAAACCCGTGATTAGCAATGAGAAAGTTATCTGCTAAAAATTCAGTTCAAGATTCCAATCCAGATTCTTTCGCGAATATGGCACTTCGACATAGTTGAGCAGATAAAAACTAAATCATCTCCACTTTTCCGGATTCTCGTGTTCGATTTACCCGGATGTGGTTCGCCGGCAAAACCCTCAAAACTAATTAGAACATAAATTGACTCCAACTTGAGCTTATTCCGATTTGGGGTTTTGTCGTGGAAAATTGAAAGGGAGAGAATTACCCTCTTGCATGAACACGCTCCTCTATATCGAGTATACTGAGTCATATATTTAATGACGCCTGTGTGAAGGCTTGGGAATGTAGCGCCCAAATTAATTTTCCACCAAACTGTTAATTTAATAAATGTCAAGCTTTAGAGCAGGTAATAAAGCTCCAGATATTTGAGGTGTTGTTCTCAGATTTTATTTTATAGCTTATCGTTTCAGGCTGATTTTATTGGAAATTCATTGATACGAACTTGAATCGTTAATTGTGGCCGATTGTTCTCAATAAATGAAGTTTGGAACAACTCTTTGTCGCCATCGATTCTCATTTAATTAAAGCACATTGTGTCCACTAAAAATGCCTGGACAATGAACTATGAAATCGAACGACCGATAGTTTCGCAGTGAATGATGAAAGTAGTGCAATTTGAAAAGGTGTTGCCTATTTAAGTTCAAATTATAGTAACAATTTAGATTGGGATTGTAATGAATTAATAACTAATTAATAATCCCTGATATTTTATAGATTTTTTCCACTTTAAACGCATATTTTGGTTCTGAATTATAAAACGATTTTTTGGTTCCTAGTTTTGTTTAGTCAACTGTTCAATTTTGCGCGAAAATCAAATACCACTTTTGGGCAAAAACGCCCTAAGCCTCAAAGGATAAGACGCTAAACGCGATAAACGCCCTAAGACTCACAGTCATAAATACACCTTTGAAAATGTTAACTATGCAGGTCAGCGAAACCGCAAATTCCTATCGACGGTGGCTTAAGGACCCAAAAACAGCAGTTCTTCAAAAGTATTTATAAAGTATATGCAAAGTACAATTGTTCCTGTACGCACACATTTTCTCGTAACTCAACAATTCTTAGGTATTTAATAAGTGAGGTAGAGAAAGTGCTTCCTGATTTCGAAATTCTGATGAAACAACTTTGCGGCCTGTCGCAATTTAATAACTGAGCCAAGTCTGAAAATAGCTCTTTATATAGAGCGTTTATTAGAGCTCCCGTGCATATTTACGGATTTTGTGGTTGCGTTGATTAGAATTTTGAACTCCAATTAACGAACAATATTTATTAAGACATCGGCAACGTGTATAATTCAACCGGCCTTATCACCGGTTATTTTAGTTTGATATTAAAGATATTAAATTTGGCGATTGTTTAAGGTAATTTGGGACGTAACACAATAGGATGTTATCAGTTAATATGGAAAAATTGGCCGCAAATACTTTAATTACTTGATTTTTTTTGGGAAAGTTCTATTCATCTGTGGAATGCGTCCAAAATTTGTCAACATTTGCATAGTGAATCGAGTTACACCTTGTTTGAAAGTTCTTTTGATTTAATTTGCGTCCATTATATTATTACTAATAAATTCCAATGTATTCCTGGGTTTTCAGTCAATTTTATTGTCACTAATTATTACACTATTACTACTACTACTATTACATTGGAATGAATTAAAGTACAGTCAGGAAAAAAGAATATACAAAAATTACTAATAAAGATAAAGAATATTTTCTGGAAAATAGAAGTCGTAATTCTTTGACAAATTTTCTCATAAAAACATTCTTATCAGGCTATTTCTTATGAAAACATTCTTCTTAGATTCAAACGTAATTTTGTTAAGTAGCTCTTCGAATAAATCAATGAGTATGAGAAAATAAATTTTTGAATTTTCCGAAAATGTTATTTTCAGTAACGATTGTTATTACCAGATCGACTGTTTCTTATAATAGTCTAAGTGACTTCTACCCATCAAAATTGCCAAATATAAAATATTTACCAATAATATGATTGCCAAAAAGCCCACATAAAACGTTTAGTTTCTGGGGAAATTGGGTTTGTGCTTCGAGATAAATTCACCAGAGAAGCAAAAACTGATACATATACGAATGTATCAGTTTTATTTTATAGGGGTGGACATGTTTAAAACTCCTTTTCTAAATCCTTTTTTCATTAGCCACCTATACTGTTTTCTTAATTTTGCATTCAGCGCTAAAACAAACTTTATTTGCTCTTTTTTATTTGCTTCAAGCTCATTGAAAAGTTCTGCCACCCTGTATGTAAGTCGTTAAAATTTCTTGGGCACTGCGGATTTCCTTTCTTAAGTATTAGAACAACTTTTGGATCACATGCATGATTTCACACAGACTTCAGAACATAAGTAGGAATGCATCCAAACCAGCAAGAAATTTATTTGGCAAACTTTCTGGTGGAACTTTCTGGTAGTCAAATGGACTATCCAACATAGTAGGAACAACAAGATTCTCTATAACGGACTTATTATTATTATCAATGCCCGCTCAATGATTTTATAAGCATCGTCAATGAAAGAAGGACATACATTTGAAGACTCACCTTTATTTTTGTTTGATTCAGGATGAAATATACTCTCATGCTGTTTTCATTTATTTTTTTGATCGGATTAGTATTTGCAATATTCCTTTTTTGCTTCTTATTGTGCATAAGCTTAGTAATTATTTCAAAACTGAAGTAGCAGAAGCTAATAAAGGAATATCCTGGTCTACCACTTCAATGTTCAACTAGTCAACCGGGCTATCAAACAAACATTTTGTATTGTTTGAAATTTTATTTTTATTTATTCAATTCAGTTCAGTACCATTTATCTTGAATTAAATTACAAGTCCTCCTACATCTAATATCCCTAACAATATTTGTGGAAGATTCAAATATTGTAGAATATAAAATAAAATGCCTCAAATAGTTCTATTTATAAAAAGTAGATAAGATATAAAAAAAAATAAAGCGGTTCATTATATTGGGCAAAAGAAAGAAAAGCAGAGCAAATATTATGTAACTATCGATTTTAAGAAAATGCACGTTTGCACTCATGTTAGCAAAAGAACATTTAGACTTTTGTTCAAAATGTTTACTTGCCTTAAACATTATCATTTAAAGATGTGTATAACTTTGATAATTTTCTGTGAATCAAATTTAAATTTAGTAACATTAAGCAGCTTCTTTACATAAACCCTTAAAGTCTATTTAGGTAACCATTCAAGATACCTATAAACATTATCCAAAATACATAGGACGTACACCCAGACGTATAACGCCTGTTTACAGTAGTGTTAGTAGCAAAAATGAAAAGAAAATGTACAAACATTTTATTTTTTATTCTTTTCAAATCGTTCAAATTCAATTAATACAAACTGAATCAAAATTCTTTAGGTACATAGTTCACTAAGATTAGTTATCTAGAAGTAATGTATCCAAAGGCTTGCATTTTTATGGTCTTATATTATGGTTAATATTGATCTATTTTAAATTTTCTTATCGGAAACTATAATATCCAAATGATCCAAATGAAAACTGAAACACTCTGTAATAAAACTTGCGTTCACCATATTATCCAAAGGTGGTACTCGTCGTGACCAGCGTAGTTCAACCACAGCTTATATATCATGATATATAAGTTGTGGTTCAACTACATGGTACCATCAGAGATTAGTAGACTCTCTACTAATCTCTGGTACCATAACATATCCTGATGGTACGGTACTTTCCTCAGAAAATTTGCAAAATAAAATGTAGGCACTGAGTAGTATTTATCTTCAGAAGATCTTTCTTAGTTTTGGATTTTCTTTCCTTTTTAATCTATCTGTTTACTTCGCTTGCGGGGCTGCAAATACCCAAGGCAAAAAATTATGTCCTGATCTTTCTGAAGAAAATTTTTGACACATTTGTGTTATTGGGGAAAATATAAAAAAACTGTCAATCTATTTTATGACAGCTTGTTATTAGATTGTATGATATTTTCAAGCTCAAGTGGAATGGTGTTCAAATTGATTCAGTTTTTTGTGTCTGTTCAAATAATATTTGAACATTTAAGTAGAGTTTTGTTGGGATTATGAATTTTTCAATGTTGAATTCCGGAAAACGGTGCGCCCCTGTCGGCTATCTTCGGGCCGGTCATCACATGTGCTATTTCCGGGTATAACAATTGAGAAGTTGTTCATCCAGCGTATCATGCTCCCACCAATTCCAACGTCTTGCATACAATTGGTCATTGTTTCCTTTGGGTGGTTCATTTTGCAGAACAGAACCGGTGATCATTGCTTTGGAAAGCAAAGTAATGTCTAGTCTAAATGGCACGATGGCGACAAAAGGGTGACATTTGAAAGCTGTGAGAAAACAGATTATGTCGTTCGGCGGGAGGTCTACTTTCGGTACCCTTTAGAATCAGAATGGCGCGACCGCTCAACACGGCCGAAAAACAATTGGTTCCCAAGACCTCTTTCCCTCGCCCTGTACCTCTGATTTTGACCTTACTCTAGTCGACAGAAGTGACTAGGAAACCAGTTTTTAACTCACACGCGTCGGGACTACACTCAATTTTCAACTCAAACTCGTCGGCAGCAGCCTTGCACACATACTCGTCAGAATAAGTCTAGCACTCACACTCACACTCGTCGGGACTACACTCTGTAGTTTTGAATACACACACGTCGGAACTACACTCTGTAGTTTCTAATTCACACTCGTCGACAGAAGTGATATTCCCCCATACTCGGTGGAGAGAAGTCTCTCCCAGTCCAACGCGAACGGCAGTTAGTCACAAGAGTCAGGAAAACGAATCCTACAATCAAAAGTCATACGGCCCAACCCAATTGCTCAAAGTGTAGAAACAAACGGTTGTTGCCAGTGCTGGTTTGGCGCTTAACAAAAGGCCAAATCGCTTATTATTTCCGCAGCTGCTCCCAACTTTACCCACCAAACACTCGCATCTCAAACACATTGGTCCTTCGAAAAGCACAAATTCTCCCCATTTATTCTGGTGTTGAAATCCGAAAGTTTGAATTAGCTACTTCGGAACATTTGGGCCATTCGAGCCGGAACACTTGGTCCTACGAATCCGGGCAGGTCGCTCCGCAACATTTGGTCCTTCGAGCCGGATCAAGATAGTTACAACTTGATCGAAGAAGAAACAGCAACAGTGTTAGTGGGTCAAGTACCAAACCGCAGGGAAGTGTTAGTGGGTCATGTACCAAATCGCAGTGAAGTGACACAGTTGCAGAAGTGAGGTAGGATCTAAACTATTGTAGCATTTGTACAAAAAGCTAAAGAGCTCGTATAGCTCATATTGTGGCATTCAGCAGCAAATTGAGGACTCTGCTCCGGACCAAGAATCCGACAGAGATAATGTAGGAGAGCAGTATTTCGATGTATCAGCACGATTGTGCTCTAGAATGAGTGATATTACTCGCAATACCTGCTCAAATCGAAGCTCATCTTCAGTAACGCAAGTGCAGGCATCCACATCAATCCGAGTTAATAAACCGCACTTAAACATCCTTCCCTTTAACGGCGCTCTCATTGAGTGGGAAGGTTTTTATCAATTGTTTGAAGCCTTAATTGAAAAGGATAGCGATATGGCTGATGTTGAAAAACTAATTTATTTACGCTCATATTTGTCAGGAGAACCTTTCAGTCTGATAGCTAACTTGAAAATAACTAACTCCAATTGTTCTGTGGCTCTCAATACTCTTAAGGAAATATATGCAAATCAACTGAATATAATTTATGCACACATAAGAAACATCTTAAATGTTCCGCAAATCACAAAGGCAAATGCGCTCAATTTGAAGACAATTTATCACCACAATTAAGCAAAATTGTGATCGATTTAAGAAACTTACACGTAAACGTGGATGCTTGGGACTTAATGTTAGTGTATTTATGTTCGGAAAGGCTGGATGCCAGCACAAGAAGGGCCTTTGATTTTGAATTAAAGGCAAATGATCGCCCCACTTTGCAACAATTTTTAAAGTTTCTAGATATAAAGTGCTCGGTACTAGAAAGATCTATTATACCTGAATTATCGACTTCTCACACTGTCAGGCATAATCACAAAGCACACCTAATTGTCCATGATACTGATAACAGCAACAATGTTTCTGTGGAGCCACGCAATGCTCTTTCTCGTTCTAAACATAACGGAACCTCTCACCTCGCAAGTTCGTGCTTGTTTTGTAAGCAAGGGCACCGCATTTATGGCTGCTCTAAGTTTGCAAATCTGTCTCTAAATGAGAAATATAAGTTTGTCAAGGAAAACCGATTATGCTTTAACTGTCTGGGTTCTAAACATACTGTCAAAGATTGTCAATCTCAACGTTGTCGCACTTGTAAACAAGCTCATCACACCCTGATCCATAAAGATAGCTCTAGTACTCGTCCCAGAACTCAGTCAAACTCAGGCAATAGTTCTTCACAATTACCCAATTGGAGACAATCGACTCATAACACGCAATCTCACACTCAGCCACAAGTATCAAGCACCACCATGTTACATAACCCGGCCCCCTTAGTCAATGCACCTCTGAAATTCAACTTAACAGTTCGACAGATCATGTAATTCCATCATCATATCAAATTCCTTCTAATACCGTTCTGAGCACGCACGCAAATAGCAAAGAAGTCTTGCTAGCAACTGCCTATGTCAAACTAGTTTCGACAAATCAGGAAATCGTTTATCCTAGAGCACTTCTCGATTCCCGCAGCACCACATCTCTTGTTACTGGGCAGTTGGTAGAAAAACTAGGAATAAATTCTAGAGACAGTCCCATAACTCTAACAGGAATTCATGGAATTGCAACCCGCTCCAACAAAATGGTAGACATTTCGGTATTCTCGACAGTCAAGGAGAATACCAAATTTGATATTTCATGCTATGTCCTAGACAAAATCACGAAGAGCATGCCCCATTGCACGCTATTAGAGATAATATTGCAATACCTCCCGGTTGCACGCTTGCTGATCCCCATTTCAACGTTCCTGTGCAAATAGACATGTTTTAGGCGTAGATGTCTATTATTCAATTGTTTATGGAACCCCCGCTCAAATACCCGGGAATTTATTGTATATATATATAAGTGGACCGGTTCCCGTAGACAGTCTCATTTATTGCAATGCTCAATCTAGTTCAAGTCAATCCCCATTTAGATTAGATCAGAAAACGCGTGTCATTTAATTCATGGCAACAATTTAGAGAAGCCCTTTGAACGATTCTGGTCTGTCGAACACGTCTCTGACCTTAATAAAAAGGTTTTGTCACCAGATGAATCCCGTGCTGAAAAAATTTTCTCCACTTCAGTCACACACTTCAAAAGTGGCCACTTGCAAGTCGACTTGCCGCCCAAACCTCCAAATACACACTTAGAGTCGCTCTATAATTTTTTGAGGCCCAGGGAGATCCAGTAGAAATTCTTTCCCCCAGAAGTCCTCATTGGGGTGGTATTTGGGAGGCTGTGATTAAAGGCACGAAATATCATCACAACCGAATTGTCGGAAATGCCCAATTGACTTTTCAAGAACTCTCTACAATTCTTACACAAATAGAAGCTATTCTCAACTCTCGTCCCCTGACACCCATGTCAAATGGCCCCCAATATATGTGTTGCCTGACCCCCGGACAGTTTCTTATTGGCAGACAAATAAACGATATGGTCTTGGTTAAATTCGAAGATTGCAAACCCTTTGAGTGGCCGCTAGGCCGAATTGTTGAAATTGTAAGGTTCGACTAGTAAAAATTCGAACAATTAATGGAATTATTACCCGCAGTATAACACAGATTTGTCCTCTTCCAATAGAAAATTGAAATTTACATGCTTTGTCAGAATAAGTTAGTTAGTATACAGTGTGTCCAGTATAAAATGATGTACATGGGGATATTGGAAACCGTTAGAGTTACAGGGTGGACCAAATGGGGAAAAAGTTGCGCAATCAAGTGCCTATAAATAATCTGTCATCAACTTCTTTGAACTCGGAATAACAACGGATATACAGGGAAAAAAAATGAAAAAGTGCGTTTTATAAAATCCATTATATCGTGTTTATTATAAAAGATACAGGGTGGGAGTAAGAAATGAGCGTGAATTTGAAAATAAAGTAAAAAACAATCTAGGCCCACTATGTTCAGTGAGACCCAAGTCAACTTTTGTTTTTCTTATGGGCGCCATATTGAATTTCTGCATTTTTAAATTCCCCTTTAAATATGCCCTCCAGCCATGTATAAAATGTTTATGTTCGGTCAAGATAAATAATTAAAATTAGCAAAATTAAGATTTTATGGTAGTAGGAATTGATATTTCTATTAATTATTACTTTAAATTATTATTGATCATACATCGAACACTGCAAAAGAACAAGTAGCATTTTAGGATTAAAGTAGGTGTTCAAATAAGCCACCGTTTTCTCGCACGCACAACATACATCGTCTCATTACTGCTTCACAGGATTTTCTGATCATTTCTGTCTCAGCTCCTCTTCGGTTTCGTATGACCTACAGTATACCACATTTTTGAGGAAATCCCATGCAAAAAAATCAAGCGGTGTTATGTCAGGGGATCTCGCAGGCCATCTTACTGGTCCCATGTTGCCTATCCACTTGTTGGGAAATTCGTGATTTAAAAATTCTATGATAATACGTCCATTATGTGGCGGCGCGCCGTCTTGTTGGAAATACAAGTTTTGCAGGGTAGCTACTGGAATATCCATAAGTGCTTCAGCTACGTTAGTTTGTAAGAGGTTCAAATATCTCTCGGAATTTAAGTTCTCATTTAAAAAAATGGTTCAATCACGTGGGTACCCACAATACCTAACCAGACGTTAAATCCAAACCTAACTTGGTGCCTAACTTGACGAACTAGCCGTGGATTTTCATCTGACCAAAAAACGGTATTTTTAAGATTAAATAGTCCACATTTAGTAAATTAGCTCTCATCTGACCAAAGGACTTTTAAGGAAAAGTTTGGTATCTCTTTATTTCTTTCAATAAACCACTGACAAAATGCCATTCTTCTAATCGCATCGCCTGTGGAGTCCCTGGCAGGGCCGTTCACGATAGGGGTGATATTTATGACGCTTTAAAGTACTATTCGCCGTTGACCGCGCAACACCTGTTGTGGCTTCAATTTGATGTAAAGACGTACGAGGTGTCTCAACCACGCTTTGCATTACCAAATTTTCTTTATTTTCGCCTGGAAGTTTGTTTTTCTTTACCTTAGCAAGAGTCCCGTAAGCTACAAGGTTGTCTTTCAGACGCCTAAACATAGTTTTACCAGGTTGTCGCCTTTCTGTATATTTATTTAAATACATTTCTTCAGCTTTCGCTTCATTTCGACGACAGAGAATAAAACACTCCAACATATCGTATTTTTCATAATTTGAAAAGTGATTCATTTTGAAACACACAATTAATTACAAACACTTGACACTGACAATAAATTCTACTTTGACAGTTACCTAGGTAATTAAAACAGACAACGAACGTCACTATGGGAAAATTGAAGAGAAATATCAATGCCTACTACCATAAAATCTTAATTTTGTTAATTTTAATTATTTATCTTGACCGAACATAAACATGTTATACATGGTTGAAGAGCATATTTAAAGGGGAATTTTAAAATGCAGAAATTCAATATGGCGCCCATAAGAAAAACAAAAGTTGACTTCGGCCTCATTGAACATAGTGGGCCTAGATTATTTTTTACTTTATTTTCAAATTCACGCTCATTTCTTACCCCCACCCTGAAAATTTCGTTATTGTATCTTTTATAATAAACACGATATAAAGGATTTTATAAAACGCACTTTTTTCTTTTTTCCCCTGTATGTCCGTTGCTATTCCGAGTTCAAAGAAGTTGATGACAGATTATTTATAGGTATTTGATTGCGCAACTTTTTCCCCATTTAGTCCACTCTGTATCTTTAACGGTTTCCAATATCCCCATGTACATCATTTTATACTGGACACACTGTATAGTAAGGCTTGTATGTTACTTGCTCATTTGAGGTCGCAATTTGTTTGGTTAAGTTAGGCTAATTGGTTGAAGCTATGCCGTTTCAAGGCGGGCAGTATGTTCAAATAATATTTGAACATTTAAGTAGAGATTTGTTGGGCTTGTGGCTTTTTCAATGTTGAATTCCGGAAACAGCGCGCCCCTGTCGGCGATCTTAGGGCCGGTCCTAAGTTGCTCCTCCAGCTTATCATGCTCCCGACAATTCCAACATCTTGCATACAATTGGTCATTGTTTCCTTTGGGTGGTCCATTTTGCAGAATTGACTGGTGATCATTGTCTTGAAAGGCAAAGTAATGTCTAGTCTAAATGGCATCATGGCGACAAAAGGGTGACATTTGAAAGCTGTGAGAAAACAAATTATGTTCTTTTTAGAATTTTAGAATCAGAATGGCGCGACCGCTCAACACGGCCGAAAAACAATTCTTGGGAACCTCTTTCCTCACCCTGCACCACTGATTTTGACCCTACTCTAGTCGACCGAAGTGACTAAGAACCCAGTTATTGATTAGTCTCGTCCTACTCTTGTATCCGAGATATATATTTTTTGAAAAATCTGCACGAAAATGCGGTGTTTAATACTTGCCGACTCAGTTGAAAAGTTTTGAAAAAATCGAGCTTGTTTGCTAAAACAACAAATTTGCAGAAAGGGTTAAGTGAAGTTTTCTCTATTCTAGCTAAGATTTTATCTTTCTTTTTGTTCGTGTCCGAGTTTCAATTTTTTTCCTGAAATATTCACCTCCTCAGAGGGATTTTGGCTACGTGCTGCACCAAACCAATCGCACTATTTTAATAGGCATTCCAAATTCGTAGGAAGAATTCAGTAGAGTTTTGCTTATTCTGAGTCAAAATTTTAGATCTTTTCATGCTCAAACGTGGAAGTAATCGCGATGTTGGTTACTTGATGCCTTTACTTGATAGATCTAAATCGGCATTATCACGCTAAACTTTATTCTCGCGGAAAACTTCAGGGATGCATATATTTTGTACAGAACAAACAATGGAAAATACAATTAAAAATCTGTTAAAAATATCTTCGTTTAAGGTGACGAATAACATGTGCATACTTAACTTGTAACTTTTAAACAGACATTATAACAATAGACTTATGCAATAGATAACCAATAGAATTATCATATTTTTCTCACCATACTACACATCGCAAAAACAAGTAATTAAAGATTTTAAATGCGTTTCAACTGTTCATTATTATAAACGATAATTATAAGCAGATAACATTCGTTTCAATGCTGTGATGCAACGATCAATATTAATCGAAAATATTTATAGGTCAGTACGTGCACTGCATTACAGATACTTTAAATGAAAATCCTGAAGGAAATGTTGTGAGTCGATTATCAAATTAAACTATTGTTTTGCTTCATAACTTTTTAATGTTTACTGGAGGTTACAATCGATTGAACTTAAAATAATACCCGCAGTTCCAATCGTTTGGTTCTCTATCTGAAAAATGCAATATTCGGAGCATAGTGTGGAAAGTTTATTTGGCTTTTAACTTTTGATATTAAAAAAGTTTGCGTTAAATCACTCCCAGCAGGAACGAAGCAAATAAAAGATTTACTACGTTGTTGTATATAAGTTTCTTATGAGCATGTTATGAACAGAATAAAATGCGTATAACTAAATAAACCAATTACTGCCCTTGAAGGTATCGTTCACAAATACCCTGGAATATCTCTATAAACTGTAATATCTAATCGTTCGAAGGTAGCTATAACATTTTAGTATTTGGTTTTATAACGGAATTTATTTGTTCAGTTTTAGCTCGTTACTTCGGATTATTTTTAGTTTTCTGATGTTTAGAGTGGATATGTTATAACGTGCGGCTGACTTGTACGCAAAATAAAAAACAGTATTTTTATACAATGTTAGTTACGACCAGCATTAAGTAGCAGTAAAAATCGTCTACTCATGTACGGAATTATAAATATAATTTTTAGAAAACAATATAAAAATTTAATTAGTATAATTTTTTTAAATGGGCTTATTTCTAAATATTGTTTCAGTTTTTCGTTTTATTAATTAATTAAACAGTTATTTAGAAGTTGGTCAACAATAAAACAATACTGACATTTATGTATTAGTACAATATAATACCTATACTATTTAAATATATACAGTGTGTTGCACTTAAGATGGAAACACCCCTTATTTTATTCATTTTCAGAAGCAGGGTTTTCAGTTTCGGTACAGAGGTAGAATGTTATGAGCTTAATTGTTTAGCTTACTCATTTCTACTTTCAGATGAAAACCCAGACTACTACGACTTTGTAAATAGGGGCAATTCGTTATATTTTGCGATGCGTTAGAGATATGAGAAAAAGTTACTAGAAGAAGTTGTACAGATTGTTATTTGAACGGTAAATACCGTTTCAAGTCAAAAGTCAAATTTTAATATTTTTTAAATGTTTACACAAAGTTCTATCTCTGTACCGAAACTGAAAACCCTGCTTCCAAAAATAAATAAAATACAGGGGTGTTTCCATCTTAAGTGCAACATAGTGTATACATGATGATATTTCAGTACGTAGGCAAACTTCAGGACGTGATTTTTCGCGTGATTTCAAGAAGAAATGTTATTTCAGTATAGAACCGAAAACGCTTTATTATAAATATACAGGATGCTGAAATAAAAAAAAACGGGTTTTCGTAATTAATTGAATAATTGTTTTGCCGATATTGTTGAAATTTGGCAGTGTTGTAAACAGTAAAACAAAACGGTCAATATTATTTCAATTGCTTTTAAACAAAATTTCAATTTGACTCGGTTAACCAACTTACCACTAGGTACAACTTTATGGTTATTTGACTTTTCCAGATAAGACATAAAAACCACTTTTCCCCATACCTTTGGGACCATATAATGAATAATTAAAACGACATATTTCGCATATACTACAACCGTTTTTGCTAAAACGAATGATTTCCGGGCTTATATAAACAAAAGAGTTAGCAAACTAGCATTAACAAACAAAATACATCAAAAATAACATGAATAAACTTGCAACCATTTATTTGCTTCTGCTGAGGAAAATATAAAAACAGGACAAGAAACTATGAAACCCAATAGAACACGGGAACAATTAATAGCAGAGGCCTCTATAATTGAAAATTGAATCGAAACTTTTCATTGATCAGAAATGTCTGCAATGTGAAAAGATATACGAAAAGAACAAACCACAAACTCTGCATTGAATAAAATGTAAAAATAATAATAATGTAAATGGTATAGCTAACTGTTAAATACAGCATAGGCTAAAGAAAAATAAAAATAGTAGAGAAAATCAAGATCAAATAAAAATGTGAAAATCAATATTGAGCCAATAAAAATAATAAACTGTTCCACAAATCACAGCTGGATAAAAGATGAACATTTTCTTAGTAAATTTACAAAATAAGTAAAAAGCATACAAATCATCATTTTAATTCAAAGCAGGCTAGTAGTAGTAGTAAACATCTTTATTTCTAAAAAAGGCTATCGACCTATTGGTCTTTCTGCCCTTGTTTAATACATGCAGTCTTAATCTAAATGAAAAACAAATATGAAAATTCTCTTATTCTAGGTTAACAATACTATTAAATAAATAAAATTTCTTTGGCAAGAAGAAATTATTTTATTGTCCACTAGTCCGTAGCGTTTGTAAGTGTTCGAGTAGCGTTAATGTAGGGAAACGGAAGCGGGATTGTCTGGTTGGTCTTGTAAGACAAAGGGGATTCAGTATGGTCCAGTTGTAGGGGTTGTTTGTCCATTTTGTCTGTAGCTGTATGAGTCTTTCCGAGATCTTTGTCATGTTTGTGCGTTCGTATAGTAGTTGGGTGGGGGGGTTGTGTAGTGGGTTTTGGGGGTGTCTTATTCGTGTTATTAGTCTTAGTGCAATTTGTTCTGTTGTTTGTGTATAACGTTTTGTCCTTTCTGTTCCGTTGGTCATGAGTATATGTCCAAAGTCTAGCAAGGGTCTACAAATAGCTTTATATATTTTGGTGGCGGTGTTTGTGCTAATTCCTCTGTCTTTGTAGGTTAGTGATCGGAAGTGTTTTGTTCTCTTTATTGTTTCTGCCCTGATGTTTCGTATGTGTTTAGTGAATTTAAGTTTGTGGTCAATTGTGATTCCAAGGTATTTTACGTCGTTTTTTGGTTGTGTCGTTTGGCCGTCTGCAGTTATAGGGGAGTCAGCGTTGAGTCTGTGGTTTGTGAGCAGAAGTTGGTTTTTTGACGCGTTTGGTGTTAGTCTCCATTTATAAAACCATGACATTGTGTTGTTTGTTAGTGTTTGGAGTCTTTGCGCTGCTCTCTCAGTAGTTTTGTCATGTACAATAAGTGCCGTGTCGTCTGCGTATTGTAATATGTATGCCGATCTGTCGATTTGATTTTTGTCTTGTAAGTTGTAATTGTATATGTCATGGCAGTATATATTGTAGAGAAACGGTGAGAGCGGGGATCCTTGAGGGAGCTCTTGTTCAGGGGAAAAAGAAAATGACAGTGTTTTGTCAATTCGTACTTGTAGTTGTCTGTTTTCTAGTAAGTTCTTTATGGTGTGTAGTAGATATGTTGGTGTGTGTAGTTTGTATAGTTTGTATAGTAAGCCTCTATGCCAGACACTGTCAAAAGCCTTGTTAATGTCCATAAACAGGCAAGATGTCTTTCTGTCAGTTAGGTGGGTAGTTTGTATATTGTTGGCCAAAATAAAGAGCGGATGAACAGTCGAGTGATGCTGTTTGAAACCAAATTGGTAGGTAGGTATATACTTTCCAATCACTTTTTCAAGCCGCTGCTTCATTATGCATTCAAAAATCTTGCCCAGTACTGGAAGCAGTGTAATTGGTCTGTAGTTGCTCGGTTGTGTATTGTCCAGTCCATTTTTGGGTATAGGGATTATTAAGCCGTTTTTCCATGTTTCTGGGATTCTGCCATTTGTGATGCAGTTGTTCAATTCAGTTAGGATCAGTTTGTGTGTTTCTTGAGTTAGGCTTTTCAAGACTTTTGCATTAATTTTATCCTTCCCCGGTGCAGTGTTCTTGATGTGCGCTAGGGCTTCATCGTACTCTGTGTCTGTGATCAGTGTGCAGGCATAGTTTGGTGAGTTGTTAAAATAGTTCAAGTACCAGTCGTTGATCAAGTTCCAGTTGTCATTGTCGAAGTTAGGGTTTGTCGATATGCTGAAGGCCCTTTGATAGTGTCTGGCGAATGCGTCCGCTTTCTCTTTGTCTGTGTAGCGTTCTATTCCGTTTTCGTCAATTGTGTCAGTAGTGCCAGTCTTCCTGTATTGCGCCAGTTTCTTAATTTTTCGCCAGTATGTTTTGCCTTTGTCCTTCTGTATTTCTTTACATGTTTCTAGCCATTTGTCTTGTCGGTATTGTCCAATCAGAGTTTTAATGTTTCTGTTAAGTTGGTTCATTGTCTTTTTTAGGTCGTTATTTTGAGTGTTTGTATATAGTGTGTACAGTTCTCTCTTATGTTTTATTAATCTCAGTATGTATTTGGGTAGTGTATGTCGGTAGAAAGCATTTTTTTATTTCCGGGCTAAATTTTCCTATGGCTAGTGAAAGTTGTTGTTGTATGGTTTCTATTGAAATGTGCTGTGCTTGTGATTGAATGTAGTCATGTATATGTTGTTTCACTTTGTCTATGTCAGTCTTTGTTAGGTTTAAGTTTTTCTCTATAGGAGGTGTATAGGAGGTAGGTTGCGTATGTTGTAAGTCTATGTTAAACGTAATAGCCAGGTGGTCGGATCCAAGTTCGTTGGTTAAGTTTATGTTGTTGATGGTGTTTGTCAAGTTTCTTGTGTGCAGTAGAACGTCTGGTGTTGAGTCTGGGTTTGCGGGCATCAGAAAAGTTGGTGGGGTCAAAGCAGGCTATTTATGATTAAATAACTGTTAAATGTAAATCAAAGCGACAACGTAGTTTTGTTACTGTATACTAATGTTTTTATTTAACTTTTGTGTATACCTTTATTATACTGTATGTATATTTTTGTGTATGTGTGTAATCTCCTGTATGTCTCATGGAGACGCGCAAGAGATCAAGTTCTGCACAAAACAAAATATTTCATTTCATAGAGTCCATTTTTAGGATGTATATCAGTTTTGTTCTCCCGCGTCGATCTAAATTTAATTTCAGGCGAGTAGAACACCGTCAAATATTTTTGTTTTGATACACCTACAATTTTATGATTAATTTATGTCGTAGAAAACGCCCAAATTCTTGCTTTAATTTACATTAAGCTGACGTGTTTCGTTTATTTTTTTCATGAATAAGGAATCCTTCGATCGGGATTATATGTTGTTGGAAAAGATTATTCCTCCACAATTTCCTTTTATTTAAATAAATACGCCAATTAATCACTACTAGCGTGGGCATGAATTTATAGATTAGATTTTTGAAAACCCATACTACGCCTATGAAAAGTTCGGAAAATCTTAAATAGTCTCTGTTAGAATTGAACATTTCTAAATCGGATTGATATCGGTATCAGACGTGCTGTTTGTGCTTGTACGGAGTCAAGTTTATTAGTTTTTTTCCCATCCTTATACAGGGTGATTCCTAAGTTGATATCTCTTTTTAAACTGTATAAAGAAGCGATGAAACAAACAGCATTTTCAAATTGTCTTTAAGAAAAATCTTAAAAATTGAAAAGTTGCTTCAGATTCGCAGCCAATCCGCAATTTTAATATTAAACTTTTTATAAATCCCCAGCTAGCAACTGCAGCATTTCGGCAAATCCACCTATTCCTAAAAGTGTTGTCGACAAATTCCAGCACTGTTTTTCTAAAATTCAATCTGTAGGAACCACATGTAACTATGAACTGTAACAACGTGGCAATAAAAATAATTGCATAATGATAAAAACGAACTAAAGTTAAGAAACTCGTGTGCCATTTTAATATTTTTGCCTTAAAAATCGTTTGACCATTCTTCAATTATTTATGTTACTACTTTATTTTCAAGTTTTTCTTTTAATTATTAAAAATTAACCACTCTGTATATTCGGATGCCATTAAGAAAACCTCTATATAGCTCCTCGTTAATTATGTTTCTAATAACATTTCTGCCTTAAAATATAATTGAGACAATCTTTTTTTTGTTTTAAACCTGCTGAAAGGTCGACATCTTCAATGATCAAAGGCGTTTGTATATTAATTAGAACAGCAAATATAGAACGTTAATTGCCAACCCTGCACCCGTTTATTAAACTCTGATCTTTGATGTAATTTAATGTGGAAATTAAGGCAGCTTCTAATATAATCAGCTCATTCTGTTTTAATAATTGTTGCTATTGAAATTGACAAGGGCTTATGTATCTACCTATAACATATTAAATTGTATTCTGTTTATGTCTAGCTATTACTAATTAACAAAGTTTGGTATATTCAGAGAGCTTGGGATATGCACGCTACCAAACTTCGTAATTCCATAATATTCCGGAAATAGTTCAACAGTCACGTACTGACAAGTTAATTAAAATCCACTGTCCATATAGTAATAACAGTAAATTCTACAGTCAACTAGATTTATTTCTTTCTAAAATAGAAAAAAATAAAATAGCTATTACCCATTGAGTATTAGATTGAAATATACACAACAATGTAGATTAACCAGTCATAAAACCTATTTCAGACAAATTTTAGGGCATAAAAACCTGAAGGTATGGTTAATAGTGTTTGCGGCATTTTCAATACTAGAGCTCTAATTTTAGAAAATCACTGATCGGCTTTTTTTGAGCCTTTGCATTGAATTATTTCTATAATTTGTTGTGAAATGGTAATATCTAAACTTTGCGTGTCTAAATGTAATTATATTTATATGGGCGTAAATACGTGTTGCTCATTGTTCTTTAGCTGATAGTTTGGTTATTTACATATATTTAATTAATCAGGAATATTTAACAATTTTAAATTAATAAAAGGTAAAACGTTTCTATAGTACGGATATTTTTGCATCTTTTTACCCCTGCCTTAATAATGAATATTGTACGTTTTTCTTTTTGATGGCTGATCCAGAGTATTGGTATGAATTTAATACAATAGTAAAATCTGCCAACTAAGAAAGATAAATAAAGGGTGTTCCAATAAGAACGACGGTTTGGCATTGCGCGCCATTTGGAATGTCATGATTTGACATTTAAAAAAAAGGCCGTTCGTTAGTAGACAGCAGGAGGTTAAGTAAAATGGAACGAATTCTCATTGTGAAAAATTATTATCAAAGTGGTGGAAGTTTTACAACCACAGTTCGCAAAATGTGTACAATTACGGGCCATCGAAAAGCTCCCAACTGAAGCCACTGTGAGAAAATTAATGAAGACATTTCAGCAAACTGGGTCTGTTAATGAAGTGAAAACAGGAACACGCGTTCGTCCTGGTCGCTCGACTGAAAATATCGCAGCAGTACGTGCAAATGTTGAGGAAAGCCCAACCACAACAATTCGGCATAGAGCTCAGAAAATTGTTTCCACAACCACTCTGCATCGAATTTTAGCAAAAGATTTGAAGCTTCATACGTACAAAGTTGAATTGGTTCAAGAGCTAAAGCCGGAAGACCATGGGCAACAAAGAGCCTTTGTTCATTTAATTTTGGACCGACGACAATTGGACGGTGATTCATCAACGAAAATCTTGATGGTTTCGTTAATCGACAAAATTGTCGCATTTGGGGTTCCGAAAATCCAAGAGTGATAGTTCAGAAACAGATGCATCCAAAAGGAGTCACTGTTTGGTGTGCCTTGTGGACTGGAGGCATCATCGGACTATTTTTCTTCGAAAATGCAGTTGGTCAAGCATTAACCGTGAGTGGTGTTCGTTTTAACGCCTTTGGAATTTTTTAAAGTCACAAGTTTATGTGAATAAACCAACAACGATTGAAGCCTTAAAAGATGAAATTCAACGCTGTATCTCTGAAATACCGCGAAATTTATGCGCAACAGTCCTTGAAAATTTCATGAAAAGAGCACGTCTGGTCCAGCAAAGCCGAGGCGGTCATTTTTTCGATGTCTTACTCCATTCATAATCTCATGATGTGTACTTCATTTTTCAATAAATGTTTCAAACTTATGCCACAAATATATATGTTATAAAGCTATTTGTAGACCCTTGCTAGACTTTGGACATATACTCATGACCAACGGAACAGAAAGGACAAAACGTTATACACAAACAATTCACAAAAACAATCGACAAAATTGTGACATTTGGTGTTCCGAAAATCCACGAGTGATCGTTCAAAAACAGATGCATCCAAAAAGAGTCACTGTTTGGTGTGCATTGTGGGCTGGAGGCATCATCGGACCAATTTTCTTCGAAAATGCAGGTGGTCAAGCATTAACCGTGAGTGGTGTTCGTTATCGTGAAATGTTAACTAACTTTTTTGTGCCAAAATTGCAAAATATGGATCTCAACCGCATGTGGTTTCAACAGGACGGTGCAACATGCCATACAGCCAGAGAAACTGTTGAATTACTGCATGAGTAATTTCCTGGTCGTGTTATTTCTCGTTTTGGAGATCGGTATTGGCCGACCAGATCATGCGATTTAACGCCTTTGGACTTTTTTCTATGGGGTTTTTTAAAGTCACAAGTTTATGGGACCAAACCAACAACGATTGAAGCATTAAAAGATGAAATTCAACGCTGTATCTCTGAAATACCGCAAAATTTATACGCAACAGACCTTGAAAATTTCATAAAAAGAGCAGGTCTGTGCTAGCAAAGCCGAGGCGGTCATTTGTCCGATGTCTTATTCCATTCATAACCTTGTTATGATGTGTACTTTATTTTTCAGTAAATCTTTCAAACTTATGCCACAAATATATATATGTTTTATATAAAATTTAAATTCGTCGTTCTTATTGGAACATCCTTTATAAAGAAATAGTTTTAATGTTTAACTTTAATGAAGCACAATTGCTAGAATATCCAGGATGTCCGGACTTTGTATGATTGATTGTAAGCGAAAATTATTCTTTTCACTTTTCCTGAATTATCAGCGGATCTTAAAGTATAAGAGATTTACACAATCAACTAATCAATCAACTGTAAAAAAAATGGGCCGAAGTTCCATTATCTAAAGAGAATTTTCCTTCTGATTTGAAGAGGAATCTTCTCAAGTGGTAGAGGGAAAGTGTTTACCAAAAACGTTCGGGACATCTCACTCCCGATCTTTCTCAATTGACCACACAGATTATTGTAGAAAAAATTGTAAATGTATAAGTCCATATGATCTTTCCACCATTCACAATAACTAACTCTTAGCGAGAGATCCGGTAAGAGGATAGAACTACCAGTAGTAGAGAAAAGGATTATTTTCAATAAGTTCACCGACTTCTGCAACATTATTTCCTCGCACAACTTATCTCTCAAATGTCAGTGCGGATTAAGTTATTTAAGTAAAAAGAACCAATTTTTTTATTTCAGCTGAGTTGATAATTATTATGTGATGTACTTCACTCTTTAGCATGCCCGATATTTAATAAACCGTTGAAAATTGAACCGAGAAAAAGTGAGCGAATAATTGCTTCTTTGAACTAGTCATCTAAAAATACCTCAGCGGACACCCTGTATAAGCTATGGAATTTTCCAACAACCAAAATTTACCACAGTTGAATACATTCAAACTTTTCAATTATCAAACTGTTAGCACAAAAATTATCACATTTTCCAGCCATAAAATTATATTTTAAAATTAGTTCGCACCTCCGAATTTGCTTTAATGTAGCTGGCAGATATTCTCTACAAGTTCATAAATATAAATCGTTTCATCTTATCCCCAAACATTTTTCCAATATCAACGCATTGTGTCAAGAGCAATTATGACCAAAATAAAATAAAATTTTAAAATGGAATTCGAAATCTAATACGTATTTAGTTATAAAAACACAATTACCGATTAAGTTAATCTCTACGGCTTACTTGTGCTCGTCACACAAAATCGACAACAATCATTTTATAAACACTAGTAATTTGCAGAATATAACGTTCTTATTGATTGATTCACATACAATTATTCTTTAAATATTTTTTTTTTAATTTGCTTTGCATCAATTGGAAAAACTAGATTTTAGGTGATATTTTGCTGGCTTTTCCATTTCAATACCTGAACTTTAATTACTTTTCTTATTACAGAACAGCCGGAAATCTCCAAATCGGTTCCAACTTGTACGAAAAAACCTAAATAGTACCTACTTGCTAAACTACAATTCAAACATCCTGTACAGTACCGTATATCAATTACGCAAAGTTATACGTTTAAGCAAATATTGTTGCCTTTTTTTTTATAGCAATCGAGCCGCGCAGTTTAGAATAATGTTTTCAGTCACTAATGACTACTGGTTGATTAATTAACACAAGTTACTAGCGTTTTGTTTTGACAAAAGAACATGTTTAAAGTAGTAATTAGGCAGGCAGGAATACTGAAAAGTTTAAAATAAAAAGAAAACGCAACTTTGAAGAAAGAGCATGAAAAGATATGCAACTTGAATGTAAATAGGTCTTGAAAATTACCAAAACGGGGAGTAAATTATGCGAAATTTAAATTTTTACACAGGCAAAGGTTTCTGGTTGAAATTTTTTTTTGATTTGTCAACTTTTAATAATTTGTAATGCTGATTGATCGAATCTAGTTGACAGGATTTCTTCTCCCAATCAAGGCGCTTTTTTACTTTATGCTAAAATGAAATTTCAATTACCTGTATATTTTATAACATTACAGATTCAGGGCGCTTAATGAAAAAAACGGTTGAACATAACTTGAACGCAAACATTTGCGTTCTACCCACCTGATCGGATAAAACTTTCGGTAAATATCCCAGAATAGCACAAAAACACATAATAAGAAGTACAGTTTATATTCGTTTAAAGTCAATAGATCATATTATTTAGTTTAATTTAAATAATCAGAACGCGCATGTGACACTATTTACGTGCGACACGGAAAAATTGTTACGAGCGCCCGAAGGCTATCATTCGCATATAGAATATTCACTGATTTCAGACTTGGAACTCCAAGTTTGAAATGCTGTGCGATTTCCGCGCCTAATGCTTCTCCAAGCGCCAGAATTTGCGATTGCGCTTACTCACTCAGTTTCATCCAGCCAGCAAGCAGGTGGCGGCTAAAACCCTCTGGATTTGTTGTTTGCTTATCAATAATAAGATAAACATCTAAACCTAATCTAATTCCAAAACGCTACTTTGTTATCAATTAGTTATAATTGTGCTTATTTGCCCTTTCTTCATTTTCATTTTATGCTAATCATCAATCATCGCTCTTGCCAAACAACCCATTTCAAATCCAGATGTTTCCTTCAACTTCTTTTTTTTCAAACGGAGTTTGTATCTCGGTTTTGAATTCTGCATCGAATTCGTTCATTTAAATATTTTTATGGTTTACATTTATTTAACAAAATGGGTGAATGAAATCTGGAAATAAAAATCCATATGAACAAAAGTTTCTCAATCTTTTTCCACCTTGAGTTTTTTAACTACAGTCACTTTTACCAAATATGTTCGCAATCTTCGTGTTCCTGTTTTCCTCGTTTTATATCATTTTCATGTCTTGTAGTTTCTTACTGTTTACGTTAATAGTTTTTGGTAAATGTCTAATAACAAATTCTTCTACATTGAGAAATCTTCGGTAGTACCAGGCATAGGTAGTTCCAGTATTTCCTCTCACATTCAAAATGTTCAGCGTAAATTCTATATGTATGCCATTTGACACAATGGTATGAGAAGTTTTCTTAGACTTATTGTCGAACCGTCTACAGATATCCTGTTCTTCAGAGAAGTTTTCCTGTGCGCATGGAAGTTCTTGCACATTCTTCGAGAACTTGCACATGTTCCACAATTTCAACTGCAAGTTCGTCTTTCTTCATTATATTAATTTAACTTCGGCCGAAAAAAGTTGTTTGCTGATCAATAAATAAGTGATCATTATTTTTCTTCTCATTAACTTTTTTGCAAATCAAACATTTAAAATCCAGATGTTTCCTTCGACTTTTTGTTTTCAAATGGAAAATTTGCGTCTCGGTTTTGAATTCGGCATCGAATTCTACGTATATCTACGGGAGCTTATGTATATGATATATGAAGATAACCATATACATAAACTGAACAATTTTAGATATTTTTAGAATTGAATATATTAACTGAAAGTTGGTCTGGAAATCACATTGTATTTTCTAATTGTTGATTGAATTCCAAAAATAAAAATCCATATGAACAATCGTTTCAGATTCCTCTTGTTTCTTTAGTTTTTCACCACATTCACAAACTTTTTCCAAATATGTTCGAAGTCCTTGTGTTCCTATTTTGGTCTTCTTATATCATTTCCATGTTTTTGTTGTGTCTTACTATTTACGTTAATCGTGCTTGGTAAACGCCTCAAAACTTATTATTCTACATTGAGATTATTACTGTGTATATTTTCCTGACTGTATTTCAATTTAATCCAAATGAAATTCCTGGGTTCTAGTCAATTTTATTGTTTATTATTTAAAATGTCTCTGTCTCCACCATCATCAGTTTGTCTAAAATACACATTCACAGTCATCATTAATTTTAAAAAAAGTTCTATCAAAATTCACATACTAAAATACAAATTACACACATATTAAAAAGTATATTAAAAACAATAGGTTTACAGGTGATGAGTCTGGACAATCATATCCGGGAAAAGACTAGAATCTATTGTTCAGAGATTCAAATTTAACTTACGTGTATGGCTGTTTCCACCTTCACATTTGACTGGCTATTGAAATCCATACTTTGTTCGATATCGAGCGAGAGAATAAAGAAACTGTTTATATTTAACCTTTCTTAAGCTATATTTATGTTCGTAATTCAACGAAAATGGAACAGCATTAGCACAACATGCACAACAAAAGTTACATAGTTTTGATTTTGATAACACAAAAATATTAATCAATGAAGACAATTATAATAAGGGAAGAATCCATGAAATGATACAAATTAAAAAACATCAGAATGCAATGAATTTTAGATCAGACACAGACAATCTTAGCTTTGTATATCACACACTAATTAAATGAGCGCATGCATACACTGATTGGACCAAGTAAATGGAATTTAAACACCTGACATTGAAGAATTGCAGAGCAATTGATATTCCTAGAATGCAAAGAAAAAGCGAAATATAAACAGTTTCTTTATTCTCTCGCTCGATATCGAACAAAGTATGGATTTCAATAGCCAGTCAAATGTGAAGGTAGAAACAGCCATACACGTCTTTTCCCGGACATGATTGTCCTGACTCATCACCTGTAAACCTATTGTTTTTAATATACTTTTTAATATGTGTGTAATTTGTATTTTAGTATGTGAATTTTGATAGAACTTTTTTTTAAATTAATGATGACTGTGAATGTGTATTTTAGACAAACTGATGATGGTGGAGAAAGACACCGAAACGTATTTGTGACATTTGAAATAATAAACAATAAAATTGACTAGAACCCAGGAATTTCTTTTGGATTAAATTGAGATTATTGATAATTTCTGTGCGCTTTTCTCTCATAGGAATTGAGCTGAATCTTATACAGTACAGGATTTTATTGTGTGATGGAAGTTCTTCAATGGTGTCTTCGATAACTTACAAGATTGAAGAAAGCGAATAGAGATCCACATTTGTTTTAACGGAAACAGTGACTTTGAAACTAATTTTTTAGTTCTTTATCAACTTTGAAGTACTTTGCTTCATATACCAAGTCGCATACTGAAACTCAACAACTAACAAGAATTGAAGAACTAAAAATATGAAGTAATAAATACAACCTTTTTGAATTTCAGTCTAAACAGCAAAGATACAGTGAAAAATTGAATAATTGAAGGCTATTAAAAATGATCTGAAAGAATCTCCCTTATGCCATAAAGAGCGATGTTTTAAACGCTTGATGACACAGAAAATGTACAAATTAAATTTGATCTGTTGTGCTTTCAATTTTTTTCTTTAATCAGAAGATGTAGATTCACAATTCACACCCACGGTTTATTTCAAGGTACGATGAATTTCTTTATTTTCATGTGAATGACCAAACTTGTATTTTTTTATGCAACACAATAATTCAATGTCTGCAGCTATTTTTGAACCACTATTGATATGATTTTAAAAAGAATCTAACTTCGTTTTTGAAATAAAATTTGTTAAAGGAAATCTCTCCTGAACTATTATGTGAAGCAATTTAAAATCTAGTGCAAAATTGTTGCATGTTCAAACTATCAAACAAAGTTTCAAACGGTTTTCGCTTAGGAACTATCGACTTCTTGCTCTCGCTCGGTTTAGTTTCATAATCTAAATTATATTTTCACAAAAAAATATGTTCAATTTCTTTAATAGTTCTAATGCGAAAGCATTTTAATAAGCAGGTGTTTGTCCGTTCGATTTGACTAATTGGAAACTATTGCAGATAATGGTAGATTTTGAATAGTTTCCAACAAGTTTCAGAAATATTTTCTTTCAGTATTTATGTACTTCGTAAAAATGGTGAAAAGAGTTGTGGTCGAAATCCGTTGCAAGGAACTAAAATAATGCTTGAGAATCGATATCGAAAATCAAACGAACTTGAAAAAATAGCTTTCACTCAAAAAGTACAATTTGTTAAAATTTCAGAAATGTTTAATATATAACAGCGAATATTAGTAACATTAACTAAAAATCATACAAAGTAATTGGCTTTGAATTAAATGCACACCTGTTTACTTTGCATGTAAAATCAGACATTTTTCATTTTATTTCATCAATGTTTTAAATTATTTCCTCCAAAACCTCATCCTGCATTCTTTGTGACTTTGGTTGTTTAAAAATTAACAATCGTACCTTAAAAGTATAGTCATGTACAAAATCCTCACGTTGGACAATTAAGATAATGGCGTGATAATTAATTTAAATTATACAGGGTGAGTTTTTTTCGATGACCAGTACAGGGATCTTCGGAACTAGAGCAGTTACGAAGAAGGTCAAATGGACAAAGAATTGTAGTTTTGCATGCTCTACTCGAAACCAATTTTATTTTTCTCAAATTTGACAGCTGTCAAAAGATATTTGGGAAAAACTTAGTAGTAGTAAATATCTTTATTTCTAAAAAAGGCTATCGACCTATCGGTCTTTCTGCCCTTGTTTAATACATATAGTCTTAGTCTAAATGAAAACAAATATGAAAATTCTCTTATTCTAGGTTAGCAATACTATTAAATAAATAAGATTTCAGTGGCAAGAAGGAATTATTTTATTGTCCACTAGTCCGTAGCGTTTGTAAGTGTTCGAGTGGCGTTAGTGTAGGGAAACGAAAGCGGGATTGTCTGGTTGGTCTTGTAAGACAAAGGGGATTCAGTATGGTCCAGTTGTAGGGGTTGTTTGTCCATTTTGTCTGTAGCTGTATGAGTCTTTCCGAGATCTTTGTCATGTTTGTGCGTTCGTATAGTAGTTGGGTGGGGGGGTTGTGTAGTGGGTTTTGGGGGTGTCTTATTCGTGTTATTAGTCTTAGTGCAATTTGTTCTGTTGTTTGTATATAACGTTTTGTCCTTTCTGTTCCGTTGGTCATGAGTATATGTCCATAGTCTAGTAAGGGTCTACAAATAGCTTTATATATTTTGGTAGCGGTGTTTGTGCTAATTCCTCTGTCTTTGTAGGTTAGTGATCGGAAGTGTTTTGTTCTCTTTGTTGTTTCTGCCCTGATGTTTCGTATGTGTTTAGTGAATTTAAGTTTGTGGTCAATTGTGATTCCAAGGTATTTTACGTCGTTTTTTGGTTGTGTCGTTTGGCCGTCTGCAGTTATTGTAGGGGAGTCAGCATTGAGTCTGTGGTTTGTGAGCAGAAGTTGGTTTTTTGACGCGTTTGGTGTTAGTCTCCATTTATAAAACCATGTCATTGTGTTGTTTGTTAGTGTTTGGAGTCTTTGAGCTGCTCTCTCAGTAGTTTTGTCATGTACAATAAGTGCCGTGTCGTCTGCGTATTGTAATATGTATGCCGATCTGTCGATTTGATTTTTGTCTGGTAAGTTGTAATTGTATATGTCATGGCAGTATATATTGTAGAGAAACGGTGAGAGCGGGGATCCTTGAGGCAGCCCTTGTTCAGGGGAAAAAGGAAATGACAGTGTTTTGTCAATTCGTACTTGTAGTTGTCTGTTTTCTAGTAAGTTCTTTATGGTGTGTAGTAGATATGTTGGTGTGTGTAGTTTGTATAGTTTGTATAGTAAGCCTCTATGCCAGACACTGTCAAAAGCCTTGTTAATGTCCATAAACAGGCAAGATGTCTTTCTGTCAGTTAGGTGGGTAGTTTGTATATTGTTGGCCAAAATAAAGAGCGGATGAACGGTCGAGTGATGCTGTTTGAAACCAAATTGGTAGGTAGGTATATACTTTCCAATCACTTTGTCAAGCCGCTGCTTCATTATGCATTCGAAAATCTTGCCTAGTACTGGAAGTAGTGTAATTGGTCTGTAGTTGCTCGGTTGTGTATTGTCCAGTCCATTTTTGGGTATAGGGATTATTAAGCCGCTTTTCCATGTTTCTGGGATTCTGCTATTTGTGATGCAGTTGTTCAATTCAGTTAGGATCAGTTTGTGTGTTTCTTGAGTTAGGCTTTTCAGGACTTTTGCCTTAATTTTATCCTTCCCCGGTGCAGTGTTCTTGATGTGCGCTAGGGCTTCATCGTACTCTATGTCTGTGATCAGTGTGCAGGCATAGTTTGGTGAGTTGTTAAAATAGTTCAAGTACCAGTCGTTGATCAAGTTCCAGTTGTCATTGTCGAAGTTAGGGTTTGTCGATATGCTGAAGGTCCTTTGATAGTGTCTGGCGAATGCGTCCGCTTTCTCTTTGTCTGTGTAGCGTTCTATTCCGTTTTCGTCAATTGTGTCAGTAGTGCCAGTCTTCCTGTATTGCGCCAGTTTCTTAATTTTTCGCCAGTATGTTTTGCCTTTGTCCTTCTGTATTTCTTTACATGTTTCTAGCCATTTGTCTTGTCGGTATTGTCCAATCAGAGTTTTAATGTTTCTGTTAAGTTGGTTCATTGTCTTTTTTAGGTCGTTATTTTGAGTGTTTGTATATAGTCTGTACAGTTCTCTCTTTTGTTTTATGAGTCTCAGTATGAATTTGGGTAGTGTATGTCGGTGGAAAGCATTTTTTATTTCCGGGGTAAATTTTTCTATGGCTAGTGAAAGTTGTTGTTGTATGGTTTCTATTGAAATGGGCTGTGCTTGCGATTGAATGTAGTCATGTATATGTTGTTTCACTTTGTCTATGTCAGTCTTTGTTAGGTTTAACTTTTTCTCTATAGGAGGTGTACTGGAGGTAGGTTGCGTATGTTGTAAGTCTATGTTAAACGTAATAGCCAGGTGGTCGGATCCAAGCTCGTTGGTTAAGTTTATGTTGTTGATGGTGTTTGTCAGGTTTCTTGTGTGCAGTAGAACGTCTGGTGTTGAGTCTGGGTTTGCGGGCATCAGAAAAGTTGGTGGGGTGTGCTGTTTTATAAAGTCGGAATTTTGTAGAAATCTTTTAAGCTGTTTCGTTTTGCTTTTGTTCATATTAAAGTCGCCTACAATTATTGCATATTTATAGATGCTCGCTTTAGTCAGTATGTTTTGTTCTAGGTTGGAGTGTGGGTGTATGTATGTCAGAAATATGTGTATCAGGTCGTTTAAGTAGGGTAGCGTAAAGTGTAGACAGTCGTTCAAAGGGTTGTTGAGGGAGGGAGGATTTGCTCTTCCAAGTTTATATGTTGGTTTTAGGAGAGCTGCGACCCCGCCCCTGGCATGATTGATGGTATTTCCATGCCTATAGATATACTGCCAATTTCTGTACGTTGGTGTTTGTCCCAGTTTGGTTTTCGTCTCTACAAATATGCAGCAGTCTGTGTCGTTTTGTTCTATGTAATTGTAAATAAGTGTTTTTTTGCTGTTAAGTCCGTTGATGTTTGCGTAAAGTACTTTCATATTGAATCTTGTACTTTTGTCACCGTCTGTCTCACCTGTTCGCAGGGTTCCGTTGGAGAGCGTCTCTCGGGCAGGAGCATGTCAAACATTAATATGTAGACATGGTTCCCGAAGAAAACCACTGAGGTGTCGATGTCAAAATCTTCGATAAATTGTTTTCGTAGTTTTTTTAGTAGTTCGTCTCTGTTGGTATTGTTTGTCTTGTTAAGTTGATGTTTGTATTTGTTTATGATGTGGTCATGTGTTGTGATGGGTGTGTGTATTCTACTTGCCACTGTCGTTGTCTCCGCAATCTCGGACGTACGTTTGTTGACGCATTTTATTTTAACATTTGGGATTCCGACGATTGGGGCTGTCGGTCGTTTTGGGCACTTCATGCTCCATGCTGCGTGGTCCTCTGAGTTGCATGCTGCGCACTTGGTTGGCAGTGGCGACTCGCACCTGGAAGTTGGATGGGGTCCCTGGCACTTGTTGCATCTTGGCGATTGTTTGCAATCTTCAGTTTTGTGGCTGAATATGTTGCATTTGCCACACGGCGCAGGCACGGGTGCTGGTGGTTTACTTTCGGTGATTTTGAAAATGCGGCCCAAAAAATGAACCGCACGGTCGCTCATCAACCTTTCGTATGTGGATATGTCGCCGGTTATAAGCCTCATCATGAGTGTGGGTGCGTTGCGCTCTCGCGAGATAATTCTCCTGCAGAACCTTATTCTGAAGCCCTGCTGCTCCAGGCGTTCCAGAAACATGCTGTCTTCAATGTCCAGGTCGACCCCAGTGGCGACGACAGAATATGATGGTGTAATATGGTGGTGACCTGACTTTTGTTGTCGGATTAGTGGGAGGTTATCGTTTTTTTGTAATTTGTAACTTGTTACAGTGTTTTCTTGTTTTAGTTGTTGTAAAATTGTTGATGTTTTGTCCTCCTGGTTGGTTTTGATTAGGAAGTAATTATCTTGCCTGATAATCACATCCTTGTTGTTGGGGTTGAGTTCCTCCCACCTGATTGCAAATTGGACTCTGGTGATGGTCGGCAATGCGTTCGCTGTGAATGTGTGCGAATACGTGGGAAATCTTGTTGATGTCTTGCTCTTTGTTGTTTGGTTTTTGTTGTTTGTAGACTGATAGTCCAACGCTATTCGTTTGGCCTCAGGTGTTGTCGTTGTGGGGGTTGGCTGGGTTGGCTGGGTTGGCTGGGTCGTCTTCGGTTTTCTGCCCCGTTTTTTCGTTCGTGGCTTTTTGAACCCACCATCCTGGGAGGCATAATCCGATTCGGATTCTTGCGAACTCCCAGGGTCCATCCTTTCGTTTGAATTCCACTCGTATGTATATATATGTATATATATATTGTCCGTTTGTGAAAAGTTCACAGTGGCAACGTTGCACAGTCCACAGTTTAAACGGGCCTGATGCCTTTTCAGGTAGCACAACCGGGCGGTTTACTTCGCTTTGCTGGTCACTTTTGGCACTTTCGCACTTTTACCCCAATGGATTGGCGCGCTTGTAAACACACAACCGCTCGCTACGGTGGCTCGACTCGGAATCGGGAAAAACTTATTTATGGTAAATTTTTAAATTACTCCTAGTTCCGTTGATATTAATTTAACAGGAAAACATTAAATAGAAAACTTGTAGGAAATTGAATTCCAAATAAAATGGCATAAGATATTTCTCCAAAATAACAATGCTATGTCTTATACTATTTTCCATGGCTAACTTCGATCAATTAAATTGAAAAAGTATAAATTGTTCGCAGACACGTTATTTTCGAAAAAAACCTAACGTGTAATATATCACAGAAATCGTAATAAATTGCTCTATTCGGTAACGTAATAATTAAGTATGGTTGCCATTAAAAAAACTCAAATTTGTGTCATATGTCAAAAATGACAGTTATTTTTGAGAAATGTCTTATGCCATTTTCTTTGGAATCCAATTTCCTACAAGTTTTCTATTTAATGTTTTCCTGTCAAATTAATATCAACGGAACTAGGAGTAATTTAAAAATTTACCATAAATTAGTTTTTCCCAAATATCTCTTGACAGCTGTCAAATTTTAGAAAAATAACATTGGTTTCGAGTAGAGCATGCACAACTACAATTCTTTGTCCATTTGACCTTCTTCGTAACTGCTCTAGTTCCGAAGATCCCTATACTGGTCATCGAAAAAAACTCACCCTGTATACAGAGTGAATTTATTCCTAAGATTGCGCCCGGTTATTTCGAGAATCGATTGACGCATTAAAGCATTTATGCACATCCCTTTATTTTTATTTAAGATTAATTATCTTAACATGTGTAAACCTAATTTTCCTTCTACGAATTATATACATTCTTTTATTAACAATCTTGCACTAGTATGTAGTTGTGTGTTTTCACGAGCAAAATTATAGCTTTCTTTTTCAATTTGAAAACTTCAAAATTTTAAAACTTTCTACATCTGATTTTTATCTGAGCACATCAAATAACAATTGTTGTTTCTGAAGAAAGTTACCAGTATATTATATTAAATTCTCCAGTATATTTAAACATTTCAAAATAGTTACTTTGTTTTTTTTACTTGGTATTATTTTAAAATTAGCGCTTTATGCGGCCTCTATTGTTTCGCTAGTTCGATTTACTATTCCAAATTTAATTCAAAATCCTTATAAAAATAAGCTTTCTACTCCGCAAGTTTGCATTCAAGCTTTGCTGTTCAATAAGAGATGTTTGCATTCGAACCTGCCAGGCAGATGGCAGCAGCAGGTTTCAAATACCTAGAATATAATTACTTGATTGAATTGATTTTTTAGATATTGAATAGTTGATAGTTTGAAGGTAATAATATTAATATATATTTTTTTTTGTTCCAGATGTCCCGAGTAAGTCAGCAACAAACAGGTACTTTGTAATAATTTGTAGACTAATTTGTAATATATTCAAAAACAGTGCCCAATTTCTCTTATTATTAAGTTATCTCTTCTCAAAAGCTTGAAAACTGTATTAAAACACCTTTACAAACTTGAAAAACGCAAATTCAAGCAAGATATTTATCTAGTCAAAAGATAAGATATATTTAATGCTTTTCTTACGATAAGAAGGGTAAGTCCACAGTCCGCGCGCGTTTCGTTATAGATCTGACAAATAAAGAAGTATTACATATGTAAAATATTTTAATCTGTGGACACAGTTTGGTGTCTATTTAATTTTCCAAATTTTTTAATGGTATTGATCAATAATCGTTGCGTATATTTTCCTGACTGTACTCTAATTCACTTTCAAATATTCCTGGGTTTCAGTCAATTTTATTGTTTATTATTTACAATGTCACAAATACGTTTCGGTGTCTTTCTCCACCATCATCAGTTTGTCAAAAATATACATTTTTACATTTATTATCAATTTAAATAAAAAAATTTTCACCAAATTCACATATTAAAATACAAATCACACACATATTAAAAAGTAAATTAAGAACATTGGTTTTCAGGTGATGAGTCAGGACAAACATGTCTGGGAAAAGACTAGAATCTATTGTTTAGAGATTTAAATTTAACTTTCGTGGCTAGTTGTTTCTACCTTCACATTTGACTGGTTATTGAATTCCCTATTTTATTCGACATCGAACGAGAGAACAAAAAAACTGTTTATACTTCGCCTTTTCTTTGCATTCTTGGAATTGCTCTGCAATTCCTCAATATCAGGTGTTTATATTTCACTTACCTGGTCCAATCAGTTCATGCATGTGATCATTTAATTAGTGTGTGATACACAGAGCTAAGATTGTCTGTGTCTGATCTAAAATTCATTGCATTCTGATGTTTTCTAATCTGTATCATTTCATGGATTCTTCTCTTATTATAGTTGTTTTCATTGATTAATATTTTTTTGTTATCGAAATCAAAAAATCAAAGAAAGGTTAACGAAAATGGAACAGCATTAGCACAACATGCACAACAAAAGTTACATAGGTTTGATTTCGATAACACAAAAATATTAATCAATGAAAACAACTATAATAAGAGAAGAATCCATGAAATGATACAGATCAAAAAACACCAGAATGCAATGAATTTTAGATCAGACACAGACAATCTTAGCTCAGTGTATCACACACTAATTAGATGATCGCATGCATGAACTGAATGGACCAGGTAAGTGAAAAGTAAACACCTGATATTGAGGAATTGGAGAGCAATTCCAAGAATGCAAAGAAAAGGCAAAGTATAAACAGTCTTTTTGTTCTCTCGTTCGATGTCGAATAAAATAGGGAATTCAATAACCAGTCAAATGTGAAGGTACAAACAACTAGACACGAAAGTTAAATTTAAATCTCTAAACAATAGATTCTAGTCTTTTCCCAGACACGTTTGTCCTGACTCATCACCTGAAAACCAATGTTCTTAATTTACTTTTTAATATGTGTGTGATTTGTATTTTAATATGTGAATTTGGTGAAAGTTTTTTATTTAAATTGATGATCACTGTAAATATATATTTTAGACAAACTGATGATGGTGGAGAAAGACCCCGAAACGTATTTGTAACATTTTAAATAGTAAACAATAAAATTGACTGAAACCCAGGAATATTTGAAATTGATCAATAACTGTACGCTTTATTAAAAAAAACAAAATGTTTCGAATTCTTCAGAAATAAGCTTGGTTTTAAAAGCTCGGTTCAAAAATGTAGTAATTTTGTTTCTTAGAAAACGAAAGAAAATAATGTTTTTTACTTTTTCTTTGGGTTGTTCAATATTTAAAAAATATTGCATTCAAACATTCTTGATGCTAAATACCTAACGAAAAGATCTCGAAAACATGCATTTCCTTCAACCATATAGAACTTATCTGGAGAAAACTAGCCGTAGGTAAGAAATATGGCCGTATAACACCAAAAAAATGTCTTCTTAAAGATTAGGTTTGAATCAGTTGGTAGAACCATGCCCAATTAAATTTTTTCCAACAATCGGGTAGAAATGTCAAGCAATCATTGAATAGATTGCGTTCCTTTACTGTATTGTTTTCCTCGGAGAAGCTTCCAGGTTTACAATATTTTTCATTCTATTGTATTTTACTATTCTGTGTGCATTTGTCGACTAGCTTGAGTATTCCGGTTCTATTTGGAACCTTCGTATTGTTGAGGTGTTTCTTCATTTTTTTAGGGATTTATTCATGTCGATAGTATCACATATTATTTTGATATTGATACTTTCTTAGTTTTTTGGCATATTTGTTACCAGTTAATGATTTTAATATTCGTTTCATTCAGTTATTATGCAACATTTTTAGTGTTGTTTTTTATGAATCTTGATTGATGAAGATAGTAGTCAAGCAGGGGTCTACATATTGATTTGTATATTTGTGTTACGGTTTTTGTGTGTAAGTTAGCGATCTAAAGTGTTTCGTCCTTTGCATTACTTTCGTTCTAACGTTTTGTGCGTGTCTAGTAAATCTTAGTGCTTGGTCAAGTGTTATCCCTAGGTGGTTTATTTCTGATCTGGGAGTAGTTCTATTCCCGTCTGCTAGTATTGTCGGCGAGTTGTCTTTAATTTTGTGGTTTGGTAAGAGTAGCTGGTTTTTGTTGCGTTTGGTATGTCTCCACTTGTAGAACAATGTCATTGTTTCTTCTGTCAGCGTTTGAAGCTTTCCAACAGCTTTAGCTGTTGTTTTGTCGTGTACAATCAGTGTCGTGTCATCAGCGTACTGTAAAATGTAGGAGGATTTGTCTATGTGATTTTTGTCAAGTTGGTTGTGGTTATATATGTCATGGCAGTATAAATTGTATAGAAGGGGTGATAGCGGTTATCCCTGCGGTAGTCCTTGCTCGGGTGAGAAAAAAAAAACGAGAGTGAGTTGTCTATGCGTACTTGTAGTTGTCTGTTTTCGTGTATGTTCCTGATTGTGAAGAGTAAATATTTTGGGGTGTTAAATAAGTGTAATTTGTATATTAGTCCTTTGTGCCATACGCTGTCAAAAGCCTTGTCTATGTCCATAAAGTGACATGCTGATTTTTTGTTTTCAAAGTGTGTAGTTTGAATGTTGTTAGTTAGTACAAACAGAGGGTGAGCAGTTGAGTGATTGGGTTTAAAACCGAATTTGTATGGTGGTATGTGTTGTCCAATTAATTGTTGTAGTCTATTCTTTTTAATGTTTTCAAACAGTTTGCTCAGTACAGGAAGTAGTGTAATGGGTCAAAAGTTTTGTATTTGTGTGTTGTTTAGTCTCGTTTTTGGGATGGGAATTATTATTACCGATTTCCAAGACTCTGGTATTATGTTATTTTTTTATGCATTTATTGAATAAGTTAAGTATAGTTTTGTGCGTTTGTGCAGTTAAGTTTTTCAAAACTTTACTTTTTATATTGTCTTTTCCTGGTGCTGTGTTTTTGATCCGTGCAAGTGCTTCGTCGTATTCTACGTCCGTAGTCAATTGATGTGTGAAGTGTAAGTCGCTGTTAAAGTAGTTGTCGTACCAATCAGTTATTCTAGTCCAATTCTGGTCATCAAAATTAGGGTTCGTTGAAATTGCGAAAGCTCTCTGAAAATGTCTGGCAAATGCGTCTGCTTTGTCTTTGTCTGTATCTAGTTCGGTGCCGTTTTCGTTGATTGTGCCAATGAAGTTGTTTTTTTTGTAATGCGAAAGTTTTTTAATTTTTTGCCAGTAAGTTTTCCCCGCTTTACGTTCGATTTCTTGGCAAGTTTCCAGCCATTTTTCTTGTCTATATTGGTCTATTAGTGTTTTTACGTTTCTGTTCAGTTCGTTTAGTTTTCTTTTCAATTCGTCATCATTTGTTTGTGTGTATAGTCTGTATAATTCTCTCTTGCGTTTGATAAGTGTGAGTATGAATTTAGGTAGACTATGTTGGTAGAAGGTGTTCTTTATGTGGGGTGAAAATTTTTCAACGGCTGTTGTCAATTGTTTCTGTATATTTTCAATAGAACAAGTCTCTGGCTGCAAATGAATGTAGTCATGTATGTGTTGTTTTACTTTTTCAACGTCTGTTTTATTTAGGTTTCGCTTTTGTGTGTTTTTTGCTAGTCCCGACGTTTGTGTCTGTCCGAGGTCTATATTAAAATTTATTGCCAGATGGTCTGACCCGAGTTCGTTTGTCAAATTGACATTTGTTATCACATTAGTCAAGTTAGCTGTATGTAGTAATAAGTCTGGAGTTGAGTCTTGGTTTCCTATCATTAGAAATGTCGGTGGTGTGTGTTTTCTTTTAAAGTCGGAATTGTTCAAAAATTGGTTCAGTTGCGCGGTCTTGTTTCGGTTTACGTTAAAGTCTCCTATCAGAATTGCATGCTTGTAAAGGCATGATTTCGTGAATATGTTCGATTCGATATTGGAATGAGGATGTATATACACTATAAATATATGGATAAGGTCTTGTAGGTAGGGTATAGTGAAATTTAGGCAAGCATTTAGAGGATTGTTAAGAGACGGGGGATTTGCTTTCCCTAATTTTACTTTAGGCGTGAGTAGTACTGTTACACCTCCCCTGGCATTTTGAATTGTATTGCCATGTCTATAAACATATTTCCAGTCTCTGTATGTCGGTGTTTGTCCGGGTTTGGTCTTTGTCTCCACAAACATGCAGCAGTCAGTGTTATTTCTCTCTATATAGTTATAGACAAGGTGCTTTTTGGTTTTTAGTTGGATGGTTTGCATGACATTTGGCGCACTTAACGGGCAGTCTTTCGATCGATGGTCATATGCACTACATTTACTGCAGGGTGCAGGGATGGATACAGGTGGCTTGCTTTCTATTATACGGTAGATGCGGCCCAGAAAGTGCACACCTCTATCCGTCATAAGGCTCTCGTAAGTCGCGTGGTCTCCCGTAATCAGACGCATCATTAGAGTAGGCGTCCCTCTTTGTCTTGATATGATTCTCTTGCAGAATCTTATTTGAGGATGGATTTCCTTCAGATGATTTAGGAACATCTCATCGGTGATGTCGAGATCGACTCCTGTGGCCACCACTGAAAATGATGGACAATCGGGTTGACATTTGTGCTGATTGGTGGGTTAGAACAGTTCAACTGCATCTTGAACGACGTGATCACTCCCTGTTGTTTGAGAAGCTCCATTGCTTTGGTAGTGTTGTAACTCGTCGTTGGTTTTGATCACAAAATTATTTTCGTACTTTATCACTATGTCTCTATTTGACTTGTTGATGTCCTCCCATTTTATTGCCAGTTGAATTCTGTTAAGTGTTGGTGGTGCAATTACGCAGAATGCCAATTTTAACGTTAGGTTTCTCGATTGGTTGGAGTTGGTTGGAATTAGAGTTGTAGATGATGTTGTGGATGTTGGTTTTAATGAGGTGGATGTCGTAACGCGTGGTGTTGTTTTATCTAGTGCCGGTCTTTTCATATCCTGCGTGGGTGTTGTAGGGTTTGATGATTCGGATGTAGATTTTGGTTTTCTACCCCGCTTTTTTGACTTAGGCACCGTGAATACCTCATCCTGGGAGGCCAAGTCCTATTCGGACTCAGAACTCCCGGGATTCATCCTACTTGTTGAGCAGACACAGGGTCCGCAAAATCGGTTTAAATATTTAAAATTATTTTAGTATCGAGCGTTTCTCAGCGAAAGAGAAAAAAAATTGTTTCGATACACTCGCATTGGGCACGTCTGCTTCCTATCGAGGTAGCAGCACCAATTAGCAACAAAAAATTATATTTTATGCATAATGTTAAAATACATTACCTGAAACGAAAAAAAAACGGTTTTATAGAGGTTGGTAGTCGAATCAATTATAAATTTAAACTGAAATTAAATTTGTATTAATTAGTAAAATGTTTCTTTTAGCACAGTCATAAATTATGCGGTGTGAATAACGATTGAAGTGGTCCGTCCAAAAAATTTCACATTTATTATGTCCTCTAAAAATGTATCTTAATGTAACAGTAACAATTTTTTGCGAAAAATTTAATAATATAATCATACTTTTCGTATGTTTTATTTCGAAAAACATAAGTTTGTCATTTAACTTTGACCCTACATAATTAAATTTAAGCATAAAATGTATTGTCTTCCAGTAAGGCCTCAAGTGCAATCTCAACAAAGTGCAACTTGCAAAATACATTTTGTCCATTTTAACCAACTTTCAGGGCAAGTAAAAAAACCAGTACAGACAAATTAATCATAAGATAAAACATATTTGGGATAATATGATATTCAACTTCATCACGAGTTTTGGCACAAGACAGTGGAAAAACTTGTAGAAATAAATTAAATGATTGTTGGACAGACAGTCTGTTTGTTCTTAGTGGATGAAATCACGTTCAATTTGAATGTCATTGTCAGGTTAATAACAAAAAGCGTTATATTTTAAAAAGTTAATATTATAACGTTGAAATAAAAAATATGTAGGTTCGATAAAACTAGTAGCAGATGATTTTTTAATGCATTTTTAAATATATCTTTTGCCATTTTCATACTTTCATGTTCTTCATCTTCATCATTACATTTTACAGTTTTTTCGAATATTTTAGCCATATATTTCAGGCCCGGGTCTGTGCCGTACTATTCATCACCAGATAACGTAACAAGTATTTTTCTAGACTATCAAGTTTTTTCGGTTTTATTTCATCCTCCCCACCCACTCAAAGACATGTTAATGGAGATAGCCAGCGAAAAATTCGTACTACAAAGCTTGAGTAGTAACGAAGTCAGGATTCAGTAATTGTCATCCGAGCTCTATTTGCCTGTAATAGAGGAGTTAAAGAGGAGAAAAACGGAATTTCATACTTATCAAACAAAGCAGAACAGACCTTACAAGGTGGTTTTAAGAGGAATTCACCCCTCAGTCGATCTCGAGGACCTTAAAGTCGAAATTGAGAGCCTCAGCCATAGTGTATTAAACATTTCTAACATAAGACACTATGAAACGCGTAAACCGCTACCTCTGTTTTTCGTGGACTTAAAGAGCGGTCCAAATAATAAAGAGATTTACAATACGAACAGACTTATGAACTCAGTGGTGAGTTTTGAGGCACCGAGAAAGAAAAGAGAGATTATTCAGTGCAAGAAGTGTCAGGAGTTTGGACACACCAAAAATTACTGTAATAAGAGTCCAGTGTGTGTGAAGTGCGCGAAGTGCCATCTCACTAGTGACTGTCCCATAAAAATCAAAATTAAGGAAGTCATTTGTGCCAACTGTGGTGGTAATCATGCTGCCAGTTATAAGGGTTGCGTTATTCGTAAGGAACTACAAAAGAAGCTTTTCCCAGCACTAAGAGCTAAGGAAGTCGACAGGGACATACAAACTCAAAGGTTCAATACAGATTTTGCAGACCCATCACAGTCTTTTGCCGGTTTGTTTAATCAAAAACAGCCTGCAGAGACCGGCCAAGCCCAAACCATCGAACCACCGCAAGCGAATCAAAACTTAAGCAATAACAAAATAGAAGTAATGATGGCACAACTGTTAATCCGCATGGATTCAATGCTCAATATGCTTACATGTTTATTGAGCAAATTAAATGTATAAACACAATTTAAAGATAGTCATATGGAACGCTAAAGGTCTTTGCCAAAGAATTCTCTAAATGAGAAATTATTTAGATGCAAATAACGTTGATATTTTGCTAGTTTCAGAAACACACTTTACAGTTAAAAATTTTATGAGAATCCCTAACTATTTAATCTACAACACAAACCATCCAGACCATAAAGCCCATGGTGGCACAGCAATCATCATAAAAACAGTATAACTCACCACGACGCAGAAAAAATAAGCGAACTACATTTACAAGTAACAAGCATAGTGATTGAAGATTCTACACGACCACTCACATTGTCTGCAGTATACTGCCCTCTAAGATTCAGTATTACCAGTGATCAATTTATAAATTTCTTCAGCCGACTAGGGGGTCGCTTTTTAGCAGGAGGTGATTATAATGCCAAACATCCATGGTGGGGCTCTAGATCTGTAACACCGAATCCGAAAGGGAGACAGCTCTACCAAGCAATGCAGAAATATAAGTGTAGCCCTTTATCAACTGGTGAACCAACCTATTGGCCAACTGATCCAAACAAGCTGACCGAGCTAATCGACTGCGCGATTCTTAAAGGAATTAATACCTGCTACTTTACAGTGAAATCATGTCTTGAGCTGTCATCCGACCATTCCCCACTCATAATCGAATACTCTACAGCAGTAAAATCTGGACTAAAACAACATCTCACCAACCATAGTACCAACTGGGAAAAATACCAAAACCACATACACAATAACTTAAATTGCAACATCCGTCTGAAATCAATCAATGAAATCGAAGATGCCATAGAAAACTTTAACATCCTATTACATGAAGCTGCAAATTTCGCCACTCCAAAAACCCAAACAAACGATTTTCACATAAATCTTCCTCAGCATATAAATTGTAAAATAAATGAGAAAAGAAAACTTAGAAAAAAAAATGGCAAATCACTAGATCACCTCAAGTTAAAACCAAACTGAACAGAGCCATTAAAGAATTAAAAGAAATTTTATACACAGAAAAAAACCAAAATATCCAAAACTATCTAAAAAGCTTAACTGGAAAGGCCGATACCGACTACTCACTATGGAAAGCTACAAAAAAAATCAAGCAACCTATCAAGTTTATACCACCCATTAAGAAATCAGATGACAGCTGGGCACGAACAGATTCAGAAAAAGCATATTGCTTCGCTAAAAATTTAAGCTCAGTATTTAAACCTATCCCCCCTTCAATATCTGCCGAGGAGGAAGCGAAATATCTGGATGGGGAACTGGCACTGCCAGATAACATCAACATAGAAACAGTAACAGCGGTAGAGTTGACGTTTCAAATTAGAAGGATAAAAAACAAAAAAGCTCCTGGCTATGATGACATTGGAGGTAAGATGCTTAAAGAACTTCCACCCAAAGCAATAAGATTTCTTACTATTATAATTAACTCTTGTCTCCGATTGAGTCAATTCCCTTCACAATGGAAAGTCGCTCAAGTCATTATGATACCTAAACCAGGAAAAGATCCTAGCCGGGTAACTTCGTATAGACCCATTAGTCTGCTGCCTGTAAGGTCAAAAATATACGAAAAAGTTATTCAAAAGAGACTAAATAAAATAATAAATACCAAGCACCTTATTCCAGATCACCAATTTGGGTTCAGGCCAGAACCCTCGACAATTGAACTAGCTATCAGATATTGTTTTGAAAGGAGAGAATACTGCGAGGCAGTCTTTCTTGACGTAACACAGTCCTTTGACAAAGTGTAGCACGAAGGCCTGATATCTAAAATTAAAAAAATGTTCTCAACAAAGCTTGCTTGTCTGCTGGCATCGTACTTGACAAACAGGATCTTTCAGGTAAAAATAAATAGCAACTTCAGCCCGCTCCAGCAGATAAATGCTGGAGTCCCTCAAGGAAGCGTACTGGGGCCCACCCTGTACTTATTGTTCACAGCAGATTTACCAACAGCAAAAAGCATAAAAAATGGAACATTTGCAGACGATGTGGTCTACGTGTCATCTCATACGTACCTTATTACAGCAACAGCAATGTTACAGATGCACCTTGTAAAGCTGGAAACGTGGCTAAAGCACAATAGAATCAGCATAAATACAGACAAGTCAACCCATGTAACTTTCTCACTCCGAAGATTATTATAGTCCCAATTATATTTAAATAATGAGCTAATACCACATAAAGACGAAATCAAATATCTGGGAATTCACTTGGACAGTCGGTTAACATGGAGACCACATATATGGGCAAAACGGAAACAGTTGGGCTTAAAAATCAGGCAAATGTACTGGCTAATCAATAAGAACTCAGCACTGTCTCTTGAGAGCAAGCTCTTAATCTACAAATGCATACTGAAACCGATCTGGACGTATGGAATCCCATTATGGGGCTCTGCAGCAGACTCAAACATTGAAATAATGGAACGTTTTCAATCCAAAACTCTAAGAAACATAGTAGCAGCACCATGTACGTACCCAATGAAATTATCAGAAAAGACCTTCAAATTACTACAGTGAAAGAAGAAATAATAAACTACTTTAAAACATACAAAAACAGATTATCGAAGTATCCAAATGAATTAGCAAGAGAGTTACTTAATAATACTAATGTGGTGTCTCGTTTTCGGAAAAAAATGTTTTGTAAACAAGTGATCTTGCTTGTAGGAGTGCTTTACTAATGAGTAAACACTCACATGTTATTTCTTATGTTAACATTTTTTACTTATTGTCTCAGGACAGATTGTAAACAAATAAAAGGAGTTAATAAAAAAAATTCATCCTCAAGCCGTACTTCAAAAAGTTTAATTTGATCCAACCTCTTTTTAGGTTTTAGCACAGTTAGATCTGTCTTCTTTCGATGATTATTTTTTTTACCTAAACTAATTCCTGGTATTTTTCTCAAACAGATTGAAGCTTTCTTTATATTCACCAATGACCAATCAGTTCCGAGTTTTCTGATTTCTTCTAGGTGTTATCACAGTCGCTTTTGGTTCTTTTCCACCTTAAATACTATCTGCATTGAAAAAATACTTGTTTTAATCATTTTTGGAGCAAATCTGTCACCTCTTAAATTTTAAGTATCAAAACACGATATTTCAATCAAAATGCATTTGTCAACGTTTATAGAGAAAATTCACTTTGAAAATGCAATTCGAATGAACAAAATTCTCTTAATTTGTCTAGATAATATTTCCAAGCAAGTTTGTCACAAATAACACGAGAACTAAATGCATTTCGATTGTTATTATATTTTATTATCCTTGACCGATATTCTAATACTTGACCAATGGTTTTATTTCTTGGGGATACGGTCTAGGCAGTAGTGAAGAAAAGAAAAACTCTTTCAGCTACCAGGCTTTTGGCGATTTATTACAGCCTTCTTCAGGGCTGGAAGAGTTATTACACAAATTCAATCAAACATGATCCAAAGTAAACGGAGTACAAAAGTTAAGATACATATACAGTACTTAATCTTAGTATAGAGTACTTAATGCTAATTGTTTCTCATGTGAAGTTGGGAACCCTCCAGAATCGTATCATTACTACAGCCTGATAAAACATCTTATTTTCATGACATCTCATTGCTGGGTTAAACGTTGTCATGGATTAAAATTATTTCACAATTACGTTTTGTAGAGAGACAAAGAGACGAATTATAATAACTGCACACAAATGGTGAGCTGAAGGCCCTGTACATCGAAATGCTTTATTTTCATATTTCCAATGTTAATCGCCACAAGTTCGGAATTCCTCCCCAAAATTCTCTTTGCTTATGTTTTTTTTTGTAATAGGTTTTATTCTGAATTCTTTGGGTGCTTGTTGGCTGATAAAAGTAATGATTAATTTTTTGTTTTGTTTTGGTTTCTATGGAAGAATTAATTTATTTTATTATTGTAAATAATTTTATGGTATAATTTAAAGAAAGAGAAATGTATGATATAAGTTAAGGACAACCGAAGTGTAAATAAAATCCTGTAGATACTGTATTGTTATTTTATTTTTTTTCTTCATAAATAATTGAAAACTATAATACGTTACTACATATAAGTAAATATTACAAATAACTCTAATGGTCTTAACTTTACTTAACTTAACTTAACTCTAACTAACTTAACGTCAATAACTAAAGATAAGGATAAAAAGATTAGAGAATCTTATACTCAAATCTATTCCTACTCTAATATATACAAGATCACAATCACAAAAGTCATTATTCATAGAGTTAGGCTTTCAGGCTATTCCTTGAATTTTTTTTTTCGAAAAAAAAAAAACAAAAAAAAATAAAACAAAAAATTCATTATTTTACATTACAGTCACATACGAAATATATACAATTTTTACCTTATAATGCTAATTACAATTTACAATGCCGTCATTACAATTTTACATAATATTTTACAATGCGTTTCTCTAAACCGAGATTTTTTTAAGTACCCCTTGAAACACTTGCATTTCAACAGCCCTGACCCACAGCAGTCACACCTTTCTTTCACACATCCAAATATCAGTGTGGCAAAACGACATTCACCAAAATATCAGTGTGGCAAAACGACTAATTCTGGTAAAACTTCGAAACGAATTCAGGACCTTTTGCTTACTATCTCAAAAATATTTCCCTAAAAGTTCTTTTGCTATTAGGAACCACCGTACAGTGGTTCCATCTGCGGCCACGTACCAATTAAAGTAATAATTTTAGTTTGTACTAAAGCATTGTCAATTTACTCAGAAATGTCCAAATTTTATTAACTTGAACCGGAAAAAACTAGTTTATTAGACGTATGAAAGAAGTTGCTGGAATAAGTCTAAAGAAGGCTAAATGCAAGTGCGTCGTATTTAAAATTGTGCGAGTTTCTCCAATATAACGTTGTTGTACCGCGGTGGTTCCCGGTGGGACACCCTGTTGAGAAAAGTTAAATTTCGAATGTTTTGAACAAAATATTGATGTTGTGCAAACATTCGGAGGTAAATAATCCAACAATGTATGCAAAAGAATATTCCGCTAGGCCTGCTTTTATTTCATCTTACTATCTACATCTACAAACTTATCTTCTGGGTGAGAAAGGTGGGTACGGAACAGGGCGAACTTGTAGCTGATGAGCTGAAGGCACTCAGCAGCGCTGACCGTTCATTTGCGGAACACCTGTGCCAGCTTCTGGATGCCATGACTGACGAGGAAGCTGCGGACAAACGATAGCAAGTTATTACCTGTTTCTTCCCGTAATAATTTATTTTAGTACTTTTTATTAATTTTTTACTACTCATTAGCCTTAATTGATTTATTTAGATTTTGAATTTTAGATTAATTTTCTCACACTGCCGCAATAGAATTTATCGGTCTCTAGAAAACAGATAAAAGTTCTATGTAATACTTCTGTGAAAAGCGAAAAATTAATGAATCTTAAAGTGAGAATCTAACTTGGGAGGTGGCAAAATAAAATTTTTCATTATTGTTATTAATTAACTTGAATTGAGGGCAAATAACTGCCCATATGGCTTTTACATTGCTGTGTAAATTCATTGAGGTGTGAGACCATTAGATGGAAGACATATTAACATTAAGGCACCAGCAGTTCTTCAATTAGAAGAACTTCATTATTGTGTTACTGGCAGCATGCGACTGTAAATTCCCTTGCTGAATTGCACAGATGGAGCGCAAAACGATGGGAACATTTTTAGAGAAGTCTTTTTGGGAAAATGCTTGATAATAACACAATGAACTCAGCAGAGAACAAGAAGTTAATGATCACAAAGTTATCCACAACAATGTAAAAGCCATATGGACAGTTATTTGCACTCAAACTCATTGAGGTGGGAGACCCTTAGATGGAAGACATATTAACATTTAGGCACCAGCAGTTCTTCAATTAGAAGAACTTCAGTATTGTGTTACTGGCAGCATGCGACTGTAAATTCCCTTGCTGAATTGCACAGATGGAGCGCAAAACGATGGGAACATTTATGAAGAAAGCCTTTTTGGGAAAATGCTTGATAATAACACAATGAACCTAGCAGAGAACAAGGAGTTAATGATCACAAAGTTATCCACAACAATGTAAAAGCCATATGGACAGTTATTTGCACTCAAATGCATTGAGGTGTGAGACCCTTAGATGGAAGACATATTAACATTTAGGCATCAGCAGTTCTTCAAAGCCCAAAAAGACACTCTAAAAATGTTCCCATCGTTTTGCGCTCCATATGTGCAATTCAGCAAAGGAATTTACAGTCGCATGCTGCCAGTAAACACCATACTGAAGTTCTTCTAATTGAAGAACTGCTGGTGCCTAAATGTTAAGATGTCTTCCATCTAAGTGACTCACACCTCTATGAATTTGAGTTCAAATAACTGTCCATATGGCTTTTTCATTGTTGTGGTTAACGTCGTGGATTTGACGACTTTGTGGAAATGATCAGTGGCAAAGTCAGTCGTTCCCTGAGAAAGGTACCTTTTTTAAAAACTTATCCTTAGGCATAAATGGGTTAAGCTTCTCCGCAACGCTATACAGTGATTCATTTTAAAAGAGACAGTCAAATGTCTTGTAAATTATAGCAAATAGAAGAAAATGTTTTAGTTGGATTTCTGCGTTAATCCTTAATCCTTGATTCCGCATCAGAGACGGCCAAGCATTTGCACCGCAGATCGAGCAGTTCGAATTAATCTGCAGAAAACTTGACGATGCAGGTGAGAAGCGGTCTGATAAGGATATGGTCTCAAGACTTTTGAATAGTCTACCACAAAGATTTTCGGCTTTTCGTATGGCATGGGAATGCACGCGCAAAGGCGAAAAGACTAAGCATGGTATTGTCGTACGGCTTATACGAGAAGATAAGCGCCTATGTAAGGCAGAAAATACTACAGCATGCACTCTTGGATGAAACAGCTGAAAGAGATCAAGATATTTGGCTGGCCGATTCGGGTGCTAGCATGCACATGACCTCCCGATCTGATTTTTTGAAGACTCTTGAAGCAACAAATGACACCCACTGTGTAAAAATTTCTGATAATAAGTTGCTGTGTGTGGCAGGCATCGGCATGACCATAATTGAAGAGCAAATCAACGATAAAATAATCAGTCGGGATATGCAGAATGTGCGTTTAGTACCGGAACTGAAAAGAAATTTGTTTTCGATTCCAACAATTAACGACAAAGAATTCTTGTTCTACATCTCTAAAACTACATGCGAAGTGCGTGATAAAAACGACGAAGTGGTAGCACGCGACGAGAGGTACGGAAAGTTATTCAAAATGCTGTTCAAAGTTGAAGTTTCCAGTTTGAGGTGCAACCTCGCTGAGTCGAAAGATAACAACGCTCTAAAACTCTGGCATGAGAGACTAGGACACATAAATGTGCGCGCCGTGATTAACTCAAGCAAAGTGCTTAGCGATAAAAATTTTGAACTTGAGAAACAAAGCGATTCTTTTTGCGAAACTTGCGTTAACATTAAGCAAACCCGCAAGCCGCATGGCCAGAGTACAACAGCAATGCTAAACCAGAACGAGAAATTCAATACTCCGGACATGAAGATAATCATCAAGAATATGTTGGTATTATAACTCCAGATCAAACAATTACTGATAAAGTGGCAGATAATGAGCAAAACGGCGAGCAACAAGAAGAGAATCAGCGCATTGACAACCAACAGCAACCAGCACTCGATTCGCTAATGACTTACCGAAAATCCATGTCTAGCCCAGACGCCTAAAAATGGAAGAAAGATGTGCGAGAAGAGATGGACGCCCTGCAAGAAAATGACACATGGAGTATCTGTGGTGTTTGTGTGGGCGAATAGCTAATTTTGTATTCGGAACCACCACCACTGTTTGCTGGTAGTAAAACACGTGTATATCACAATTATATCTTTAATTTTCGATGATGCAAAATGCGTTGCCAATTGTCGGTTGAGAGAACTATATGAGTGAGTGGACGAGTCGTTGGGAGTCCCGTCTTTTTATATCTCCCCGGAGAGTCGATTGCGGTGTAGTCAGGCAGCGTTGCAAACTTGTAGTGCCTGAAGTCACCACATATCGTTCCGCTGTAAAAGGGTGTTTAAGGTCAAGAAAAACTTGCTTGATAACAGCGATCTATCGCTGTATTAGGCGCTACTTGTAGCAACAGGATTCTCTCAGCGGGAGGTCATCGATTATTTTGAGACCTTTGCTGCAGTTGTTCGGTCCTCCGAGTCCATTAGAGCGTCCTGGTAATTGCAGTAAAAGATGAAAACGATATTGCTAAATTCGTCGTGAAAACAGCGATTTTACACAGCGATCTCCAAGATGAAATCTACCTGAAGCTGCCAGGAGGATGAATAAGAAGGAAGAATGGGTCTGCAAACTGCAGAAAAGTCGGTACAGCTTAAAGCAGTTCCCATGCTGCTGTAACGAGAAATTGCAAAATGCTCTTAGAAATTTAAAAAAATGTCTGTTACTTCCGGAGATTAGTAAAGCCGTAAAAACTCGAAATTCGAAACAATTGCGCATCTGTGCCCCAATTTAACCAATCTCTTTTCTTATATGGTTATCGAGATCCCCATGCTTGGGCTCCAAAAACGGACACCCCATATAATCAAAACCTACAAGACAACGAACACGTAGACAAATCAGAACATATACTACAATATGCAGACGACAGTGTGCTGACCGCACATCGTGAAACCATGACGTGTCATGACATCAAATGGACTATGGAGACTAACACCAAACCATACAAAGAATCATCTACTGACAAATCATTTTTTTAAGCCGGAATCCCCGCCAGGGCCCTCAAAAAACTGAAGTTGTTCTCCACTTGACGTTAACAGCGCCATATAAGAAGTTGATATCACCTTCGGGTTTTCTCCTAGCAATACACAACATTTGCATAACACAATTTGCTATAATTTACGAGATAGTAGTAGTAAACATCTTTATTTCTAAAAAAAGGCTATCGACCTATCGGTCTTTCTGCCCTTGTTTAATACATGCAGTCTTAATCTAAATGAAAAACAAATATGAAAATTCTCTTATTCTAGGTTAACAATACTATTAAATAAATAAGATTTCAGTGGCAAGAAGGAATTATTTTATTGTCCACTAGTCCGTAGCGTTTGTAAGTGTTCGAGTGGCGTTAATGTAGGGAAACGAAAGCGGGATTGTCTGGTTGGACTTGTAAGACAAAGGGGATTCAGTATGGTCCAGTTGTAGGGGTTGTTTGTCCATTTTGTCCAAAATAAAGAGCGGATGAACAGTCGAGTGATGCTGTTTGAAACCAAATTGGTAGGTAGGTATATACTTTCCAATCACTTTGTCAAGCCGCTGCTTCATTATGCATTTAAAAATCTTGCCCAGTACTGGAAGCAGTGTAATTGGTCTGTAGTTGCTCGGTTGTGTATTGTCCAGTCCATTTTTGGGTATAGGGATTATTAAGCCGTTTTTCCATGTTTCTGGGATTCTGCCATTTGTGATGCAGTTGTTCAATTCAGTTAGGATCAGTTTGTGTGTTTCTTGAGTTAGGCTTTTCAAGACTTTTGCCTTAATTTTATCTTTCCCCGGTGCAGTGTTCTTGATGTGCGCTAGGGCTTCATCGTACTCTATGTCTGTGATCAGTGTGCAGGCATAGTTTGGTGAGTTGTTAAAATAGTTCAAGTACCAGTCGTTGATCAAGTTCCAGTTGTCATTGTCGAAGTTAGGGTTTGTCGATATGCTGAAGGCCCTTTGATAGTGTCTGGCGAATGCGTCCGCTTTCTCTTTGTCTGTGTAGCGTTCTATTCCTTTTTCGTTAATTGTGTCAGTAGTGCCAGTCTTCCTGTATTGCGCCAGTTTCTTAATTTTTCGCCAGTATGTTTTGCCTTTGTCCTTCTGTATTTCTTTACATGTTTCTAGCCATTTGTCTTGTCGGTATTGTCCAATCAGAGTTTTAATGTTTCTGTTAAGTTGGTTCATTGTCTTTTTTAGGTCGTTATTTTGAGTGTTTGTATATAGTCTGTACAGTTCTCTCTTATGTTTTATTAGTCTCAGTATGTATTTGGGTAGTGTATGTCGGTAGAAAGCATTTTTTATTTCCGGGCTAAATTTTCCTATGGCTAGTGAAAGTTGTTGTTGTATGGTTTCTATTGAAATGTGCTGTGCTTGTGATTGAATGTAGTCATGTATATGTTGTTTCACTTTGTGTATGTCAGTCTTTGTTAGGTTTACGTTTTTCTCTATAGGTGTATTGGAGGTAGGTTGCGTATGTTGTAAGTCTATGTTAAACGTAATAGCTAGGTGGTCGGATCCAAGTTCGTTGGTTAAGTTTATGTTGTTGATGGTGTTTGTCAAGTTTCTTGTGTGCAGTAGAACGTCTGGTGTTGAGTCTGGGTTTGCGGGCATCAGAAAAGTTGGTGGGGTGTGCTGTTTTATAAAGTCTCTTTGCAGTTTGAATGCTGTTATAAGGTTTTCCTGTTTCAGTTTTTGTAATTTTATAATATTTTTATATATATATTATATATATTATATATATATATAATATAATAATTTTTGTAGATTTGTGTTGCTTTGTCTTCTTTGTTGGTTCACATCTTTGTTGTTGGGGTTGAGTCCCTCCCACCTGATTGCAAGTTGGACTCTGGTGATGGTCGACAATGCGTTCGCTGTGAATGTATGCGAATACGTGGGAAATCTTGTTGATGTTGTCTTGCTGTTTGTTGTATTGGTTGTAGACTGATAGTCCGAAGCTATTCGTTTGGCCTCAGGTGTTGGCGTTGTGGGGGTTGGCTGGGTTGGCTGGGTCGTCTTCGGTTTTCTGCCTCGTTTTTTCGATTGTGGCTTTTTGAACCCACCATCCTGGGAGGCATAATCCGATTCGGATTCTGGCGAACTCCCAGGGTTCATCCTTTCGTTTGAATTCCACTCGTATATTCTCGTTGAACGATAAATGCGGTTGAATTATTCAAATTCTTTGCGCGATGTGTAAACGACCTTGCTTTAAATATGCTAACACGTCTCACCACCACGAAGCTCGGTTTTCTAGATATTTTACGGATCCTTTCAAATGCGCCACCCTGTATAGCGTAAAACGTCATTAAATATATTTGTAGTCCTTAAATAGTCAGACCATAGTTATTTTCTAAGACATACCTTGTTTGCAGATTATTTGTTGGACTTCTCATCGGACTGAGAATCTTCAGCAGGAAAGAGCAGACCCTGATATGGCGTCCCATTTAGCTCCATCCGAACAAATACATTTGGTTGACTCGTTGTATTGTTATTGGCTGCAAGAATAAGAAAGTTGTTAGTAAATAAGTTGATGTGAGCGTACAGGTCACAGAATAGTTTGTGTGGCAGCTACGAAACTTTAATAAGTAAAAGAAACGATGCATTCAACGAAAAATCCCAATTTCTCCAAGTAGAATTACTCTTAACAAAGTCCCTGAAAAACTTACACGTCCAGAAACAGTAATAAATTAGTCGTTCGGTACTAAATTGATGCTCAAACATTCCATGGAAAAGAGGAAAACCGAATTACTTCACAGGACAAAATTGTAATCAATCAAGCGTTGGGTGTTAAAATTAATGATCCGTCTTTGAATTTAATAAACTGTTTGTTGCGTCACTTTGGCACGCCATATAAAAAGAATTTTGAACAAAATTAACTGATTCAAATGAACTGACTTGTGATTAATAGTATTTTTAGAGCACTGCCAGGAATTAGGTCTTATTATATGCTGTCTGTACCCAACAGCTTCTACAATACAATCTAAAAGTAAATTTTACATTTTGGTCTAAAATTACTTGGTTTGGAGTTGATATCCACAGAAATATCAATGGAAGTTGATTGCTTCTATTGTAGTCGATCTGGTACGATTCTGTATGCAATTATTAAATAGTTATAATATAAACCAAAGTAGGTAACCTCCTAAAATATCGGCGTAAATGTTATCAATTCATACATACCACTGGTGTTCAAGGTCAAGGTTGCAGTTTCAGGTGGAATTTGAGGAGGCATACTGGAGCCGGAATCTTCCATATCTTCTTGGCAAACTCTTTTGCCTTGTTCATTCGATGGTCCGGGCAAGCTTCGCTTCAACCACTGAGCAGATTCAGACAGATTAATAGGCTCGTTTTGTTCTACAACTCCATTAGCCGATTGGTTCGAGTTGCTTAAATTCCTAAGAGGAGATCGGTTGGCAGATCTTGCTGCAGGGATATCTTCTGTGGGAGGTCTTTGGCATATAGCAGACAAATTCATGTTGTTCATAGTAATCGTTGGTTGTGGCCTTAACACAAAAAATATTAAAAGTACTAATTTAGGAGAACAGCAAAAATCATTTTGCTTCAATACTATGATGTCTCAGTAAACCAGTGTCTTAGACACTTTAGACGGTTTACCGGTACACCGGTCAGACATTACTCTGGTTTAAGTCAACTTTATCATAGTGGAGTAGCTTTTAAAGACAACAACAATGGTAATAAACTCTGAATGTATAATGGGGATTGCTAATACATTTTTTTTTATTTTTAACGGGTTGTACAATCGCTTAAAATCGGTTTGTTTTCGAGATTTGATAAATGCACTTTGATATTTTCAAAGAAGAAACTACAAAGGAAGTTACAATTGGACATCAACTAAAACATTTTTTATCGTTGAATGCGTGAATATCTTAAGCATGCCCATCAAGCACGATGTATCAAGCATGTAGCCCTTTAAAAGGATGCTAATTTTGAATGAACAGGGTGTCTCATAAAATAGCCTCATTTTGGGCATATATTTATTACTCTGCATTTCAGTTACGTCCGAAATTTGCAGGAGAGTCTATGAAATTTACAATAAAATTTAAATCTTTTCAGCATTTATTAATCAAATTATCGAGCGAGATTTAGGTCCCAATTAGTAAATATCTCCCAAGCTACAATAAAGTATACTATTGTAGAAATGTGTATCCGAGCATCAATACCCAATTTAGTTCCCAACTTACGTGCGTCCATTAAAGTATCGTATGCAGTCGTTCAAATTGACCATTGAATTCATGGAGGTGGCCATGAACGGCATATTTTGACGACTGAAGGGAATTGCGATTGCTTGAGAACTATGGGGCATTACGCTGCTAGCGTGTCGCCTAGCGAGTTCAGCAGCAGATATCATGCTTAACTGTGATCGCATTTGAGATTGGGAAGCTAGATCGTTCAACGCTTGTGCCGAAAGCGATGTTCTGAAATAATAAATAAATAATAATTAGTAGTAGTAAAAAAAAATTATTTCTGAAAAGGCTATCGACCTATTGGTCTTTCTGCCCTGGGTTAATTACAAAGTTTTCTATGTAAAATTAATAACTACTGTGTACCGGGTTATTCACGCTATACGGCACGGAAGTTTGCGGCTAAACTGTTTAATTTTTACAAAGTATTATTTTATGAGTATTATTATGAGTAGGCAGACGCCTACCGGGCGCACATTTTAAAAATATTTTTGTAATGTACCGGGTGTCCCAAAAGCCCTAAAAGTATCAGTTTTGTTTTTTAAAATGAAATACCCTATACAATATTGCATTTTTGGAATCTCAGAGCAAAATAAGTGTTTGTTTTAATAAGGTTTATAATACCTAAACCTTAAGGTTTTTTAAATAATCCGAATTTTATCAAAATCTTATATAATTTTCATTTGTCAAATACTTTAGAAGTATTTAAGTTATGTAAGCGTAATTTATAGTGAAGTGAAACAAAACCTAATATTTTATATCCCAATGATAAAAAACTAACCATGTAATATAGGGTGTCCACAAATTTAAAATAATCAAATAAGAAGTTTAAGTGGCTATAACTTGATTAATTTAAATGCAACCCTATATTTTTTAACTTACCAGAAAATGCAGTTTTTAATTACCTATCGAATGGTATTAGGATGTTACTAGCTAAGTTTTTGACTTTTTACAAAATACGCCAAATAATCGTTCTGTGCACCATTTGGTGTTTTTTTTTTTAATTAAAAGCTCTAAATAACATATCAACAATAACTTAAAACAAAGGCAAATAATTTATAACAAATGTTCGAAATGTTGACCGTTCATTTTCAGACACTTGTATATTCTTTTTCAAAACCACTGATAACTGTGGACAACCTTTGCGGAGTTGCAGTTTTAAAAACATCTCTTTTGCGTATTTTCAGATCGTGCGAAGTTGTCGGAAGCGTATGGTAGACAATTCCTTTTATGTACCCTCACAAAAAGAAATCTAGTGGAGTTAAGTCCGGAGATCTGGCAGGCCAATTTTGAAATCCATTTCTGCCAATCCACCTGTTTTCAAAGTTGGCATTTAAAAATTGCCGAACTTCGCAATGATCATGAGGCGGAGCTGCATCCAATTGAAACCACATGCTGGTTCTAATATTTAAAGGGACTGCTTCTAATAATACTGAAAGATGGCTTATTAGAAACTGGAGAAACAGCAAACCATTTAGATGTCCTTCAATAAAATAGGGTCCAATTAAATATGGCCCCAGTATTCCACTCCACACATTAACTGACCACCTATTTTGAATTTTCATTACCCTGTATTCGTATCAGAATAACAATGAAAGTTGTGTCTATTCACGAGACCATTGTTTTAAAAAGTACATTCATCACTAAATAACACATTATCGAAAAACTTTTCATTTTCTGCCACTTTATCTAACACCCACATGCAAAACTCAGTTCGGTTTTCAAAATAAGTTCTTGGCAAAGCTGAATTTTATAAGGATAAAGGTTATGCGTTTTAATAATTATGAAAATAATTGATTTACTAATGTTAGTACTTTTGGATATTAGATGTTGATCAATATTGGGATTTTCGATAACTGAACCAATTACCACCAATATAATGGTGCACAGAACGATTATTTGGCGTATTTTGTAAAAAAGCAAAAAATTAGCTATTAGCTAGTTCTTTTGATTAGTTTACATTAGTGGACACCCTGTATAACATGGTAAGTTTATTATCGTTGGGATATAAAATATAATATTTTGTTACACTTCACTATAAATGACGCGTACATAACTTAAATACTTCTAAAGTATTTGACACGTGAAAATTAGATTAGATTTTAATTAAATTCGTATTATTTAAAAAACCTTAAAATTTAGTTATTATAAACCTTATTAAAACAGAGACTGCAATAATATACAGGGCATTCCATTAAAAAAACAAAACTTTAATACTTTTAGGGCTTTTGGGACACTGTACATTACAAAAATATTTTTAAAATGTGCGCCCCGGAGGTGTTTGCCAACGCATAAAATAATACTTTTTAAAAATCAAACGGTTTAGCCGCAAACTGCCGCGCCGTATAGCGTGAATTACCCTGTATAATGTAATTAATAAATATGCATATAATTTATGTCTGGAGATGCTCCAATAGGGTTGAGATTGGGAAGAGGAAACGCGTTTGTCTGGTCGGTCTTGTTAAACAGAGAGGGTCCAGGAAGTTGAGATTGTGAGGGTTGTGTTTCCATCTTGATTGTAAGACGAGTCTTTCCGTAATCCTTGTCAAGTTTGTGCGTTCGTAGAGTAGTCGGTTTGATGAATTGTGTAATGGGTTTGCTGGGTGTCGGATCTTCGTTATCAGTCTCAGTGCTATCTGTTCTGTTGTCTGTAAATGCCGTTTAATTTTGTCAATAGCGTTGGCGAATAAAATATGAGCGTAGTCTATTAGAGGTCTGCAGATCGCTTTATATATGATAGTTGCTGGCTTGGTGCTGATACCCTCGTTTTTGTAAGTAAGTGTGCTGAAGTGTTTTGCTCTCTTGGTTAGTTCTGGTCTGATGTTTTGTACGTGTTTAGTGAATTTTAATTTCTTGTCCATTGTTAGTCCTGGGTATTTCACATTGTCGGTGGGTTTGGTTATTTGGCCGTACGTGGTGATGGTTGGGGAGTCTGGCTTAGGTGATTTGAGAGGAGCAGTTGGTTTTTGGATGCGTTTGGTGTGAGTCTCCATTTATAGAACCATGCTGTTATTGTGTCTGTAAGTGTCTAGAGTCTGGCCACTGCCCGACCGGTAGTTTTGTCATGCGCGATAAGGGTGGTGCCGTCAGCGTATTGCAGCAAGTAAGCGATTTGGTCAATACCTTCTTTGCCTTGTCTGTTGTGATTGTATATGTCATAGCAATATATGTTGTAAAGCAAGGGTGAGAGTGGTGAGCCCTGGGGTAAGCCCTGCTCAGGTGAAAAATGGATAGAGTAGTGGTCGTTGATTCGTACCTCCAATTGCCTGTCTTCGAGTAGTTGTTTAATAATATGGATTAGGTAGTTTGGAGTGCTAAGTTCGTGTAGTTTGTACAGTAAGCCCGTGATCCAAACACTGTCAAAGGCCTTATTTATGTTTAAAAATAGGCTTGCAGTTTTTCCTCCGGTCAAATGTGTCGTTTGTATGTTGTTAGTAAGGACAAATAGTGGATGTATGGTGGAATTTTTAGTTTTGAAGCCAAACTGCTATTTTGGAATATGATGTCCTATTAAATTCTGTAATCTGTTTTTTATTATGTGTCCAAACAGTTTGCTCAACACCGGATGTCAATCGGATTTGTTTTTTTGTATCTAGATAATTTTTTTATTTTCCCCAATATGTTATTCCTTTGTCTTTTTCGATTTCTTGGCATGTTTCAATCCATGTGTGTTGTCGGTATTGAAAGATCATAGTTTTAATGTTTCTGTTTAAGTTGTTAATTGTTATTTGATAGAGTCGTCTTGAGTAATTCGGTCTTGTCTGTATAGATCTCTTTTATGTTTTATTTGCCTTAGTATAAACCTGGGCAGAGTATACTGATAAAACGTGTTTTTAATTTAGGGTAAGAATTTTTTTGTTATGTGAAAGTTGATCTTGCAGATCATCGATTGAGATGAGTCTGCGGTTAGTCTTTATGTAGTCAAGTGTGTGTAATTTAACTTCATCCAAGTCGGTCTTGTTTAAGTTGAGTTTTTGAGAAATCTTTATATTAGTAAACATCTTTATTTCTAAAAAAGGCTATCGACCTATCGGTCTTTCTGCCCTATTTCTTTATATGAATACTAAATCTAAATATATAATCTAAAGCAAAAATGATAAAAAGATTAGTGGCGAACCTATGGTTTTCGAATGTCCCATAACCATTGCGTCGTCCTTCTCTTCTGTTTCCTTCAATCGCGGCTTCTAGTTCATCTTGTGTACTCAAATTAAGCGTAGCACGTTCGTAGGAATACAGATACTTCATGTATCTGAAAATAGCAATTACGGAAAATTAAAAATCAATCTGTTTTTTTACAGCAAATTAGGAAAATATGGCAAGTGTGTTAGACGGAAAAGTAAGACTTCTTAGTCTAGATTAGTAGTAGAGTTAGGGGGCGTCTTTGGAGCTACCAGCACCCGGAGATAAATTCTAAAGGCAACCGGGCCCTCAAAGCCGAAAGCGGCGGTTCTTTCTTTCCGTCAAAATAAAACGGATAATATTGTCTTACCAAAAAGATTTAGTGTTAAGCGGTGGAAGCAATTTTCGTACGCACAAAAAATAACTGCTATATTTTGAAATATTGAAACAGCATTAAGCATAGTTTTGTGTCTTGTCGTTGCCAATACAGGTGGACTTTTTCTGCTCTAAAACTAATTAAAACGTACTTAAGAAATTCAATCAAAGAAGATACATAAAATTTCATAGCTAAATATTAACAGCAATGTTCTCAAAAATTTGACGAAGCAGTCGATTTTTGCAGGAAAAAAATCCGCAAAATTTCCAAATTTTTTTTCACGTTTTATAATAGTTATTTTTATATATACAATTGTTTACTTTTGCAGTTGTTTTGTTATTGCTTAGTTACATGTTTTTACATGGATTTCTTAATTAACCCCCGGCGGCATGGGAGCTAAATATGACACTAATCTAGATTATACTTTCTGAACCTAACTAGGCACACGTTTATGGCAGAGTATCTTCCTTCAGTAAATGCCACTAACATCAGACTTTCAATTGATCTTGGCAAAAGAAAACAGAACTAAAGATAAAGGAATCAATTGAATGACAGTGAAAATATTCATTTAATTAAAAATATATAATATATAAAATAAGAGCCTCAGTTATGCATAAGTATGTCACAACAATATTGGATAAGTTAGCATTTAATTTTTGTCATTAAACAGTTTAGCAAACTGTTGTTTAAAAAAAGGAGTATACATATTGATTTTGTATAAAAAATTTTTTTAAGCAAAGTCGTCTTGCTTTAAAAAATGGCCTGACTTTTAATCAGAAAAAATGCCTGGCGCCTTTGCTATTGATGGTAAAAGTTGAATGTTTCTTTAAAATATCGAAAAAATGTTTCAATGGACTCGCTGTGAATTTGTTCTTATGTAAGAACCGAGTTAATCCGCTTTGAGGAAGTGAGGAATTCTTCAGTGTCTTGATACAAAAACTAGCACAACTTTTTATACGGTAGCTGAAATCAACTGATTTATTTTGAGTTGAAGCACTAATCCCTTTTGGACCCTTTTGTCCTTTTTGTAAAATCTTATCACGTTCATAGTTTTTGCGCAAAAAATAACTTTTTACATTAAAATTGTTGAATTTGTCAGAAAAATCAATTGATTCCAGCTACCAAATTAAAAGTTTTGGTAGTTTTTATAACAAGACACTCAAAAATTCCTCAGTTGCCCAAAGGGGATGAACTCGGTTGCTTCATCAAAACATGAGTCTTACATCGTAACAAATTGACCGCTAGTTTCATTAAATTCTATCGTACGATTCTCCCGAAGTTCCAAAAAACGTAATTTTTTTGGAGAACGTTGACCATCAATATCATAGGACGGAAATTTTTTGTTAAAAAAGTTAGGTCATATGGTCTTCATTTGAGCCAAAGAATGTATCAGTGTCCTTTTGATGATGTGCTTACGAGACACCCTGTATATAAGATCTTGAGGAGCTGAAGCAACACATTATTTAACTGCCAGTTTCAATAGAATATTCTAAAAATATTGAAGTGTAATGGTTTGAAACAGTTCTAAAAATTATATTGTGTATGTGAGTAAGAATAATTTATCAAATAAAAAAAGCAAAATATCAATGTCATTCTCACATAATACATTTATAGAGACCAGTTTTATTTAAACATCACCTGAAGAGATTTAAGCCCGTCAATGTAGCATGATATACACAAATTGCCTCGCCTTATGCCAAGAAAATTCATCATCATAATATTATGATGAGATTCGGAACAAAAAGTGAACCAAGGCGAACTGACTGTGCATCAGTTCACCCGGCGGTGAAATACACATAAAATTTAATACATATATATAAAAAAATAAAACGTTAAAATAAAATAAAGAGACCGTCCAAAGAATGAGATTATTTTTCAATGCGGACCGCTATTTGGAGATTCGAAACTTGATTTACTGCCGAATGTCAATAAAAATTTAAATCATATGCTATAAACTGATACATCACCGAAACGGTCTATAAAACAGCCAGACAAAAAAAATCGAAGAGAACTTTCAGAGTTGAAGATCTTAAATCCGCTTTAATTATTATAAAAAGTTTTGAGGTTAATTATATTTAATAAAAATGATTTATTACCCATTTTTATGTGTGGGTTTTTGTGAAATAATAAAAGTAGCTGCCTGTTAAGTATTTGGTTTAATGGCCGAAAGGAGAAATATGAAAATTGTATTGGTAATGGGATTTAAGCATGTTTAAATAGCACCAATAAAATGCTTCGTTTAATTTAAATGATAGTTTCGCTCGCATTTTGGTATAAAGCTGTGTGATGGCATAGAAATGAGCTGATCAAATAATATGACTTGTTTTTAACTAAAAATTTGGAAAAAGAAAAATTTTTGAAAATCAAAAATATTAAAACACGACAACAGCAAGTAACAAAGCAAAATTGAATATTTTCTGCTATTAAGTATTTCTTTTGTTTCATTTGCCATAGAAGGTGCGAGTAGCATTTTGTCGATTATCTGAATGAGCTAAATGGTGTTTCATTGCGTAGAATTAAGTAACTCTAACTCAAATCATAAAAACGTCAATATGTGGTTGCCAAACCCAAAATTGAGCAATAATAAAAACATTGTTTTGTTATAACACTCTAGTTATCTCGCATTTTCCTTGTATAAATATTTGAACAGATTTGTGCGTTTAGATTTATGGATTTGAAACGTATTTTATTTGCAATATGTTTTTGATATTCTAAGCTCGAAAAACATTTTTTTCAAACGTTATTATTTTACAAAATGTAGATGGTAAAAGTTTTCAAAAAAAAATCAACTTACTGAAAACTCAATGGAGTTGAAAATTAGGATATTGATATTATTTTGTGTTCGCTACTTGAGAAGCAAAGTTCGTTTAACCATTCGAAAATAATAAGTCGAACTAATTGATCAGGAATAAAATTGTCTCTAGCATATTTAACAAACGTTCGGACATCACTATTACGGGATGGTAATTTCAATCTTCAAAAAAATAGACCAATAATGCCAATGATTTCTTGAGGATTTTCTCCTCACTAATTAAAATCTTGTAATGTCTCTACCATGCAAATTTAAAAAAAAATGAGAAAAAGCTTATCTCGCTTGCTGTAGTTAAGATAAACTTTCAGAGCTACGATCTTGCGCCATTTAGTATCTGTAGGGACAAACTTTTAACTCTTTGTGAACAATTGGCTCTATGCTCCCTTCTGTTAATCCCAAAATAAGGGTTGGATATTATAATCGCAAACCTTTTCATCGAATAGCCAACAATGAACGATTTTTTTAGAAAAATGGACCATTTACGAAACTTTTCTGTGACACCCGACTGGGTTAATAACATGTTGATTTAAGTATCAATGGCTATTGAAGATATAAACAAAACCGTAGTGACTAATCACATATTGAATGTATTCCAATATCGAAATACGTAGTGTCTTATGGTCCTGTATTTATGGTCTCCCCGAGGGAGCTAAACTCGATGCATTTTCGATATTTTAGTACATTATTTTTAAGTTTTGAAGAGCACAATTTGAAACTAACAGCAAATTTAGAATTCACATTTTTGTCAAAACAACGTTTGCTTGAATCCATGAATAAAGAAATACGAATTTCGCCAATTTTGAATCATCTCTGTTTAGATTAATTTGTTAGTATAACACACAATTGCTGGGAAGACTTTACCTTTAAAATGTAGTTCAATTGTGTTTCCATTAGGTTTCAATGACGTTAACTCATGTGAGATATTTAATCATTAAAATTTTGAGAAATAATTAAATTTCACAAAATCGCCAACGTTTTAACTAGAAGCCGTTCGACGGCACGTAATCCGACATAAATTGCACTCTCAACTTACTGTGTTCTAAGCGTAAAGGCTGCTGAAGTTATCGAAGACGGCAGGTTTAGTCCTTTAATAATCTCTTGCCATAACTTCCTATTGATTACTTCAACTAATCCGCCCCGACCCACTACGAGCCTGTACAATTGGTAGAGATCCAATACTGTCTTCGCCATTATCGGTAAGCGATTAATTGGAGTATCTGAAAAAAAATTATTTCATAAAGCATGGTGAATACAAAGCGACCACAGCTGATTTAGGACTAAAGCAATAACTCTTGAGATTCATGTTTAGAGTAGTAGTAAACATCTTTAATTCTAAAAAAGGCTATCAACCTAGCGGTCTTTCTTCCCTTGCTTAGAACATGCAGTCTTAATTTAGATAAACAAATAAAGGTAAAAATTATCTTATTCTAGGTTAATAATTTAATAATTTTAATTCTGTCATACAAAGATCTTGGATTTATTGTCCGGTGGTCAGTTGCTATTGTAAGCGTTCGAGTAGCGTTGATGTAGGGAAACGGATGCGGGATTGTCTCGTTGGTCTTGTAAGACAAAGGGGATTCAGTATGGTCCAGTTGTAGGGGTTGTTTGTCCATTTTGTCTGTAAATGTATGAGTCTTTCCGAAATCTTTGTCATGCTTGTGCGTTCGTATAGTAGCTGGGTGGAGGGGTTGTGTAGTGGGTTTTGGGGGTGTCTTATTCGTGTTATTAGTCTTAGTGCAATTTGTTCTGTTGTTTGTATATAACGTTTTGTCCTTTCTGTTCCGTCGGTCATGAGTATATGTCCATAGTCTAGCAAGGGTCTACAAATAGCTTTATATATTTTGGTGGCGGTAGTTGTGCTAATTCCTCTGTCTTTGGAGGTTAGTGATCGGAAGTGTTCTCTTTATTGTTTCTGTCCTGATGTTTCGTATGATTCCAAGGTATTTTACGTCGTTTTTTGGTTGTGTCGTTTGGCCGTCTGCAGTTATTGTAGGAGAGTTTAGAGTTTCGTAAGAATTGGAAAACTTCTTATTATTAGTTAGTATATGTTAAAGCTTATTTATAACTACGAGTAAATAGATTCGAGTCAAGTAAAAAGAATCAGAATTAAAAATTTTGTTTTAAATACAAACTTTTTGGCATTCAAAATGTCATCAAAGTTTTTATTTCACATGTAGTGAATAGTTCTATCAACTTGTTTTTCAGGTCCGACGACATCAAAATCGCTCTAAAATGTTACCGTAGTTTATATTACGATTGTTCAGCTTGGAATTTTCATTGAATAAATATGTGTTCTCACAACTCTCAACAAAATCAAATCCAACGGATTGAGGTCTGAAGATCGCGGTGGCAAAGCAATTGGATCAAATAAGCAAATACCGATGGAACATAAAGAATACGAAAACAAATTAACACATATTATCAACAAAAAAAAATTAAATAAAAAAAAATCACATAAAATTAAAATGAATATTAAAAATAAAAATATAAATTTCTTCTTTCTAATTCTTTTTCAGCCTTTGTTCATCCAGAGTTGGATATAGGCCTTTTCTAGTCTTTTCCATGCTTCTCTATCTCTAGATGTTCTCATCCACTTTCTTCCAGCTACAGTCGCTATATCCATCTCTTCCGCAGTATTCCTATGTTTCTTTTCGTTTATCGAGGTCTGCAAAATGTTACCCTGTATGACCACTTCTCCATATTTTGTCTTGTTACGTGTGCCACCCACTGCCATCTTAGCAGCATGATCCTCTCCATCGTTTGTTGAGTTTCTCTTAGTTGTTCTGCCACCTTTTTTGTTTTTGCCATAGTTTCCAGACTATAAGTGGCTACTGGCAATATACTATCGTATGTTTTGCGTTCTTATCCATTGCATTTATATTAATATTCCAAAGTTTGATTTTCTTTTCTATTTTTGATTATAAATGACCCAAATATATATATATTGTTCCACCTTTTCTATGATGATGTTGTCCATGGTAATATCTTCTGAGGTGTTGCTTATTAGTTTTGTTTCGTCGAGATTCATCCTCAACCCTATTTCTATTGATTTTTCGTTTAGGTCTAATTTTAATTCTTGGATGTCTGTGCTCATCAATACTATGTCGTCCGCGAATCTTAGATGGCTAGGTACTTTTCATCGATTTTGAGCCCCTTTCTGTCCCAAGCTAATTTTTGGAACACATTTTCTAGAGCTAAGGTGAACATTTTAGGCGAGATGGTATCACCTTGTCTCACACCCTTGTCGAGTTTTATCTTTTCGGTTACTTGGTCTTCGTCTATTTTCACGTGGAAGGTAGCTATGTCATATATATTTTTATGCATTTAATGGAAGGAGAATGAATTCTTACTCTCACTCTATTCGAGACAACTCTCTGACAATAATAACAGCCGTGAACAGAACTATCCCAAAACAAGAAATAAATTATCTAGGGGTAATACTCGACCAAAACACACTCGTTTGAACGAAACTAATCCAAAGGACAAAACGCTTCCTTGAAAGTTACTAGTTAAAGACAAAGGAATCAGTACACAAACCGCCTCAAAAATATACAAATCAATATGTAGATCCCTCATTGACCACAGATCCAATGCACCCAAAGAAACTAAACAAGATATGCAAAAATCAGAACAGATTGCACTTAGATCAATAATAAAAATAAGACATCCCCAAAACCAATTACACAATCCTTGAAACCAACTACTCTACGAACAAAGAAAAATAACTGGAATAACCGAAAGACTAGTTCAATTACAAACAGAATGGAACAATAATCCCACAATTGGACTATACTGGATCCCCTTTGTCTGACAAGACAAACCAGACAAACTCAACTGAACCAACCCGCCAGACAATAAAAAGAAAACAAGGAAAAAAGGATATATATTTGAGTAGTGTTAATGAAAATATTTATATGCAACTTTTACCTCGACTAAACTAAACACCCTGTATGTTCACATCTGGCAATAAATGATAATTACCGAACCGCGTTCAGCCCCCGTATATTGTTAATGACAGAAATAATAATTGAAATATTAGACGATAAAACTGCTTGGACTTTTGCCACTTTATTAACAAGAAAAGCTGATCGGTGTATAAATAATTCGTCCGTCAAGAAAAAAACTGTGGACGTGCTAAACAAATGCGCTTTAAGAAAATAAATTCGTTTTATATCCACGTCAGTAGATGATTTCCGATTGTTGTGGTTCTAATCAGAGAATCTGTACCTGATGGCCGATAAATAAAAACATTTTAATGAAGTTAAGTTAATTTGGTACAAAATTTGCGAAATCTGAAACGCAAAATTTTATGAAAATTCCTAAAAATTGCTTCCGAAAAATGACATTGTTCCAATGAATAACATGTTTCAGAGCTTTCTTGGCTGAAGCATCGTTTTATAGTCGCTTTTCTTGCACAATGGATTGAAAACATTTGTTAAAAGAACGGGCATCGGAACATAATTACCCGCACCCAAAATAGAATTCTAAATCATAATCTACAGACTAACTCTAAAATTAAATAAATCATCGTGGAATTCTAAAGATCCAGCCAGGAAAACAAAACAAAAATGTCAAATGATGATTCAGGTTATTAAAAGATTTTTAAAACGGTCATTAGCGCTGTTTTGGCGCAAATAGACCAGACGCAAATCAAACAGATTTCTAACTTTATATGCAACATCTGTTAATGAGAAGTGAATAAATCAATGTTATTTAACACCATGCTATAATATTAATTATTTTTATAAAACTTTGGTTGAAGGAGTCATAGTAGAAAACGAAAGTTAATGTAAATGGGACACTTTTGTAAATAAATATTAAATGCAGTCGGTATTCTATGACTAGTAAAGGGTGTTTCAAAATTTACACAAGAATTGACTTATAATAAATAGAAAAGAGAGTCTGAGTTTTTAGATCCTCCTTTTGTTTTAAAAAAATAAAATACATTAAATAAGGTTGTTTATGAAATAACACATCGGGTAGATGGCTTCCACCGCTTTGTTGACACAAAGTCACTCCTTTATCCAAATTTTCCATGACCATTTCGCATAAATTTACTTCAAAATGTTACTCACACTACTAATAGAAAAATACGTTTACTTACAAAAAGCGTATTCAATAACTAGCGCCCGGTCATCATTTCCAAGATATAAAATAAAAATACTTCATTTCTCTTCCTTGAAAAATTTCAAAAAAGATATCGTCATAAAAATGTTTGCATGACTTCAGTTTCACGAAAGCCGTTATTTTCACAAGCCTCAATAATAATGCTTTCGCTTATGATTAAGGACATTTGGCTGAATAGATTGAATTTGAAGTTTCTTGATAGAACGACTAAACCACCAGGAAAAACGTACTTTGCTATTAACTTTAAAGAAAAGGCAATATCGTACAGAATGACAGCGTATATTTGCTTCATTGACCTAACAATGGCATTTGACAGGGTTCGCTTGGAAGACATTGTACATACATTAATAGAAAGTAAGGCACCGGCGAACATAGCAAAGATAATCCATAACCTAAATAACAATAACGTAACAAAGGTTAAAGCAGAAGATCAGTTCACTGAAAACATCCCAACACCGGGAGGAATTAGATAAAAAAATGGATAAAATTAAAAATAAAGTAACAGATCTTAACCTCGGATACAGACCGGGCAACAAAAGAATTGGTATGGTGTGTTACGCCGATAATGCAGCAATTATTGCCGAATCAGAAAACGACCTGCAGAGACAACTCTTCCAGTTCTTCCAAGTAAGCCACCAACTCAATATGAACATTTCTATCAACAAAACCAAATGTATGACAATATCGAAAGATCCGCTCAGATGTAAGCTAGTGGTGGATGCCAATCCCATAGAACAGGTGATGCAATTCAGATATCTGGGCATAGACATATAGAGCACCCACGACCCAGTTAAAGTCCTGAGGAGCCAGATTAAGAAAGCATCCGCACTATCAGGATGCTAACGAGATATAGTCTGGTGAAACCTGTACATGCACAAAGACAGCAAAATTAGAATCTACAAGACTTGTATCAGACCGATCATGACGTACGGTACAGAAGTCCGTGAAGACACCAACAAGACGAAACACATGCTAAGGGTGACCGAAATGGAAACACTGAGAACAATAGTGGGAAAAACAAGATGAAACAGACTAAGGAACACAGATATTAGAGAACAATGCGAAATTCAAGATATTGTGAGATGGGGAAGCCAACGTAAGAGACGGTGGTACAACCATGTAAGACGGATGGACGAAAACAGACTTCCGAAAATAGTCCTAGAAAACAACACGCCCGACTCACGACCTCCCGGAAGGCCACCTGGAAGATGGAGAGATAGTTGGCAATCTACCTCTCAGGAAAGGCTTAATAAATGGTCCTCCGGGGTATTATTTTGATCAATTTTTGTTTGCACTAAACCAGATTTTTCCCGCTTATAGATAATTATTTTCCAATATAATTCGTGGCTTATAATATTTTGCGTAATTTATTAAAGTACTGAAAAGGGGAAGGAAATGGGAAGACTATTGCCTTGCGATGACTACACGACATCCATAGCATCATTTCAAGAAATCGATTTTTAGTAGACTCTCCGGATGAAATGAGCAAAAAATTATATTGAATGGTGGTTAAAGAAACAAACAATTTTTTTTATAGGAACTTTATATTTTTGGAATAGAGAATCAGAAGCAATTTTTGCAAGTAAATAATGATTCAAAGGATGCATCTTGCGCAATATTAGACGTCATCAATTATAATTCAATCAAAGAATTGTTACAAGGTCTTTGGCTTCCAAATAGATTAGTTTTTATTTTAATAAAATATAAAAATTTGCATACACAGAACAGAAAATCAATGAGAGTTTCTTAGAAAATGTTATAGACCAATTGTGCCATAAGATTTTTATCTTTTATGGTGCGTTGTCTTCAGGAATATGAGAAGACTATGAAGTCGCAAAAAATAGTAGGTACAAGTTTCAAAGCAGAATTTAAGTTCATAATCACCTATAATGACCCTTAAAATTGCCATAAAATTTGCTATAAAATTAGATCAGACATTGTGGTACTTATACCTGCCGGCATTATCCACACGAAGTTAGATATTAAAATAGCAGACTGACGGCTGACAGACGATGACTGATTATACCAACCAGACATGTGATCAAATTAGATGCGAGAGACAAATAAAAATATTATGTGGCACACGGAATAATATAAATAGTTTATAACTGCCTTCATTTTTAGGCTGCGAGCATCGTCGAACGACCGGTAAAATATGATCTAATGACTCGACGGAAAACCTGGATAAATCGTAACCTTTTCAGGATTTGATTCAAAAGATGATAATTGTCTGGCAATTTCCGATATCTTTTGTATGTCAGTCTGAACCTATATTTGCAGTCTAATGCTTCAACTGTGTTCCTTTGCTGTTTCAGTTTCATTAACGTCTTTGTTAGGGTAAATGTTGAATTTCCGAATGTAACAAACCAAAACAAAGTTCCTAAATCATTTTGTGGTTTTAATACCGTCGTAATAATTCACTAGAGGGTCAGCCTCAGCCGGTAGAATTTTAATTCATAAAAGTCACTGCCGGATAAAATATGGTTTCAATGTGGCAAACGGGCCTTACTTTTACGACGTCCCGTATAGTCGGCACTTATTTAGTCAAAAGACATTTTACATTTTATGTATCACTTTCGTTGCGACTTCTTTCCATTTTGATCCCGTCGATCCGATCAAAGGATTCATCGCATATTGTTGCACTTAGAACTTTAATGGTCTGCTGGCTTTGTGTCTGGATCTTTATGTGGATCGCGCACTTTGTGGTTGATATATTGACCGTGTGTGGTTCGCCAGATCGTGTTAATAGTCGCTAATACCGTGTATTTTCGAATAATTAAACATTTAACAACTGGCTTGCCACATTTTCGTTTTTTACAGATAGACCGTTTTGCTTTATGGGTTTTCTTCGTCCTGAAAGCACCTGGATGGATGCTATTAATACGTGTTTTTTAAACATATATGTAACAAGCCTTGACTCACTTTTTTCTCATTTTAGACTGTTTTAGTGACAATCTTCCAAACAAGCGCAAAAGATGCATGAAATATTAAAAACAACAAAACAAAGAAAAAATAGCAAATGAACCCACAAGAATAACATCTGATTAGTCTATATCAATATTACTAAATTTGCTGGTTCAGTAACAAGTATCCTCAATGTTTGAATTATTTTGAAATTGAAATAAATATAATGTTGATAAGTTTTGTCTGTTCTGCTTAACCACCAATCAACCAGGCGAATGTGTGTTTCTTGAAAGACAATTGCTCAACACTAGTTACAAATTTGCAACACCGTTTCAGTTGCGAAAATAAAAATACTACACCGCTCTAATTACCGAATTGCCGCTGTTCCAGGAGTCTGGCAAATTTTGACTGATCTAGACTAAGCAGCAAGTTTGATTAATTACAGACAGTCAATGTCGAAGTTTATCAAAAGGATGTTGTTTACGTGAATTTGTTTTATTTCTGCTTACGAATAAATAGGGCCAAATAATGAACGCACTTACGAAGAGCCGAATTCAATGCTAAAAGCTGCAACAACAACTGTTAAAGTGCACAGTCTAATAGAGAGTAAGATCAACGAGTAATTATCACATCACCTTTAACAGTGATTTCATGGAACTGAAGGAAATCAAACAATATGAGCTTTGACGTGATTCATCTAAAAGAAATCATTATATGCGGCAATGTCCGTTATTCCATTAAAATGAGACCCAGAATTTAAACAATTCCATTGTTTATTCAGTTTGAAATTAATGCTAAAATCTTTTTATTATAGCGGATATTTACAATGGTTAAACCTTAATTGTAAAATAGTGTTTGCTTTCTATGTGTTATGTCGAGATTTGGTCGGAACAAATAAAAGATAAATCCTCCGCATCGTATTTAATTTACCACGGATTTTTCATCCACATTATGAAATAATTCACATTATTAGGAAAGTCTTTTATCGTTCATTTGTATTGATAGTCGTCCAGGCTCGGTGTTATTCTAATAGATATCTCACTATCTAATGAGTTTTTGCTTGAACAAAACAACTCAATAAAAATATAGAATTAAACATATAATAATAAGCAAATAAACCTTTCAATGATGAGCTTCTCTTAAAACACTGTGTAATTCTTCTCATCCCTGAGCAATTTTCAACCGGATTTTTCTTGTAAAAAGTCTCGAGGATATTTACATTCAAATTATCTCGTGCTACTAGCAAAGCTTTAAGTAATTTTTTATTGATTAGGTCATTTGTGCATTGTGTTTTTTTAATTGCCATTCTCTAATCTCATGGCACTTCACACTGCTTATTTTCAAGTAGCGAAACTGTGGATTCTAGATTGTACCTAAAGCTGTGTTTAATGAATCTTTTTGACTATGTTGGAAACAAATCTTAAAATAATTTAGGCAATAGATCACAACGATTTAAAAATCATGCAGAATATAATTATGACAATGTTTAAAAGAAAAAATAAAGGACCCGCTTTTGGAATAAATTTTAACTTAAAAATTGGTTGCCCTTCAGTTCTGAACTTAATGCACTTTTTAAATTTTTCAGTTGAAGAAATATTAAATTTTCAAGGTAATTGTAAAATAGAAATCCACAAATTATCTGATGGTTTGAAGACCAGCAAATATGCAACACTTTATGGTAACACTTAGTGCAACATTGTCTGGGTTATTTTAAAAATAAGCCATCTTAATAGGCATAAACGGCACTAACCCTGTCAAATAACTTATAAACGGACCAAACTGAAAGAAAGGGTTCTTATATTAAGCGTATAATACGAGCGGGCCACAATAAGACATGCAAAATAAAACGTAAAACGAAAGCTTTTTATTGAAAAATAATACCCCGGCCGTAATTAAAATGCAGCTGTGTTAATTTATTTGATTTTACGATCGTGCATCAAAAAGGCCGCAATTTTAATAATATTCCATTCATTTTCGTAGAAATGCGAATATGTTACGGTCATGTGACGTCACAGCGGAGTTCATACGGGTTTTCCGAGAAGAAACGACTATATTTAGGTTGAAATAATGAAACTTTCCCGAAAATGAAAATTTTACATTTGACTTAAGAATTTCAGTGTTAGAGCATCAGGAGTTCATGGTAACTTAAGTATTTTTACTCGTTTGAATTCAGACTTGGAATAATAAAGTTCAACTAAACCATTAATGAACTTCCTTCTATATATAAAATTGAAAATAGAGTCAATATTTTCAATTGAAATATTAGATCTGTAAAGGCGTTTTTCATGTTCCATTGGTAGCCAATAATGGAAAAGTAAGATTGGCATTATTTTTCAAGTGAACAAGCGATCCAGCATTTAATTCAGGCATAAATACGTATTATGCGCGTAAATATTATTGATTTTTTATTAAACGTTTGCGAAATAATGGCGCTTTACTTGAAAGTACTCTGAAGAAAGTAAATACATACTAGAAATTTATGAATAGAAAAAATTGCTGTGATAAAAATTCCATATTTAGGAAAAACCAATCAAACAGTATCGATTTCCATTAATAAAAAGCGTGTAAAAATTGATTTCTGCATTTCTCTGCTCTTTGCCTGCTACTTTCATATTTCAAGCTATTCAGAGTTTTGCCGCATGTAGTTAGTCGAATTAACTAATTATAACTCATAAATAAATGGTTGATTCATTAGTTTACTTGCAGTATCGAATCTGTATTTGCTGGCAAAGTGAAAGGTAATACTTCGTCAAAGTAATTACATATGAAATTTTATATTGGCAAAATCTGTTGTAAGTGAAATAACTTCAGGTGTAAAAATATTTAGTGCATGAAGATAAATATAAAATGCTGAAATTTTAATATTATTCAAATTGAAATGCAAATTCAAAATATGCTTTATTACCACAGAAAAATTGATAAATTTTATGGACAAAGCGTATAAAAACAATATACTTCAAAATATAGCACAAAGGCAATCAACAATGGTAAAAAAACAACACAAAACACAACACAAAATAGTCATCAAATGCACCGCTTGATGCAGAATAACACACAAATTAAAAGTAAGAAAAACAGGGGTGAGTGAAATTAAGTTGCTCAAGTATGAATTATTGAATTGAATGTAGCTCTAAGTTCACATTCTTTAAAATAATAATTTTCAGCTTTGTTTGCTTTGCTCGGACTCTATTTATTCCGTTCAATTGTCAATTCGGAGCTTGTTGACTTCTATTCTGCAATTGCTACTACTTTAATACATTTTTCTTTGTTCGGTTAATAACTTGTTTGATTGAAAAACGTTAAGTCGCAATACTTAAACTCATAGTTCTTATAAAATCTCAAACATCTAACTATCCATACGTAAATTAACACCAACAATTCTCTTCGAATCGGAGTTTACTGGTCATAAATTTGTTCTCATGCTGTTACACAAATTACGTGTTTTACATGACAACCAGAGTATCCATTGTCCTTATCGACAATAGGCAAAACCTTTATCCAAACTTCCCATTAGGCAATTCCTTGAAATCGTATTTTCATTTATATTCAAAAACGATTAATTGCCATTTTATATTTCCTGAATACGTGCCTTATTCGAATTTGGCGCATTCGTTCCGATTCGTTCAACGAACACTGTCAACAACGTTTCTTATTGTTTTAATTGATTCTTTTTGCTTGCAACTTGCAACATGGCACAAATCACAGGTGGTCGAATAAACGGTGGGAATGAACGTTACTGGCTAATAAACTATAAAGAATATGTTGAGAATATTTTAAGAAAAGATAGAATAGTTCTATCAATTGAGCTGAAAAAGATGAAGAACTTTTACAAAACCACGGAGTTTTGGGTCTAAACATTTGTCATCTTCTGAACATTAGCTTGCATGTATGTATTTGGAACGATTGAGTTTGTGCAAATTTCTTGTTTCCTTTATTATAGTTAATACCTTGCTTCTTGGAAAAATGAAGACGAGAATGCATCCTAATTTAGGTCTGGTGCATACTAGTATGCCAATTAATTATAACTAAGACCATTTGGTCTCTTTCTTTCCATTTTTTAAAGCATTTTTAAATTGTTAACTCTCTCAAATATCACCAGTAATCGTGGCTGTTATACAGGGCGGTCCTCAACTAATGTAGTAAAGATCACTTACATATTGTATAAGCAAAAATATTACATTTCAGGTAAATTTGTCTTATCCGAAAGTTAATAGTTTCCGAGGGTGTGAAAGTGTAAAAGTTTCATTTATATCAAAAAATTTATTTGTGGGTTTTTTAGATCGAGGAATCCAAATTGTCTATTAATTAGCTTCTTCCTCGTGCAAGCAGCAATAAACTGGAGCAATTTAAACTCAGATTTCTTTTTAGTTTTTAAATCTCGTTCTCCAATATTTCCTAAACAAAAAATTTATACCTGCTTCAAGTCGATATCTCTCAGCGTTTTCGAGATATTTCACATTCAAACCTCTAGTGATTTTTTGAACTGACTCAAATTCGGCCTCGAAATAAAGGAAATATTCTGCTCAAATTTTCAATAAAACAAAACTTTCCAAACATGAAATAGTATATATTTAAACTCAGTAAAGACTAAAACTTGATAGTATAGTCAGAGATACTTTCAGGTATCATACTTGAAAGTATCTCAGACTTCAATACATTGTGGTATCAACATAACACATACCATATCGCATGAATTTATTCATTCGAGGATAATTTATGTCGGAGCATTTTCAGTAAATTCACTTTAACTTATACTACAGAAGTTAAAATATTTCTTTTTGCACTTAACTGACACCGAACTGACGAGAAAACAAATTTTGGAATTTACCAATTTGCATCCTATTTGCGTTAGTTCGAAAATCACTAGAGAATTCAATGTGAAATATCTCGAAAACGGTCGGAGATATCGATTTGAACCAAGTACACATTTTTTGTTTGCAAAATATCGGAGAAAGCGATATTGCCAACACAAAACCGATATTTTAAAACCCAAAAAATTTCGGATATTTTAAGTTGCTCCAAACTTTCACAGTTAGCGTCGTCTAGGTACTACAAGCTAAGCAATCGGAAATTTGGATTTGTCGATTTAAAAATACCCCAAAAAAGCTTTGTTGGACAACTGGTTAAGAATCTATTTAAAAAAAAAACGAAAATTTTATTTAAACTTTGAGACCCTGTACCTCGGAACCTATTAACATCCGGATGAGGCGAATTTGCCTAGAACGCAATATTTTCGAGTAAACAATATGTCAGTAAATTTATTACATTCGTTGAGGACCCTGTATTCAATATTCTCGAATAATTTTCTATTGATATTAAATGATGAAAAATAAATTAAATGTGGGCGACAAACATCATGTACTGATATGTTACGAACGTTTCCAACGGAAAATTATCTATTACACATATGTGTTATTCCAAAACTTTCACATTCCATCTTAGATAAAAATTGTTGATGTTGTAAAACGTTCCTTTCGAACATTCTGCAAATATCAGAACTGAAATCTCAATTAACTGAATGACCCTAATCAAATATAAGTAAGAACGATCAGAAAATTCTATTAGAAACACGAGTATTTAGCTAAAGTTTGTGTATTATGTTAAATGTTATATTTTGTCTATCAAAACGCCTTCCTCCAATTCCAAAATTAACTGTAGGCGATACATATGTAGATAATAATACACCTGTAGGATACGTAGGAATCAGACTAAGTACATATATGCACTTGCAAACAGATGCGTTGAAATTTCGAATGCTGTAATGAATTTTGTGCTCTGACAATTATTTCTCTTTTCATAATCATTTTTCTCGTTAACTGCCTTCTGATTCCCTATCTTTCGGCCCGAGTATAATAGTATTATTATTCAGCAAAACCACCAGAAAATATTCTTTTTTCCTTCTACGATATCTCCACTTTCACCTTTCTTTAATTGAGAGTTAATTTAGTAGCAAAATTTGTACATCGCAAGGAATTATTACAAAATTATTATAATCAACATCGGCAAGTCGATGTTCCTCGACTTGTATCGTTTATGCATCCCACAAAACGAAATGATTACACTATCATAAATTTCCGACACTGACACGAAGGTCTTAACTTGTATCTGACAAGATGGTAAAATAATGGCCTTAACTATGGCAAATTGTAAAACTTTTTGATTTGTGCGCTATAATCTCGCTATACAATTACTGTGATGCGGTTCAACCTATAACGATACAGCAATTCCTAGATCATGAAGGGATTTTTTCATTACATGGAATTACAGTGGAAGATTCCATATTGTTGTAGTTATTACTTACACGCACAATGGATGTTTTAAGAATTTGCTTGCTTCCCCAATAAAATGAACTGTTGGAATTGCTCAACCAAATCCGATACTATTATTAGTTGCTTTGAATTGTGCTCAACCTTCAACATAATCAAAAGTTATTTTTGAACGAAAATAACAAGGATTAAATTAATTTATTCGATTATTTGAAGAATCTCCTACATGCAATGGGTTAGACAGGCCATAAATCAAGAGCCGGTTGGATCGTAAAAATAGAAAACAATGCTAACCTGATTAACTTGATATAAAAATGCAAAAAAGTGTATTTATTGCTTACAACAGTCTATTTTTCAAGGTATTTTTTGCTAAAATTAGTTGATCAAGAATTTACCTTCAAATAATAATTTAGACGAATGAAGACAAAAACAACCAACACACGCATTCTGCTGAGAAACCTTCCTGTACGTTTCAATATGTAAAACTTTGCTTTATAGTTTTCTTTCAGTTTTTGTTATGGAGTTTGTCAATGGAATCGCAAAGTGTTTTTTTAAACGAATTTTCTATAAGAAAACCAATTTTGTTAAAGTCGAAATTATGTTTCCACTTCCAGCCCATTGAAGACAATTTTTGCAAAAAATATATTTCTAATTTTTACCGGTTTAACGTAGCAATTAAAGAGACATATTTTTCTGTATGTTGACCCTGGCATAAAACGCGAACTACATCAAAAATGCATTTCCAGCAAATGCAATTAAACAGAGTATTGCATACATTATATGCATTTATTCTTGAGGAATGTCTCAATTTCTAGCCAAAATGATGTTAAATCTGTATCAGCTTGAATGATTAAGTAAGCCGTTATCTAAATTATCGTTGCTTAATTAACCAAGAAGTTATAGTGGAAAATGCATCATTGGAAATTATTCTCGCGGTAATATAAATCAAAATTAGCAATACAATGTTCTCCTTTTGTTGGTACGTTCATTCAAAATTATAATTTTATACAACGGTTATTAATTGGCTAATTTGTAACCAAAAGAAAACAAATGTTTTAATCAAACCGCGGACGAGATTTTTAATTCCACTTCTTAAATGGATATCGACGTTTTAATGACTGGCCCTCCAGCCAAATCAAAGAACACCACATTTATTCCGCCTAATTATTTTTATGATAAATGATCTTAAATGTTGACTGACCATATCAATCAAAGACTTTTCAGAGTGGATGTGTAAGCTATTAAAACTATGTACCTTATTATAAAACGGTCGTTATTAGTTAAGAAAACGTTGTTCTTGGTCAGATTATAAACCGCAGCTTTACGTTGAAATAGTTGATGAAGGTGCAGAACCATCGGCTATTCATGTTTCGGATTAACGAAAAACGGTGCGCCATGAAGAACAATAACAGTCGCCTTGAATTACAAATAAGAATTGTTCTTGAGCTTCAATGAAGTTTCCTTCACCACAAGGGCCAGCTTTCAAATAAAATGCTCGGTATAATAAAACCCGAGTTTCGCATTCGGTGCCGTAAGCAAGGGTAACATCGTAAATTAATATATTTAAGTTAGGACATAAATCTGAGGAACATTAAGTCACATTTTCATAATTGCATTTGGAATAATGTTCGAATGTGCTCGAGCCGCGGATGAAACATCTCGACGATGCATTTTACGACTCAAAGAGAACCCCCGGTGGATTTGTTTTGGCAGATGTGCTGGCTCCGTGTCTTGTTAATCTGAAATATATCAGGTGGAAAGCTGAATAACGTGTTGTAGGAGAACGCAGATATACAGTCGTATTTTCACACTCAATTTGGAAAACCCAACACTATTTAGGCTTGATTATTGACATGGATATTTTTATCATATAAGGTATTGCTTTTAACTTCAGAATTATTATACTCCTCATCTGTAATGGGTTGAATATTACCAGAAATGTCGGAAAATTTAAGTTTTAAATCAAGAAGCTACATATAAATCTCTCGTGAGATGATGAATAACTATTTAGAGACATCAGTTTCAGAACTAATTTATTCAGAATGTACGTTACTGGGGATTTGACATATTTAATTAATAGGCACAATAGGTTTGTGTAGGCGATAACAAACGAGAACTGTGAAAGAATGACGATATTTTAACGCAATGGCTCAAAGGACTCAAAATAAGTCATTAGGTGCCAAAAACACAAAATAAAGGCTCAACAAGAGATACAAGTTTTGTTCAACAAACAATCTTACTTTTTTTAAATCTATATGTTTTTTTGTTATTTTTTTTATATCTGGTTTTATATTTTATATATCTGCCGGTTACAGTTTTGGACCAGTATAACCTAAGAATTTTTTGCCTAAGTTTTTGTATGCTTTGGGAAGACTCAGGTCAAAGTTGTTTAGCTTCTTGTTGAATGATGATTCACATATAGAAAGTTATTTAAGTTTGTAGTTAAAATTGTGGATTCGATATACATAGAATTTATATCAAATATATTAAGTTCTTCGTATACACGTGTTGTACCATAAAGCCTCGACTTTTTAAAAAAAGTTTTAAGTAAAAAATTTTGAGAGACTTTTAGCGACTCTAGATTTGTTTGATACGTTGATCCCCAAAACTCTATCCCGTATTTCAGAATTGATTCTACTAAAGATTTATATATCATTGCTCTGTTCTTAAAAGACACGATATCTCGCAACTGGTTGAAACAGTAGTTTAATTTACGTATTTTTGAATTTAACGTAAACGATGGGTTTTGTCTATGCCGTAGTCAGGAATTTTTAATTTTTAGTTTTTATTTATCATTTTGTTAAGCTTAAAGTAGATTATCAAAACTAAGTAGAAAATAGGCAGCAACCCGATACACAACTATATCGTGTGGTGGAACATATCGAACCGATATATTTACCTTATTCGATTCGATTTAATATTGTTGCGAGAAAATTATTATCCAAATTTTAACTGAAAATAATAAGATTTAAAAAACCCAAAATTAATTTGAAACGGGGATTTTCCCAAAATCAGAAGAAAATATATTGGATTCAATTTATTATTGTCAACAAATATATAAGTTGCAAAATCAGGTATCAAACCGATTAAATAAAGATTTGTCTAACGTTTCTTCCTTCAATGACAGAGGACAAATCCATTGAGCAATTCTGATTAAAATAATCTGATGACAATTTTCTCTTGTGAAACGACATTTAACTGTATTCATAATATGCTATATTCTTCGTGAATGAAACGAAATTCAGAGAAATTTTAATAATTTATACTAATAATTTCCTGCAGCTTAAACAATTGCCTTGTGCTTAAATGTATTCGCCTTTTTTGCATTGATGTTCGTGATATGATCATATTTTTGCATACACGATCTGTATCATGCAAATGTTTTTTATCTATAATAGGTACATTATTTCCATTTAGTAGTAGTAGTAAACATCTTTATTTCTAAAAAAAGGCTATCGACCTATCGGTCTTTCTGCCCTTGTTTAATACATGCAGTCTTAATCTAGATAAAAAACCAATATGAAAATTCTCCTATTCTAGGTTAACAATAGTAGTAGTAAACATCTTTATTTCTAAAAAAGGCCATCGACCTATCGGTATTTCTGCCCTTGTTTAATACATGCAGTCCCAATCCAGATAAAAAACAAATATGAAAATTCTCCCATTCTAGGTTAACAATGTTATTGAATAAATAAGATTTCAGTGGCAAGAAGAAATTATTTTATTGTCCACTAGTCCGTTGCGTTTGTAAGTGTTCGAGTAGCGTTAATGTAGGGAAACGGAAGCGGGATTGTCTGGTTGGTCTTGTAAGACAAAGGGGATTCAGTATGGTCCAGTTGTAGGGGTTGTTTGTCCATTTTGTCTGTAGCTGTATGAGTCTTTCCGAGATCTTTGTCATGTTTGTGCGTTCGTATAGTAGTTGGGTGGGGGGGTTGTGTAGTGGGTTTTGGGGGTGTCTTATTCGCGTTATTAGTCTTAGTTTTGTATATTCTTTTTCCTGACTGTACTTTAATTCATTCCAATGTATTCCTGGGTTTTCAGTCAATTTTATTGTCACTAATTATGGTGTTATGTGATGAGCCCTGCGTTTCGTCCCGGGTCTACCTATTGGACTCGTCAGTAAGGCTTAGTGCAATTAGTCTTAGTGCAATTTGTTCTGTTGTATGTATATAGCGTTTTGTCCTTTCTGTTCCGTTGGTCATGAGTACATGTCCAAAGTCTAGCAAGGGTCTACAAATAGCTTTATATATTTTGGTGGCGGTGTTTGTACTAATTCCTCTGTCTTTGTAGGTTAGTGATCGGAAGTGTTTCGCTCTCTTCATTGTTTCTGCCCTGATGTTTCGCATGTGTTTAGTGAATCTAAGTTTGTGGTCGATTGTGATTCGAAGGTATTTTACGTCGTTTTTTGGTTGTGTCGTTTGGCCGTCTGCTGTTATTGTAGGGGAATCAGCGTTGAGTCTGTGGTTTGTGAGCAGAAGTTGGTTTTTTGACGCGTTTGGTGTTAGTCTCCATTTATAAAACCATGTCATTGTGTTGTTTGTTAGTGTTTGGAGTCTTTGTGTTGCTCTCTCAGTAGTTTTGTCATGTACAATAAGTGCCGTGTCGTCTGCGTATTGTAATATGTATGCCGATCTGTCGATTTGATTTTTGTCTGGTAAGTTGTAATTGTATATGTCATGGCAGTATATATTGTAGAGAAACGGTGAAAGCGGGGATCCTTGAGGGAGCCCTTGTTCAGGGAAAAAAGAAAATGACAGTGTTTTGTCAATTCGTACTTGTAGTTGTCTGTTTTCTAGTAAGTTCTTTATGGTGTGTAGTAGATATGTTGGTGTGTGTAGTTTGTATAGTTTGTATAGTAAGCCTCTATGCCAGACACTGTCAAAAGCCTTGTTAATGTCCATAAACAGGCAAGCTGTCTTTCTGTCAGTTAGGTGGGTAGTTTGTATATTGTTGGCCAAAATAAAGAGCGGATGAACAGTCGAGTGATGCTGTTTGAAACCAAATTGGTAGGTAGGTATATATTTTCCAATCACTTTTTCAAGCCGCTGCTTTATTATGTATTCAAAAATTTTGCTTAGTACTGGAAGTAGTGTAATTGGTCTGTAGTTGCTCGGTTGTGTATTGTCCAGTCCATTTTTGGGTATAGGGATTATTAAGCCGTTTTTTCCATGTTTCTGGGATTCTGCCATTTGTGATGCAGTTGTTCAATTCAGTTAGGATCAGTTTGTGTGTTTCTTGAGTTAGGCTTTTCAAGACTTTTGCCTTAATTTTATCTGTCCCCGGTATTTCCATTTATTTTCTGTACTTTTGTCGGTTTTGAATTGACGCTATTGACGGATAGAAGACTTCTTAGAAGTTTTTTGTTAATATGACGAATTGTCTCCAGATGAATGGATTGGAAGGATACATTTTTGGAACACTTGAAACTCGAGCACACAATTTATATAACTGCTGAAATTTTGAAATAAATTTTATTTTGTTTTTCCATTGTAACTCTTACCACGCTTGTCCAATATTTACTTCAAATTTAAAACATTAGATTACAGTATTGTGCAGGATGATATTTTTGTCCGATTTTAGCACCCCACACTTCATTATGGTGCCACTCCTGTCTAACGACTTCAATTTTTAGATTAATTTAGTAACTTTATTGTCTCTTTGATTTACTTTGTATCTGCCGCCATTTTGGAGTAATTTGCAAAAGAATTAATTAATTTATGCGATATAATTCTGCAAATTAATACTTCATCATCTAATGAACGATGGCAGAAGTTTGTTGCTTTGCAAAACATTGCTAATCAACGTTTCTTATTTTATTTGTGAAGGGGTAGTGAGCTTGTGGTAAAGTAGTAAGTAAGACCTGCAAAATTAAATCGGAATACAGAATAACACTTCTTATATCACCACCATGTGCCTCTGTACCTCGAAGATACTGCATTTTAGGCATGTTTATGCAAACATGCTTTTCCTATCATCCCTAAAAGTTTGCAGGTATTTTTATGAAACATCCTGTACATTCCCATACGCTTGCAACTCAAAATTGGAATATCAGCTTAATTCGTATGTTTAAATTTCAGTCCTATTTATATGACTATGTACTGACAGTGTTAATTACTGTTGGTTAATTAATGTAAACCACAATATTAATTGATTTAATTAGATTATTAACATAACCAGGCTGTGTCGTAAATTGACTTCATGCTTTCTTACATGAGCATTCGATCGACAAGATATAATAATGATCTCTCGTAAGTGCGAAAAGGCCAATTAAAAGGAGGAGTTACGATTTTATGGGTTGCCATTTTAATCGAGAAGGGAGGTGTAGACCGTTTTTTACAATCTTCATTATTAGTACTGATAAACCATAAATTCAGTCAAATTGATGCTTCTGCAGACGTTTAAATGCTTACTTAAATTTACAATAATTGAACGGAAAAGCGATAGTCACGAAACACCAAATCGACTTGGTAATCTCAGCAAGTGAAATGAATCATTTGCCATTGACTAATGCGTGGGACAGCAACTCAAATCTTAGTTAATTACATCTATTTAATTTAAAAAAAGTAAAATCTTCCGTTTTATAGTTTTTGCTGAATATTTAAAAATAACGTAAAACTTTACACATTAAGCAATTTAAATGACAATTAGCATAAGTAGGTTGACTACCTTCGAATTAATATTGTTTTCAGAAAATGTGCCAAAAAATCGAGTGTTGAAAAAATTGGCCCTCATTGGTGTTTTCATACGAATTAGACCGGATGTGCGGATTGTCAAATAGTAAATGAAAAATGGAAAAATATATGTTTATGTGCTAAATAACTGGTATAAAATCAATGAAATTTCTCTATGACTGAATGTAGCTGAAACTAGTTTGAAAATTCGAAACACTCAGTAACTAACTAAGCTAAGAATGATATATTTGAAACCAAATAAACACATCTGTGTTGTTCTAGTAATGCGACTACGAAAATAATGACACACTATAAATATGATTCTGATATTTTATTGCAATACGTGACATTTGGCCATGCATGCAATTGCGTTTCTACTACATATTCGTAATAATAATATTGCCTTTTTTCATCAATTTAATATTGTAATAGCTGGCACATAACGTATAATTTAGTAGAGAGCTTTCAATAAATAATCATTTTAATGGTATTTTCAGTTGTTTAATGGAACACGAATTGAATTTAACTGTTATTTCTTTCTAGAGAATGGTATTTTTGTTTGCTGCTATTATTTTGGTCTTTCGGACAGTTAACTGAAATCAGTGAATTTTGGATAATTCAAATGGGCATTCTACCAAACAAACATTATATTTATTGTTTTATTGTATCTTTTTTTTGAGTCCGCTTTGGAAATTAGAATTCCGCATGAGATTTTGTTGAACCACTAACACTTCAAACTTAATGGAGGGCACATTAATGGAGAAACTTCTGAGATATAAACTGATTCTGGCCTAAAATTAGCCTCTTTTTCTATGAAGTTGCTTGGAAAAACTTAGGCAAAATATATATTTGGAGAAACTATGATTTTATAATTTTTGATGAAATATTACATCCTCAACCGTAGATGCAGGCAGATATCTGTCTACAAACATGTATAGTTTATTATTATTCATTCCAATGTATATTATTATTGTTAATTCCGCTTTATTATTATTATTGTTAATTTTTAAATTAGGCTCTTCAACACCTAAAATGTATGACATGCATGTATGCCGAACATGCATAAAGTTAACGCTCTTTTAAAGACTAAATAGATCTACTCTTCTACATGGGAAACTGAAATTAAAGATATGGAAGAAAGTGAAAGTTTAAGACGGTAGTTACATAGCCATACCCACCTGACTCTGCAACTACAATACTAGGAAACCACCATACTCCAACATTCCACGAGTCAGCAGAAGTGTTTTCCTCATTTGACTGTTTTGCATGAGAACTCATTCTTTGTAACCACGTTGTGGAATTAAGTAGCTAAATAAATTGTCGTTGTAATAATAAAAGCTTTTTAAAAACGAATTATATCGTTAAAGTTTCATAATTGGCGCAGTCGGTAGGATTGTGCAGTAGCAGTATCCAAGATTCCGGCTATTTGAGTTCTTCAACTCTTCAGCACAATCTCCAGAACCAACGGCAGAGGCTACTCCACCAAAGAATCGGGAAGGAAGAATCAACGTAAGTGCATTTTCCTTTCAATCCTAATCTATCTTCCGTATAAAGATTTCATTAGGAATAGTAATAGGGCCGTGTATCGCATACACACAATTAAAGTTAGGTCAGTCTATTGAAGACATAGTTTAGTTTGATTTTTTTTCTCTCTCTCAATTAAGAAAATAGAAAGCATAAAAATAGTAATTTTTTAAAGTGAAATATAAAGTTTATGCTTATTTATGAGTGAAGTAGACGATATTGTCAAACAATTAGAAAATATTCGTCTTAGCAAACCAGTAAGTACCAGCGTTAAAATGACTACTGCAAACCAAAATAATATGAATTGGAGTTTATTCAAATCAAAGTTAGATAATATTAAATCCTTTGACGGTGACAGTAATTACCTGAATAAATTTTTAAGTAGGTGCGAGAACCTAATAAGTACATATCTACCACTAAACGATGCTGATTTAAACAAGCATATTTTGGATTGTATTAATGAGAAACTGATCGGAAAAGCCGAAACTATGGTTGGCAATCGATCAGAACTTCTTAGTTGGGATAATCTCAAAACCGCTTTGATTCAGTGCTTCTCTGACCGAAGAGATGTAGATTGTTTAATTCAGGAACTTACAAGGACCCGCCCTCATAGAAATGAAGATTTAATAAGTTTTGGTACTAGGTTGCAATTGCTTAGGAGTAATGTAGTCCAGCGTGTCAGTAACGATACCCAAATGTCTACTAGCGATAAAGTTTGCAACATTAATCATTTTGAGAAAACTTCATTAAATACGTTTATCGCAGGATGCTCAGGCACATTGAAAAATAATATGCATCTGAAAAGACCAGAATCCCTTGAGGATGCGATGGCCTATGTTTTAGAGTTTGAGAATTTTGAGCGACTTTATGGAACTTTACGTAATAGTGAAAAATCCCAAAAATTTAATCCAAGTTTCACTAAGCCTGGATTTAACCAAAATTATTATCGTCAACATTTTCCAAACGCGCAAAGCTTTTTCCCCACCCCACAGTTTAGTAACAGCCAACCGCAATATAATCAATATCAAGCCAACAACCAATCAAATGGTTTTCAACTTAATCAACACACTAATTCAATCACGTCTACTAAACCGACATTTCCATCTCAACCGGTAAATATTCAAAGTAGACCAACACCCCCTAGACAATGGCCCACAAATAGAGATGTTTTTGGTCCGCCCAGAAATGTATTCAGACCCAATCAGAACTCTCCAAATCAATTTCCAAGGCCTACACCCATGTCAGGAATTTCCAGAAATTCTCTTACCCCCACCAGAAAACATGGATTAAATTCTCAATATAATAACTTCCAAAGACCATTTTATCAAACACCACAGCCAATGATAGTTGAAGAACTATATTCGAACGAATACGAAGATCATTCTACAAACCCGTATTGTCAAAATTTGAATATTTTTATAACCAAGAATACCTTGACTACCCTCAGTCAACAGAAACATACTCTGATCAATTTGAAGACCAAATCAACTTCCAGGAGCTTCAAGACCCTCGAACTTCCCAAAATACTGTCCTCGAAGAAAATGGAAATTTTTGCGACCCCAGCCCAACGAAAGAACACAGCTAATAGAAATTAACATTTCTTCATACAATGCCCTTCCATACATTGAAATTAGCAGTCTTAACATCAAGCTTTTAATTGACACTGGCAGTTTTCGATCAATTTTAAGACCCACCATTGCCGAGACTTATTTTCCACACTGTATATTTCGGTCAACCAATACTATTAAAACAGCCATAGGTAGCGAAAGCACGCAGTTTCAAGCTAATATTTCCGCGCTCGCAGAAGTTGGTCTCGACTACGAAATCAGCTTTATTTTATTTGATTTTCATGATTATTTTGATGGCGTTCTAGGACTCAATGATCTTATAAATATGAATCTTAACATTGATTTAATTAACAAGCGATTGATTGGAGCAAACATCGAAATTCCCTTTAAGTACAGAACACCTGCAGAAGCTAGTTTTACATTCTCGGTAAACCCATGCAGTAAAATTAAGAAGAAATTACCAGTTAATGTTAACGACGGGGATATTATTATAAATACCCAGAAGATGAACGACCTGATCATTCCGTCAATGGTCACCTGTGCACGCTACGGATTTGCCACCGTTGAAATTCAAAACCCCACAGATAAGACCGTTTCAATAACCTTAACTGAACCACTAAAGGTCGAGGCTTTTGAACCTGCAAAGTATGAAATTTATACTCTTGAGGCAGTCTCGCAAAATCTTGGAAATCGTAATAACAAAACGTTTAATATTAATAATCAAGTTCGAACGAATCACATGAATACCGAAGAAAAATTAGCTATCAATCGATTGTGTACGGAATTTTCCGATATATTCTATAAACCAGGAGACCAACTCAGTTTTACATCAAGAATTAAGCATGAAATCAAAACAACCGACGAGATTCCGGTGCACGTTAAACCATATCGATACCCATATGTTCACAAAGCAGAGGTTAAAAAACAAATAAATGAAATGTTAGACAAAGGAATTATTCGATCTTCCAGCAGTCCATGGTCATCACCAATATGGATTGTCCCCAAGAAAATGGACGCGTCAGGGCAACAGAAATGGAGGATAGTTTGCGATTTCAGAAAAATTAATGACAAATGTATTCCCGACAAATACCCAATACCCAACATTAACGATATTTTAGATAAACTGGGCCGTGCCCAATATTTTTCTACCCTCGATTTGGCGAGTGGGTTTCACCAGATTGAAATACACAAGGACTCGATAGAAAAAACAGCATTTAGCGTGGAACATGGCCACTATGAGTATTTAAGAATGCCATTTGGACTGAGAAATGCTCCAGCGACATTCCAACGTGTAATGGATGAAGTACTCAAAGATCTACAAAACAAAGTTTGTATGGTATTTATGGATGATGTAATCGTGTTCAGTACAAATCTAACAGAACATATTCAAAATTTAAAATTGGTATTTAAAAAACTTCGTGAAGCAAATTTAAAAATTCAACTCGATAAATGTGAGTTTCTGCGACGAGAGGTCGAATTTTTAGGACACATTGTCACACCAGAGGGAATAAAACCAAACAAAAATAAGATCACGGCAATACAAAAATACCCACTTCCAAAAACGCAACGCGAACTAAAATCATTTTTGGGATTGGTTGGATATTATCGAAAATTTATCCAGAATTTTGCAAAGCTAACTAAACCCTTAACACAATGTCTTAAGAAAGAAGGAAAAATCGTGCACACAAAAGAATTCATAGAGTGTGTTAATACTTGCAAAAATGTTCTAACAACAGAACCTGTCTTGGCATATCCAAATTTTACGAAACCCTTCGAGTTAACCACCGACGCTTCTAATTTCGCGATTTCAGGAGTACTATCTCAGGGAAACCATCCCATATGTTACGCATCTAGAACCCTTAATCCAGCGGAGATAAATTACTCAACAATTGAGAAGGAGCTATTGGCAATTGTCTGGAGTTGCAAGTACTATCGCCCATATTTATTTGGAAGGAAATTTATAATCTTCACAGACCATAAACCCTTACAATGGCTCATGTCAATGAAAGAACCAAATTCCAGGTTGGTACGTTGGAGACTAAAATTAGAGGAGTTCGACTACGAAATCAGATATAAAAAAGGCAAATCCAATAAAGCAGCAGATGCACTTTCCAGGAATCCTGTTGACCTCAATGCTCTAGAAACAGATTCATTATACAACAATATAGGAGACACCGATGAAATAACCAATGACTTTATGTTAAATCACGAAGAATTGCCAAGCTTAGATAACTTAACAGTTTCAGAGATTTTAGGGCAAAACACCGAACCCTCAAATTCAAATAAAGGCAAAATTAATATTATATCGAATATCCAGTTAAGAACACCGAACCAAGTTAACAACCAACCGTCCGATTCCGAAACAATACACTCATCATCAGAAAATCCTATTTTTGGAATACCAATATCTGAACGTCCAATAAATATGTACAAGAATCAAATAATTATTACAGATGGAGATATCCTAAATGTTCATATTAAACAGAAACGCATATTCGAAAACATCCGTATGTACTTAACTATTTCAAAAATTAATCCCGCCCCTCACATTATCAAATTTATAAAAGAATACCTCAATCCCAAACAATCATACGCATTATATTTTCGACACGATGGCCTTGCGCGAATTTTTACAGTAACCCTTCAAAATATTTTTAAAAATTCTGCTTATAAAATGCTTCATTGTACAAAAATGCTTGAAGATGTACAAACCAGAGAGGAGCAGCAGGAGAGAATGAAGCTCTATCACACCACAAAGACTTGTCACCGCGGCATAAGCGAGCTAAAATTGAGTTTAAATCAAAGATATTATTGGCCAAAAATGTCTGAAGATATAGAAAACTACGTGAATAATTGTGAAATTTGTCAGAAAAATAAATATGACAGAAGTCCACCTATTGTGAAGTTCAATCTCACTCCTACAGCATCCAGACCATTTGAACACATACATGTCGACACTTTTAGAATGAATTACGATGCTTATGTCACAGTTTTAGATTCATTTTCCAGATACGGGCAGGCATACCCACTTAAAAGTATTACCGGAATCGAAGTTATCGAAAATCTATACACCTTTATTACACATCATGGTTTACCATTGAAGATAACTACAGATCAAGGAACGGAATTTAAGAATAAAGCTTTAGAAGATTTTTGCAAACTCTATAAAATTGATTTACACTACACAACAGCGAAGAATAGTAATTCAAATTCACCTGTTGAACGCTTTCATTCGTCAGTCATAGAAAGCTACAGATGCTTGAAAGAGGAAAATAAAGAACTATCAACTGATCAATTAATCAAGCGCGCAGTTTTGGGTTATAATAATTCTATTCATACTGTAACAAAATTTACCCCTTTTGAAATCATAACTGGTCACATTAAATCAATAAATCCGTTTGATCTCAACGATAACGCAATTATTTCAAGTTATGTGCAATCGCATAAAGAAAATTCGAATAAGTTATACGAAAAAATTAAGCAAAAGAATGAAGAAGCAAAATGTGCAATAATAACTAAACGGAACGAAAACAGATGTGAACCACCAGATTTCGAGTCACAAAATCACGCTTATATCAAAACCAAAAACCGCGGCAAACACTTACCAAAATTTAATAAAATGCAACTAATCGGGCAAACCGATATTAAATTACAAACACAAAATCACGATTATCACAAAAGTTGTGCCCGAAAACCAAAAACTAAGTTTCACTATTATTTGCAGAGAAACCAAGAAAATGGGTCTCAAATGGAAAATCCCGATTGTCCTGTTCCTGGTTCTTCAAACCAAATGGTCAATTGAAACGGAAATACAACTAAACCCCTTAAATAATCCAATACTTCCGATTAAGCTAGGTAATGCTAAGCTAGTTTATAGTAAACATACATTTCTACACTATATAGATTTAATTGAGATAATTACGCAAATGGAAAATTTAAAAAGCAATTTTCTAATACTTAAAGGCTACTTAAAGTCACATAACGGTAATAACGGTATATCATATCATCAGTTATCAGAAAATTTACTAATAAGAACGGACAACTTAATTCACATCGCATCAGGTAAACTTCAAAATTTAATACCAAATAATCGAAAGAAACGAGGCCTTTTGAATATAGTAGGGCAAATTAATAAATGGCTTTTTGGTACACTTGACGCTGAAGACGGTCAACATTACAATGAAGCAATTGCTACTTTAGAGAGTAGTCAAACAAGCGTTAACGATGAACTAAAACTTCAGATGTCGCTATCCAAAGGTTTAATCACTCATTACAATAAGACCATAACTACCCTTAACGAAAATCAGGACAAACTTAGATTAAGTATAAGGTCCTTTCAGCAACTAATGCAACAAACGATATCCAATGTTCAGAATTATCTTGGGTTTCACGGGTCAATAACGCAATTAAACCTAGATTGTCAAAACTTAATTATGTTTTTGGATAATTTAGAGGATGCAATAATGTTTTCCAAACTAAATGCGCTGCATAACAGTATTTTGTCCACTAACGAATTAACAATTATGCTAAAATATTTAGAAAACATGTACAAAGTTGCAGCAATCCCAAAATTTCAAAATATACTCTCGTATTATCAATTTTTTGGAACTCAGGTTAGTTTCTCTCACACGAAAATAATTTTTGCGATACACGTACCTATACTAAGGCCAGAAGATCTAATGTTTTTTCACCTATACCCTATTATCCTAAATCGAACTATATTCATTCCCCAATACCCTTACCTCGCACAAGAAGAAGTTAGAAACCAGCACACCAGTCAGCCTTGCTCAAAAATAGAAGACACATATTACTGCAACGAAGAGTTTCACCCACAAGATGATTGTACCAATGAACTTTTAAAAGGCAAGACAATACATAATTGCCCAACCTTCAACATTAAGTTAGTAGAGCCAATAGTTGAACAAGTAACGGAAGAATTGGTCCTCGTACTGTTAACAGAACCTGCAAAGTTAATATCCAAATGTGGTACCGATCAGTATCACCTACTTGAAACATCAACCCTTGTCAGGATCCCGAAAAATTGCGAAATTCAAATTAATGAAAAGAAATTCATCAATAACATCAACATACAAAAAGGAAAACCATTTATATTGCCGAAAATCACACTACCTCAAACAATTACTACGAAGTTCTTGGACGCACCAAACATTTCCAAAATTAATCTAGATGAAATTTATCATTTGAAGGAAATAGCCAATCAACTTTTACCAGTGACTTTAAACCAGAAGTCAAAACACCAAGAATACACCTTCTTTGGTATTGTGGGAGTCTGCACATTTCTTCTAATTCTCCTATTGACGAGCCAATGGAACCGAGTCAGAATCTTTTGGCTATCGACCCGAAATGCTTTCCATAAATCTACGGATCTTCAAGTACCAGATGATTACTCAGCAACTACCGCTTCGAAAAAACAGTCCGTTATTTTCGAATCCTGAGGAGGGAGAAGTTACATAGCCATACCCACCTGACTCTGCAACTACAATACTAGGAAACCACCATACTCCAACATTCCACGAGTCAGCAGAAGTGTTTTCCTCATTTGACTGTTTTGCATGAGAACTCATTCTTTGTAACCACGTTGTGGAATTAAGTAGCTAAATAAATTGTCGTTGTAATAATAAAAGCTTTTTAAAAACGAATTATATCGTTAAAGTTTCATAATTCGGTGTTGAGTTTTTTTGGTTAAGAGCATTTAAAGAAACTCCATATCAAGTAATCGCTTGAAGAAGGTTCTTCTGTTGTTTTACCAGGTTTTTTCACTTGAAGACTTTCTTTTAAAATCAAATGAAGTAATGGACACTGATGTTGTATCGTGAAAAAGCAGAAGAAAATTTGTGTGATAAATTGTGCATTTCGGTGACAAACCTCATGTATAGAGAATACGCATAAAAGTATAGTTCCGTCAGTTAAAAAAGTCAGTCAAACGCGCAAGTTCTTCATGTAATGCTGACATGGAAAACATAGTTTGAGCTACTATCAAACATATTGTAGCAAAATTTCTGACTAAGCTTTTTTCTGTGAGATTTTCTTTTCAAAATTATTCCCTGCCACTTACGCATAGAAAGACATAAAATAAAACATAATGTTGCATATATCTTGAACAAATGTTAAAGACGTTAACTGAATAGTGAACTACAGATAATAGACACACATTATTTTTCTTTGATCCACCGTCGACTGTGTTATGGGTGATGCATTTCTTGTTGATCAAGCCTGATTTCTTAGGTCTCAGCAATGATGTCTGTTTCGCAAGAACCCATATTGTTAACAGAACAAAGAAAGTCGATAAAAGGAACGGTAAAATCCTGCCTTCCGTTCCAATATATAATCGTCATTAATTTCAATAGAAACACAAATGGAGTAACTTATTTAAGGCTAGATGCCAGACATGGGGTAGATATCTAACACATGTGGAGTTGGCAATAAGACATTACGGAATGCCGGTGACTGACAAGCACGTTTATCAAGGGGCTGCCAACATAAACAAACCGGAAGTGTCCGCTAATTATAAATACTGAGTCATCAATCATAGACTCATCTGACATTTTGGGATTCTAATATCGAATCGTCGGGAAGCTTCACAATCTGGGAGGTAAAAAATGATCATTAATGAACGCATTTGAGGGTTAATGACTACTTCTGTTGCTTAAAAATAAATTGATCTATGTTGGAGAGTTGCAGGAGAAGAAAAGCTAGTAAACTCACAAAATTCATCAAATCTCCAGCACTTAAACCCATCAGCAGTTAAAAACCCCAATATCAGTTATACCCTACTTGAATTGGAAATGGCATTTAAATATGGAGATTCCATTCCCACTAATTCTATATCACTGGCTGGGATATTAAAATAAGCACAAAGGCACAAAGAACACTTATTACCATTTTATGTTTAAAACATAACAATTACGCACATCAGAATGTGCAAAGCCTTAAAATTGTCCTAATTATATCGTGACTGTAGGGAATCGTGCGGTTATTAAATTTATTAAAATACTGGCAGTTGTTTGAACTTCTTGGAACTTCTCGGCAAAAAAATGTCAATCAGTGGCGTGCCATGAAATATTGACCAGTTATCAGAACCCTTTGCTCGACATTAAATACACTCACTTCATTTGCGTCATGTTTCCTCGCCTCCAAAGTTATTTAAATTCAAATCATTCACAAAAACACGTGTTAGCCTATTCCGATTCCATCAAATCAAACGCCAGCATCTGTTAATAGCGACGATAAAAAAGCACTTGCCAGAATACGTAAATATTTACGTTGTTTTCGAATTAATTGACGGAATTTAATTAGGTTTTTAATTTGGTTATAAAGAGAGAATCTTCATGGAAATGTAATAACACTCTATCTATACTATATCGTATTCATTCCAATGTATTCCTGGGTTTCAGTCAATTTTATTGTTTATTATTTAAAATGTTACAAATACGTTTCGGTGTCTTTATCCGCCATCATCAGTTTGTGTATATAGTTGCTACCAACTTCACATTTGACTGGCCACTCTAAATAATAAACAATAAAATTGATTGAAACCCAGGAATACATTGGAATGAATTAAAGTACAGTCAGGAAAAGAATATACAAAACTATATCGTATCATATACAAAAAGGCGAATTTGTGCATGATTTCAACCATAATGCCCTTATAAACAAATATTAGCAAATGACTCGTCATTAAGATATGGGCTTTAAAACACCAAGAATGTCTGGGCTTTTCCGCTATCGGTTTTCAATTTTTCAAAACGTTTAACCAGAATTTTATTACAGATTATTGTTACAGTTGTAAGAAAGTGCAAGATGATTGTTTTACTTTTTTTATTTTTCTTTTCAATGTTTTAAATGTATTTAATAAAATCTTGAATCAATATGCGGAATTAATAAACAAATTTCAAATAACATCAGATGAAGTTTAACCAAAGTCTAGTTTATTTCTAGACAATAAAGGATACCTCCTACATTAAAGTAGGCAGAAACTTTACTCAGAATATTTACTTTTAGGAGTTTTAAGAAGTCGTAAAGCGCTCTACCTAGTACATTTTAAACGTTCCCTATGAACTTTATCCAGGTTTATTACACAACTACAAAGAAAAAATGCGACAATCAATAAACATGCTATTATGAAACCCTATATATCACCGATTTTTTAGACAAGAATTTTCCTAAGTAGCGGTTTGAACTCAAGGAACCATTTTATTTGCTTTTATTTGCAACGAACTATTTATATTTTCCATTCTTTTATTGCTTCGATTGTTTTTTGTTTGGTACTAATTTGTATGATTTTATGTATATTTTTGTTATATCAGGAAATCTTAATTTGTCGTCAGTAAAAAAAGTCGATTTTACCCTATGTAAGTACCATTTGCAGTAATTACTTATGGAATAATGGAAATGCAGATGTGACAGATGTTATGTGATTGGAAGGAGCAAACAATTTAATTTCTTCAAATAAATGTTTTTTTCCTCCTTAGAACAAATGAATTAAAGTAAGTTAACATGGAGAATGTGAAACTCCATTCATCATAATATTTACGGGATTGCAGTTGAAATAAACGTGGATTAATTGGGTTTTTCATTGATTCGTCTTTTCAACAAGTTGGTTTGTACTCGATAAGAAACGATCTTAGCATTAATGTGTTTTGGCAATTAACATTTTTCATTGATGAATCTTATTTGCAATTGATTCTTTATTTTCGTTGGAGATTTAGTCGTTCATTCATTTACCTGATTAATCATGTGCACTTGACTTTATCCATTTTACATACATATCACTTTAGTTGACAGAAATTTAATGTTAGAAACTGAGTTTTAAAACTGTTTTTTCGTCTCCTTTGGCCTCATTATTTAATTTTTCATTATAATTTGTATAATTGTTTACGGTCACCCACACATCACGTATTATTGACCACATTTGCTAAAATCAGTTATCACAACAAATTTTTGAAGAATTGAATACATGGAAATAAAATAGTGTAAAATAGAAACAATGTTAAAACTCTTCAGGCAAAGAATCTTTGAAACAGGATTCGAATTTAAAAACGTGGATTAATTTTCTTGATTAACCGTGAGCTTTTACGATACGTTGGTACATACTCCGGTGGTTGCAATATCGACGATCTGAGTGGTCGTCGTCTAAATGTGTGACAGACTGTAAATAAAAGCTAAGTCAACACTTCGCCACGGCTTGCTGCCTTATGACCAAGGTAAAGTCTGAGCACCTGTGCACAATTAGACTTAATACATTTTTATACTTTCTTATCGAGCTGCGACCAATTAATGCTTCCTTTTTTTATTTGTTCGTTAAATTTATCTCAAGAGATCTTGAGCTAATACTGCATAAACCCGGAAGATAAAAAGAAAATTAAATATTGGAAAATTATCAATAATCCAGTTCAGTTGGTAGTATAAGACTAATAAATTGAAAGTAAAAAATCTCAATATTTCAAAGGTTTGCATCTAAGCTCATATTAAGCCTGTGTGTGGCATTATATGCAAATGCGACTAACAACTACTGTATAATTGAAGACTGAAACTGCAATGGTGCATTCAGAATCCTTTTCTTCCACGGCCTTCGATGTCTACAGGTTGTAATTGAATATTGCAAATAATGCAAAGCTACGAATTGCTTTGCAGAAGCTGTACGTCTGAGTAATTGAGCACGATTGGTTGGCAAATTGACGAACAAGAAATAATCCTTCACAGATGAGAGTTTACAAATGT